>CM021731.1:118290083-118939500 GCA_011075105.1 Heteronetta atricapilla | reverse complement strand
GAAGGAAGGAAGGAAGGAAGGAAGGAAGGAAGGAAGGAAGGAAGGAAAGAAGGAAGAAAAGAAGGAAGGAAGGAAGGACTCAAAACTAAATAAAAGTAGCAAAAGTTCTTCAGAAAGAAGGAAGTCTTGGGAAGATAAAACAAGAGAGTAGTGAGACCAAGGAAATTCAAAGGAAATCCGGCATCAAATTCTCCAACATTTCAAAGGAACAGTTTCTTTGCAAAAGCATGTGGAAAAAAAAAAAAAAAAAAAAAAAAAAAAAAAGGTAATTGGTGAATCTAAAACCCCCAAAAGAAGGAAAACATGTTTTTTTGAAATGCATTTCCCAACTATCCTCAATTATTTTATTCTGGTTTGCAATGAGTTGTGCAAACTAGAAGCTTTTTGGAAGAAATAAGACCAAAAGATGTGCTACATTCACTCAGAAGTGTGTAGTCCATAAGATCAGACCCTAGAGAGCCATATACAAAACTTCCATAATATGTGCAAGTCTAGACATCAGGTCTTAAATATCACTTTTGGTCATCACACCAGCTGCTATTGCCTCACAGTACTTGTTCATGTAAACATAGCCTAACTGAGCCTCTGATCATTGAATAGCCTCAGCAGCACAGGGAGCGTTTCTTTTTTCTCCAGTTAATTTCATTGTTATCTTTTCTGAAGATAAAAACAGGGTACTATTGCCTAAGACATGCACATTGCTGTTTAGTCTTTCTATTGCTTGTATGCACCTTTTCTACAGGTTCTGTTATATAAATATTCACTGCTTCTTAACACAACCTCTGATGTGAGTTATAAAGTGTAAAATTATGTCTTTGTTGCAAGTGGTTGCATTGGTACAGAATGTAGTTAGAACATACAAGAGAAAAGAGAGCTCAACAGTCTCCAACATCATTGCAAAGTAGTCTGTTAGAATGAAGAACGTTTCCTCATAGGTCTTTTTGTAGCTTTTCTAGTTATCCTGTGATAATGAAATGATTATAAAAGAGAAAGAAAGGAGTCTTCCTAGGAACTAAGAAAACCTAGCATGTTAGTTTCATTGTCTTTCAGTCTTTGAAAGTGATTGCAAGAAAAAAAAAAGTGTAAATAAATAAAGAAATAAAGAACTAAGTCTTGAAATCTGACAATTTAGGGAAATGGTCTGAAGACTTGAACAAAAATCATGCCCTTTCTTAGCTGAAATTGGTTTAAGAGATGAATTATCTGTAATCATAGCATATCAAAAAAATATACTAAAATGCTTTTTCAATTATTGCCTAATAAAATATGAAACTATAATGTTTCTGTAGTGCATACATAATTTTAGTATCTCAAATTTAATTGCCATCACTGGTTTAACACTGCAGGCAGCTTTTTGGAAAATGTTGCCCTCACAGTACATACATTTACTGAATATATTTTAGCCTGCCTTCCTAAGTGCTTGTGAAGATTACTAAACACATGTATTTTATACTAAAAAAAAAAAAAATGAAAAGGGAAAAAATAAATAGATAATCACAGAGATCTCAGTAAAAAGGAAAAGAAATGACCATGCAACAGGTGAAGTGATAGCTTTAAAATGTCAAAGTTTTAAAATATATCCTATAAAAATTACACTGAAATGTGAGGAGAGAGATCTACAAAATAAGATTCTGATAACTGTTCTTGTGTGATGGTGCACCAAGTCATTCACAACAGACAAACTTATTGATCTCCTGGAACATTGAGGTATGCTAAACTATAAACTGCTCAGAATGAAGGTTGAATGAAAATGGGATCACAACTTCATATTAGGACCAGGTGAAATAATGAAGTCTGTGTTACTGGGAAAGAGTAATATGCAGTCCAGAAGTCTTAGGTTACTACTGTGTGAACCTAAGGCAGGAAAAATAAAAATAAAAATAAAAATAAACTAACATGAACAACAATTTCACAGCATGGCTAATATTTTGGCTTTTTGGGGGGTAAAAGGATGGTGAAACATGATTCCAAGATTTTCAGCCTACTTAACTATTTCTGAATTTCTCCCTCTGTATTTTTATTGAGACAAAATAGAGTCAGTGAACCAAAACAAGTAATTAACTAGCCTCAAGCATAGTTTTTCCATATGTGTAAATGTTGCATATAAAATGATCTGGTAATCATATTCCAGAAAGTCTAGTAAGAAGAATATTTGATTTCAACATGGTTTCAAAGTATTATTTCTTTGCTATAGGGAACAGTGATAAAGTAGTCTTTGTAACACCTTCACCTAATCCATACTGTTAAGTATCTTTCCATAAATATGATTCTGAACATGATTCCATTGTCCCTAAATTGTGAATGAGACCAGGTGCTAAACAAGTATGCATTCACTGGTTTTATTGCCTCCCAACAAAAGAGATTAGGCTGCAGAATCCTCAGAGGAAAATATTTATATTATGAAAATATTTGATATAAAAGAGTAGGTAGTGAAAAGTACAATTTATGAAGATTGTATTGTTGTTGTAATATTTCTTTTAAGTAATTGTTCAGTCACTTTAAATATGTACTTTCTATGCTAGATTGATTTGGACAGCTCCTCACATCTTCTATGAAAACAAAAGTACATAACAGGGCAGCTCACAGAAATGGCAACAGTTGCAACTTTTATATATGCCTGAGCAAAATCTAATTTTAGAAAATGATCCGATGTTCAGATAAATTCTTACCTCTTCTACTTCTAAATCATTCTTGTTATATCACTTGGAAATATTGCTGAAGCGTAGTAAGTTTCAAGGAGAGAAAACAAAAACAGTTTGTCTACAACATCCCTTAAAACAGAAGGGTATTCAAACAGGGTAGTCAAGTGCATCTTAAGGAAAAACAGAGTATCTGGCGAATTTTTGAATGAAATTGAAAACAAATAATCCTCATTTCATTTTTCTAACTCTGGTATTTAATAGTTAGGTATTACCTCCTCGAGGCAAATTATATGGCTTATTCTGATATCTAGATCAACATTATAACAGACAGAAATGGATGGGCACACAATTGTATGAGATACTAGCAAACCAATTTTTTTTATTTAATTTATATTTTAAGATATGAATAATTTATCTATATGTTTTGAAAATAGAAGGCATACCTGAGAAGTATATAAAAATATAAAAATAAATATCAGGAAAATTGTTTAAATACTCTGTAAATATAGAAGACTAACTACCTCCTAAGCTTCAGCAGAAGTTGAAAGCCTCTTTATGTAATAACTTGTAATAACTGAAATACTCTAATTCTATCCAAGCTTGCCATAATGCTAGAATACTGAATAAACTGAATAAATCAATTTCTATCATATGCAAGATGTAAAATGAATTGCTAAGATTACAACATTAAAGACAGTTAACTACTTCCTATTCTGTCTCAGATCAGATGTGACCTATAATGTCACCTAAAATATAATTTGAAAATAAAGTCAAATATTTAAATCCTTTCCAGACAGTTCAAGTTTATAATTTCTAGATTTTAATGTCACTTTTGAAACTACCATGAGCAACATAGCAAAATACAGAAAACAGCAATTTGCAATTGCAAATCTATCTTAGGAAAAATAATTCAAAGGACAGGAAAGTCTGAAGAGAAAGATAAGCAATCTAGAACTCAGTAGTTGTGAAGTCGATTTCCTATTTTGTTTTAAGTTCAATAAAAAGTAGTAGTAGTTATCAAATGCCTAACACATTTATTCCTGAAATTTCTTACCCTTTCCTTTTACCTTTAACTGATCCCTCAAATAACCAAACATTTTGTTTTAAAGATTTTTTTTAGCAATTGCATGTTTTTCCTTTCTGCTATTTCAGGTTTTAGGAAACAGTGATTTGCTACAGGATAAACTAATAACATGAGTACTCTTAATAGTTTAAATATTTGTAAATATTGTTTTTCAAGTGTATTTGCAGTTATTATAAAAATATATAATTATTCACTAAAAAATTAAAAAGCCATTCACTTTAAATTTATTTTAAAATTTTAACAGTTGATGTTAAAATTGTTCATATAATAGTCATAAACATTTTAGTAATTTTGCTGTTCATCTTTACAGTCGTAAAATACAACTTTATTTTAATTTAGTTTCTTAATTCATAGCATTTTGTTAAAATACATCAAGACTGCATTACTGTATGGGCTCATTCACTCTTTTATATAATACTTACAGCACCTATTATGAGGTCAGGCTGCAGCCCTCTTTCTTTTACACATCAGCATCACTAGTAGCATTTGTGCTTTGATAGTAAGACATTATATTACAAAATAAGTCCTATTCCAATAGCCTAAGAAAATCATTGCAAAGGTAAGGAAAAAATAAAAAATAATTGTCAAAAATGAACAAATCAAATCTGAGAAGAACTTTACTGGATGCACATCTGATATATATATATTTTAATTTGTATATGTATTTGTATTTGTTAAGTAAAACAAATGACAGTGGCATTAGGGTGATACTGGGCTCCACAGTACTCAGACTCAACACATCAACTGGAATAGCTGCATTCATCAAAACATTGAATTTTACATACACTGTAGTTTTCAGGCACCATAAAAGACCTTGTTAAATTTTCAAAGGAAAACTCAACTAAAATACTTACCTCGTGTCTGTTTGAGCAGAAGATGGAAAGCAGATTTCTTAGTGGTGAACTTGGTTAGGACAGATGCATTGAGGTGACAACTGGACTCTTCCTGATCTGAAGACCAAATAAATAAAAAAATAAATAAAATAATAAATAAATAAATAAATAAATAAATAAATAAAATAAGCAACCAAGAATCTGACTACTTCTGAATAATATATTCCGTGTTAAAGAGTAGTAACATTGAATGGCAAACTGCTGACAGAAGATATGATACACAGAATACAACAAACTGACTGGAGAAGACCACATGGTTACAGAACAAAATTAAAATAGCTTTAAGGAACAGAAGAATGAACAAAGATGTTCAGGAAGGTGAAGAGAAGCTCTGATGAAGGAAAATATCAAATGTCTTGTTCCTTGTGAGAAGACAGTCTCAAAATTATTTGACTTCGGGAATAAAGTTTCAGGATTTAGAAAGTAGTTGAAAGAGGTTGAAAATGAAATTTGTAACCTATTTGCAAACTAAAAGAATTCAAGGACACTTTCAAATTATCAAAGGTGGGTGCATAAGAAATGCCTACATACTTACTTTAATATATTACTAAGCAACATCTTTTCTTAAACTGAGATATCGCAATGTCAGAAAAGCTATCTGAAATGGTTTTCTTACAAGGAATCTTTAAATCTATATAGGGACCATGTAAGGAAATTGTAGATTTCCTTATATGGTCTGCTGCTTATATGGATCATATAAGGAATTGTAGATTTCCTTATATGGTCCTCCTGGCTACACTATTCCTGATACAAGGCAGGATGCCGTTGGCCTTCTTGGCCACCTGGATTCATGTTCAGGCGAACATAAATCAGCACCCCCAGATCCTTTTCCTCTGCACAGCTCTTCATCCACTCTGCCCCAAGCCTGTAGCATTGCTTGGGGTTATTGTTGTCAAAGTGCAGGACTCAGCACTTAGTCATGCTGAACCTCATCCCATTGGCCTCTGCCCATAGGCCCATCCTCACCAGGTTCCTCTGCAGGGCCTTCCTACCCTCTGGCACATCGACACTTCCCCCCAACTTGGTGTCACCTTCTGTCATCCCCAACTTAGTGTCTTCTGTACATATAACATACCTGTATTACTACAATATCTACAATATATGAGTTAATATACCCATTACCTTTCCAGCTAAACTATATCCAGACAACATAGAAGTTCAACTAAATTACTTTCCAGAACATGTAAAGTCCATACATACTAAGCAGAACATTGATTATAAGACCAAGTTTCTCTTTCTTTGAAAAGAGGGAAACAGGGTAACAAATTCAAGACAGCTTTAAGAGGACAGTTATGGGTTTTGTTCCATAAAGATCACAGTGCAAAATTTGTTTCTCAGAATTGCTCTTCTTGCTGTACAAATCAGAATACCAGATTGCATTTCACAGTAGAATAAAGCATGCCACATTCCACGATCTGCAGTGGGAAGCTTCATGTCACACATGTAATACACACCTGTACTTTAAGAAATTGTATAATCAGTTAATTCCCAAGCAAATAGGGTGAGTTGCATAGCTAGTAATTCACAGTGCTTCTATATGTGTCTGAACTAAGATAAATAAAATAATCACAAAGGGAAAATAGAATGAGAAAAATAAAAAGGTAAATATTTTAGAAGAAAGATTGCATTAGTAACAATGTAATAAAAAAAATACTGTATCTTCAGCCACCCCAGTGTAGTTGCCCCATGAGTTGACAAATGAGAGCAATTAGAAAAAGAGATATTCCAACAATTTATCAGTGTCCCTCTGGACTGAAGCTCTACTGTTCATCATTTCAGCCACTTCCCCCAGTTTACATTGCACTCAGGTCAAGGGAGGTGATTGTCTCCCTCTGCTCTGCATTTGTGAGGCCCCACTTGGAGTATTGCATCCAAATCTGGGGGCACCAGAAGGATGTGGAGCTGTTAGAATGGGTCCAGAGGAGGGCCATGAAGTTGATCAGAGGGCTGGAGCACCTCTCCTGTGATGAAAGGCTGAGAGAGCTTGGGCTCTTCAGCCTGAAGAGAAGGCTCTGGGGTGACCTTGCTGCAGCTTTTCAATACTTAAAGGGGGCCTATAAAAAAGATAAATTTTTGCTCAATCAGATAATAATAGGACAAGGGGTAATGATTTAAAACTAAAAGAGGGGAGATTTAGATTAGAGTTTAGGAGGAAATTCTTCACTCAGAGGGTGGTGAGACACTGGAACAGGTTGCCCAGAGAAGATGTGGATGCCCAGTCCCTGGAGGTGTTGAAGGCCAGGCTGGACGACGTGTTGGGCAACATCATCTAGTAGGTGGCATCCCTATCTATGCCAGGGGTTTGGAACTGGATGGTCTTTAAGGTCCCTTTCAACCCAAGCCATTCTATGATTCTATGATCATCCAGGTCATTAAGAAGGGTTTTGAATTATATGGACCCCAGGATCAACCCCTGGGGTACTATACTCATTACCAGCCAGCAGTTAACTGTCAAGCTGTTGATCACTATCCTTTGAGACCAAATGTTCATCCACATTTTCAACCTACTCAGCAGTCTGTTCATTAAGTCTAGACTTCCTTAGCTTCCAAATGAGAATGCTACAGGAAATACTGATAAAAGTCTTACTAAATCATGTTATATTATATCTACTGCTCCTCCTTCATCTGCATAATCACTCATTTCCATGTAGAAGGCAATCAGGTTAGTCAATCATGATTTGCATTTAACAAAGCCATCTGACTACTCCTGATTATCTTCTTGACTTTCACATGCTCAGAAGTGTACTGTATTGGGCTGCACAGAGTGCAAGAGGATGTGTCTAATGACCCTACCAGGTGCTGAGATGAGGCTGATCAACTCACCACTTCTTCAGTGTTGCTTCTACAATTTTAAAAGAAGGGAACAATATGGGACTTTGAACTTGATTTCTACACCATTTGTGAAATTTCAGTACGGACAGTGACTTAATTATATTTGTTAATTCTAGATCTTTTATTATTCCTTGAAGTGTGTTTAAAATAATTTCTGAAACATACTTGCTTGGAACATCAATCAGAAGTAACCTGAAATGTTTTGCTCTTATGAACTTCTTCAATTGTCTGTAATCTGAAAAAATATTTTGGAAAACACCTAAGGAACAAAACTGAAACAAAACATTAGCTATTTGTCTTAGACATAGAGCTCCCAAAATACACCCCAGGAGACTTGACTCCTATTGCCTAAATGTTATAGTGCAGTTTAGAGCAAACAACCAGCTGCATGTATACATGAGTTTTCATGATGGAAGTGGTCTACCATGAATGGGTTTTAGAGGTTTATTTTCTTTCTCTGTTTCCAAAGCTTTGTCTATATAGCTTTTCAGGTTGCCTGTGAATGATACACAATATCTTTGTTTCCTAGAAATGGAATAAGTCAAATGGAATCATATCCCACCCACACTTTTAATGCAATGAAGGAGCTTAAGTTCCTTCCCCCACCCAAAAACAATACTGTACCTGTTAGCATGACATCTACCAGAACATTTTCAGGAGTTGGATTTTTGAAGGATATGATGACAGAAGAACCCTGGAAAATGCACGCACTTATGCTAGTCGGTTCCATCAACTGAGGAGGAATACCAGTTCCCGACAGGTGAAATATCCATTCTATAAGCTGTGGATGAAAACTGTGTCATTATTTATTACTTGTCCAGTCAGACCTACAAATTTTAAGGGAAATTGCCTATTTCTTTCTTCTAGTGCTCTATGTGTCTTTTCTCTTGTGAGTGAAGTGCTGTTTAATGCTTTGATTCTTTCTTCCCTCAAGCTATTATGTACTCTAAGTATTGCTATTTGGGAATCAATAGTTCCACTGTTCAAGGCTTTTCATATGGGAGTTTGGGAGATGTTCACATCCCCTTTTTGTATGTAACTTTCATGCTACTCAGAGCTGCCAGTGTAGTAAATGCAAAGATGTGGGTGAGTACAAGAAGGCAACTCAAAGCATGTATATTAGAATCTGAAAGGTGATTAAGTGAGAAGTCCTCTTGAGAAGACAGGAAATGAAGGCAAATAATTAATTGATGGGGCAGCAATAAAATCATCAAAGAGCTACAATTGTTACTCTAAAGGTAGGAAAGAACATTAACAACTATACTGAGAAGAATCAAGAGGATTGGAAAGAACTGGTGGATATAGAATAACACCACAGAGCATTAAAAAAATAATAATATACATATAGAGAAAATTAAACTGAGGTGTTAATTTTCATCAATTTTTCAGCATAACAGTAAAGAGCAGCCTGCCCCAGATTTGCTCTTTCAAGATTATAAAGATTGACATTAGTAATACCATTCATTATGGAACCTTTAAAAGTGAATGGCAAATGTAGAGACACTACCATTACTTTAATCTAAATTTTTAATTCGTAGATTCCTGATGCTGTCTTTATAGAACTATATAGACTAAAATGTAACTACAAACCTCCCAAAGTGATTCTTTGATCATTTTTGTTCACTATCATTTAAAAAGTTCTGCACCACAAGGAGAACAGAGGACTATAAATAAAATCAAGACACTATATTTGTTATCTTCAATATTGCATTTACTTCTAGATAGCCTATCTGAAAAAGCAAGGAAGATCTATAAGAGAAAGAGTGTAAAAACTAACGACAAAACTGGAAATACTATAAAAGGTGGCTAATTCATTGAGACTTTTCAGTATACACAGCGATAAATAAAATATCGTGTATTCAGAAAACAGCATTGGACAGCAAAATTGCATGTCATGGAATCACAGGAAGGAATCTAGGAAGGTCATCAAATCCAACCATCAAACTGAACTATCAAGTCCCATAACTAACCTATGTCCCTGAGCACCACGTCCACATGTCTCTTAAATACCTGTAGGGATGGAGACTCCACCACTTTCCTGGGCAGCCCACTCCAATACTTAACCACCCCTCCATGAATAAAATATTTCTAATGTCCAATTTAAACCTCTCCTGGTGCAAACTGAGACTGATTTGTCAGATCCTGTCACCTGTGGCCTGAGAAAAGAGGCCAACATCCCTCTCTCTGCAACTTTCTCTCAGGTAGTTGTAGAAAGTTATGAGGTCTCCCCCTCAGCCTTGTATTCTCCTAACTAAACAACTCCATTTCCCTCGATCACTCCTCTAAGTCTTGTTCTCTAATACCTTCACCAGCGTCATTGCTCTTCTCTGTACATGCTTGAGCAACTCAATATCCTTCTTGTAGTGAGGGGCCCAAAACTGAACACAATATTCAAGGTGCAGTCTCACTAGTCTAGGGCACTAAGCTTCTCTTTAATACACTTTCTACTATTAAATTATCTACACTACATCTAAGTGCTAGGGATGCATTAAGAGAATAGAACAAAAGAAATACATTAGAACTCTGAGCATGGGTTATGTTAAGGCTGATATTTCTGTTCTGCTGTCCCAGTAAAGTTAATTTCAGATTTCACTAAGTACAGCACAATGATTAGAGCAAAATTCAGATTCATTTTGTGAAGACCTCTTCGTGCAGCTTCAAACCAGGAAAAAAAAAAAAAAAAAAAAAAAGAAAGAAAGAAAGAAAGGAAGGAAGGAAGGAAGGAAGGAAAGAAGGAAGGAAGGAAGGAAGAAAGAAAGAAAAAAAGAAAGAAAAAAGCAGGTAATAGCACAGAGCAGTTTCTCAGTTCAGCAAAGAGCACAACCAGAAACTCTAAGTGCTGTCATTAACTGATTTTTGATTAGTCAGCTATTTAGCTATCAGATGGCTTAAGTATCCATTCAGATATATATAATCAGAGAAATAAAGAGAAAGAGATTAATATTTTGTAGGTAAAAAGAGGTATTGTAGGGGTATTTTGTAGGTAAAAAGTTGTTTGAAACATCCATCACTGACAAGAAACATGCTTTAAGTCTTCATTAATAATGTCAGTTGTACCTTTGCAAATATTCACTGTCAGTTATCAGTATAACAATTAGCAAGCGAAAATAGTCTGGGATTAATTTAGTAGGACTGTAGCAGTAAAAATGAAAGATTTCATTTCAAAATTCAAAAGACTCAGGCATAAAAAGAGCACTCAAAACTACAAAGGTTATACCAATATATTGAAAAGGTTAAATGGGTTTGGATGAAACAACTACAAGGATGCAATACTGACTGAACTTCACTGCAGATAAAAAAATTAGATTTGCCATTAGTTGAAAGGATATGCACATAATGACAAGATTCAGGTGACAGGGCTCAATTTGTTCCTGAAAGGTTTAAATGAATTATTTGAATGTTTCATTGATTCTGTATTTAGTGAAGAATTATTATTATTTTTAATATAGAAATAAGACTTATTACCATAATATTTCTTATTATAAGAAATATTGACATTTACATCATGTCATCAGTTTTCCTTTTGTTTCCAGACACAATTTTCAGTCAACTAGTAGGTCATGTTGATGACCTTATTCTTCATTTAGGTATTCTTCATTAAAAATTGGGAAAATTCAAAGACAAATTTTAAAAAATCAACTATTCTAAAATCTCAGAGTAAAAAGTATTTTTAACTAAACTGAAGAAGCAACTTTTTCAAGTATACAACCTTTCAAAGTTCAGATCAGACTGAAACAATTCAAAATTTTGGGAAAACATCAAGAAATTAAATTTCAGAGGAGACAATGCTAGGAAATGCTAGTGTTATGGCATTAAAAAACAGCAAAACTGTCTGATTACCAAGAAAACTAAAGGTATTAATTACTTATTCTAGCTTCTAGTCCATTACCCCAAAATTTAAAATAGTAAATAGAACATCTTTACATTTGCTCTTTAATTATCTATCCAGCAATTAAATTTCAACTTGACCTTAATCTTGAAACCCTTATATGCCTATTGAAATCATTATCCAACCTGAATTCCATGTGTTGTGGGCAGTACGACAGTACAATACCTGTGAACATTTGAAGGTTATTGATGCCTTGTGATATCCTCTTCCAAGGGTAGATGGACAGAATTGCACGGGTACTTCAGTGGTGGAATGAGGAGCAACAATCAGCTGTAAAAATGCAAGAAAGAAGCAAAGGAAAGAGAGGGTGGATTTTTATTATTATTATTATTTTTTGAGTCAGTTTCTGTTTTGTGCTCTGTATCAACAGTGTTGATGTTTATGGGATTAACATGTTCCATCTGATACATTCTCTACTCTCAACATCCTAAGGCAGCAAGTGTACTGCAGTAAACAATCTTAGTAGAAGTCACTGCATGTTTGTCCTTTTTCCTAGAAACTGCAGAGCTGGTGTTACTGATTGCTCCAAGGACATGGGCAGCAGCTCTCACAAATACCAGTCGAAGATGGCTTTGGTGTCTGAGCATACTGATGATGCTAAAAGGTTATCACTCTGACCTCCAAAAACAAACTGCCTTATAGGTCAAATACATGGCAAGTTTAATAAACTAGTGCTTTGCCTCTCTTCCTCTTAGCTTTATCAAAACTAGCATTGTAAATGTTGTTCCTAGTTTTCTCTTACTCTGAAGTACACTACTTGGGTCCCAACTACATATGGAAAAGCAAAGTAGATGACTACAGTGGGGTCATAGATATTTTGATGAACTAGGTAAGCAGTGAAATAATAGACTCATGAATAATTTATGTCCTTATTTTTGTAACAAAGAAAAAAAAATCTACTGGGCTTTTAATATCATATGTATGTTTAAATGTTTATGTGTAAGATGATATAAAAGATGAGTGATTGGAATTACGGACACTGGCTGTATTTTATAAAATTAATATAACTAACAATTAATAAAGGTCAAATTGTTATTTTTCTCTTTGGAGGGATGTGTTTTTAAATAATTTATCTGTTTTAAAATAACTAATTAGAATGGATTTTTAGTTAGAAGACATTAAATACTTTGGAGAGCAAGGATAGGATATGGAGTAATGTATATATACGTATATATTTTTACCATGATGTTACAGTTTCCACTGCATGAAAAAGAGCATTTCTGGAACAGTAAGTTCATGCATCTCACAGAGAGTGTAATACTCACTACTTTGAGCTCAGTCCCACTCCACTGTCACAGCACCTGCACTTCCCATACAGGGAGCTCAGCCTCACCTACAATTCATAAAAACTCATACATCGTGTAGGTGGGTGATAAATTGAAAATGTATTTGCCACCAATTTCCACCATCCTCTCTCTGTCACCTTTGCAAGTCTTCTGTATTACCCAAATTAACAGTCTGGAAAGGAAAGACACCTCCTACAAACCATCCCTGTTCCCGTCTGCCCCACCAAGGGAAGGGATGGGGGCCCAGGGTTCATTTAGCTGCTCATCATCTGAAAGGATCCTGAACAGCTCATTTTGCAGTCAGTTCCTGTGCCTGCTCAATACCTAAAGACCTTTTTTCCTCACCCAACCAGCCATATTTATCAAATGTAAAATCATAAAAGGAGAAAGAACATTAATGAGTACCCCCTCCCAAATACTTTTGAAATATGAAAAACAAGGTAATGACAGGTTGTCACAGTATAACAATACTTGATTAAATTAATACTGTAATTTTTAAACAGTAATTTCACTAAGAGATGTATATTATTTGGAATAATAAATCCATAAAGATGAAAACAGACTGGAATTCCATTTTCAATAACATTACTTGACATATTATCATTATACAGAAACTGCACTGCCAAAATGAATCGAAATAATGAACATATTGGAGTTATGATCATCCAGCAGACTACCTGCTTCAAAAGCAGAAAAGATCTTTATTTCTTATGTTATAAATGTTTCAAAAAAATTGTTTTATATTACACAGCATAATGTCTTACTGTATCAAGAAAGCAATTTGATTTCAAATGAACAGATGGATTAAAAAAAACCTTTCTACTAAAAATACAGAAATACAGGGTAAATTGATTTAAAATCTAGAACTGAGAAATAACATTAACGACATGTTAGTGTTAACTTGTTTAAAGAAGCTCATACTTTGAAACATTCATCCAATTAAATATGCTGAAGTTATCCCATCCCCTGCCTTTCATTTTGTTTACACAAACAACTCTGCTAAGATACTCCTATGAAAGGGAACTGATAACAGTGCTCTTCATAAGATCTCAGATATAACTGTTCAAATACAGAAACTGAATTGGAAAAACTGAGCAACTACGCATGCAATATTCCTGTTATAAATCTAGTAAAGGAGGGGGAATTTTACTTAAAATAAGAAGTTAATTCTCTACTAGACAAAACAATGCTCCCAGTCACTAACAAATTAATAAGGCTTGTACATAGAAACTTTGAGACTGCATTCTTCTCTGCCAGCCCTTCTTTATCAAGCTACTTTTTCTCAATAAAAATTGTGTTTCTTAGCTGATCAGGATGAAAGGCAGTATTCTCAAAACTTTATGCAAAGGGTTTAAGTTAGTCATGTTAGCGGAATAGCAAGCCAAAGACTTGCAGTGGAAGCATGTGTGGTTTTGGCAATATAGATATTCACAGTTGTAAGAGTTCTTTATACATTTAAGTTACATCAGAAATATGTGTCCATAAATATTATATACTTCCATGTAAAATTGATTTGCATATATTTATAAATACATAGAGATAAGTATGTTAGGGAATACAACATAGTGATAATTGAGAATATTCATCTGTTAAATGATGCACATGAATCCTTTTCCTCTAGGCAGAGAAGATAGATGCGGTTAGAAAAGAATCCCCAAAACCAACAACTCAATGACAGTTTCTCTAGAAACTCAAAATGGCCAATAATTAGAAATAAGGTAAGAAATTTTCTGCAAACTTATGAGAGTTCAGTTGCTAAACTATACAGAGTATAAGTGACAGGAAGGGGAAATATATATATGTATATTAGACAATCAGGATGCTATATTGGATGTAAAGCTTTTTAAGCTTTAATTTCAAAGCTGCTAAAAAGATACTTTTTTTTTTTTTTTTTAGATTAATCAGTTTACAAAGAAGTTAATGGAGCTGCTTCTAATTTACATTCAGCTGACGAGAGACCAAAAGCTTTCAGATTTAATTTAGACTTCATTAAGCACCCAGAAGTTCAGGAATAGTTGAGCATAATTCATCTGGACCTCAGGAAAACCTATTATTAATGAAGTCAGTACTTGAAGTTGAATCAGATTTATAGAAATAATCCCTTGTGGTATTTCAGTAATGCATTCTGTTTCAGGCTGAAACTAAAAAGGCAGAGACATACATGGAAGTGTGATAAATATGGTATTCAAATTTGTTTAAATGCTAAACATGAGTCAAAATACGGTTAACATTTTAGACAACTCTAGGAAATATAAAATTTTCTCTTACATTTCTTTTGAATTTGGTTCACCTAATATAGCTTAGGGGCTGATGATATCGTTTTGAAATATTTCCTGACTGATAGCCCAGTCTACATCATAGATGACGTAACAATAAATATAGAGAATTATATGAAACACGAAAAGTACTTATTTAGAATATGCAGAAATCTAAAATTACTCATCCTCTTCACAAATTACCTATTGGACTATCCCATCTTTCATCTGTTCTTCTAACAATTTGCTCTTCATGACTGTTTTTCAACTGAGGATCGCTGAAATTAGCTTAGCCTCAGAATTTTTCTTTTGACAATTAAGCGTATTTGTTTTAAAGAAAGATGGAAACTTGAATAATTAAGATAGGAAAATTCTTCCACATATCACAAAGACATTGAAACAGGACCAAAAGTAAAAAGATCCACATACTATGATCTATTTATGCATTTATATAAATAACTGAAACACAGGTTACAGTTCATAAGTAAAAGCAATAATCATTGGGAATTTTGACGCAGTGCTGTATGGAGGGACTAAACCTAGGATGCAACATATTCAGGGGAGGAAGGAGATATTTAAAGCTCCGCCTTTGTCATCAAAACTCTAGAAGAAATCATAATAGCTCTCCAAACATGGATATGCAATGGAATAAAAGAAGGTAAAAAAGACAGATACACAGAATAAATATTAGGTAGCTGCTTAGAGCTAATTGTCAAAAACTATAACTAGAAGAACTGTAATTCACAAACATTTCAGAATTCAATGCATAAACTATATTTATGACTGAAGAAAATCCTAAATATGACTTTCATAAATATAAAAATTATATTTATTATGAAAGAAATAAAGAGAATAACTGTAGTTAGTGCTGAATGTGCCTTCTCTTAAACAATGTTTAACAATGTCTTAAACAATAGTTGTTGGTGATATGTAAATCTCTGGTAATAAATTAAGAAAGTTGAATGTGGAAGACATCATTTTTTAATTTCCTGAACAAGGTCACATGCAATCTGAAAGAATCAAAAGTCACTATAATTAAATCTAATCCACTTCTGTGCAAATGACCTAAATGTGACATGTATAATATTCCTACATGATTAATACATTTCTCATCCATTATGTTTCTTAGCTCTGATTTTAAATGCCAATTGATGAAATGATTAGTAATATCACTTGACAAGTTTAACATAATGTATGAAGATGTGTTAATATGCACATAAAATAAACACTTCACGTTTTATACATTTAATGTAATGCCATGTAATACTATTTATGCGAAATATAGGGCAATTAAACATATGATCACCTTTAGCTATAATCTATAAAGCCGCTTTTAAGAAAATTTGGTCTAGTTGTACTACTATATTTGACGCTGAAGGCCAAAAATACGCATATTACAACTTTATAGCATTACTCTCTTTCTCTCATACAATCCATTAGCTATTCAGATTTATTTCAGGACCTTATTACAATAATCCTCTGTGATTTCTGTGATCCTTATGCTAATTTGCCCAAATAAACTGGCTCTTGTATATGCCCCCCATATCATCTTCCTTAAAGATAGAATACTTACAGCTAGAAAAGGTGTAATTGCATTTCTTTCTCTTTCAAAGTAGGTTCCCTCATTTTCATTTTTCACAAAGGTTCTATATGTCTACTCAATAGGAGGTTCCCCATATTTTCTTTCATAAGTTTCCACTCATCTATCCTCCTTTTTCTAATCTCCCCATCATAAAAAGGATATATATTTAATATAATTAATTATTAATAAAATTCAAAGAGTTCTTTGAAGGACTTTTATGTTTCCTGTGGATTATTCATTACTTTATACTTTCCTTCTTTCTGGGAGATAAGTGGTTTATGGCATGCATCCTATTGAGAAGAGGAGCACAGATAAAATAGCTCTGTGCTCCTCCAGAACCTGTAGCCTTCTGTTAACTAATTCTTTATAAATGACAAGGATGTCTGAAACTGCCTCTGTGGAAAGCAAAACAAAACAAAACAAACAAAAAAACCACGTCCCTCATCTTTTTTCTTCTATGTTTTGTTTTTCCACATACACAGTAAAATTACCGATTACTACTAACCTGTAATCAATGGTCAATAATAAATTTTCAAGCTTTAGGGTACTTACCACCTAGAATTCTAGCCAGAATGAATGAAAATATGAAAATTCAGTCTATCTATAAAACTCTTAGTTATTTCTTGAAGGGAAAAGATGTTAGGCAGCAAGAATCTTTTCTAATGGAGCTTTTGTAATGGAGGAGCAAAACATCTTTTCTAATGGAGCTTTTGTAATGGAGGAGCAAAATGTACATAATAGTTATAGAATGAAGATTTTCTCAGTAGAAAACAGTCTTAGGTTAAATGTGAGTTTAGAGAATAAAATGATTCCAGATATTTGCTTGAAGCTTCCTTGCGGTTAAACCGATCAAATTCTTATTCAGAGATCCTGCAAAATGGCTATAACTTCCACAACTATGAGATATTTTTATATGTCTTATTTTACATTAGCATTTTACCTGCTTACCTAAATATTTATCCTGTTGACTATCCTGTTGCTTCTTAAAAACTTGGAAAGCTTAAAATACAGTTGATTTTTTTTACAATATCTCCTTCAAATACCTCCTGGATGTTATTTGCAAATGACACTTCAGTATTCCTCAAAATCATTCTACAAAGCATTCCAGGAAAGAAAAAAAAAAAAAGAGTCTATACAACAACTTGAATGTTTTAAGTTTGTCTTCATCCTTAAACTATAAAATCTCTAGAATAAATAATTATACCACCTCTAACTCTTGAGATTATAATGTATATCCTAAATCTAAGGTATGATAAATAATTTAATATATTTTGAAGAAAAAGTTTTATTGTGTTATTGTGAAAGCACAAAAATCTTTTCAGATATTTTTTCTAGTCTACTTACAGGATGTTTTGGATCAGTCTCAGTTGAAAAATTGCTAGGATTGCTGTTAGCAATTTCTAATTCCAAAGTTTCATGCGTAGGATTAAAGAGAGGAATGTGTAGACGAACCCATCTGCAAAAAAACATGTGTATACAATGACTATTACTGATTACATATCTTCTTCAACTGAATTCTTTTATAAATCACTCATTCTCTTTTTTTTTTGAAAAATAAGTACCTTTAAAAATAAAAATTATTACTAGTAGCATTTTACTGCTAATATGGACACGTTGCCAGCTCATGTTGAGCTTCTCATCAAAAAACACCCTCAGATCCTTCTTCTTAGGGCTGCTCTTGATCCTTTTTCCACCCAGTCTATATTTGTGCTTAGGCCTGCTCCAGCTCATGCAGGACGTTGAGCTTGGACTTGTTGAACCCCGAGAGGTTTGCATAGGTTCACCTCTCAAGCCTGTCAAGATCCTTCTGGATGGCATCCCTTCTCTCCAGCATGTTGACTATACCACACAGCTTGGTGTCATTGGCAAACTTGATGAGGGTGCACTCAATCCCACTGCCCATGTTGCTGACAAGATGTTAAATAGTGCTGCTCCCCATACCAACCCCTGAGGAATGCCACTCATCACTGATTTCCACTTGGACATTGAGCCATTGACTACAACTCTTTGAGTACAACCATCCAGCCAATTCTTTACCCATCAAGTGCTCTATCCATCAAATCCATGTCTCTCCAATTTAGATACAAGAATATAATGCGGGACAGCAGCGTCAAATACTTTGCACAAGTCCATGTAAATGATGTCAGTTGCTTTTCCCCTATCCACCAGTGCTGTAACCCCATTGTAGATGGTCACCAGGTATGTCATGAATGATTTGGCCTTATTGAAGCCATGTTGACTGTCACCAATCCCCTTCTTATTCTCCTACCATGTGCCTTAGCATAGCTTCCACAATGATCAGCTCCATGATCTTGCCATGGGCTTGACTGGGCTGTAGTTCCCTGGGTCTTCCTTTTTTTCCTTTTTAGAAAATGGGGGTTATGTTTGTCCTCTTCCAGTCAGTGAGAAGTTCACTGGACTGCCACGACTTCTCAGATATGTTGGACAGTGTCTTAGCAATTTTACCCATTCCCTCGGGACCTGCAGATGCATCTCATCAGGTCCCATGGACTTCAGGTTCCTTAGATGGTCTAGAACCTGATCTTTTCCTACAGTGGGTGGTTCTTCATTCTCATAGTCTCTGCCTTTGCTTTCTGGGACTTGAGCTATGTGGCTAGAGCTCTTGCCAGTAAATTTATACATGCAGAATATGTGTTTTATGAGGTTTTTATGTTTGAGTTTTGTGGCTGTCCCAAAACAAATATTGCAGAATGCTTATTGTGTTAATGTTATGCTTTAATCAGCTAGCATTCTATCTTACAGGCATTCCTTTATTTTCTAATTCATAGAATTGTAGATTCATAGTATCATTAGGATTTGAAAAGACATCCAAGATCATCTGGTCCAACCATCACCCTACTACCACTTAAAGAATAAACAAACACAAGATACTTTCAATAGGAAGCAAAGTCATAAGATTCCCAAAGTTTCCTTTATTTGCCTTTAAAAAACGATATATGACCATAAATCACATTCTGGTTATAACACCAAGAAACATGAAAAAGAGATTGAAGGTGAAAACAGTAAATACGAAAAGTGTGAAAAATTAGATACATTTTTTTTTTTTTTCAGTAATTTATCTACCTAATGGACATTCTCTCTAGTCAAAGCTGTGTCAGGTCAACTGCCAGACTGCTCCACATATTTATCTTCTGGAATAAAAAAATCAGTTAATCACAGCCAAATTAGTAAGGGAAGAAATATAAAAAGCAGCATTCAAAAGAGAAGGCATCTCATTCAAGCTTTATAAATGTAACTTCAGGCCCTAAAACTTGTTGTGTGCAAGTGGCCTCCTTCCATTATATGCAGTAATGCATTGGTGCCCGTGGTGTTCTTGGCAACTTTAAGATATGAATCCTCAGCAGGTAAGTGGCAGATTTGTTTTTGTCCAACACAATTGATGTATTAAAGAGATTGCAAAAGCAGTGTACAAAAATACCAGGAAAATGTCACACAAAAACTTCAGATTCACTTATTTCCCATTTTTTTCCCATTTAATTACCACCTCTAGCCTTTTTTTTTTTGTCTCTTTTTTTTTTTTTTTTTTGTCTGGTCTGCCAAAAGGAAAGCCATCTTGGAATATCTGAAACTTCAGAAAGAGCTATTTGACTGGTAGAGGTTCTTCAACTAATAAAAACTGATTAAGAACCTCTGTCATCCCACATGGTGACTACGGTGGTTATGCTAAGAAAAAGTTGTTGCATTATACAGTAAAGTCACGACCACTGCGGATATCATTCAGCTGACTGTCATATTCAATGACGACACTTTGGAGCCCATAGCAGGATGAATAAATGAAGATGGAGAATAGCAAGCAGAAGTTTTCCCTGCTTAAAGGCATATGCTAAAGAACATGCTAAATCTAACCTGACAGAACCAAAAAGCAGATCTGAATGCAATAAATCCAGAATGTTAGGGTATCTGAAGAAAAGCTAAAAGATAAACTGCTATAATTTTTTCTTTCTTCTTCAAGAGTTGTTTGGAAATTGATACTAAGGATCACAGATCTTTGCTCCTAATCCAGTTCCAAGTGATGTTTCAAGGACACTTATCCTTAATTTTTTCAGTTTGATAGCAAAAAAAATACAGTGAGCACATAATGAAATATATATATATATTATTAGGGGGATATTTGCATAGTATAATGCTTCTTCAGTATTCAGGCAAAAGGTGGTAGAATCAGTTAAGTCTCCATGAACCAGTAGGATTTCAGGCATTTTATGACATTTACAGTCCACAATCCATATCTCTAGGAACATAGTAAGGAAGTACACCCACCCAAAACAAAACAAAGGGGTACCTTTATTAAGCAGACAATATATAAAGATCTAGTTTCTTTTGAACCAAGTCAACTTCCAAACTTGATTTCTACATGAATTACTTTTATATATCCATCATATATTAATGCAGGCAATTTACTTGGATAATCTCATCAGCTCTCAATTTACTATTTATTATCTTTTCAGTTGATAAAGAAAATCACAGTAATTTGACTGTAACATCAATGACATCATCAAATGCCATTGTCCAATATTTTGCTTTTTGGGAAAAGACAATATGCTGATGACACAACAGAAATAAATTTCTGGGAAAAAAAAAAAAAGAAAAAGAAAAAGAAAAAAGAAATAAAGATCACTGAAATAATTAACTAAACCAAAACCCTGAAAAATTATGAAACCAAGAATGTGTCAGATGATCGAAACAGAAAAAGAAAAAGATTGCCAGTTTTGTTTTATTGTTTTATGATATGCATGTAAAAGCATATGTAAAAAGATAACTGTTAATGTGCTTTTATACATTACTGCTATTGCTACTGTTTTTAATAATTAAACCAACAAGAACTTTTTTGCTCTTCCACTGATATCTGCCCAGGGCAAATGTAGATTAGTTAATTTACATAGGATTTACAACATGTCTACTTGTAAACTGAAAAGAAATATCCTTTGAAACAATAAAGAATGAATTTCAGATTAATTTTAGATGACTGTTTTGACATGCAAGTGTTTTAGTTAATGAAGCCTACACACTCCAACATACATTCTTTTTGCAGAAGGAAAGGATGACTTGCCATTCCTGGCTATACCACGTGTGCATGCAGTTCATAGTAGTGCATGCTAAAGAAAATTATGAAAGACAGAGAGAATGAGAAGGTTATAAATTAATTTTAATTCCTAACGGTTCCAGTCTACATAGTAAAGAATAATAATGTTTTCAACTCAAAAAAAAAAAAAGGTTTTAAAGAAAAATATAGAAATGGACAGCCCTACTGATTTTCTGATAAAAACATAATAAAAAAAAGGTATTGCCAGCTAATTCTGGCCTTTGTATCATATATGAACAGTAAAGTAACTGAAAGCTGAAATTTCTATAGTTCATCATCTTCATGCAAAATAACAACAATTTTTGAAAAGACTTTAAATCCCTGAAATACAGAAAATTATTAAAATATATGACATGCAGTGATTTTCTGATTTCATTCACTTCATTTCATTTCTTATATATTCACTCACAGAAATGTAATCAGGTAAAAATTCATGTTGTGCTCTCACAGAACATTTTTAGCTCCATCTGTAATGTACACTAACTATAGATTCAGTCAAGATAAGATATACAGAAGTAAAAATGTAACGTTCAGGAGATCAGTGTGCCCATAGAACTTACTGCTAAGCAGAGATAATAGATGGAAGAGCACTATTGAAATTCTGTCATTCTTGAAAGTCATATCCCAAAAGTTTTGATGTTTGTCTTGAAAGCCAGCATAGAAAATGATGTTATCAAACTGAAAGATGAAATGCTGTTTAAGAAAAACATGATTTGGGTTTCTGTGTGTACTCTAAGGAGTAGCCCATTTTCTTAACATTTGCAGTGTTCCAACTGTGCCCATCCCCTGGATCTGCAGAACAGAAATTGTGTTAATTTGCCTTTTCTCTAGAGTTTAAAAGAAATTGAGAACTGGTATGCAAGCATTTGTAAAGGAGGACTGTTGGATATACTCCTTTTTCAGAAAGAGAAAATATTAAACAAACATATAGAACTCTGTATTTATGGATATTTATGATTTCTGCACTACTTTCTTAGTGATTTCTACATAGAGAATTCAAAGGAAGTCTACATATAGGCTGTAATTCCATTTCAATTGTTCTGCAAGGAGAATTTCACCTATTTATGTGTATACCTCATCACTCTTTACAGCTAGCTGAATGGAGGTTATAGTGAGGTGGGTGTCATTCTCTTTTCTCAGGTGAAAACTGATAGGATGGGAGGAAATGGCCTCAAGTTGCATCATGGGAGGTTTAGATTAGATGTCAGGAATAATTTTTTTCACAAAGAGGGTGGTTATGCATTGGAACAGGCTGCCCAGGTTGGAGTTGTCATCCCTGGAGGCATTTAACAGATGTGTGGATGTGGTGCTTAGGGACTTAGTTTAGTTGGTAGTGTTACATGATGGTAGTGTTGGTAGTGTTACATGATGGTAGAACTTGATGATCTTAAGGGTCTTCTCCAACCTAAATGCTTCCATGATTCTACATATGAAAAATAACTGCAAACTAGGATAGTACATGTACAGCACTATTGTGGCTTTTTTGATATACTCTTCAATATATTTCCCATGATACATTCAAACTGGTGACCATGTTAAGCACAATGAAAGACATACTTACTTTCCAAGCTCACATTCTATTTCAGGCAGACTAGTTGGCAATGGTTTCTCTACAGTCAGCTTCAGTGCATACCAAAACTCTCCAACCACGTCTGACAGGAATATGACACTAAAAACAGACACATAAACTTGATGTGACACAGATTTTGTATAGAAAATTGAAAACACAGATACTAAAATCCAGGAAAATTCAACAAGTTCAAAACAGTGATTTCTTTAATTAGCTACCGGCTTTCCCATCATACTTCATGCTGGTATCTGAATTCAGCTACCTAGAACCAATACTATTCACAATTACTAATACAACAAAATGTCTTCATCTTTCATAGCTTTATAGCATGAAAGGTATTTTTGTTTTTCAAAAGCACAGCTCAAAAACATTTCAACTGTTAATTACAAAAGTATGTTTTAATTTCATTTTAATGTTTGAGTGTTTTCTTTATATCCATTTTGTATTCAAAAAGACAAAGAAATAGAAATAGTATTCAACTATTTCAAGAAAGAATACCCTTTCAAATCTAGTGATTAAAAATAAGAAATAGATATAGACACATTTATATAAGCATGGAAAAGAGATATGTTTCAAAGGAATATTCAGTATACTGTTTTGATATACAATCAAATGTCATGACTAAAAATTGCTGCCTGGAGAGATACGTACAGAACTATGTTTCTGTGGCAGATGTTCTAACACATTCTATTCCTACTACAGACTTTTCTATTTCTTGATTTTATTTTATTTTATTTTATTTTATTATTTTATTGTTGTTTTTCAGTAGCAATCATAAAAATGTTAAACGAAAGGATAGTAGGCATATTAAAACCTATATGAAATACACCATGAAAATCCATGACACATTAAGAACTAGCTCTTGTTCTAAATGAGAGAGAACTTTATCTATTCCATGACTCTGTTTCCAGACTATCCTCTGCACCAACAGACCCTTTAAAGTGAGTATAAACTAGCTTTGGAAAAAACCATCCAGTTGTAACAGGACAACTGCCACAAACACTTTTGTAAAACTCTTCCCAGCTGTTACCATAGCAAGGGAAACAGCATGGCTACAGAAAAAAAAATAAAAAAATACTGTGGCTGTGTGTGGAAATACCTTTATCCAGCTGTAAATGTAGCCTTTGGGAGATACTGGAATTTGAAGCAACTGTTAGACAGCTTTATAGTAAACAGCATAATTTTATTGAATATTTACAGGTGTGCATCATTTCATTTTGCATGACATCTAGCCCAAAGTTTCATCAATTAAAACAAACCTTAAATTTATTATGTGGAAATTCTGCACTTGAAAAATACTAGAAATAATGTTAGTATGAAAAACTCGAGTCTATGCACCTTTGGAATACTTTTATTTCTACAACTTTCCTTAGGGAAAAAAATTACAAGATGGATAACAGTAGTCATTTCTATAAAATGGTATTGCTTGAAAGCTGTATTGGATAATGATACCTGACATTATTCTGGTCTTTGAAAAATCAATAGAATCAAATGGAACAAAGACTTTGAAACACATGGATTTGAGGTTTGTAGATATCATGTCTCTGAACACAAACTGTCTCTCTCCCTCCTCGAAGACCCTCTCTTCCCACCCCACAAACACTATATTTTCACCAATTCTTTAATACAACTGGAAAAAAAAAATTCAATCAGTCCTTCAAATAAACAATGGTTTACTAATCAAATTCCAGGAAAACAAGCTATACAATTCTGCACTCTTCAGCTATTTGCTGAACTCATTTAGTTGAAACTAAGACCAAGAGGTTATTTGTCTTTGTATTCATAATTATCATATGGTACAGTCTCTTTTTGGATTTCCAATGTAATGAAACATTTTAAATTTAAAACTGCCCCATATCCATTAAATACATCATTACTAATTAATGGAAGACTCTGAAGCTAAATGGTTTTACATAAAGACTGTTCAGATGAACAGTTCTTAACCTGTTTTTGGTTGTGTTGCTACAGTTTACTTCCTTCTGAGAAGCAAAATGAAGTCACGTTATTCCCTTCGTGGAATGTATAAAATTACAAAATAAACAATTTGTCTAAATATTTCAGAGGCAACTTCTAACATTAAGTAAATATCTAAAATATTGTTCAGTGAATTCTAGTGAGCTAGAATAACAAGGGGTTATTCTATGGCCTGTCAGACCATATTTTCCCCTCAGAGACAGGTTGCTGTTCAGGATACAATACTACACATACAATACAAATACAATACAATTCCCCCTCCCTCATGTTTACTGGTATATCTACATGAAGGTTTTAATGAAAATTGTTCACTTATTAGTATAAGAGCCACAACAACCACAAGTATCAAAACTCTGTAGCTCACCTTTCATCTGAAGTGCCAACAACAGCTGGAGAAAACTTTAGTTGATAAAAAAATGTTTGTTTAGGTGAAAGAGTGAAAGATTTTTGTCCAGAAAGTGACTGATTCTCCAACACCACACTCAGCTGGAGATTTTTTTCTGTAGGATTCATGATAGGAATATGAATTCCAACAGTATTCTAGGAAGAAAATATATATATATTACGTTAAAAAAAAATACATAAAAGATATTTCTCAAACAAGTAGAGTATGCTTATATATGATTTTTCCTTATGCAAACACAGGTTACACTTCATGTGCATGAACTTCATGTTCATATCTGAACAAACCCAAAAAAGAGAAGTTGTACTAAGACCCAATTCAGCCAATGTTCCAATTGTAGACACTTTAATTACATAAATAAGGAAAAGTCCTAGTCTTCCTAAACAGTCTGCATTTCAACAGGATACTTTGCCTTCCAAGACATGGTTAAGGCTTGCCAAAATACACCTTGCAGTCATATCTGCTGTCGTCGCAACATGGTACATCTTCCAAGCCAACTCTCACCAGCCAAGCACAGCCGCTTGAAAATACCTATTTTGCAAGCTGGCTAACACCAATGGGCTGAATTCTGCAGGATCTTTTAATCTTGATTATTAAGTTACATCATAATAACTAGTATGAAAGCAACACCACAGTAAACATTCCCTCTCTCATTTCTTTTTACCATTTTTTTTTATTAACAGTGGTCCCTTTCTGGTCTTTCTGGTTCAAGTCTATTGACAATTTGGGCAAGGACCATCTTATCTTGACTATCTGGAAAATACAGTTGCTCTTAAAGACCCCTATTAAATTCCCATTATTATAATACAGAGGAGCCTCTATGGCCTGATTAGATAAATACATGCATACTGTTTACTTTGAGCATGTTTAAGATGAGCAGCAATTGGGCAGAGGCAGCTCAATCCACACAGCTGCTACATTACATTCACAAGCTGTTTTTGAACCTGCAATATTTTGTCAGTGTGCCATTAATCTCTTCTTTATTTTAGGGTTATAAATAGCGTACATCTACCCTATGTACCTTATATGTATAAATATCAACACACTTTATGAAACTAAACACTATAAACAGACAGAAAGGAATATACTAATGAAGGAAGACTGCTATCACAGTTCAGGATACAAACCTGCTGTTTAAAAAATATATATATGTGTTCTATTTATATATGTTCATCTGTATAAAATATGCACAATCCAAAACGAAATATATGTGTATATATATATTTGTATATATTCTCTGTATCTATATTTATCTCTATTACTGTTTTTGTCCCTTTCCTCTGCTCTAACAAGGAACCTTATTTCAAAATGCTTTTTGTGTATTGGGGGTGCGTGTTTTTTCTATATATAATGATTTACTTCTTAGAGCAAAATTTTGCCATATATATTCTTTTAAAAGTAAATAAATAGAACTGCAACATGAAAGAAGAAAAAGATACAGTTAAAATTACTAATACACTAAAAACTGAGCACGAAATATTTTACAACCCCTCACACAGCTGTCTCGCTCTGCTTTGAGCCTGCCTATGGTTTGGTAATTTCCTATATATTTACATTTATAGAAAATGATTACACGAACACACATAAAATACATTTAATGTTCCACAGATGGTGAGAATGCACCCACAGTTTAAATCATTCAAGTGCCTTGCATCAGTAAAATTTGCAGTAAAATACTTTAAAGCTCAGATTAATATTCTTTATTAGTGTAAACAAAATTCTAAATCTATCTACCATTTTATTGCTAAAAGGTTCATAATAATAATTGTATAGTAAAACACCTGTACTGTTTTGACAAAATACTTTTCCAGTAGAAAGAAAACATTGAGCTGCTTATTTAGGAGAAAAGCACCTGCTATCAAATAAATAAATAAATAAATAAATAAATTCAGCCTTGTTCACAAAGGAGATTTTATATTGCCCCCATTAGCTTAATAGAAAGTAGTGCTTGCTTGCCAGTATGAAAAAAATGCCTAGGGTTATGTATTTCTCTGGACTCACAGAATCACAGAATGGCTGAGGTTGACAGGGACCTCTGATCCAACCTCAGAGTTGTATCATCTGGTCCAACTCCCCTGCCAAGCAGGATCACCTAGAGTACGTTGTGCAGGATGGCATCCAGGTGGGTTTTGAATATCTCCGGAGAAGGAGACTCCACAACCTCTCTGGGCAACCTCATCCAGTGCTCTGTCACCATCAAAGTAAAGTTCTTCCTCAAGAATGTCCTGGGAAAATTGCTAGGAATTCTTCTAAAGGTTTCACAAACCTGCTATGGCATGGATGGTGATAAGGGTAGACGTGTATGTGTCAACAGAATACATATATACTGTATATTTTAAGGCCCTAGTCGTTTCTTTCAAATCCTTGTTATGGAGGCATAATACTAAGATAAATAACAAAATGGGCATCTAATTGTCAAGGGTATTATTTTTCATGAAAGGACAATTTATCAGAAGAAATGCAAAGGAGAAACATCATAGGCAACTCCCAAACACGTTTATAGTTTTTAATTTAGATCCACATTTAAGTATTGTGGGTTTTGCAACATTCTGGCATAGGAAGAAAATGTGGCAGTAACATTAGAAAAAATAGGTCTTGGCTTTCTACCTACACTGGGCCTGAAAAGATCAGAGCAATCAATGTCACCATCAGTGTGTCTGTATGTTGGTAGACAGTTAGAGTTTCCTTTTGTGTCCTCCTACAACCTTAAATTAGCATTTCATTATTATTTGACTCCCTTTCTTGGAACAAAAGAAGCTGAAGAGAACATCACAGCAGAGTTGACGTCAGAGTTTCAAAGCTGTGCTGAATGCAGTTCAACCCAAATTGGTCAAAATAGTTGTAGAAATCAGAGCTGGCTCTTGAATTGATGATGCAATAAGCCTCAAATGTACACCTCTCCTCACCGCTACTCAACCACCCCCCCACACCACTTCTAGTCCAGACCCACACGTCCACTCAGCCAGGTCTTTATCTCGTGGATCATACAGACCAATGGAAGTCCTTAACCTTAACCTCTTACGTCTGGAGGGGGTGACTGCTTTTAGCTTTCTACTGACTCGTAGTTTAATGGAGTTGATCTTCATCAAGTGAACCATCTCCCTCACCATATAGCTCCATTTTTTTTTCTCTCTCTTTGATGTAAACTGTTAGCAGAGATAACTCTCTCCTTTCCTTGTAAGGGAAGGATGACATAATATTGCCCTATCTTACTGCTGTGTCTTTACATTATACTTGGCATATTTTGCCTTAAAAATATTAGTTTGCAAAAAGGCACTAACTGCTCATCAACAGTTAAGTCTTTATCAGAACAGCAAATTTAACTACTTGAAGTCTAGAAGTAAACACCTTAAGTAAATTATGCTTTTTAAAAAATTGCTTAGTTTTGAATCCATTCTTATCACTACTATAGTAAAAGAAACAAACTAGAAGAAAAAAGAATATTCACAGGAAATCTCATATTAGAGGCTAATAGTGCAATGAGTTCCAGGTGTAAATTTACATATAAATTTACATGAAAAAATCACACTAAAATGAATTTATTTATCTGAAATGGACATTAAGTACCTAAATAATGCCCTAAAACAGAATACAGAGACTATTAGTTCATAAATCATTGTAGTAACTAAGCTCACCAGCTACAGAATCCTACAATATCATCATCTTCATAGAGGCTAGACATGGTAGTAAGCAAACAAACTGGGAAAAATGTGTTGTAATAAATGACTGCTAAAAATTCCTTTCAGAAATTGAAGAAGAGGAGGGGAGTGCAAAAGTTTTATGTTCTGTGACTCTGTTGTGGTTTAACTAAAAACAGAACCAAAGGAAAAAAAAATCAATGCAGCAGCTCACCAGCAGCTGACAAATGCCTAGCTAGTCTCTGACTGCCAGCTAGTCACCCCCTGCCAGCCAACTACCCCAGTTTTATTGCTGAGCAAGACACAATATGGTATGGGATATCCCTTTGGTCAGTATGCCTCAGCCGTCTTGGCTGTGTCCCCTCCCAGCTTCTTGTGCACCTCCAACGTACTCACCAGTAGGGAGCTTGAGAAACAGAAAAGACTTTGACTCTGTGTAAGCACTACTCAGCAACAGCTAAATCATTGTTGTATTATCAACATGGTTTTCATAACAAATCCAAACCATAGAACCATAAGAGCCTAGATAAGAAAATTAACTCTGTCCCAACAAAAGCAGCACAGACTTTGAAGCTATCTGTTTTGTCCTTTGCTCCACCAAAGGAAATATTCTCACTGAGAAACAGAAACCAAAGTTATACAATACAATGCCTTTAAAGACATACAGGATAAGACAATGCACATCTGGACTTCATGCACGCCAGTTTTGTCCATCTGTTTGATGTTTTACATATATATAAATATATATATATATATATTACAGATAGAATTTGTAACAGCAACTTGAGATGAATTACAAGAGAAATGTTATATTAATGCACTTATAAAAGCATGCCTGACAAGGGGATACAGACTTACTCAAAGCCAAATTAACATCTCAAGTTCCCATAACTGAGGAACAAATAACTATGCTTATATCTTAATGATAACTATCCTTATATCGTAATGAATATTCTTTTGCTTTTGAAATCAAGACTGCGTCTGAGACCACATAGACTGAAACTCAATAATTCTCCATCCTCCTGAGACCACAGGCAGATTTCTTTTTCAGATCCAGCAGTGTGAGATGAAAAAATTATCAATTACTTTTCACCAGTGTGAAAAAGTTGGCACTTTCAGTGATCATCTTAGTTGGCTTAGCCACAGTATAAAGGAACCTGGCTTTTCAGTGCTGAAGAGGGTTAGAGAGAACTATCAAAAACATATAACAATAGGTTAATCTTTCCCATTAGCACAGCCAATACAGAAGGAGATATCTGCTACTGTGTTAATGTAACAAAGTACCAAATCCATCTTCAGAGGATTTTAAAGGAAAATCATTTACATTTATTCTGTCAACACTATTTTTGGAAAGCATGACTCAGCAACCAATAGATTTCTGTACAGATCCTATTCATCACTCTTACAGGTCACCTTGCTGTGCAGATGCATGTAGTATATGAGGTGTAGATTAGAATCCCAATAATGGAAAACAGTTTGAATCAAATCAATAGATGCTTTTACAGCTCTTGTTCAAAAGAACTATTTTAGATGACTGACACTTGAGTAAATCCAGGCTTCATCTGTCAAAAAGAGACATCTGTCTTTTTTCCAAAACGTCCATTCTACTTCACATACTATGTCATATCTGTATTGCCAGATAAAAATACCACTTTCTATAGCTTAAACTCAGTATCACTCAATAAAAGCATTACAAAGCGCAATATTTCTAAGTTAGAAATATACTGCACTTAAATAATGAAATCAAAGCAGCTATCAGCTATTACTGAATTTCAAAAGAATCAGTTATGCCTCTTGTAAAGGTAATATGCAAGATACAGAGACATTTGCCCCAAATCAGCCCTCAAAATAGCAGTGAACACCATTTGTAACTAACCTTTTCTTTCAGAGATGGCCAGGAGATGTAAAATTTTAGGATGATCTCAGTTTCTAAATAACTTCTAATATATCTGATAGTTAACAAAGAATGTCTTTTTCAATCATTTCTCTCATAACTAGACTACATCTTACCCACAGAAATATTAGTGAATGCCAATAAGGAAAATATTTAAAGAAATCTTTGTAAATGTCTTAGTTAGCAAAACAAAAAACCAACCAACCAAACAAACAAACAAAAAATAAAACAAAATAAGAGATCTACAAAGTTTAGTTCCTGAGCTAATTCTATCCACCCATAAAATGCTACAACAGATAGCTGTGGTTATTTTCAGCTTGTCTCTGATTTGTTTTCACATTCTATATGTATTTGTTTTCAAGTGCTGTAAATTCACAGTTCCAATAGATTGCAACGGGCTTTGGAAGTCTTGGTGTGTGCTGATGATTTCTGCATATTCATAATGACATCAGTGACCAAAACAACAGAATTAATTCTAGGAGATTATTCTAAAAACATTCAGTTAGCATATTAAATGTTGAAACTGGTATTTGTACCATAGGCGTACGGTCCTATATTGAAAATTTGATGTGGTGAGGTCAGGAAGCTGACATAGAATCATAGAATCATAGAATATCCTGAGTTGGAAGGGACCCTTAAGGATCATCAAGTCCAACTCTTGACACCGCACAGGTCTACCCAAAAGTTCAGACCATGAAACTACTGTCTAAGTTCAGACATGGAACTACAAATATGAAAAAGATTACATCAGTGAAATGCTGAGCTATGAGATAGCTCAGAAATGGTGTGCTCAGAGACCAAAAGGAAGTGAGCAATACTTCTTATATTCCAGTGCTTCCAAGACTTTCAAAAGGACTCAGTAAAATCATACTTACAGCCACTTATCAGAACCTAATTATAATATGGTATAATTGCAGTAATGACTGATTACTACATACTTTAATCATCATTAATGACTCCAGTTACACTTCTGGAAGCAAATATTCTACTGTGTACTTCTACTCCCAGCTCATGGAGGTATGAGCTAACCCAAGGTACATTAGTTTTTAAAACTAGTAAATACCTCTGATAGTATTTAATTTTATTTAATTTTATGACCATGGTGATGAGATAATTTACATCTCAGCTACACCATCAGTATCAAGTTGCTCAATCATCAGAGGTAAAATACTAATTAATTTGTCTGTCTTAGATCATGCATCTACAGTAATTCTTATTCTGTAGGTCTAAAAATAGAATTTGAAATCGGTAAGGAAATAAGTTTATTTGTGATTTAAAAGACTGGCCCCATAATTCCATGAAGATGATTGGAGTGTTGGAGCACCTCTCCTGTGAAGAAAGGCTGAGAGAGCTGGGGCTGTGCAGCCTGAAGAGAAGGCTCTAGGGAGACCTCATTGCAGCCTTTCAATATTTAAAAGAGGCTTAGAAAAAAGATGGAGAGCAGCATTTTACTCGTGCAGATAATCATAGGACAAGGGGGAATGGTTTTAAACTAAAAGAGGGGAGATTTAGATTAGAGGGAAGGAGGAAATTATTCACTCAGAGGGTGGTGAGGCACTGGAACAGGTTGCCCAGAGAAGGTTTGGATGCCCCAGACCTGAACGTGTTGAAGGCCAGGCCCTGGGCAACCTGATCTAGTGGGTGGCATCAGGGGTTGGAACTGGATGGTCTTTAAGGTCCCTTCCAGCCCAAGCCATTATGTGATTTTATGATAATTATTGCTGGCATGAAACATGCAGAGGTATCAAGCATTCTTGAACAGAAATAAACAGAACAAAAATAAAATTGTCAGTTTCCATTGAGAACAACATCAATTCTCCAAGTGTAGGCAGAGACAAATTCATGCCCTCCAAAATCCTAGAAAATCATTTTTTTCTAAAGCCAACTTTATATATATATATATGTGTATATATATATATATATATACACACATGCAGTCTAGGGAGCCAGTTCTGTCTTACTATGACATAAAGGATAAGATAAGCTTTAAAGATAAAAATCTCTCATACAGAAAGAAATGTTGCATTATTAAATTTGTCTTCCATATGTGATATATTACGGGTTCTCAGAAACTAGATTAGCAATCTGTTCTACACATTCCATCAGTATTATCAGAATCATTTCTCTAAAATGTAATGTAAGTTCACTATATAACAAGCAATATCTATTACTAAAGTTAACACCAAAATATATATTATATATTTATATATTATAATTATACATATTATAATTATATGTATATATTATAAGTATATTATAATTATATATATTATAAATTATAATATTATATTATATATATATTATATGTTTGCTACTAGATCTTCTGAAGGAGCTAAAGTTAGAGCAGTCTGAATGAAGGACCACTCTTGCATTTCTCTGGGTCTCTGTGTGCAATTTGGCTAGTTCTGCTGTCACCCAGAGTGAAGTCTCTCTCCCTCTTCATGGGGCAGAATGGGAAGGATGTAGAAGAGAGAAAATGTTTAATAAGAGAACCACGGATTTATGAGTAAAAATGTAAAAACCTTTAAATACTGATGTCTCTGTATTCCTGTGTGTTCAGTTTTGAGTACCTTTGCTTGGGAATGGAAATGGAGAGCAGTGCAACAGGCAAAACTGTCTTTCTGCTTTGGCAGATCAGTTCCCCTTGTTCAACCTCAGAGTGAGCGCAGCTCCTCAGAGACATCCGTGCACCACTCAGGGAGTTGTGGCCTTTCTTTCTGGTTATTCAGTCATTATTGTAAAGGGAAGGAAAAAAAAAAAAAAAAAAAAAAAAAAAAGAAAGAAAGAAAAGATTCTGAAGAAAGGCCTCTAAATTTCAATTTTAATTAATCAGCTTCTGTGTTTGTACATTCTTGCAGCCTACAGAGGCAAGGGATTCTTGACTTTAAGCATTTTTTGAAGAGCTTCTGGGCTGACAGCCTACATGTTAGACATTGCAACGGGCTGCCCAGGGAAGTGGTAGAGTCACCATCCCTGGAGGTCTTTAAAAGACGTTTAGATGTAGAGCTTAGCGATATGGTTTAGTGGGGACTGTTAGCGTTAGGTCAGAGGTTGGACTCGATGATCTTGAGGTTGCTTCCAACCTAGAAATTCTGTGATTCTGTGAAGATGATCTTGCAAGGAAAAGGACTACTATCATAAGCCCCTGAAACTTACTTTTATTTTGCATATCCATATATCTGGACATGAGCCATTATTTCATCATATATCTTCTACAGAGTAAAAGGTATCTTCCTAAGACTGCAGTTTTAAAACATAGGTAAATATCAATGAGTTTATATTCCTCACTGTTTTATTCATCCTACAGTCACCATCTGCTCTGTATGGATCATACAGAACAGACTATTGCATTTGTTTTTCTAGAGACTGCCCAAAATAAGGAGGTTTGAAAGTTGGAAAGAACTGAAACCAGTAATGGAAGCACCCTGCCTATTCTTAGATGTGCATGTAAATATCTTGCTAAGTGTGAAGACTATGACAGTGATCTTTTCAAATCATCCCTGAAAAGTGCAGAAACAGTGTATAAGTGGCACAAATCTGGGAGCTATTGCAAATGGCAACAGTGGGACAAGTTTTATCGCAGCAAGAACTCTAATGGAAGAGGGGGTGGGTAGCATATGTTTCCGAGTTACAATATCAACTTTTCCTTACTCATATGGCCCTCAGGGACTTGAGAGAGACTTGGCAGAGAATAGACTAAACTATTGTCTCTGTACTTGTGTAGAAACCAAACTCAGTCCCCTCCAGGCATTTGGTTTTATTAAAGCAGAAACTCATAACTCACTGTTCAAAACAGACCATTGCCTCAAGCTTAGTTCTACTGTTCAGATACTACCTGCAGCTCACACTTTAGAAATTTCCTCTCAAGAAAGCCCATGCTATTTTTCAAATCCATGGATGGTTAGAAACTCTCTTGCCCCAGCGAATCAGCAATATACACTTAGACTTTTTTCCATTAAATAGACAGCCGCTGAATCATACATGTGTCCAACAAAATAACTGCCATCCTTTTAGGCATTTTACATAGAAAACTTAAGATTCTGATTACTGGTCGATCTCTACACACAGTCTGAATAAAGCCACTATAATATTTGCAAGCCAATGTTCAAACTGCTAAACTGTTCAGTTTAAAGTCAATTTTTCTAAACAGTCTGAGACTATGAACCTGAATTTATCAGACTAAATTCAACCTCTCTACTACTGTTCCCAATTCAGAAATCCATAGTAAATACTAAAGTAAAATATAGAAACAAACAAACAAACAAAAAAAGTTTTTTGTTTTTGTCTTGTTTTGAATTATTACAGTGTTGTCAACAGCTGAAGATATTTAATCAATTGGTAAGTTTTTTTAAAACATGGTTGTTTCTCTACATTTAGGACTAAGGAAATTACAAATGTACAAACAATTTATAACAACTAGAAGTGTTATTTAATTACTAATCATGAGCAAGAAATATTCATGAACAAATTGTAATTTGTCATTTAAAAGCTTCTTGCTTTACTCTATTTGCCTTATTAATAAGTGAACAATTGCTATTACTTTCCACATGAAATGAATAGTGCTAATTTGTACTCTACTTTTCTCTCACGTAAGTTTAGCTGGAATTTTTTCAGTTAAAATATCTGCTGTTGGGAACCAATTGTCTGACCTGTAAGTTACAAGCTTTTTTATAACTAGCACTGGAGAATAAACTAGCACAGTCTCTACTCTCCGAATGTTTTTGGCTTGTCTTTTAATATTTAGTTGGAATGATTTTCATATTCCTTCAAGGGAATTTAAATCAAACAGCAGATTCATTCTAAAAAAGTTGAAGAACAGTTTTCAGACATTAAGAGACATGGGTCCCTCCTTTCTAGGAAAGAGGATGATTACATAAGTGCCAGAGGAATGTCCATACTGTCACAGTTATAGACAGTTACATAGTCATTCCTTACTCTGATTCAAATAGAAAGTATCTGTTTTTCCTATCTAAAATATATTCAAGTCTAAAGTTGAAATGCCAACTAAAAATGAATAACAAGTAATAATTTAGTAATTCCTGAGTTATTACATAACAATGTAATACGCAGGTAATTTCTGAGTTAATAGTATCCTCTGAGCTTCAGCGTGGCATCTGTTTTCAAATCAAATCCGTAATCAACTAGTTTTATATACTGACATGAAATTTCTGATTCAGATGCTGTTTGAGAATATTGGTATGTGTGGATGAATTTGTTGCTCATTGTAATGACGCCATTTAATTATCATTTGCTGCCTCAGAAGCTGTGCGTACTATCCATAGAAATATAGCAGAAATGGAGAAAAGCTAGCTGCTTCAACCCGTGCACTATAAAGTGGTATTTGAATTTCACTCCAGCATTTTTAAATAGCATCCCAGTAATGGGAAGACAGAAATGATATTTTGGAAAGCAGAGATATTGTTACATTTTGTGACTAGTAGCACCCCTACCAAGTTAGTCTTAAGTAAAAGATACAGCTTCCTGTTACACAGATGGACAAAGGCTAGAGGAATTGAATGAATAATAGAGATTCCTTCTTCATTTTTTTCCTCATGTTACACAAGGAAAACAGTAAGTTCACACCACTCATTAACTCACACTAATCACAGATGGAAAAAGCAGTAGGAGTACTAATTTTTCTGGCAACTCACAAAAATGTCAGGAAAGGTTTAGCGGTAATAATTCTGCAAACAAACAAACAAAATATCCTCAGATCATCACTTTTAAGAGCTTCCAAACATAGTGTGAAAATCTAAACTTAATACAACTACATTTTTGTAGAAATTGTTTTCTCACTGTGCTCTTTGAGATTCCTCTGATTGTTATTTAAAAAAGCACACCTACGGAGTGCATATGCATCCATGTTCTGTCTTGAGTTTAAAATCTAACACAAGTTAAACTGATTTGAAACACTGAGATATGTCCATGGAACAGAGTTCATATACCAAGTTTTACTTTCAGTGATTAATTTTTAATACTTCATTCACTAAGTTGTATTATCATTATTCCAGACAACATCAGTGAGCAAGCTAAAAAAAAAAAAAAAAAAAAATTAATTTTTAAAAAAAAAGGAAGAAAGAAGAAAGAAGAACTAACTTTCTCTGTGGACTTGGTCTGTTTAATGATTGAGCAAAAAAAATGCTCTTGTTTTGATACATCAGCCACAATAGTAGTTATGGACTGAGTGACATAGTAGTTTAATTACAAGCAAATTATTCATTTGAGTTAGTATCCATATATATGACCATTCATCTAGCATAGATAATATATCCCTCTAGTTACTTAGAGCTATCTTTACATTTTTGTTCAATAGTAGTTAGTGACAGCTCAGCTGTCATCTTGGGATCTGCATCAGATCCCTGCTGTGCTATCATAGGAATGATTAATGCATGTGTAGGGAAAGGAGGAGGGGATTAGTAGCTGGTATATATTTATCAAAAAAAAAAATGCATTAGCATTCTAATAAATCTAATAATTTACCCTCCTTTTGACAACTACTTATTTTATGGGCTATACAAAGATGTTCTGGTCTGAATTATTTCCAAAGTGCTTTTAGTTGGAGTAATTAATAATTACAACCTTCCCAAATTTGTTTTTCTTCCACAAAACATGTTGCCATGGTTCTTTTACAGAATGTTACTTTTTATGCTACCTATTGTTATGAAAGCACATTCTAAAAATTAGTTTTAAGGCATGGCTCATAATTCAGGTTACTCATTTTTTGAGAATATGATCCAACTATCATCCATGTATAACAATATTCTGATTACAGTTTAGTACAGAATGTATGAAAAATTAAGGCACTACAGCTATGAATACACTGTGTGTCACTTGTTAACTGCCAAGTTGCATAATTGCAAAAGATATTCTTAATTATATGCTTTTTACACTTATTAAAATAGTAAATGAAAAATAATAAAAGAGACAGACACAATTTAAATTATAATTTGGATCTACTTTAAAACTGGATGTATTTATAACAAGCTCTCCACATTATACTTGTCAATTGACATAATGCAGTTCTCAGGATATGCAAACTCCTGTTATAATAAACATCATGAGGTCTCTCTTGGCACAAAGATTTACAAAGGTCTGGGTAAAAAAAAAAAAAAAAAAAAAAATCTATATTACTATGTAGTGAGGCATAAAAAGGAGTAGTCATGTAGAGCAAAACAGTTTGTGCTAAGTACCCTGCATGCATACAGTACAATTTCCTGATATATATATATTAAGTATATAAGTATATTAATTTATATATAAGTATATATAATTAATTTATATATAAATATATAAATATATATAAAGTAATAAATATATATTAAGTATATAAGTATATATATTTACTTATGAGTAGTCCTGGTTCACTCCAATAAAGTAATCACCCATTAATTGCTGGAAAACATTAGATGAGAGCATTGAAAATATTCTCCAGTTAAATTTCACCCCAAAAGGATTCAGTCCATGCATTCCTGGATTGGTGTGTGATATAAATGAAAGTCAGCAAGTGGGAATGATCAGGAGAGCCACCCCAGAAATATGTTATTGCTACGAACTGAAAGGCTAACACAGATGATTATTTCTTGTGGGTCCCTTTCAAGTGATTAAACAAAAGGGGAATCATTCTTTGAGCCCATATATCTATCCTCAGAGTAGAAAAACATCACTGAAGTGGCAAGGATGCTACTTCTGATGATACAGCTTATACATTAGAAGGGAAAACCATTTCTGGCATGGGGTGAGAAGAATTCGAAGAGTAGACCCCAAAACGGGACTAGTGGGAATTCCTTGTTTTTATCCACCCTCCCTTCCTTCCCAGCCTCCCCTCTAAAGAACAGAGTAGGATTTTATTTGGGATGCCCAAACAATGGCTCCCTCTCTCTTTATACAGTAGGCTACATCATGCCAAGGTCAATCCAGTTTCAAATTGAATTGTTCTGAGCTTTCTGAGTTGCATTTCAAAATCTAATTGATAGTAACAACTATCTGCTTGTTCTGCTTGTCACTTCCTCTTAGAATTCTAGAACAATTTTGCCACTGGCAAGTGAACAGTACTTTTGTGATCAACAGAAATGTTAGTTCCACATGCTAAATTGCAGAATCTTTCTTGCAAACATCTGTGAGACAGAAAAACACTCCCTGAGTTCTAGAATTCAGAATGAATTTGAAAGGAAAAAAAAAAAAAAAGAGAGAAAAAAAAAAAGCAAGAAAGAAAAAAACACCACTCTAATTAAGCTTACACTCTAGAATTCACTAGCAGGGAAAAACAAAAATGGTTGAAATATAGTATAGAATTATTTTTAAAGTAAAATATACATTAAAAAGTTCACTTCTGTATCCTCTACTATCTCTACTGTTGCTGTTTTGTTTCCCTTGCTTTTGATATTATTTACCACAGGCTAGTCTTGACAAGACAGAACAGAATAAGAATACATTAATTATTTCATGAAAGAAAAAAGAAATTCTTGGGCACACAATCACAGAGAATACTTTCTCCCTTTTGAGTGAACTACCTTTTAGGTGACTTCTTTTAATTGACTTGATAAACTTTGTCAGAGTGAAGTGCAACCAAAAATTTGCAATGGAGAGATAGACCAAGGGTAACACGTCTCCAACATCAGTCTCCCTTATGTCATGTAGAACAAAACAAAACTTAGCAGCATTTTTCAAAACAATGGAACAGGTAATGAGGTACAAGCAGCCTCATAAATCCAAAATCTCCTTACTGAAATAATTTCATGCACAGTGCTGTGCTGAGAAATGTTTATGGAAGTAGCACAATCAATGGAGTTTTAATGGAATGAGTTTTCAGGCTGGACTGAAAGGCAAAGGACATCAAAAAGAGACAGATTTAGTGTTTAGAATTCAGACTGACTGCTTTCATTAGGACAGTTGGTTAAAAAATAGAATTTGAAGCAGGGCAGTGGCTGATGAAGTTGTAAGGTAAGGTTGGAGGTGTTTGTTATAAGCAGCAATAGGACTAAGTGGGTTATTTCAGTATTAGCAACACCGGATAATATCGTGTCTCTGGGTGCATCATCTAAGTACTCATAAGGATACACAAGGCTTTGACAATCAAGGAGGGCAGGAATCCTTCACAGTTGGAATTTCAATTATTACACCTGGTGTTTATAAAATAAACCTGCATCTGGCTAATCTACCTGTATTTCAATAAAGTCATTGTAATGGTGATGGATACACGTAAGAGTGTTCAGAGCCTGGATTAGAAAGAATATCCAGATTGTCAAGCTGTAGGGCTCACAGCATCAATCATTGCTACTCCTGATAATGGTTGCTGCATGCAATGAATCAGTACATTGTCTTGTTTCTTTCAAAGATGCAATTTCCTGTCTCACAAATAATCAAAACATTAGTTACTCACGGAAATTTTAAAAATTGGCATTATTGTCAGATGAAATAAACTGCACATGGTTGACAGTATAAAATTTACCACAAGTACTCAATATATACGCAGGAAAATAATATGCTTTCATGTGATAGAAAACTGCATAATGTACTGTGCTAGCTTGGGCTAGGATAATTTTCTTCATAGTAGCTGGTATGGGGCTATGGTTTGGATTTGTGATGGAAACTGTGCTGATAACACAATGATGCATATTGATAACACTATGATTTTAGTTGTTGCTGAGCAGTGTTTACACAAAGCCAAGGTCTTTTCTGTTTCTCATGCTGTCCTTCCAGTGAGAATGCTGGAGATGCACAGAAAGTTGGGAGATGACACAACCAGGACAGCTGCCCAAACTAACCAATAGGGTATTCCATACCATATGATATGATGCTCAGCAATAAATACTTGGGGGGAAGTTTGCCAAGGCTGCAGTTGCTTTGGATTGGCTGGGCATAAGTTGGTTGGTGATAAGTGATTTTGTTTTGTATCACTTGTTTTTTTTCTTGTTTTTCTTTTGTTTCCTTTGTTTTCTTATTAAGCTGTCTTTATTTTAAGCCACAAGGTTTCTAACTTTTGCCCTTCTGATTCTCTTTTCCCATCTCCCTAGGAAGTGAGCAAGCAGTTGTGGGGTACTTAGCTGCCCACCAGGCTCAAATCACAACATGTACTTAAGTGGTTATCATATATTTCTAAAGACAATTTACTGCATGAGATATATGAGGAATCTTGATTAATCCATCTATTTAATCAGAGCATAATATAGATCCATTCTTGATTAGAAAATTAATATCTCTTCTCAATATTTTTGGCTATGCTGTGGACCTTCTCAATTGTACAATATATAAAAAACAAATCACTCAAAAAAAAAGGAGAGAAAGTAAGCTGCAAGGGGAGGGGAGGGGAGGAAATGGGAGGGAAGACCAAAGAGACCCTGGTAAGAAAAATGAGAAATAAACCAGTGTTGAAGATCAATGAAAAAGAAGGAATAGACTGTGATCTAGCCTTTGCTTGGAAATACAGGCATCTGGAATTATCACAAAGAGATTTTAAATGAATATTTGATTTTAAAATCAATATTTTCAAACTAGCAGAACCATGCATTTTTCAAACACAGGATATACACTGAGTACTGATGATCTGGGAGAAAAGCTGAGAAATGTCAGACATTTACTGTCCCCAAAAGTCTGAATGCAATGTTATAAAATGAAGGTTATAAAACAGTATTAAGATTAGTAAGGGCCAAAGATGAGGCAATTTCTTCTTTTTCAAAACCATTTTCTTGGTAGTAAAATTGAAGAAACACATATAAGAAGAAGAAGAGAAAATGTATTTATTATTCAAACATGGTATCAACCTTCAAAGCACTGAATCACACCATGGTTTGAATCTACAGTTGAGAAATCAGCTTGAGCTCTGAGAAACACATAAACTGCCACCCCTTTACATATACTAAGAACTATCATGGGCATTACATTTCAAAGAATTTTCAAAGAATTTTATGAATTACAATAGGCTGTGTTAGCCTAAAGCATTTCCAAACCTCAAACATGAAACTGGACTCAACAAGCAAATAAAAATTAATGAAAGTCTTACTAATGCCTATTACACTCATAGTTCCATGTGTCGTGAGGATCCCATACTGCCCATTTTCCCTGCCCATTGCCCACCAGCCTCACCTCCCTGATGACTTCCTCCCAGTCTGCAGGCTGTTACTGCATGTCTATCATTGAGACAAACAACACCTCACTCATTTCAGAAAACTGTCCTGTTCTGCCACTTTCCTCTGCTGTAGCCATGTTCTGATGTGTTAGGGATGGACAATACATTGATTCTTTTTTATTACTATTATTTTTTTAATAAGTGAGGAAAAATACTTCTGACAAGCTGAGGATGAGTTTGTATCACATTTGACTATAAAATGCAGCTACAGCCACTGTCCAAATGCAGTGTCATTAGTATTTAAAATTTAATGTTGCTAATCTTTTTCTTTCCAAGGGTCAGGAAGGAAAAAGACAGATTTCAGGGTAAGAAAGAGATCAATGTGTTCATTAAATCTGACTTGCTGATGTAGCAGATGTACCAGGTGTTTATGCCTTTTACAAATTTATCAGCTTTTAAAGCAATTTCAAGTCCTCAGCTTTACAAGACTTTTAAATGTCTAAGGATTGCAGAAGAAAGATTTTTCAATGTTTTATTGTTCTCATTACTAGGGCAATCTATTCAAGATTAAATATTTGTCAGATTTAAATTTTTGGCCAGTAGCTTGTCATGTATGTTGGTCAGCAAAATTGAGACTATCCCTCCCTTTTCAATATTATTTAGCAAATGATTGAGTTCATTCTCCATATGACAAGGTCTGGTTTTCCAGTCCCCAATGCTTTTAATGGATTTCCTTTGATTTTCTTCCAGTTTTTTTCAATACAGTTCTTAACCTATGAGAATTAGACCTCTGAATAATATTCTAATAGCAGTAGCACCAATGTTATTTGCTTTCTGAATGAATCTGAGCATTCTTTAGCAGTCATGGACTGTATTTGTTTTTTCTTGGCGTCACACTAACATTTTATAGTGAGGAATTAACTAGGATAATCCCAGTCACTTAAATTAAGGACCAAAAGCTCTCCTGCTCCAAAATGAACTGCCTGGCACTTAACAGGTCAATTTAGATCACTCTACAATAACAACCATGTGTACAACAATCTTTCTGTTATCTTCAAAATTCATCAAGAGAAGTGGGTTATTTTACTAGATCTCCCATAGAGATCTGATGGGGTATAGCTACTTCTTTGCTGCCTTCATTTTCACTAGAAATCTCCCCATTTGAGTCAATAACTTCAGCACCCCATCCAATGTAAAAAATACACTTTATTTTACTATAATTTTTTTTTTGCAATTTTTCATTCTGAATTATATTCAAAATTGTGAGGCAGAGTTAAAATGCACCTTGATGATGTATTATACAATAGAAGTCAAAAATATAATTTAAATTTAGCTTTTCCTTTTACCATTTTCTCACAGCAGTGTCAGATCAGAAGACAATACAAGACAAAGCATGATCCTGTATGACAAAAACCGACATTATTCTTTTAGAGGTCTCAAATCACAAGCTGTTTTATTGTAGCTTTTGTATTTCTGACTTTCTTTTGTGGTTTTTCCCACATAAATAGATGCTGGCATACAAAATCAACTGAGGAGACTCTGCTCCCTTTCCAGCATCTGTTACTGGTAGAGGTAATACTCTAGTACTTGCATCACTTTTTAAATTTATTTATGTATTTTTAATCTGCAGGAAAACACCCTACTGGTCATTTCTATTTATAGAACTTGTTACCAGCATCCATCACTAAAGTTAGTACTTCTTAGCTGCCTACAATTCAAAAAGAATGCAGGGCTTATAGATGATAAAGTAAATATCCATTTTAAGAATGTAACTACAATGTTAGCTCTGAAAATAAAAACAGTCATTTTATCTTTATATACTTAAGTGCTTTAAAACACACAATTTCTGTTATGCAGTTATCCTTCAAAAATTACTAACATAATTTATATTTTTGAGCATGAAAATATACATTTCTCTACCAATAAAAATATGATTAATTACATTCCAATGGTTAATGAAATCTAAATGACAGCATTTGGCATCCATAAGGAAGGAGGGTACCAAAAGAGATTTATTTGCTGTGGTCAGTACGTAAACTGCCTGAAGGTTTTATAGAATTCAGCTTTATATAAGATCCAAAATTAAAAGTATACGCTAGCAGAAGAAAAATATAATTATGCAAATATGTTAAAGAAACCACTTTTTTTTTTCCAAATATTAATTTTAGTTCATATCAGTGATCTTATATGAGGTCTTAGTAACTGTTGAGCTTTATTATGCAAAAAAGTGGTTGTGTGTGGTCACTTAATAAAACTGATTAGTTCTCTGTGATAGCAACCAGACCATCAATAAAATTTTTGTTTTTCTTATAATTCACTAGAACAAAATTAAGCATTTAAATTAATCTTACCAGAGCTCTGCATTTTACATCTATCATTCTTTCAGGTGCTGCAGGTATGCTGTTAATCTTTAAGGAAAACCACACTTCGCAATTTGAAGAACTTCCTCCTATGTATAAGAGAATAAAATGCTTTAAAAATCATCTCATGAGGTGATCACTCCTAGCAACATTCAAGTCAATGAGAAATTTTGACTTTTATCAGAACTGCCAGTCATTGTTCATATGGAAACAAAGCAAATCATGAACTGATTTAATTGCTGTCAACAAACCTCCTTATCTAATCCTTTCTTGTCAGGGTTCAAAATAGTAACAAAATCAATATATTCACAAATCAAAAGAAAACAGCTCTTTGGCAAATTTGTTTCCAGAATACCACATTGTTTCAGAATTTTAAATATCATTGAACTATAACTTTTTTCCATCAACAAAGACAATGCTAAAAACAAAGAAATAATAATAATAATAAATGCAATCCCTCATTTAGTTACAAGATAAACTAGCCAGAAATCCAGAAGATTTCGTTCCCTTCAGTACTTTGTATTACCTAGTCCAAAAATGAGGGATGGAAAATTCTAATGATACATACTAAAGCTGAGATGCATCAAGTCCTATGAGACTGAGTGATACCAAGCTCAGAGAAGAAAGCTCTCTGCTCCCCATTCAGAAATTTTTATCTCCTCCCCTTTGAAGTCCGGAGATAGATGAAGCCAGAGAAGACAGTATTAATCTCATGTACACTTTCATGAAGTTATAACAACAGATTTTAAATTATCCTGATACAGATGATTAAGAAACCTTTAAATAATTGGAATATGCATGAATGTTACAATTAAGACCCAGGAAGTGTTTAGAACCAGTAACCATAGGAGACATAGATAACCAGATCCTTGAATTGAAGGCAGTCCATATCAAAATGACAATATTTTTATAATTTTACATTATATCAAGAAAAAATAAATCAGAATAAATTCATATAATATTTTATATATTACAGAACTTAAATTTGGTTCAGTTACACAGAGTTGTTATGTAAAATTTCAGTCAAGTAATATGGGTTTTGCTAAAGCGTATCTCCCAGATAGACCTCAAGTCTTAATTTGAAGATAACCACCAGCAGTCAAGTTCATTCAACCATTCGAATTCCAGACAAAAGATGTGGTAATGTCTTTCTCTGCTAGCTTTCATAGACCTAACATTAAGCAGTTATAATTTTCCTGTGTTTAGAACATACTCATGAATGTTAATAAAATTAGTCCTTTGATCTTGCTCAGATAAGCAAAAGAGATTGAGCCCAAAGTCTCTCATCATATGGCCCAATCTTCACAACACAAATATTTCCTGTGGTTATTTTTTGCAAGCATAAAAGGTTGTTCAGCACCTTTTACAAATGCATAGACAAGAACTTGCAGTATTCCAGTTTGTCTGTATATTGCATGAGATGAAAATAACCTCCATCCTGCTACTCACACTTCTCTGAATTATACACTAGAGGGTATACATTAGCAGTTCTGTTTTACCACGGCATTGGTCTTGGGAGCTTCAACTGTTTTTCTTTTCTGCTGTGACCCCATCTCGCCTCAGAGACACTGCTTTCCTTGTTGCAGTTCCTTATTCTCCATATGTGACTTTATTTCTATACCTATTTCTAGCAAAACTGTCTGTTTGGCTTTAATTACATTAATGTCCTTAAATCTTCACTGAATATATTAACTCATATTAACTTATCCATTCTAATTTATCTATCCTAAATTAACTTATCCTTTCTTTTATTCAGGCTAATTTGACAAGTATACAATTTACTGTTTTTGAATACTGTTTTGAATTGTAGTTTTCCAGTCTATAGAATGGCCTTTGGGCTCCTCAGTACAAGGACATCAAGGCCCTGGAACATGTCCAGAGAAGGACTATGAAGCTGGTGAAGGGCCCAGAACACAAGTCTTATGAGGAGCAGCTGAGGGAACTGGAGCTGTTTAGTCTCAAGAAGCAGAGGCTCAGGGGAGACCTTACTAGTCTCTACAGCTACCTGAAAGGAAGGTGTGGGGAGCTAGTGGTCAGCCCCTTCTCACAGGTAACTAGTGATAGGACTAGAAGGAATGACCTCAAGTTGCACCAAGGGGAGGTTCGGGTTGAAAATTAGGAGACATTTCTTCTCAGAAAGAGCAGTCAGGCACTGGAATGGGTTGCCTGGGGAAGTGGTGGCATCACCAACCCTAGAAGTGTTTAAAAAAAGGTTGGACGTGGTGCTTAGGGACATGGTTTAGTGGGTGATATTGGTAGTAGAGTGGTGGTTGGACCAGATGATCTTGAAGATCTTTTCCAACCTTTATGAATCTATGACTCGGTATTTCAGAGTCTATAAAAATTAATATTAATGAGATAAAGACACCCTCTGAATATCCCTTAAAGGATTCTGGTATGCACGTGACTTACGCAAAAAGGGAAGATCCCCCTATATCAAAACAGAACCTGCCACCTGGAACCTAAAATAAAAGTGTTCAATTAAAGACAAAACAAACAAACAAACAAATAAATACCCTGCTTGGGATATCACATTGTTTAAGAATGCAGTTAAATTGTAGGATACAACAAAAGTCTGTAAAATTCAGGTAGGAAACAACAAAAGAAATTGTTGACAGTAAAGTTCCATTTACACAAGGTTTATAAAGGCAGATAACCAAACTGTTACCTGAGGCCTTACCTCGAGTACTGTGTACAGGTTTGGGCACCACAGTATAAGGAAATAAAGCTATTAGAATGTTCCCAAAGGAAGGCTACAAGAATGGTGAAGCGTCTGGAGGGCAAGATATACGAGTGGCTGAGGTCCCTTGGTTTGTTCAGCCCAGAGCAGAGCAGGCTGAGGGGAGGCCTCATGGCGGCCTGCAGCTCCCTCACGAGGGGAGCGGAGGGGCAGGTGCTGAGCTCTGCTCTCGGGACAGTGACAAGACCCGAGGGAATGGCATGGAGCTGGGACAGAGGAGAGTCAGGAAAAGTCTCTCCATCCAGAGGGTGGTCGGGCACTGGGACAGGCTCCCTAGGGCAGTGGTCATGGCACTGACCCAGACAGAGTTCAAGAAGCCTTTGGACAAGGATCTCAGACACAGGGTCTGATTTTTGGGTGGTCCTGTGCAGAGCCAGGACTTGGACTCAATGATCCTTCATTGATCTTTGAGTGATCAATGGGTCCCTTCCAACTCAGGATATTCTATGATTCTATGATATGTGCTTCTATACAAACATAAGTCTGAAAATACAGTGTGTGAGCTGGAATACGGTAATTTAATTTATGATATTGACTTAGCTCCTAATGAGAAACCTGGTGGAAAGGAGGTAATCAGTAAGAAAAAGGTAATGTTAGGCAATAAAACTATCTGAATGATAGATAATACAAGCTGAGGAATAGCACAATTAAAATTGTTTCCGATAAATAGACATCACATGTATTTCCAAATTCCTGCAGGTTAGGTTTCCTTACCTAGAAACAAAGGACCACATTACTGAGGATGGTAATAGTGATGACAGAACACTATACTGTAGTATAGTAACATAAACTGGAGGATCTCTAAGGCTAGAAAATGTATCAGTCAGGAACTACAGTTATTACCTGAGTAAATATAGACCTGAGTAAATGTTACAAGGTGCCATAACTGGATCAACCTATTTTTTATTTAAATCTTGGAAAATATTCAAAGTCTGGTTTAAGATGTTATCACTGAACAGCAACTTTGTATTAAGTACGAGGACGAGGTCAAATTGACTATCATTGTAGGGACAATAAGAAGAAACAAAAGAAAGAAAGAAACAGAAAGAAAGGGAAAAAAAGATATATATTTTTTTTAAAAAAAAAAAAGAAAAAGGAAAAGAGAAGGAAAAAAAGAAAGAAAGAGAAAGATTAATCCCCTGTAACATTTCATTTCAGGAGAAAAAAAAAAAAAAAAAAAAAAAAAAAAAAAAGAATAAGAATTATTAAAAACCATTGAATTAAAAAGTAGTAACCAAAAACTCTGAAGAATTAGCAGGTGGCATGAACATAATTTGAAATATACTGTATTAGAAACTGAACCTTAAATTTATGAAGTATTTAAAGCAAAACAAAACAAACAACAACAAAACTTTAAAGGATGGAAATAGTAAATGATTAAACAGCAGGACAAAGAATTATTAATAAAAACCAACACTTTCAAGAAGGAACATCATATACAAGAGAAACAGAAAAGAACATAAATTGTTGTTAAAGCAGAAAATTAATAAGGACACATCCCTGCCCCCAAACCTTCAAAAACACCCATGCAAAGAAAAAATAATAATTCTTTAATAATCAAGCTGTCACCCAATTAAGATTTTAAAAACTACTAGTAAAATCTTGTCAAACATATCTGAAACTGGCAGCCTGCCAGACTCAGAAGGGCTGATGAATGATCAGGGTGGAAGAAAAGAGTGCTCAAGAAAGATAAGGCTACAGTAAAAAAGCTAAACTAATTCTTTGCAGTAGAGTTCACTGGAGTGGAGTTTAGGTGGCTTCCCATATCCACACTAGAGCTTGTCCTGAGGGGAACAGTCAGAGGGACTCTCACAAATGGAGGTGTTGGCAGGAAGTTTTTGGAACAGACTGATAAAGAGCAAATCACATGGGCAATAGAGTCTCTGCCCAAGATTTCAAAAGGAACTCATGTATGAAAGCATGATAGCTTTCATACCAGTGCATGACACCAGCTATGTGAACAAAGGACATCTGTTTCATGTAGTACACTAGTTTTCCAAAAATCTAAGACCTCTTCTCAAAGGCTTCTCAGGAATTTAAGCTGCATAATAGGGAAAGTTAAACACTTTAGGCACAGAAACCAAAGCACAGGGAGAAATGGCTAGTTTTCACCATGAAGAGAGAAAAAGAATGAGGTAAAAATGCCTCCTTTTAGTATGAGAATTCCTTAATTACTTTTTATACCTAGGACAGATATTTTTTCATATCATCCTCCATCTCTGAGAAAATGATCAACTGGCAGTGTGTCTCCAATACGCTGAGTACTTTCCCAGTTTCCCTAATGTATAACCAATAGGTTTGTGGAACTTTACTGTTACTTGTCATTGCAGTGCTCTCTTCCAGCAACTTATACATCTATACTTCTCCTGAAAGCTCTTTTGCCATATAGACTTAAGGATTTCTTTAATGTTTCTGACAACAGATTTTTCCTTTGCAACCTTAACTTTCCTAAATCGATTTTCTGTACTTCATAATTACCATAACAGAGAAGTTACAGTCTACTTGCATCTTTCTTCTGTCTTTTAAATGAAAATTCATTGGTTCTTCACACAAGTTGCTTAAAAATACTCTAATTCCTGACTCTGACACCACAAGCAAAGCTTTTAGGTCAAGTTGCTTTCTTTATTGTTTTGACATCAAGTATTTTGATCTATAAAGGCGCCTTTTTTATTTTTGGTAAGAAAATCTTAATTCCTATTTACATTTTTATCCATTTGAATGTTTAGATCCATTTCTCTTTTGACTCTTAACAGTTTTAGGAAAACAAGCTTTTTTTTTCTTTAAACCCAAAATGAACTACATAGCTAATGGAAAAAAGTTATTGTATTTGGTATGGAATATCTTGTACACATATTTAAATGGCATTACACATTTTAGATAGTTTAGGTCATACTATTATTTAATATGTATAATAAAATATACAAATATAATAAAAATATGTAATGCCATTTAAATATGTGTACATAACACCTTCAACAGGCACTTCCCTAAATGAAATGTTTTATTTAAACACTTTTCTTAGCAAATGGAAAGAACCTGACAATTCTCTGCTTAAGGAGGATCTTTCTGTGTATTTTTTCTGCTGAATTCTTTACTGAACATACATTCCTAGAAGTGATGTTTAGTATTACTTCTTGAAGTTGTATAAACTTTGTTATTCTATACTCAGTAAAAACATGTCTGAATGGTTGCTTCGGTTACGCATTTGCATTGTCAAAAATATAAAGCCAGGGGCTTTGTTCCCTCTAAGCCTTAAACCTTATACAAAATAGTGACTTTATAGATGAGTCTTACCTCAGGTCTTTATCCATATAATGTATTTGGATGGCTAGCACAAAGACAATTTATTTCAAGTATCCTCATTCTCAAGGTATTACAGCCTAATTTTACTGTGAATTTCTTCTCTTGCCAAGGAAATCTACAAGATAGAACCTAGTTCTTAATGCCAGAGATACTCAGAAGTCACTTCAAAAGTTATCAAATCTTCAAAAGCATTAGCTCTCTGGAAAAAAAATATTACATAAGCAGATTAAAGTCACAACAATTGCTATTGAACTTTCCTTAACTTCTAGGATGGTGTTTCTGTTTCAAATGTGAAGAAGAATTTGCACAACTGAAAATAAGACTACTGTTAGAACTTCATTTGCTAATGTATAGAGCAGAAGGTTAGGGGCTTTGGCTCTTCTTACTTTTTTCCTTCTCTTTCCTTTTTTCTTTTGTTTGTTTGTTTTTCACCTAAGGTTTTTATTTACCATGGAGTAGACCTTGGAAAACACGGCTGAAACGTCATGGGCAATGATGGACATATCTCTCATGCTGAAAAGAATATGATTTATTCCCCTCTTTCCTCCCATGTTTTTCTGACTCCTGAGTGGTGCCTGCTTAGTCCAAGACCATTTCAAATGCTTCACTGAACAGATGCAGTAAGGTTTATTTCCTAGAATTCAGACTTTTGCATCAATCAATAGAAGCAGATGAGTCTTCATAAATGCCAGAAATGGTGCAAGGTGAAAGTGGCTGGAAATAGGCCTTTTTCTTTATTTTCTATTATGAATAGGGAAAAAATAGAACAGAGTAAGAGCATAAACTCCTTTCTTTAGACAGTTTGGCCATGCTGCTAACTTGTTGATCTGATGAACTAGTAACTTTGCTATCAATGGATGGGAATGATTAAACTAACACTTCATCAGTCACTCTCAGAAGCTGGCTAGCAAGGTTACTGACAGTCGCCTCCTTTTCCCATACTCCCATCCCCACACTGCTAGCAGTGCGTAACATTTACCACATATTTGTAGAGTTCGGTGATCACTGACATTGAATTTGCTACCCTAACTGAATTTGAATGCAGAGAACCTAACTGTGTTTGAATGCAGAGAACCTATCACGAGATTGCAATTTAACACAGGAATATATGTCACCTAAACTAGCAGGCCAGAACTTATGGCAATGTAAAAGGATCCTAAATGTCTTCTTAAAACATCTAAAGTTAAAAGTCATTAGACTGCAAGAACCAGCATTAAAAAGGGCAATCTTCAAATATTAGTTAGGAAACAAATTCGGACCTCTTTCATTTAGTCTGGTACCAGTCCCAAGGTAGATGAAATCAGGTCAAATATTTTGGAATTTTATGTTGACAAGAAATTTGGCATGACGTTTATTGTCATGGCAAGTTCTAGTTGCATTCTGGTAAGCATTTAATGGCTGCTCCTAACCATCCCTTCACATAAATCTTGACGTTACCCTTTTCAAAATGAGAAGTATAAATGAATACATTAGATGTAATTGTAGGTAACAAAGTAAAAATGTACACTTTTTAATTACCCAGCCTCTTTTTGGAATCTGATGTTGATTACAGCTGTTGCTTTTGTGTGTGTTGTGGTTTTGTTTTTGTTTCTGTCGCTTTGTTTTTATACTGTGGCTTTTAAGTGTGCCTTTTTTCCATGTCTAAATTTTTAAACAACATTCTTATAAACATCAGAACTGCCAAACAGAAAATGCTCACAGGCCAATATTATATCTGTTTCTGTTTCCTACACACATTTAAAAACAGGCACTAGAAATAGATACTTCTGCTCTCTACCCCAGAAAATGCTTATTGTAACACAAAAATATTCCATGATGTCTTTTCCCTCATGTAAGACATCTCAGTTCATAATGTAACATCCTTACAACTCTGACAATGACTCAAACAAAAAACACCACTTCAAACACAAGTATATATACATACCTACTTTACACAGCTACATTTCTAAACTTGCATTGATAATTTTAATGCATTTGAAGTCTTTTCTCAGGGCCCAGCACAGCACTTTTGTTAGGAGATAAATCTGGTTTGACTTCAGGCCTGTATTTCTTTATCATCTCATTCTGTGGTTTCACTGACAGAAAAACTATTAGCCTGCTTCATGCAACCATCAGGTCATGATCTCATAAAACAAACAAAAAAACTAAGTTTGTTCAGCCCTTCAGAAGGAAATCACCAGCAACAAATAGGATTCAGCAGAAATCTTCTGAACATAGAAATGCATTTATATAAACATTTAATGTCCACTGTCTTCTCTTGATTCTCTTTACTCTTGATAGTTATGGTCAAACATCTGTCATTAATGGTTAGGACAAACTAGTATCCTTCATGCCAGCTATTGTAAATTCAAACACTACCACTGTAAAATATCTTACCTTTTTTTCTTTTTTTTTTTTTTTTCCCTGCATATGGAAGCATTGGAAGTATGGAAAGCTGTGTACTTTCTATTACATGTAGTTACCCAGAATTTAAAGAAAAAAAAATAATAATTTCTTTGTATCCATTCCTTAATAACAAGACAATTTCTTAGACTAGTATTTATCTCTAGTAGGTTTTTTGAGAATAGAATAATCTGTACTTAAAAAAAAAGAATTATTAAATTATAATTTACATGAAAATTAAACTTGAGCTTTTCACAGGTCTCCTTCCAGCTTACATGATATGCCAAAATAATCATTTTTTGTTCCAGTCTTGAGTATTCTTTTGTAATCCAGTTATGTATCTTGTCCTACTTCTCAGTGATGTAAAGAAGTTGTTTCTCTTGTAATTTTCTTCTGCAATATTTAAAATCCTTTAAAATTCTGCTTAACAAACCAGTGTTGCAAGCTATCCCCTTTTAATATTATACTCTGTATCATGTCCTGAAGAGCTGCCTGTTGTGAAAGCTCTTTCCTTATACTCACAAGATACTTTTCTCTGCTCACTTGGATGAGAATATACTATTGTCTTGTAAGCCACAAACTGAAATTTCTGTTCTTTGTCCCCTTTCCTTGTCCTTTCCTTAAAATTACTTTTCATCCTATGCCTGCTACACCACCCACTAAATGTGCTGCCAAGCATCAGAAGTTATATATTGGCTTAAAAATAGAAAAGATTCTTCTCTGCTGATTAGGACACAGCTGCCTATCATTTAACTGAATTGTACATCCCTGATGGTGAAGGAAGATTTGTCTTGGTCTCCTGAAAATAGGCTTTGGGGGTGTTTTGGTAGCTATTGATGGGAGGGGACAATTGGAACTGTACTGCTAAACAAAATGAATTTATTTCAAATGCTTTACCCCAGTTTTACAGACTTCTTATGTTGGCATTATTTAAACAAAAAAGATGAAGTGATATTCAATTTCAATGTGTGTTCTTCCACAGTATTTTTACCTTAGATTTGCAGAACTAGTAGTAGCAATGAAAGGAATTAATTTGATTCAATTCTACCCTTTCATTAAATCATAATCATTAAAAATGCTCTTAGATGTATCTTTCAGGATCTGTTTTTAGCAATAACAGGCAAGGGAATAAAATAGTTTGATTTCTTGGCGCTGCACAAAATTTTCAAGGCCATTAGTTATATAAATTCTTGGGCACCTCATTACAAGAAGGACATTGAGGTGCTGGGACGTGTACAGAGAAGGGCAATAAAGCTGGTGAGTGGTCTGGAGAAAAGTCTCACAAGGAGTTGTTGAGGGAGCTGGGGTTGTTTAACTTGGAGAAAAGAAGGCTCAGAGGAGACCTCAATGTACTCTACAATTACCTTAGAGGAGGTGAGTGTGGGGATCAGGCTCCTCTCCCAAGCATCAAGTGATAAGATGAGAGGAAATGGCCTCAAGTTGCACCAGGGGAGATTTAGGTTGGATTTTAGAAGAAATTCATACACAGAAAGGGCTGTGTGACATTGGAATAGGCTGCCCACGAAAGTGGTTGAGCCGCTATCCATGAAGACCTTCAAGAAATTTGCAGATATAAAAGTTCATAGCATGGTTCAGTGGTAGATTTCTCAGTACTAGGTTAAAAGTTGGACTAGATGATCTTAGAGGTTCTTTCCAACCTGAATGATTCCCAGATTTAGGTGGATACCCTAAATATTGCTCTCATAGTATAAAACTGTACTTTACAGAACATAAAATATAAATATATAAATATAAAAAGACATTTTACTTAATCCCCCTATAATATGTACATAGGTAATCATTTTCAATATGTAAATGATCACTGCTAGGACAGAAAATATGAAAATTTAGACTTCTTTCTGTCCATATGCAAACACATATGAGTAACCCCCTCTGGAGTCATCTCTAAAATACAAGACTTGTTGCTTATGAAACAAGATCAGCTATAAATACATGCCATATTTATTTAGTTGTAGATGTTATTAGATGTAGAATAAAGAATTTTTAAATATAAATTGATTTCAAACAGATCAAGCTATTAAGAAGATTTGATGATTTATATGGTTCATTTTCAAGTTTGATGGGCCTTAGAAATCTAAGAGTTATACTAAAAAGACCTAACATTTCTTTTCTACACTTTTCTGGAAAATTTAAGTTTCTCTACCATGTTTAATAGTTAACATTTTTAACATAAATTTAATGTTTCTTCCAACTTATTTAGTATAACCCTCAACATTTATGCCAAATACATAACTAGTTAAAATAATCTGTCCAAAGACATATAAAAAACATGTTTTGCAGTAAGGTTTTGGATATTTTTTTATGTAGTGTCTCTAGATAAATCTAATTAGTTAATTTGCCTCAGGTGAAAAGTGTAATCTTTCTGATTCTTTATACCTATCACTCCACTAAAAACTAGTTATAAATTAAATCATATTTTAACTGGCTCTAGACATCTCAGATTTAGTTTTCATGAGTATAAAGTGTGAACCTAATTTAAGGAGAAAGCTAACACTAACACATTATGAGAATGTTGCAATCCTATTATGTTAGAACGTCAAAAATATGCAAAAAGACACTAATATTCATTTTTACTATGTGTGGAATAGCTCATCCTTGGAAAGGCTATGTTTTCTTCTTCAAAGGAAGTAATTAATTTAAAGTCGTGACCTTTGGGCTTAAGCTCATCCCAGTTTTCACATCTAAGGGCTATACTTTTATTTGTTAAATGTAAATATTATGCATAGCTTTTAAAAATGCTTTTGCATTCCATGGGAAGACAAACTGTGCTCTAGAATGCTATTTTATGCAAATGAACATATTTGAGTAACCTTAGCATGTCAATGAATGTTCATTTATTGTAATACTTACAACATGGTTTGAAATAATATCTGTTCCTCAGACATTAATCATGTTTGTACAGGATATAATATACATCTATACGTACATAAATATACTTTTAAGTTGCATAGGGCAACCTTTATAAATTTACAGTTGGCTACAAATATCCTATCTTTTGTAGCAAACCTAGTTCATAGAGAGGAACAGTACTAACATGACATTGAGGTTGAGAGATTATATCAGTTTGTGCACCTTCTTCAAACCTGATGTATGAAAGTGGTACACTTCAAAATGCTGCAATTTTAAATAACAGCATAATACTTTCATACATAAAAATATATTAAATATTGAAAGAATTCAAAAATTTGGTTTAATATACATATAGGCAGGATTGATGAAGAAGGGCATTCTACAAGAGGGAAATCTACAAATTAGGGCACGATTCCTTTTCTTTAGTATTGTCCTAAACTAGATAATGACTGTAACTCCAAAGGCTCTTGTTACTTGGGAAACTATGGAAACAGAACCGAGAATAATTTTGTAAAAAGTAAAATGAGGATCACATTTTGGCCCTAGGAATTAGCTGTGACCACCAGGAAACAAAGCTCTGAAAATGTCTTATTTCTTCTAAGGCAGATTACCAGAACCACTCTATTTTTCTTCTCCCTTCAAAACTATGTTCTCAGAAGAATGTCACCACTTTATGGTGGCAACTTTGACATCACTGCCAATGATTGATACTCCCTTTCTCCAACTTTTCTCCAAAAGTGTAGGAAGAAGAGAATTTTTACCACCACAGACAGCTTATTTCAAATAAATGGATGACCAATGCTGTTGCCAGCTTCCATTTTTGAAGCTGTCTTCCATGCTATTACTATCAGCATGGCATGATGTCTTAGCACCATTTTTCAGCCAGCATCCTTTACTCCATAAAGACACTTTCTTATTTCCATCTCTCAAGTAACAGCTTAAAAAATATATCCACCAGATCTTCTAGAAAGAAGAAAATATCCCTTTAATTCAGAATGTTCTTGATGTTCTTCATCAAATTTCAAAACCCTAACGTGGTGACATCACAGTCCTCCTTTCTCCCTTGCAGATGGGTGATAAAATGTAAATATGGCAAATATGGCTATTCCCCTTCTACAGTGGCTTTTTTGTTTCCAGTTGTATTGGTTTTTGCACTTATCCAAGGCATATACATTTCATGAAATTAGCTTCCTTTTTAAATTAGAAACTTCTATTGGCTAGATACAGACCTGTTGGTACACACTGGGACAGAAATCAAGGTCTGATCTGGTTCACGTGGAGTTCTTTTCCTGAGGAAACTGTGGTATGGGGAGCAAGCTCAGAGCATATGCCAGTATATCACCCAGATACCAGCCACCTACGGCACAAGTAAATAGACCCATGCACAATCAAAATCTGTAGCTGACACAAAACTATAGTTCCTGGCACTCTACTAATACATGCAAAGCTTGGACTACAGTCCCAAGAAGAAGAAATGCCAAACATATCCACGTCAGTCAATTTCCTAATCCAATTGTCCTGGTTTTAGTTAGGACAGTTATTTTTCCTCCTAGTAGCTGGTAGGGTGCTATGTTTTGGATTAGGATGAGAAGAGTGCTGATAACATGCTGATGTTTTAATTGCTGCAGAGCAGTGCTTACACTAAGCCAAGGACTTTTCAGCTCCTCGCTCTGTCCTGCCAGCGGGCAGGCTGGGGGGGCAGCAATAGCTGGGAGGGGACAGACCCAAGACAGCTGACTCAAACTGGCCAAAGGGGTATTCCATACCATCTGACGGCATGCTGAACAATATATAGGGGTGGCTAGCTGGGGTAGGGGGCCGGCTGCTCAGGGTTGGGCTGGGTATCAGTCAGCGGGTGGTGAGCAATTGCATTGTGCATCACTTGTTTGTACATATTATTATTATTTTCTATCTTAATAAACTGTCTTTATCTCAACCCACGGGCTTCACTTTCCCGTTTCTCTCCCCCATCCCAGAGAGGGAGGGGGGAGGTTGAGCGAACGGCTGTGTGGTGTTTAGCTACCGGCTGGGTTAAACCACCACACCAATTCACATAAACAAGTTACTCACTAACCTTCCCTTCTCCCACTTACTTTATTCAAATTTTAAAATGCCCCCAAATTTTTAATATTTTTTCCAAAGCACTAATGATTTTTCTTCATTTGCCCTATTCAGCTTTATTTTGACTGAGTTTTTTTGTCTGCTTATTTATTTATTTAACTTTTTGTCTGCCTATTCAGCTAAAAATTGGAAAGTCCAAAAGTCTTCCCCTGCAACTTGCTCTCTGTGAATGAACCTATAAGGTCTCAGGTAAGGAATAGAAAGATTAATGTTTATTCCTGTTATGCTGGCCTATAAAGCTGCTCTAAAGGTGATCATGGAAAACAGGTTCCCTAAACTTCCCCAGGGGCTCTCTGGAGGGTTAGGACAATTGCCACTACTCTCCAAGAATGCATACCAGAACAAATAAAAACCATTTAATGAAGAATGGGATGGGAAAGAGAACAGAAGGGAAAGGCATGTCTTCTGTAAATGCAGCAGAAAAGCCACCAATATTGATAAGTTACAAATAAGGATGGAGTAAAATAACTTTTTTTGTTGTTGTTGTTCCATCTACATCTTTGCATAAATAGTATTCACTATTAGGTTTAGTATAGCATCTCACGTTTAAAGTGCATATAAAACATGACTTCCACTTGGAAATCATTTGCCAGGTGAACAGCTTGAGTAAGCTGTGTGACAGACATTTTAACACATCTGAAAAAGTATAGCCAGCTCAGAAGTCATGTACACACAGTCACGGTTGATATACCCTTGGCACAGTAGGTTAAGTTGTACTCTGAGGTGATTTCCAGTCCTGAAGTTCCTTAAAATGGCTATCAAGTGATGAATGCAAAAAATAAAAAAAAATCAGACATTTATACATATAATAAATATTATTGCTCCAGTGAGAGAAAACCTAATTGGGTCATAGTTTTTAGGGAGTTTTGTTTGTTTGTTTTAGCAGGTAATATTGTTATACTACATAAAATTCCTTCATAAAGAAAACATTTGGACTACTAAGATGTCTTTGACATAATGGACAAAAACAAAAGGATGGACAAAACATATGAACTGAAGCCAGAAAAATTTAAATATGAAACCAGAATGATTTTATAACTGGTAAAAATCCTCATGACTGAAACAGTGTACCACTGTACCATAATTAATGTCTTTTTGAATTTTTATTTCAGTCAAACACAAATTATTGAATGAAATATGAATAAAACACAATGCCCTGTGATAGGCAGAAGATCAGATTAGCTGGAGAAAAAGAAAAGGCAGCAGAAAAGCAGCCCATCCTTTGTAATTAGCATTCTTGTATCTCAGAAGCATGCTCACATACATGGCATAGCAAATCTCTCAGTTTCAAGTCTTAGCAGCTAAAGACTGTTAGAATTTCTTTAAAAAAATCTCCTGCTGTTGTGCTCTCTAAATGTAATATGCTGTGGTGAAAGATACTTCCATCAGTTAAATGTTCTTTATTATAAAATTCCAAGTCATGTTTTATTATTGTCAATACAAAAAAAAAAAAAAAATCAAGCTTACTGAAGATAAAGATATTCCAGTTTTATACTAGTGTTGGGTCACACAAGCAAGTAACTACTCTTACAGATTGCTCAACATGGAAGGTATCAAAAGGTACACTCTATCTAGCAGTGTTCCTTTTCATTCAAGAGGCAAATGAAATTGAATCAACTGAATTACCTTGTAATTTACAAACTACTGTCATCTTTCTTTAGTACAAAGTAAGAGGGTAGTTAACATAGATTTTTCTTAAGGCACATGTTTATCACTGTAACCCATTAATGGGAATATATATATATTTCAGGTACAAGAGAAGCTCAGTGTTCTGTTTCTCTTTTTTCTTTAACTGTTGAACTATTTAGAAGCTATACTTCCTAATTTAGAGTCAAACAGCATTGCACGAGTGAAAAATAAATTACTTTATTTCCCTGTATGTTTGCATCTCTCAGCTTGGAACTCACCAACTTTTCAAAATATTTAAAAAGGTCCCCCAAAATGGTTAGCACTACATATCCTCATTTTGAATATAGAACTTCATTAAAATTCAATGATTTTACCCCTTGTAGCTACCAGGAAGCTAATTTAACAACATATCCTGGAATATATGTGAATTTCTAATTGAACCTTTAACTGTGAGCTAACTTTGATTTTATTATAGAAATCTACAAGAGACTACAGTGAAAAGACTGCTCAACAGGGTTCACTTTTAAGTTCTCTATCATGCTTTAGCAGGCTAATCCTATGTAGATTCATTTAAAACCCATGCTAAATCTGGAAGAATGTCTTTTTCTAATGTGAAGATAAGCCAAGAGTACAGAAGTTATACACATGCACCCTACTGAGGGATTCCTGACCACCATTCATTACAAAATTTGTTATTCTGTATTTAAGACAAGAAAAAAAATACTTTTATCTATATTACAGCTGGTATGGCAATAATATGAAATGAATCAAAGGTGTTTTATCAGTCCTAATATAGTCTTACTGTAGCGTTTCCTACAAATACAGTTAGGAAAATGCAAAGGCATTGAATCTGACAAGTATCCATTTATTCTCACTCAATATCACACTTCTAACTTGATAGAAACCTTTTAATCAAGTTTACTGCCACATAACTATACATTTGATATTGTCCTTGCAACTCAAGACAAAAAGGCAACACAAAGAAACAACATAAACATGCACACAAATTCAAGATTATTCTACAATATGCACTGAAGAAGATACTATCATGTACAATTTTTTGACCACTTGCTGACCTCTTTAACACATTTCTGTTGAGCACCTCAAATTCTTGGTTATTTTAGAAAAAAATATGTTTATTCTCTAACATCCATAAAACAGAAAATTACTTATATGAAATAGAGTCCAGATCACAAGGATTAAGTAGGCAGATTTTCATTAGATTTCAGCCAAACACATTGTAGAGTTGTGTGAGCAATTTGTTTACAATAAAATAAGAAATGATCATAGAATCATAGAATCATAGAATATCCTGAGTTGGAAGGGACCCTTAAGGATCATCAAGTCCAACTCTTGACACCGCACAGGTCTACCCAAAAGTTCAGACCATGTGACTAAGTGCACAGTCCAATCTCTTCTTAAACTCAGTCAGGCTCGGTGCAGTGACCACTTCCCTGGGGAGCCTGTTCCAGTGTGCAACCACTCTCTCTGTGAAGAACCCCCTCCTGATGTCAAGCCTAAACTTCCCCTGCCTCAGCTTAACCCCGTTCCCGCGGGTCCTGTCGCTGGTGTTAATGGAGAAAAGGTCTCCTGCCTCTCGACACTCCCTTACGAGGAAGTTGTAGACTGCGATGAGGTCTCCCCTCAGCCTCCTCTTCTCCAGGCTGAACAGGCCCAGTGCCCTCAGCCGTTCCTCGTACGTCTTCCCCTCCAGGCCTTTCACCATCTTCGTAGCCCTCCTCTGGACACTCTCCAACAGTTTCATGTCCTTTTTATACTGTGGTGCCCAGAACTGCACACAGTAATCGAGGTGAGGCTGCACCAGCGCAGAGTAGAGCGGGACCAAATTCATTAATCTTTGAGCAGAAAAGCTTTATGCTTACGTATTTCTACACTACATAAAGCTAACTCTTCATTAATTTCATGGATATTATTTTTCATATTTACAAATGCTGAACTTCATCTCCCTATCTTCTTTACAACAGGAAGCATAGATTGTAACACTGATAAAGGCTGTTCTTACTAATTGCTCAATATGTTGGTAGATTACAAGTCTAGTAAACTGTTAAACCCAGAGAGTTAGTTAAAGCAATCCTTTAAATCCTTCTGACATTGGATGATAATTAGTATATATACTATGAAAGAAGAAGCAATCTTCCTAAATAATATAGGCTCGTTTATACAGTTTACAGGGAATGCTAATCATATTCTTACAATTAATTCTAATTTGCCAAAAAAAAAAAAAAAAAAAAAAAACCTTTTTAAAAACCCCCCCCCCCCCCCAAAAAAAAAAAAAAAAAAAAAAAAGGCAGGGATTACTATTATTGTATTATTGTACTAACTCAAGTGCAGCTTTTTTCATGAGGCTTCCCATTATTAGAAATTATATTTTTTTAAGTACACATGAAATCCAAGACTGAAATAACAGGTATATAAGGAACCATGATGCATTCCTAATTGAAAATGACTGAACAGAAATTCACATATGCAATTTCCTATGTTTCATATACACTATACACATTAAAAATTAATCAAACAACAAGAATGAAAAAAAAAACCCACATATCTATCTTGCTAGGTTTTGTGTCCTGCACATTATTTAGTACTGCATATATCTACAATAATGACATACAAAATACTTATCTTTAATGCTTTTTCTTTATCTGCTTCTGTAAAATAGCTGTTATACAAGCATGGTTTATCACAATTACAATGTCTCTGTATGTTAAGCCTATACATGTGTTTTAAAATATGCATTTTACAGTTTAAAGCAATGCAATAATAATTGTCATATCGTACAAGTAACAGTCATTATAGTCAATATCTTATCACTTTCAAATAACTAACAATATTTGTATATATTCTAGAAGAAGGAATTTTACATGGTTGTATTTAGTGATCTTGAAGGTCTTTTCCAACTTAGATGATTCTATGATTCCATATTTTTCTTATAATGCTGCTTACATCTTTCTATTTAGAATGAAGAATTCTATTTTTCTTAAAAAGAAGCAAACAGCATTTGGTGTCATTCAGTATGAAGAAACAAACAAAACAAACACCAAACCTTCAAACAGCAATTCCAATTATCTTCTTAACTTGCACTAGCAGAATGCTAACTTCTATATTTACAGTACCACAAAGCTTTTGCATCCAGAGTTTCATACAATACCCTGTGATTTCTTAAGTTTCTCAAAGAAACCATGACACCTGTGGAAGGTAAAAAAGAGCTAGATATCGTAGAGAAAAATAAATACTTGGAAATAAGTAATTTATAACCTGGAAACAAAGGGGATGAATGAGATACCACACCTACAAAAATATGGCAAGCAAAGCATTATTAAAGATGCCATTTTTAAAATAGCATCTTTTACAACAGATTTCTTCCATTTTCTCAGTCCTCATGTCAAAGATGCCTCAAATAAACCAAAACTGATTTTTGAAGTTAAACAGGAAAAAAAAAAAAAAAAGAAAAAAAAAAAAAAAAAGAAAATTAAAGGGAGAAAAACAAAACAAAACAAGTGATTTTCCTCATCCCTTTTGGATCCTTAAGAATTACCTATTAAAAACACTTTCTCTAAATGTATGGACTGGCCCCAGTGGCACCTGATCTGAGAATGTACAACTTCAGTCAATTTACTTTTTTTTTTTCCTGGAATTACTGTATTTTTTAAACTTGTAGTTCTCCTATCCTGGAGAATCCTAGTATGTATCCCAGGTACCCCTGCATCCCAGTAGGGCTGAAAAACATTCTGATTCTTATTTTGATCATTGTGTAGAAATAGGTTGTGAAAGGTATTTCAGTTGCAATTAGACTAGCATGACCTGATTCAAAACACAGATTCAAAACATATAGGACACAGGAACTCCTACAGTACTTTCTTACATTTTTGCCTGTTTGCCTCCTCATCTACCTGTAGAAAAGCAAGGATCGTATGGAAGATCCTTGAGATGAGATCTACAGTTAATCACTTATAAATCAGACTTTTAATAAACCACAAGTTACATACAAGACATTATAAGGAGTATCAAGAAAAAATGTTGCACAATCTCTCCATAAATTTATTGGTAGCAAGTAGAGGAAAGGAAACAAACAAATCAGTCAAAAAAGAAGCATGAGATTCAGATTTGCCTAGTCTTGGAAAAATATAGGTCAAAAGTTCAGTGGAATAAAGTAAATATAGCTTATTGCAAAACAGAAAAGGGTAAAAAAAAGGATCTTTCCACACAAATAAACAAGCATGTTTTGGGGACTCAAAATACCAGTCTAAAATAATCATGCCTGAAAAGAAATACTTTAACTACATTTGTCAAGGGAAAGAATATTTTTGGATTTGTAAGGTTACCATAGACTGTCAAACTAATATTCAGTATATTTTAATATGAGGTCTGACAGATGCTTCAAGGTAAAGGAAAAGGATCTGCCAGACTTTTAAATGCAAAACAGCTCAAATTTTGGATGTGAACTGAAGTGTGATATTTAACAGACAAGGTAATGATACCAGAAAATACCTTCTAACGTATTTTCTCAGTTCACAAAAAAAAAAAAAAAAAAAAAAAGTGACTGCTAGCTGGATACATTCTAGGATCTGACATCTCATTTACCTATTGACAGATTGTTGGTGCATAAGCTCTAACACATACATACAAACCATTTAAATATAAAATTTAGCACATTTCTGATACATATACCCTCTGATTTTGTATGGTTTGAACACATATCCAGTAACACCTTAGCAAACTTCAATATTGCAATAATACATTTTAATTAATACTTTAAGCACAAAAGAAGTAAAAACTGGAAATAATATCACTATGGCAATCCTTTCAGTTAATATTCTAACAGCACACCATTTTTTCATGTTTATATTTCTATAATTTCATTAAGATATATTAAATGAGCAATTACTACAATACATATTATAAATTTAATTTGACAACTCACAATGTTGTTTGCATTTTTATCTCCTCTACAGTTTCTTTCTGCTTACTCAAGAATATCTCTTTCACAGAGAAAGTTCTATAGCAAAATCAGTGCCAAATGCAATAAACAGAAATAAATAATTCCTTGAAAGTGTATCTAAATCTAATTATACTTTTTACACACACATACTCTCACCCTCTAATGATAGTGTATAAAATGCCATCTGCCTTTTGCCACAGTATGAAACAATGCTTCACTAATATTTATAATTTCTTAAATATGTTAAGAACAATTAGGGTTCTGCTATTACCACAGAGAAAGCAAAGGAAAAATTTTGAGAGAGACAGTAGACATCACAACAAATAAATCACAACAATGGACAAAAAAACATCAATTGAATACTTAGTAAAAATGTCAGAGTGGCCTTTTTCTGGTTACTGTCTCATAACTGAATGAATGAGAATTCGGGAACATCCAGTGTTTGGGATGAACTAAGAGCCAAAACTCTATATAGACCATTTATTTTGCAGCTGCTATAGAAATAAAAGTTCATAGCAAATTCCAGCAGCAGCCTATGGAATGAACAAGAGGATCTGAATATGAGAAAAATTCATCCATGAAAAAACAGCTAGGTGAACTTACAGTTCTTTACCAATAAAAATGATTTACATAGCTAGAATTACCTAATCACAAATATAAGTCCTTAGGAACAATATGGTTATAGGTCCAAAGGCAGACAATGGCAGCAATATGTGGTGCAAACTTGTCTACTTACAAAAGTATAGCCCTACTTGTATTAGGATTATTAAAATAATATGTGGAGGACACTGATGGTAGAGAGAAAAAAATGAATTAGATCGAACTGATAAATGTGGTTTATTTCCTCCTGTTGGAAACTAATATGCCTCCTGTTATCTTAAGAACATAATTGTTGTAATTAATGTTTCTGAGCTATTTCATTTTCAGAAACTTGCAATATATATACAATGTGTGTATACATATACATATATATACATATATATACAACTATTATATATAGTTGGATTGCCCTGTCAGCCCCTAAGAATTTCAATTCCAATTCCTTACTCTGCCTAAGAGACTAAACACCCACCTTACAGGAAATTGCTTGCACCCATAAGCAACAAGTTATTCTGAGCAATTGCTTTTAGCAAATCTTGTTGATGTTACTGTCATTGGAATGTATTTGTAATGTTTAGAGTCATGTAATAGATTCAAGTAATTATTTAGACAGATAAAAACATGAAAGACTTTAATAAATCACATATTCGAATTGAACTCCAGTTCTTGCAAAATGACCCAAATATTAAGTTGTAAAGTTTGACTTTTTCTTGTTTTCTGGCACAATATGTACTTTCACAGCTCATAGCAATTGAAACAGCAGGAATAGGGGAGACTGGTAGGGACCTTCCTTCTGTCCTCTCCTTACCCTGTTATTTTCAGTCATAAGTACACTTATGCCTCTGTTTCATGACTATTACATGTTCTCTGTGTGTTTATGACTGATTATATTCTAAGGGGTAAAATGACAATTCTCTGTAAGTATGGCAAAATAGGAAAAGCAAAATGATGACATCTATAAAGAGCATCATATACTCAAAACTAATAGCAAGGGTATTGACTGCAAAGAAACTACTGCTGGTGTTGATTTATTTACTATTTTGTTTCAGAAAGGTTATTTTATAGATCACTCAATGTTTTCTCACAGACATCTAGGAAAGGGTTTATACCTAGGCCTATCACATTAGCCCTATTGCTGAATAGTAGACTAGAAGGGGAGGAAATTCCAGTGAGGTTATACTGTGCCATTTCAATTCAGCGAGGTGCAAGTCATGTCTGTTATATCACCGGTGAACTTAAGAGGGACAGAGAGAAGGCCAGAGCACATCTAGCCAGGTAACCATGACAACTACACCCATTCTTCTACACAGATTTTTTTTTCGGAATATTTGTATTAAATTGGCTACTAACTGACAAAATTCCATATACATATAAATACTTGTGATCTGCTAGACATGACTGAAGGAATGTGTTTCTCAGTAATAGAGATTATTGTTAATTTGTTATTACAACTACAGACTATTAGAACAAGCAATATGCATATCTCAGACATTTTTAATTAGGTAAGAAGATTTAATCTGTTTATATGCAAATGCAATCCTGCATGCTATGGCATCCAAAAATATACAGATGTACAGGTTTACAAATGGAGTGACTTATTTGTGGTTATGGTAGCATAGCAATATTAAAACACCTGCTGCATGAAGGATGATGTAACCTAAAATTCACAAGCAGCCTTACTGCAAGAACTTACAAACTACTTTTGTTATTAATTTTAAATGGGCTATCATGTTTAGTTTGCACAGATTTTTAATTGCACACATACCATGCCCCACAAAATTCCATGTGGGCCATAGGTCCTTGAAGCATTGCTACTTCTGAATTGTTTCAAAACAACATATTAGTTTATTAGTGGAATCAAGCTGTTCTGAGTTTCAAAAGGGCACAGGAAAATGCACAACACTTAGCAGACTGCAATACTGCAGAAAAGCACCTACTGGGAAAGCTAAAAATAATTGAACATTCTTTTTGACAAAGGAAAAAAGGATAAGACAGTCAAATCCTTGATATTCTACATATGCCAAACCATCCCCACTAGCTTAAGTATAGCTGCAAATGAAAAAGACCTAGAGAGAGAGAGAAAAAAAAAAAAAAAAAAAAAAAAAAAAAAAAGCATTTCTGGTTGGCAGTTTACATTTTCAAATATGCATGCCATTTACTTGGGGACTATTTTCTTTCAATATTTGTTCTGTATTTTTCTTTTTTTTCTGAAGATGGAGACTTTAAACAAACTAATCTGAAGCTGGAGCATGATTTACTTGAACATACAGCATGCAGATTATACTGAAAAACAGCTTTACTACCCAATCAAAATTTATTAGGTAGATAACTCAAGATGATTTTTTAAGATATTCCTGTGGTTTTGTTTTATGTTGGAAAGATATTAATTCCACAAATAAATATGTATCTGAGATACAGCAATTATACTTTTAGAAGTACATGAATTATACCCTTAAAGGTATACTTTAAGGTTATATATAACCATACTATTCTATTAATTCAGATTAAATCCTATCATCTACTGTTGCATTCAGTTCTTATGATCTTTTTAAAAATTTCACACAAAGAAATGTAAAGCTGTGTTTTAAATTGTCACCAACCTGAGTGCTATTTTCCTCTTAATAGCCTTTAACAGCTGCTAGAACAAAGAAATTTTTTCATTGTCTTCCTTACATGAATGCCCTCAGAGTGTTGCCACAGATGTTCAGTTCTCAGAGACTGATTTCAAGCCTGACAGTTCAGAAGGACCATATATGTAAATATCATTACCTTTCCAATGTGTTGCTTTCTCAATGAACCCACTTGGAAGCAGTTTCTAAAGACAATGGAAACACACTAAACTGTCAAGAAGATATAGCATGAAGACTACAATTATAAATTCTTAGACTAGAAAATGTCCCCTGTCATTAAAAGCCTGGTTGAAAGATAAATAAGCTTTAAAAAAGATAATTAAAACAGGCTTTGCCAAAATGAATGCCTGGCCTAACCAATAAGCTGTTATAAAAAGCTTAGGCCAATTTGCAAGCAGTGCATCTTTTTGATGTTGTGCCTTCCAACTATAAAGAAATTCAAAAACTTGGCAATGGCATAAACATGTAAATGCAGTTCATAAGAATAACTCAATATGAAGCATAATCTTTTGGTAAAGGTAATGCTCGAGGCAGACAGATTAAGACAAGAGCACATGAAAAACTCCTGTGTTTCACTTTCTGCATCTGTAGATCCAGTTCTGAGAGATATCACCAATAGCAAGAACAGTAAAAGCTGTTGCTCAAGCGCCAGTTCTGTGCTGTGATTTAGTGCTGGAGAGAGAGAGAGAGAGAGAGAGGGAGAGAGGGAGAGAGATTCTGGAAAAGAAAAAGGTGGATTTGCAGCTGCAGTGAAAATCTTAGTTATTGCACCAACTGCACTAACTTGACATTCTCAGCTCTTCTTCAGAGAAGGTGCTGGATCAAACTCCTGTGGGTGGCCTAGCTGCTCTAGCAAAAACTGAGCCAAGCATCCTCCAAATTGCCCACATGCAACACAGCAAAGAGCACAACACAAGGTCAATTGTCTAAGGGCAATTCTGTTTAAGAAACTGCTATGGACTCTGTACTCAGAACAACTTCCTCTACCTTGAGAGGAATTTTTGACAAGTGTACAAGGTGTCAGAGCATTTGGTCAGACTGTGAAACAACTATATATTAAAGACTAATATATACTTATGATTTTATCACTTTTTTCCTTAGGAATATCTAAAGAGATGTCTCATTCAAAAGATCAGCTGCATCCTACTTTCAGTCAGCAGCCACTTGGTCTCTGTTTACTTTTGGATTCCATGAGAAAACAAATAAATGAGGAACTCTTCTCTTGGAAGACAGAAACATGCTTTGGAAAGAATTGGAAACTCCTATCAGTGAACAAAGAGGCAATCTCTGTCACTACTTCTGTGCTGCAGACATTTTTCTGATTATTTTTTTCTCCTGGTGTAAACAAATGCATAAGGTTATAGTAAGACAGAGACATAACTGTATGGAATCACAGTGACAGCAAAAAATGAAAACTGAAAGATAACATATAGTAACTTGATGCAGCCATATATGAATATACTGCAGATTACTCCAAGTACCTATGGGACCCAGTGTTCTGTATTGATTTTATCCATGTAAATTATTCTGCAGTGAAAAAGGAAACTGAGTTGGAGCAGATCACCCGGCTCCTCTCAGCAAGTTAAGAGACTGATCATCTACCGCCATATTTAAAAATTATTTATCAAATTCATAAGTCAGTCTCACACAACAAGTGACAAAACCAAATGAACAAATGACTTACCAGTAACAATAACAACAACAACAAAAAAGTGAATTTACTTTTAATTTACTGCCTACCACCCTCAATTCACATCATTGGTGATTTGGCTGGTATTGAGATATCCACTCATTTATTCTCTTTTCAGTTACTTTCAGTTACAGATTCTACCAGTTTTGAATGTCTGTTTCCTAACTTTGCAAAGCCTAAATATCTCATAAGCAGAGGTGTTTTAGATAACAGATAATTAAATTCATAAACATTTACAAGCTTCCCCTTTTCAGTAGAGATTTGGAAAACACCTCCAATATGACCCTGGTTCTTGCATCACTTTAGATACATCTTTTATGATAACTTTCCCCCAACATCATGAAATCTGCTAATTCTCACCTCTACTGCATTGTCTGTATTTATCACCTTAACTTAATTTCAATTAAAATCCTTCTTCTGAAAACTTCTTTTGATGCATCGTAAGAGTTTTAATGTCACCTCTGTCCATGTTTTTGTACAAGAAAATTCAAATTAAAAAGCAGTTGTAGGAGAATAACACAAGGAAAATAACACTCTTGAAACCTCAAAAGCAGTGAATGCTAATTAGTGATTCAACTAGGGCTGTTCCTACCCAGATTCAAGACTCCACTTCTCTTTGCTGAACTTCACAGTGTTCCTATCAAAGAGAATCACAGAATCATCTAGGTTGGAAGAGACCTCCAAGATCACCTAATCCAACCTGTGACCTAACACTAACAAGCCCTCCACTAAACCATATGACTAAGCTCTAAATCTAGACATCTTTTAAAAAACACTTCTCTAGCCTGACAAGGTCCCTCCTGATGGCAGAAAGACCCTCTGGTATAGCAGTCACTCCTCCCAGCTGAAAACGTGCTGAGTGTACACTCTGTTCCATCATCCAGATCATTAATGAAAACGTTAAACAGAGTTGGACCTAGTATTGACCCCTGGGGCACATTGATATTTACTGACTCTGACTACACTTTGCACCACTGATCATCACTCTCTGGGCCCAATGGTTCACACAGTTTTAAATTCACCTCACTGTTGGATTATTCAGTCCATACTTCAGCTTCTCTGAACACAGGGTCAACTGCCTCACTGAAGTTGAGGCAGACAGTATCTACTACTCTCCCTTCCAATGACCAGGCCAAGACATTCTTCAGAAAGATTTTAAAATAAAGGACAAAAAACTCCTTAAGAAAGAGAAAGTCCTCTTTCTAAGGACTTGGTCTTAATTCTAGCTCTCTTTATGCCAGTATTAAAAAACAAACAAGCAAACAAACAATCAAACAACAACAACAAAAAAAAAACCACTACTGTTCAACATGACTAGTGTTCCCTTTAAACATACAACAGAACTGAATCTACACTGTCCTCATATAATTCTTCACACTTTTGTTATTTTTGTTTACTGATGTAGCTTATTTTTTCCCCTTGGCTTCAAAAATCCTGTATTTAATATTTCCAGAATTTTTTTTCAGTCCCTCATTTCTCCATTCATCTAACAATGACTTGTCTTTTGCTTTTTTTCTGAAAATTTTATCACTACGGCAATAGTGTTATCTGTATCATAAATATTACTGGAAAAGATCAGTTCATTTGTCATTTTATTTCTTTGTGAACGTTTTCTGTCTCTTTTTGAAAGGAGACTGACCATTTCATTATAGATGTAGCCCTTCTGCATCATTCTCTTCCACTTCTATTCCTTTTTTCTATTTTAAACTCACAATGTGATGTCAAATATTGACAAAACATTTTAGAAGATCTAATTTTGTGTAAGAGCTACATAACCACAGAAGACATTTTACTATCTTTAGTTAGTTTTAATTTTAGCTGTTAAAAAAAAAAAAAAAAAAAAAAAAGTGGACTGCACATCACAAAGTTAAGTACATCATCAATCTGATTTGGTTAAAAAAATGAGTTAAAAATTCACACAATATATTTAGTGAAATCCAGTGTGGTAGTGAATCTGGTAAATTAAAAAGACAATGCATATCCTCTGACTTGTGAGTAAAAAAAAAAGTGGATTTTTATAATACTCCCCACCATTGAGCTACTGTATGATCGGGGAGAATGACTTTAGTTTTCTGAGCTTCTGTTTTCTTCCTGTCTCTCTCTTGTCTATACAGCTGGTAAATTCTTGGGATTGCTTCATATCAGAGATGGGTATTAACCTCTGAATCATTATTTAGAATGATAGAATTATCATTATTTTAGAGGTGTATTTAACATCTTGTTAAATACATTCATACTGGACTAACTCAAATTAATTATTTTATTAACCATTAAATTAGCTTTTGATGATTTTTTAAAACTAGATAAAATGCATTAAAATGAAATTATAATTGCCAAGAAAGCAGAGAGATCTTCACCTTCAAGCTCTTCCCAATTTCCTTAAAACTAAATATTTGTTAAAATACTACCTGATGTAGGTTAAAAAGATTTTTCCCCAATAGCTTTCCCTGTGACTAATACACTTATCTAACTTAAAGCTTGACCATTTAAATATGCTCCAGATTAAGTATTAAAAACATAAATAGGACAGTTCTATAACTAAAGCATTACTTGCAAATGTAAAGAAAAAGAAGATATTGATTTAGAAACAAACAAATAAAAAACTTAGTCTATTCAGTGTGAACATTTCTAATCGCAAACTTCTATTACTCTGGAACACTTAAAATCCCCAAAGTAATCCAGAAATTTTTATAATAAGTTATGAGATGACAATTTGAAATTAACCACGTATTTTTAGAAAAATCTATTTTACATTTCACTGTAAATGACCAAACAAGTATCTACAAATAGCACTTTAAAGTTTATTCTATAAGTGGAACGGAGTGGTGTGAATTTCAGCAACTGCCTGCTGTGACATCAGCACTGCTAATATTATTGGATAGCTCTAAAAGACAACATTTAACAAATGTTGTGCCTTTACAATAGTGATGTTCAGAGACATAGCGGGGAGGGGAGAGATCAGCTTTAAATTCATTAAAATGTGTCAAAAATCAACAAAGGAGAAACTTTATATATGCCAGGAATAAGCATTTGACTTTGACTACAGTTTTCTTGACCTGGCATATAAAATATATATTTAAAAAATAAATAAAGATATAAGTTTATACAAACAGATAATGAAGTTATCCATAAGAACAAACATACCTGTGTTTGCTCTATCAACAGTTTGTGGTGTCTCTGTTGACAGTTTCTGAAGAGCCTGTTCACCATCTGTCTTCTCTGGTGAGCTGTTATGCTGAGCCTGCTGTTGGTCTTCATCTTCAGCAACAAATGAAATTACACCTAAAACAAATAGATAACAGATGTTATATTAGCTGGGGCTAATAGAGCATTAGCTCTATAAAATAGACTCGTAGACACCTGTGAGTATTTCCTCAGTTCAAAATGAATAAAACACAACGTAAAATTTCTACTAAAGGTGTTAGCCATCCAATTCTAATTTAAGTTAATAAAAAAAGTCTTAAGTGAGTCCAAGGAAATTAACCATTTTTCTTCCAATAGTGTTTTTCCACTTATCTGAACCAAAATCAGTAATAAGAAATATGCTTTTCAAAGATGACCATATATGGCAGACAATAATAGCATCTTCTTTTTTTTTTTTCCAGCACAAATTTCTATGCATAGACTTGATTGTTTGTGTTGTTTTTGTTTGTTTGTTTTTAAATCACCATGTCATTCTGCTGCTATAACAAATGTAATACTTAAAATATCCTGTCACACATTTCTGTGTTGTTTGTAAGGTGAAATCAAGTATTTATAGAAGACAAAATACACAGAGATTGTAAAAATCGGATTTTTAAGTTGCAGTGAAAATCCTCTTCAGTTAAAAACATAATTTCTTTTTGATAGTGTAAAATATATTATAAAATCCAGTATGTACCTGGTTCCTTTAAACAACACTAGTATCATTTGGGAACATTTCAAATACAAGTTTTGAATAAGCAGAGTTTTTGTTATATCGCATGCCTCTGACACAGACTTTTACATCAACAAAACTGCTTGGAAATGCTAGATATCAGTATTATTCTTATCTAAATGACTGTCCCTCAGTATTTTGGTACTTTCTGCAAAATTTCAAAGATTAAATAAATATATTTTGCAGGTTTAATTCTTGTCTCATATGTGTGAGGCAAAAAACTAACTTGAGGAAGTGACTTATTTTATGATATTATACAGTATGAAATTTTCCCGTTCAAGATCCTTAGAATTTATGTGAAAGGATCTCTCAAAGGGAATTTATGCAACTGTATCTTATTAAGGGCTTGGCAAATTTATTCGTAGTGTAGTTTTTTAATTTGAAAGGAAGAATTAATATAGTTTTACATAAGTCCCAGAACAGTCTGATTTAAGACTACCTACATTTAATGGCATTTTTTCCTTCTCCAGCTTTGAAAGGGATAGGTGAGTGGTAATAGGTGATGTGCTGTGCTCCCTGACTACTTGTATTTACTACCTTAATAGGAAGAATACCTATAGTTAAATCAAGGAGCTGTTGCATTTTCACTTTTTCTTTCTGAGGTCATTTTCTACAATATGCTCTTCCTCACTGTATATAAGTGTGGAGGAGCTTCAAAATATGTTTGCCAAATGAGTATCAATGCATTTGAGGGGCAGAAATAGTAGCTGGGTATACCCTACCCATCTGCAGGTAAATATAAAAGGAAGGCACTGATATACATCCTGAGCCTCAAGATGATGGTGGGAGAAGTCAGAAGGGAAGAAGAGAAGCCCCAGACCAAGCCAAGCAAGGTCTGCATGGGACCTAGAAAAGGGAGCAGCAGTGAGGAGGAGATAGAGCACCTGGCTCAGGAAGCCACCGGGACATTAGTACCAGCTTAGATCAAGATTCCTGTACATTCGCCAGTATAAACGAGGGTCATTTACACTTCATTTCAAGAAAGAACATTTTTTATAAAATGGCCTCATAGCCACAGTCTTGTTAATAGTATGCTAGAAGGATGTCACTCTTGAAAGAAAAAAAAAGGGGGTGGGGGGGGGCAAATAAAACGTAACTGAAGTCAAATGCTACTGGGGTACACAATACTGTTTAGAAGAGCAACATTTGTTCATGATGGGCTCAATGGTAGCTACATCAGGTGGCAATTTTGGCATGACAAACACAAAAATGCTAAGAAACATTACACTGAAATTTTACAAGGAGGCATGATTTATAATCTGCAGATTGCTGGAGCAGTAGAACTGAGCAGAGAGGAGGGAGGAGGAGAGGAGCAAATAAAGGAAAGAGAAAAGAGGGAAGAGAGATTAAAGTAGGTATTTACTTAAATATAGAGAAAAGAACAGTATATTAAATTAAATATTAGATTTCCAAATTTTGTTTCCTTTTTAAAGAAAATCTATGCTATCCAAAGAAGAAGAAAGCATAAGAAAGAAGTGAGAAAAGAGAAGAGAGAAGAAGAAACAAGCACATCCAAACAACCAAAAATGTTTTAATAGAAAATATCTCTAAATTCCTAAAAATTGATGACAGTAGAAAAGCCAGAAGTGGTATTTGAATAAGCTGGACAGTGATTGTCATTTCAGGAAACTAGTGAACATATATTTTTTTTAAAGTCTTCAGAGGGAAGGTACATGTATAAATACAGTTTTTAAAAATCATTAGGGAAAGCTCAGAGGAATAAAGTCTGGAGAAAATGGTCAAGGTATATAAGTATTGATGGAAGAGAACATGTTTTGATGACATTATACCTAATGGAAAAATAGGAAATCATTTTTATAGGAAAAATACTGACCAACTGGTCTAATTTTATGTCTTAATATATTAACCAAGTGAAATTATGATCTAATGCATCACAATATTAGAGAGAAAAAAATGCAAGAAAAACTAATTTTATAATTAATTTTAAATACTATCCTAATGTATTTGACATGTCAACAATTATAATCAAATGAGCAAAATAAAATGCAAAATTATAGTGGCTGATTAAGTTGAATAAAACATTTGAGTTAATGTTTTTGTTGATTAAACATTTGAGTTAACATCTGAAAAAATGCTGAAATGCACAAACGTCATAAACCCTAAAAACTCCTTATAGTAGAGAATATTCTGTTTCACTTCATTTTAAAATTTAACCATTTTTTTTCTTAAAGTCATTGCTTCTAGTGACAGTGGAAGGCTTTCTTTACAAATGTCTGTTTTTCAGAATACTACATCGTGTTTGAGAGAAAGGGACAGAGCATGAGTAGTCACAGCTTAAAGGTTTTCATTTCATCAGTAAGTATGAGTATATTAAAACAAAAAATATTTTAAGTTCTGCACCAAACATGATCTCAAAAGCATTGAAATAATTGACTGAAGAATTCTGAATAATTATTTGTGGCAAACCTTGGAATGCTTGAAAAGTTCCAGAACTGTAAATTACTAATGCTAAAGAATATTTCAAGAGGTAGTGGGAGAACTATGGTAACTGTTTAACTTGAATTGCTAAACTACTCTGTTGATAATCCAGCAACTGCATAATCAAAAAATCAGTAAAGAATTGTGCTATAATTGCTGACACACAGCTTGTTTTCCTTATGGAAAACAGCTCTCAAACAAACAGAATTAATAACATTGAGGTTAAATTCTTGATCAATAAAGGTAACTGGTTTGATGTAATTTATTCAAGGAACTTAATGCAAGGTACTCAATTAAATCTGTCAAAGCACTTCAATAAAAATAATAATTTTCTGTAGATGGCACACATTTTTAAACTGAGTTTATCTGCTAATTTTAAAATAGTCATAAATTGTCCACCATTTTCATGGGCACCAAAGTATTTATTATTGGCTCAAATTTATTTTTTTTTTTACAGACTTCAGGTTGGCTGGCAAAAATTCCTACAAGTACCAAAAATTCTTATATTTCTCCATTTTGACATTTCGACTCAGCTACCCTGTAAGGTGAAAATTCAGCTTTGGGGAACAAATATGACTTCCCAGACTTGCACAGTATGAAGCAGTTTGACTTCCATCCCACTTGAAGCCATAAACTAAAGCACTTCCTAACTGGTGTTACCTTAGATAGGACATCTGGTAGTTAGATTTATATCACATCTAACATTGGACAGTAAAATCATCTTCTGCCTGTCAAACCCACAACAGTGGCCTTTCTTTCCTCAACCTGTCTTCCTTCCTACATCTGCTGAATGATTAGAGTAAATTTACAAATTTCTGTGATGTGTCCCTGCTCCAGGAGAAGAATTAACTTTATATCCTAAAGCAGTGATTAAAGCAAGCACTGAGCCAGGGAGTGGATGGTAGATAACTAGGCTCTGTGTCTTTTCAAATAATAACCAGCGTTTTATTAAGTTATTTGAAAGCATAAAATACATGAACAGTTTTCTAGGGGAAAAAAAAAAAAAAAAAAAAAAAAAAAGAACATGTGACTATCCAGCTTTTGAGCCATTCTGTCAGGTTAGGGAGACTGACTGTTCTCTTTCTTTCTCAGTTAACATGTAATACTTCCAAGTATAATGGAAACCATTGTAATAGAAGTTAGGAATGACAGAACATAGGAGATGACAGTCCTAATGTGCCATCTCTTTCCCTTTGAAGGTATGGCTTTTAACACTTGGCATTAAAGTGCTGTATGATAGATCCCTCAGAACATCTACTGAAACTTTCAGTATGTTTAAAAGAATAGTTGATTTGATAAGTGAGAAGGAGACAATCTTTGAATCTTTAAAGCCTGAAGAAAAATCATAAGTATTGTGTACCCTTATGTTCTGATGAACAGTTTTGATGGTCACAAATTCCATTGAAAGCTGACTCCTGCTCAGAGTAAATGAATTCTGTCTCAGGGCTACAGACTTAGCAAGAAGATACTGAAGTTTTCCTGTGACACTAGACCAAGCTTTGTTGCAAATATTGATTTATTTTCATAAATCACCTGCAAATTGAGATGGTTTTATTACCTATGTCTTACACATCAGATACTAAAACCAAAATGGCCAAAACAATAAACTAGGTTGGCATCCTCACAGACAATACTTAATGGCTGTTTAATGCTGAGAAAACAGCTGTCATTAATCTCAATTGTCTAAGAAGGTAGCAGAATCAAGTATTTGCAGTTAGGGACCCACAAAATCAAAACTATGCACTGAGAATTTTGTATTGAGAGATTTTTCCAATATGAGGAATCTTTTTGTTTAAGAAGTAGTTCAAATTTAGGTTTCCCGAGCAATATTCAGTTTCTTTAAGGAAAGGATGGTCTCCTTGGTTTCCATAATTCCCTTTCTCATATACTGTAACACTTTGCTCTGCTATGAATCACAAAAATACCTATTGCACAAGGGAGAAAAAGACTGATTGTATAGACACATTCTCATAATAGTGCTTTTAAGATTTTGTAGGATTTCAGAACTGTAGAATTTCAGAAATGTAGAATAAGCACTTGAAAATTATGAAGTCTGAATTATTAAAATAAATACTCATTTTTAAAACAATCTTTGCAAGACAAAACATTAAACACAGCATACTGATGTTAGTTAAAACAAGCAAGAGTCTTGCTACTGTTTCATAAGAATACCAGCAAAAACAAAGACCGATGCAAATTATTTGAAATTAATTTTAGACATGCCTAGCCTTTATGCACTTAAAGTACCAAGTAAAGAATTGTAGTTCACTACATTCTATGTATTTACTCTTGCCTTGTGGGTAACAAATCAGAATTTAATCAAGGGAAAGAAACAAATTCTGGCCTCTGCCCTTAAATGTTTGGTTCTAGCAGTACTAAGAGAACTACAGCTATTCAACATTTTTTGGAAAATTAAGTTTAAACCCAAGAACTTGGTGATAATTCAAACACATGAATTACTATCAAGACAATTTTCATGGGATCAATTAAATACATTAAATTGGACATAATGTTGGCATTTTTGAAGTACTAACCACATTTTTAGCAGTAATATACCTTTACAACTAAAAAATATGAGCCGCCTTAAAAACCAGTATCACCAACAATTATAGTGTTACTTACAGAAGAAAGCTTATGTTGAACAGAAAACATTAAATGTAAACAGACTTAGTCTGTTAATTTACAGGAATATTGGAGTTTTACATTGTACCTTGAAAGATTCCTCGTCTCCATGGAGATACACTCAAAGTGTAAGCGACCGTGTTATCTGATTCCACAGTAAGAATTGGTGCACCACCCACCATTGAAAGATCTGAAGATACCTGGTGAAGAGAATTCACAAAAAGGAAAAATAATCAAAAGAAAGTTACTATTTGCAAGAACACTACAGATAACAATATTCATTCTACCTTCTTTGAAATGTAGCATACAATATTGAATTTGCTATTGGTAAGTCCTACCATTTATGTACATGAAACAAGTATATACTATAAGAGTAGAGATAACATATACAGATCATATCAAGTATAAATTTTGAAGTCACTTGTCAACTCAAGTAGAACTAACTCAGACTATGGAAGTACTTGCATGTGAGTAGAGTTGCACAGTCATGCCATAAATATTTCATGTCTGTTTTCTTTAGAAGTATAACAATGAAATCAACAGTTGTCACCTATCTAGATACAGCAAAGCAAAATTTGTAGTGTTTTAACATCAATTGCTACATCTTGTGATACGAAACCGTACTTTTTGATATGTCATATTTTGCCAGATACTCAATGGTGTGCATAGCAACTATTTGAACAATAAAATGACAAGTGCAATTTTATTATGCTGAACTTCAGATTTTGTACCCTGTAATGATTACAGGAATATAGACTGAAAGTATTTTTAATTGCATCTCATTTCTTCATCATTCTTATAATTTTGCTACAGACAGACTCTATGATCATCTGCTTATGGAACAGACATTTATGTATGAGGCATTACAAATCATACCTGATGATTATCTGCCTAAACTACTGGCTGTACAGAATGCCAGCAGATGGATTGCATGAATGCTTCTGCTTACATACCTTATTCTGTTACTTCTGCCACTGGATGGAGCAAACTGGTGCTTAGTGACAATGTTCTAAATTGATACTGCAATTTCTGCAGTGAACATCTGATTGCAAGTGAGTATCTTCCACTTCGGGCATAGAATCCTTTAAAAATATTTTCAGGATATCAAGTAGTACTGTAGCACGCTATAATTTCTAACTACATTAAATAGCAAAATTGGTTCTGTGTTGTTTATGTGAGTTTTGAGTGAAAGAATGAGCCAAGTCTGAAAGGCTCAATTTTTTTTTTCCAGCTTATTTATTAATTTCACTAATGACAACAGCTAGCCTGTCAAGTATCCAAGTGGAAGACCTGAATTCAAAGATCTGCATTGCAACAGTAAAACCATTAGATGCATGGACCATTCTTTTTCCTTCTCAAAGTTACTTTTTTTTTCTGTCAATATGTTTGTAAGAAATTTTGTCTTCTGTAATGTTTTTTGTCTATGGAGAAAAAACATTAAAAACATTTGTCTATGGAGAAAAAACATGTCTTCTCAGCCTGGAGAAGAGGAGGCTGAGGGGAGACCTCATCACAGTCTACAACTTCCTCGTAAGGGGGTGTCGAGAGGCAGGAGACCTTTTCTCCATTAACACCAGCGACAGGACCCGCGGGAACGGGGTTAAGCTGAGGCAGGGGAAGTTTAGGCTTGACATCAGGAGGGGGTTCTTCACAGAGAGAGTGGTTGCACACTGGAACAGGCTCCCCAGGGAAGTGGTCACTGCACCGAGCCTGACTGAGTTTAAGAAGAGATTGGACTGTGCACTTAGTCACATGGTCTGAACTTTTGGGTAGACCTGTGCGGTGTCAAGAGTTGGACTTGATGATCCTTAAGGGTCCCTTCCAACTCAGGATATTCTATGATTCTATGATTCTATGAGAATTTCTCCTATTGTAATACTTTTCAGAAAATCATGACATAACAAGGACAGGCAGAAAATAAAGCTATATTTTTTAAGTAGTCATTATCTATGAAAATTTAATAGGCAATCTGAATAGATTACTGAAAGTCATGGAAAAGCTACCAACTACAGAGTTATATTTCATTTGGATTTTTCCTTAGTCTATGATTCTACATACTTTAAAAAATAATTCTTCAATCTTGTGACAAAGCAACAAATGAACTTAAATAGAACATAATGGTTAATGTTCCATTATGAATGAGACATATTTAAAATGCTCAGTAAGGCAATAGGAACTACATGCATTCTGTACCACCAAAAGGAATTTTTTTTCTGTTTTATTGATTAAAACCAAATAATTTTAGACTATATGTTGTAAAAATTATGGCTTATAAATTAAAAGATCAGTTTGCCAAAGAAAACAGAAATGTCAAGCAGATTTCTGTCATTCAAAAACATAAAAAATCACCAAGTAATGTCAGATGAAGGGATGACATGCAGTCAGTACATAAAGCGAAGTGGTAGAAATATAATTCATCATGGACTGAAGCCTAAGAGAAACAGAGGAATATTCTGTGATCATGGATAGGATGAAATAGAGACTGAAGAGGACTGGAAGACAGGAGAGACGAGATAGGCAGATTATCATTAATAAATGAGTAGTGTCACTGGAGATTCATTATTAAAAAAAAAAAAAAAAAAAAAAAAAAAAAAACAGGAAAGGAGGAGTTGCTACACACTGAGAATGGAGAAGTTTCATTTTATGGAAGATGAACTATAAAGTAGGTGCAACCCTACATTTACCGACCACTTCATTTCAGTTTACAGTGAGGTTAGTAATGCATATGCAAGTATACATTAATGCATATACTTAATATATATGAAAGTATATCAGAGAACTGGGTCTGTGAGGTAAACCAGAGTGCATACTACCCTCCTTCTCCCATATTCTCCAGAAAGGACACAGACAGATTTCCTTAGTTCTTTTAGCTGTTAGGAAGACTGTAAGAAGACTATTCTAAGTTACTCAAAACAAGCCAGAGTTGGAATTCTTTCTATCTCTGTTTACACAAAAGCACAAAATAGGAAATGAAATTGCAAAAACAAAAAAAGTTTGCACACCTGAAATGACAAAATGCTCCCAAAATTTAGACATAAAACATCTATGAGCAGAATCGTATTTAACATTTTTTTCTAACTATATACATAGTTTTGTGAACACTATGCTGGAAAGTAATTAACAATAAAAAAGAAGTTATGAAACTTGAGTATTACAACAAAAAAATGATTACTGGTTTACTTATGATCTGGAGTTTCAGATGAAGAACCTTAAATATGAATGTCTATTTCTATATTAAGTATATAAATACAAGCTGATGCTGAGTCAATTCATTTGCATTACTATCCAAACATTTGTGCCAAAAGGTAAAGTCACAGTTCTGTTCATAATTTTATCAAATTCACAAGCCCAAATATTCAGCACTACCACTACACACAAATTGCTTTTATATTGCATTTCCCCTGTTAGCATTGCGTTACAGAACATCCCAACATAATGTGCTCCAACTTCTAATATGTACTGAAGGCTTATGTCACCACCACCAGTGCTTCACCACTCTTCCTCCATTTAAGAGGACCAATGGGATCCTGGTATGCATTAAAAGGAGCGTGGCCAGCAGGTCAAGGGAGGTGATCCTCCCCCTCTACTCTGCCCTGGTCAGTCCTCACCTGGAGTACTGTGTCCAGTTCTGGGTTCCCCGGTACAAAAAAGACAGGGATCTCCTGGAGATAGTCCAGCAGAGGGCCACAAAGATGATACTGAGCCTGGAGCATCTTTCCTGTGAGGAAAGGCTGAGAGACCTGGGTCTGTTCAGCCTGAAGAAAAGAAGACTGAGAGGGGATCTCATCAACTTGTATAAATACCTGAGGTGTGGGAGACAGAGGGATTCGGTCAACCTCTTTTCAGTGGTTTGTGGGGACAGGACAAGGGGTAATGGCCAGGACAAGGGGTAATAGAGCACAGGACGTTCCACACCAACATGCGTAAGAACTTCACAGTGAGGGTGATGGAGCACTGGAACAGGCTGCCCAGGGAAATTGTGGAGTCTCCTTCTCTGGAGATATTCAAGGCCCATCTGGACATCTACCTGGGCAACCTGCTCTAAGGAACCTGCTTTGTCAGGGGGTTTGGACCCGATGATCTTTCAAGGTCCCTTCCAACCTCTTCAGTTCTGTGTTTCTGTGTGATTAACTGCTATATATTGAAAAGTGTTTCCACAAAGAGACAGATCTTGATAAAAAGGCTTTTTTAAAAAAAAAAAAAAAAATCAGCCCAAAAGAGCAGAACTACCAGAGCAATTATGCTTAAATTCTGGTTCCAGTGAGATACAGTTAATTTTAAAGGGAAAGAACTTTAACAAACAGATGTTTGCTCCATTGTGTTCTGCTGCCAGAATCCTGTAGCTTTAAAACATCTGAAAGACTAATGAAGACTAATGGACTGACTAAAATTTCACTCAAGATTTTACAGTAAATTAACTGATTTGGGAGTTATTCCCAGGAAATGCTTCTGGCTGTTCCTGTAACATCACATTGGACTCTCTTAAATGACTGGAAATGCAAGAGGAGGTGCACAGACAGCTACAGAAGAGTTTCTTAAACTACTATAGTTGTAGGTCTCATTATAAAAATCCTTATTTCCTTTAGTTTCCTTTGTGTTCACATTATAAAGCATTTGGGGATCAAATACTGACTATAGTGAATATTAGAGTAGGGTTCTAAAATGCACCCAAGAGTTATTCATTTCATTATTTCACTGGCAGATATTCATGTTAAAAATTGCATATAACATACTGCCCTCAGTATTCTACTATCTTTCCTGTCACAGTCTTTATACTGACTAGTATAATAACTGCTCCACAGTGCTCATTTTGTCTACCAGTATGAACACTCACCATCTTATCATTAATTAATTGCTGCTATTCATTTATCTTTGTAATTAACCTATTTGTCTCTACTGTTTAAGTTATTCACATCTCAAGAGCTCCAGTCTCCAAACAGTTCTCACAGTATATTATCTCCTACCTCCAACATCTTGAAAAGGTCTAGGGTTGTGCCAGACATCAGTCACTCCTAGTTACCTTTTAGATGTTCCTTACATTGAGCTTTTTCTTGCTCTGATGCCCACCTGATTTATACCAACTGCATTACTGACACTAAAGAATCAACCTCAGATGACAAATGGATAAATGTGTTCACACTCACACGTACACAAGGCAATTTAAATTCATATCAGAATTCATACTAAGAATCTTACTTAGAATAGAATCAAAAGTGTTCACGGAGGTTTCAGGTTCCAATATGGTAAAATGTTGTGTAATGCCCATCTATTTTATTTGTAGACATATTACACATGTAATAATATAATAAAAATTTATCCAGAAACACTCAGAAAGCTAAAACCATGGAGAATGAGAAACATAGAAAAAAATCTGGAAAATTCAGATTTTTGTAAGAATAACTGTAATAATAAATGTTAAGGAAAACTTTGAGTGAAGCAATGAAAGAACTTATATATAGTGAGTTTTAAGTAAACTTCCTTATAACTATTACAGAGAGATCTATTTCTTATTACAATGCATATTTGTGAGGATGGTATGTAAGAGTGGGACACAATTTTAGTTTCAGATATAGTATTAAGGAACCTTACATCCTATAATAATCTTCAAAATGAAGAGGTGGGTCCTTATTGTTAGGAAAATAGGGCCTAGAATCTATTCGATCAATAATGGAGAAAAAAAAATCACTTCTGATTTACAAGCTATCCCAAAGGAGACAAGGTACTTCTACTGGTTTGTGGGAGTGGTAGTCCATTAATATTTGTACTAAGTTGGAAGGAGGGAATTTTGAACAGTTATAGACACATTAAATAGAATTTAGTGAAAGAAGTCTTAAATTCAAGGAACTATTTCTAATTTAAGTATGATCAAAGAAAACGTGAAAGACAAGAACCTTGTCTCAAAGGTATCCCAGCAGATAGGCTAAGATAAAAATAGTAAGACCATGGCATTTACAGAAGATTCTACATGAGAAAAGTGTAAGAACTTGCCATATCATCAATATTGGTACATTAACTGGAAATGGTATGGGGAGGAGTGCTCTCACAAACTCATGTCAACCATAGCACAAGACAAGGAAATCTTGTGTTCCATACCCATTCAATACCAAAAAATTAAGCTTCTTTTAGGGTGGAATCATATGAAAGGTGGGTGCATATAAATATACACATACACACTATTTATACAAATAGAAATAGATGGATCTATACATATGGGCACAGAGAATTTGTTATCAAGGATGAATAACTGTACTTTCTTTATTGATCAATATAAAGAACGTGGAATCTATGTAATATTGATGATTCTTATCTGCAATCTTTATGAGCATCCTATTGTCAAAAATCAATCTTAGCAATATTAATATTGTCTTGTAAAAACTTTCCTGTGGGTGGTTCTTCCATTCTTGTACATCTTTCTAACATTCTTGAATGTAATCATTGGAAAATACATTAAGTGACCTAGTGGGTGAAATAATTTTTAACTGTGTGAGTTGGGAAAAAGAACAACTCCAACTTTGATGTTTTTCCCTATTTCCTAACAGATCTATTATCTTCAGAAAAATAATGAACTTATTCTTTCCAGAATTTACGTATAAATTATACCCCTTTATATAGACATTTTGAAAGAATGGTCTTCATTAATAAATATTTAATATAAATCAAGAAATAAAGTAAAAAATAGAAAATAAACAATAAATTTAAAAATATTTAATATTATTAGGTACATTAGAAGAATGTATAAGCCCAAGTTCCATGACACTGCAATTTAATTAAGAAAACACAATAAAGAAGGAGTTTAATAGGCCATAAAATAAGAAGTTTCACTTCTGAAGATCAAAGTAAAAGATTTGATTCTTATATTAAAAAAAAAAAAAAAAAAAAAAAATGATTAATTTTTTTTTTTTGTTTTTTAAAATATTTTTAATAAAATAACAAAATACTTTGGTACTTCATGCATTTAAAAAAAAAAAAAAAAGTAATAACAGAAAAAGATGAGATAGAACAGAACTTCTATAATTTTTTGTTTGTTTTAAAGCCTGGTTCTACATACCATCATCAGACCTTCAAAGTGGTAACAAAATTAGATGCCTTATTTGCATATGTTTTGTTAGGAAGACAATCTGTAGCATAATTAAGAAACAGTAAAGCTGTGCAAGTTGCCCTAATATTTATCATGCAATCACTACAATCAATTCAGTGAAGAATTGTTGGCTTTCAGTAACTACAAATTTCTCCAAACCCACACAACATATGTTGCATCCTTTTACCCTCATTTCAGAAAACAAGAATTATAGGATACCACAATGAAACCCAAATGTAAATTATTATTACAGTTATCATTATGGCGCTACAGAAAATCTGCTCAGATCAAACCATCTCCAATGATTTTATTTTAAAATAATAGAATCCTCCACCATCTTACATTTCAAGTCATTATTTATACTTAGATGTAAAGCATAAATGAAGCCAATTTTTAAATGTTATAATTTTAAACTAATTTATTAATTACAGATTTTAAAGCCATTTTGCAGAACTGAACTATGACTATTCAAGGTGAATAGGAATGGAAAGCCATTCTTCAAGATCACTGCAAAAATATTTTTTCCAGAGTTTTATAACCAAATACGCATAACTTTAAAAATGTCAGCCGATACTTCTAGCCAAAGTGGTAAAAAGATGTACAGAATTTAATTAAATATGCTTTAATTCCACTATCCATTTGCATGTTGGTAAAATTAAGTTAGACACTAATATGTTCAATGTTTCAAGAATTGTTTCTCAAGACTATTTAAAAATAGGCTTGACTTACTAAAAATTTAGTGCTCTATGACACTGGGCTAAAACTGGGGTTGTGACAGTCACTGATCCATCTGATAACCAGATTTTTTTTCAATACCGTCTCAAGAATAACAGATGTTTCAAAAGAAGCCCCTGTTACTTTCCCGCATCCTCTTTCATTCCTTACATTGTAAATTCCTAAATAACTAGGAATCAATTTATTCTTACAATCACTTTTATTTTGCCACCAGCATATCACAACAATAAAACACCTTTCTATTTCACTAAGTATATACACTAAACAATTTAATTCTCCCCTGTACAGCTGCAATCTGAAGTTATTAAGAGTGCTACATAACCAAGACACATAATCCATCCAAGTGACCTGTCAAGACCACTAACCCATTTCAAGAAACATGCCAGACCTAAGACCTTACCACATCCATACTTGATTAAATAATTTAATAACCAGAAGACACACAAAAGCTGCCAACTACAGTTATTCTTACATTCTTTGTACCATTCATCACTGTTGTGAAGAATGCTTTGGCTTTAGGGAAGACTGTTACAGAAGTGTTGGGAGGCAACGTAGAAACCAAATTGAATGAAATTAGAAGTATAGAAAAAATTAGAATGGTTATGAGATATATAGGTTTACTTGTGGTAAATAAAGAACAGAATCTTGATGAGGGTATTGGAACTTCAGCAATGAGGTTACTGAAGTTGTACAGAATTTATTCTCTGAGAATCGCACATACAGCTCCAAAAAAAAGACAAAGCCTGAACAGGTCAGCCCCTCAATAAAGTTTTGCAGTATATGATTTTATTTTCTTGAGACAGCTGTTAAATTTCTATCCTTCATGTCATTCTTTCAATGATATTGTAAAGAAGATCTGAAATGGATATATAGAGAAAATAAGGGAAAAAAGGCATGGAAGGAAAGAGGATTGTACACTTTTTGATTACATATTTATTCTACAGTGCTTCTGAAATTACTAACCGTTTTTATAGCCTAAAACCTGAAAGGTAATTTAACTTAGTCTTGAGATTCCTCTAGAGAGATTACTTTAATGACATCTATTTTGAACAGTGCAAAGAAAAAACAGTTATACTGTTGTATTTTTATTTTTACTGCAAAACTGAACCTTTAAAGAATTAGGCACCTTTATAGCTAAAGTTACTGTCAAAGGTGTCATTAGAAGCAACCATAACACTCTATTCTATTATCTATAGCCAGCATACAGATTTTTATATAAAAATCAAAAGAAAATTGTATTAAAATTTTTGTCATGAGACTGACAGATTAAATTTTATAGAACTACTTCACACTTTCTACTCTTGTATGATAATTTGTATCTAATTTTACAGCTACTAAAATCCACTTACATTGCAGTCACTAACCTTATATTAATTCAGCATCAGATAAAGATATGCTCTCTGGCTGACATTCTATGTGAAAAAATTCTTTATGAATTCTGTTGTGATGTTTTTTCAGACCCAGGGGAAAGTTAATCATGAGAAAGTCTTTTTGTTGTAATAGTCTGTAGAACAAGTTCAGTGGCAGTATGTCCCTAGGGTTTACATATCAATCAGCAGAAAATAGTTCAAAAATTTTTCACATTTTTTTTCAAGAAAATTTATGGAAATTGTCTTTTTAATCATCGAAAACTTTGTGGGTGCTGAAGGTATTTTGCTTAGCATTTTAAAGGTAGACTGATGGAGTAAAACACAAGCCTTGCATTCCAAAGGCACTTATTCCCTCCCTGACTCTCTTGATACGTAACAGTGGTTGCACAAACAAACCATGGATTATTCCTGCTCCAGGTATGAGCAGTCTATATTCTTAGATATTGGAAAAGCATTATTCAGAGGGAAGAGGGCTTTCTTAATGGAATAAAAGGAAGATTTTTTTCCCTCTTCCTCCTCACAGACTTAATTTTCATTTTCAGTAGCCACTTTTGCAGTAGTACCATTTTGTGTTGAAGTTATAAGATACATAGTGTGATTACTGAGAAACAGAGTAGCATATATGCAGTGTAATTAACTTTTTAATGAAATGAGTTTTTAAGTTAATAGTTTAATTTATTCAGTTATTAAAATGGAATAGCGATACTAAATTTACACCTCAAAGGCAAAATTACCCAAGTATTAATTCACCTGAATTACCTATCACTATCATATAGTATTTTTTTTATTGTCATGCCAATAAATTATGAGGCTTTTCAGCTACTGGCACATCTTATACTATTCTTGATCTAGGCTGAGCTTTCTTACTTCAGCAAATATACTTCAGCAAAGTATTTCTGTTTTTTAAAAATATCATGAACATCTCAGCTTATCTATGACAAGTCACTTTCATAGTGGATACACTACAACACTGGAGGATTTAAGGGACAAATCAATCAAATGACCAATTAAATAATGAAGTTATTTGCAACCCAACAAAATTCCAAAATATCAACTCAAAAACATTATAAAATCGGGGAGGAGGGGCGAGGGGGGAGGGGGATGTCAATTGTCTTTGCTCTATTTCCACCATGATTTCCTCCACATAATCATTTATTATGCAGTAGAATTCCAAAGACACTGGACTAAAAGCCAGGAGGAGTTATTAAGCTGTCAGCAACTGCCTGCAAAAGAAGCTGACAAAAACAAAATCACAGATTGCTGTGTTCAGCTTCACAACAGACTATCCAGAAATTACAGCAATCAGGCAGCATGGACTGAACAACAACAAAATTAGTATTACTTCTTTTTCCTGTTGCCCTTTGTGCTATGCACTTCTGGGTAAATAAATAATATTTATTTTGCATTTCTAACAAGTTGTTGGTCACAGTTCTATCTTAGAAGAGGCTTTTCTCTCTCTTCTCTGTCTTTCCTCCTGCAGATACAGCAAATAATGGTGATGACATTCTGGATTTACAGATTAAATCCTAATTTAAAGACGAATCCTTGAAAAATCGAATGTGAATATTTGCTATTTACTCACTACAATAGCACAAGGCGCTACATGATATCTGCTGGGGAGTACTGGAAGTGATACAAATTGTTTGCTTTGTTGAGGACACAGTTTCCAGACACCTAGCAGATTTTGTAATCATGCTTTTTCCAACTATCCCAGCCCACTTTGCTTCAACAGCTGTTCTGCAACAACTTCGGAATAAAATCCTGGCATAGAAAAAACATTTTATTCACCCTGATTAATGTATTACACAAATACAAGCATGAACTCTTTGTAGCTGCTCTTAATACCTTTCTCCCAAAAGTCCAAGAGCAAAAAGAGCACACTAATGCCAAACTGAGCTAGTACTCAGAAGTTTAAACTGGTGTGAAACAGGAGTTAGTTTCTTGAATATTCAGATTAGAAATGGATGTCAAGCAGTACTTCACAGGGGTGAAAAACAAACAAAAACAACACAAAACTAACCACCACCAGTACCCCCCTACCAAAAATAAAATAAAATAAAAATACACAAATACACTAGTATTTCATAGAATCATAGAACCGTTAAGGTTGGAAAAGACCTCCAAGATCATCTGGTCCAACCATCCCCCTACCGCCACGTCCAACCTTTCCTTGAACATCCCAAGGGACAGTGATGCCACCACCTCCCTGGTGTGGTGGTTTGACCGTATTAGGCAACTGAACACCATAACCGCTCTCTCACTCCCCCTCCTCAGATGAGGAGGGGAAGAAGTAAAGGGAAAAAAACAACTCACGGGTTGAGATAAGGATAATTTTAATAAAGAGAGAAATATATTATCAAGGAAATATTATATTAATTAAACAATTATTAACAATATTATTATTATTAACAATATTATTATTAATTAAACAATTCAACTAAAGGGAGGAAAGGGAAAAGGGGAAGAGGAAGGGGGAAAGGGAATAACAAAACAAGTAAAGGCTATGTGGAAATGCAGAGGGGAAAAAAATTACTCTCTACTTCCCACAAATAAGCGATGCTTGACCACGTCCTTGAAGCAGGGCCTCAATGCACGTAGCCGGTGTTCGGGAGGAGGACAGACGTTTTCGCAACGAGAGCCCACCCCCCCCTCTTCCTCCTTTTCCCACCTTTTATTGCTGAGTGTGACATCATATGGTATGGAATATCCCTTTGGTTGGTTTGGGTCAGCTGCCCTGGTGATGTTTCTCACTTTTTTTTTTTTTTTTTTTTTTGCCCACCCCCTAGGAGGGCTAGAGAAAGTCCTGATGCTGTGCCAGCACTGCTCAGCAGCAGACACAACACCAGTGTGATACCACTGCTGTTTTAGCTACAAGTGCAGAGCATAGCACTGTATGGGCTGCTGCAGGGAAAGTTACCATCCCAGCTAGACCCAGTACACCTGGGCAACCCATTCTGATGCCTGACTGCTCTTTCTGAGAAGAAATGTCTCCTCATTTCCAACCTAAACTTCCCCTGGTGCAACTTGAGGCCATTCCCTCTTGTCCTGTCTCTATCTATTTGCAAGAAGAGCCTGACCCCCAACTGCCATCACTTCCTTTGAGGTAGTTGTAGAGAGCAATAAGGTCTCCCCTGAGCATCCACTTCTCCAGACTAAACAACCCCAGTTCCCTTAGCCAGTCCTCACAGGACTTGTGTTTCAGGCCCTTCACCAGCTTTGTAGCCCTTCTGTGGACACGTTCCAGGTCCTCGATATACAAGAAGGTAGTGAGGGGCCCAGAGAACAGCCTCAAAGTTGTCTAAGTTCAATTAGACTCAACTCCCTCTGAAATATCTATAATAGTCATAAAGTAACTTAATGCAATGTTTCTGAAACACACATTCAGTGAATAATTTGAATGCCTTATTTTTGAAGTTTGATATTTGAGTGTCTTTCTTTGGCACAAAAAATATTAAGTTCACATAAAATGGCAATGCAAAGGAGACAGTAGTGCTGTCAAATTTCAAAAACACTTCACTACTTTTGAAGATAAATAAGTGTTTTAGAAATGTAAATGCAGTCACATATAAAAAGGTAAAATTGTCAAAAAGGAATATGTCAAAGCCGGTGATGCACAAAAAATATATATTTTCTACTTTTTTGGGGGGATTTAATAATGAGTCCAAAAAATGGAAGCCTGAAGCTCTACCATTTAGTAATATTTAAAGCTTACTAAATGTAAATCCTCCTGTAATAATGAAAAATTGGAGACTAGCATGAGGAAGTTTGAAGAAAGACTTTACATTGCCATGAATTCCCAACAGATAAACAGAACAGTGCTGCTGGTATGTACGTGTTCTCTCTTTACAAAATAAGGTGAGGCCCACTCTCTACTGATGACTGCAACTTTGAATGAAGCAGCATTTTTTGCTACTGGCACAAAGGCAGAGAGCAAAAGATCACTTATTTCACAAGTTCACACTAATTAACTAATCAGATTTTAACTAATAGAATTTACATTGTCCTCTTGTCCCTCCTCCAAAAAAAGAATAGCTACACATAACAAAAAAAAGTTCAAAAACATATAGTCATATATTCTGACAAGTTTTAGCACATGGCCTCCTGCCTTGTTTTTATATACAGAGTCCTCCTAGTATAAACACTGTATGTAGACTGTACCTACTCTAGATTTAAATGACACAATATAGTCCCCCAAATAGTTTTTGTTGACAGAAATTAAAGAAGTTCTTTGATAGACAACCTTCTCTACAGGTGAGAAGAAACGTGAAAGTCATCTTTTTTGCCCTAATGTACATTCTGCCTCTGCCGGAATGGGACATGCAATCCTAGACATGCATAAGAAAGGTGAAGAAAACTACTGAAATACTTTTCTCCACTTAAATTAAACATGTTGACAAGACAAATGGTAGCAAAATTGTTCAGTTATAGTAATAGAAGTGTTTTAAAATTAGAAAATATATTTGTGTAAGTACAGCCATAAGATCTTTAATTAAACAGTGAAAAATAAAAAGGATTACAATACTTATGCATATATATTTTAAAGATCTTATGCATAAGATCTTCTGACCAGGGAAACATTGCCCTTCAACAACTCCAATTACTTATGTCCTAGTTTTCTTTCCCCTCGGAAAACACACAAAATATTCCCAGCTTCATCTAACTTTCCTAAAACAACAGCTGGGCAGAAGACTCTAACTACTATCATTGGTTTCAAGAAATGCAAGCACTGACTGGCCAAGCCAGTAGGCCATTAGGAATAGATATGTATTGAGATCATGCTGCCAATTTTCCCTTAGCGGGATAATAATTTTTGTCCATTTCTGTAAAAGGTCAATGTTTTATAAAGATTTTTATACTCTGTACTAAAAAAAAAGATTATAGTACAGTACTCTGTACTATAAAAAAAAGATTTTTATACACTGTACTCTTGAGCTCTTTCTCTGATTTTAAAACTAATGAAATTGGTTTTAAACCAGTGCAGAAGGAAGGGAGGAAGACTAGTAAATGAACAGAGTATAATTTCAAATGTGTTGTCCCCTTAGGAGTTAAGAAATTATGAAACTTTTTTCCATGAAGCATACACTAATATCATACACTATCTCACAGATTTCCTGACATATCCACATACTATAAACTACTAGTTAGATATAATTTGTCATGGATACATGAATTTTAATAGCATATCAGCAATGACAATAACAAATTGTCTAATACACAAGTTGTAGTACTACAGATATGAAAATAATTGTCACTTTATTATAAAAATTTACCTTGTACGTTAACTTTTTCTTGGTATAATTGGGCACCCACAATACTTTTTGAGTAACCTGTCTCACTTGGCAATCTATCACAACATGATCCTGTGCCAGAGGTTTCTTCCCTATTCCCTTAAGGCTAAAGACGCTTTCAGTGCCAGCCATAGCATTTCGCAGAATAAGTCTTCCCTATGACAAAGAAAGAAGGAAAAAGTTTCAGCACTGTAGTCATTTGGCTGCCAAACCAATACTTTCAGTTTATTAATCTCAAATCCAGGTAACAAAGCAATCTTAAAGGAAAGTGTTCCTATTGAGGTTTCTAGTTCATATATAAATACTTCTGTTAACCAGAAGAAGACTCATGAAACAAAGCTTTCTTTTTAATTTTCTGAAATTATGAATTTTAACAATATAAATCCTTCATAATGCCAGATATATTTCTTGGCTTCTTCCTAGAAAACAAATATAACACCCAAGAAAATATATTCTCATCCATCTTCATTCCTCATATAAAATATTATTTTGCTCAATCATTTCCATCAGTCCTTCAGCTAAAATGTTCTTCATGATTATTTGTCATCAAAAGATTCGGGAGTCTGGCTTTTAATAGTTTTATAATACTAGATTTCTATACTGCATTACATTTGCTTGGTAATGCATGCAGATGGATTACTAATGTTTCACAGAACAATTTGTTTTTGTCTTTGGCAATTCACACATTTGAATAGCATCCTGCAGGCAAAATCTCTCAGCTAGTGTACAGGCAAAAATACTGCTTCTTGCTAAAGGTATCACAGCCTTTCCTCTGCTCTTCAGTTTTAAAATTTGAATAGTGATTACTCTGATGGCAATATCAGCTTGTAACTAGCAGTTTACCTTGTAACAAATTATTTTATGAAACAATCAAGTACCTATCACAAAAATTCACTTGTAATGTAATAAAAAATGCTCGATACTACTACATTATTACCTAAATAGTGAGATAACATTTAATATATGTCTTTAAATTCAGAATGGAACACAATGTACATTTTTATGATCAAAAATCAGAATCTCTATAGAATAACTAGTCCACTCACTGAAATGGAGGGTTTGAAAGAAGAGGAAATAAATGAACAAATAATAATAATCTTTAACTTTGGTAAAGTTAGCTCCTTTGTTGCTTTTTTGTTTTTGGTTTTCTTTCAGGTAACAGGAAATCTTTCAATTTCTGACTAATTCACTAAAACTTTCAAGCAGGTGTTTAATGCTACTAACTTCTTAAGCAACTTCATAAGTTGAAGACTGATGTAAATTTTATTGACAAAATAATTCTCTGTAAATGTTGAAACTAATTTCCTTCTTACCATTGATAAGCACTCAGCAACTGGCTTGAACATGAGAGGATACAGAGCTGTTTCACCTATGCTCACATTTATTAGAGGAGGGCCATGAAATCCCTGTCCTTCCAAAATTGCTTCAAGTTTCCAGTTCTGGCTGGACATGTTATTCTGAAATCAAAGAAAAGACATAAACTAGATTATGCATTTAAATTTTTCAACATGAATTTCACCTTTTATTTGCAATTGTCAAAACAGAGCACAGTTCCTTTTTTCCCAAAATATTGGCTCAGAGCACTTTCTAAATCCCTGTTCCTGGGATTCTGAAATCAAAGTAAAGACATAGATTATGAATTAAAAGCTTTTAATATGCATTTCAGTTTTTGTTTGTATTTATCATCAGATCAGAGCTCTTTTCCTAAAATACTGGCTCAAAATACCTTCTAAATCTCTTATTCCTGGGAGTTACTAGCAATCATACTATCAGTATCAATACTGTCAACAATAAGACTCATTAGAAGAATATGATAATATTAGAAGAATCATTATATAGTTAACAGTCAATATGGAATTAATAAGTATCATTATAAATATTTATAGGTATCTTTACAGTGCTGTTTATAATGCTTGCCAAAATTCTGTCTCTTTTGCTCCTGTGGCAAATCCTAGCATGCCTCTTTGAAGTGCTGATGTGGTGTATTAGCACACATTGCCTCACTTGGCCACAGTGTGTACTACAGGACCAGCCTTGCTTTCTAATTAAGCACTCTGTCTCCCAGAGGACTATGTACAGTCCTGTCCTCTCAGAAACTGGTCTTTCAGAAACTGGACTAATCTATTCTAAAGAATGGTTGTCCTAACTAGTATGAAAGCCTATTTATGAAATGTATTTTGCCTTGCATCCAGACATATCAGAGGACTGCTTGATTAGGGTAGGTAGTGAGATATTTTGTAATATAAGCTTAGGGAGCTGCATAAAAATAGTAAAACTTAAATAATGCTATTCAGCCTCCTACTATTTAAAGGAAACAGATAACCAAACACCCAATATGCGAAAAGGTAAAAACCATCTGAAAAGGACAGAATAAACTGGCGTTCAAGAGCTAATATCAGCCTTGTCAAAAGAGATTAGTCTACAAAAAGAGGAATTAATCCTTTGACCCAAAATGGTCTTTACCCATGGAAAACCACATATAAATGCCAGAAGTAAACAATGGAGTTTGGAGAATGAATATGACACCTATTTCAATTCTTTCTTCTTTGGAAAGTGTCTTAAACTCAGGTCTCTACACCTCAGCAACAAAGAAGCAGAAGCAACTGTAGTCATCAGAGCTAAAGTCATGGTATGTGTCCTGGTTTCAGTTAGGACAGAGTTATTTTTCCTCCTAGTAGCTGGTAGAGTGCTATGTTTTGGATTAGGATGACAAGAGTGTTGATAACATGCTGATGTTTTAATTGCTGCAGAGCAATGCTTACACTAAGCCAAGGACTTTTCAGCTCCTCGCTCTGTCCTGCCAGCGGGCAGGCTGGGGGGGCAGCAAGAGCTGGGAGGGGACAGCCCCAGGACAGCTGACCCAAACTGGCCAAAGGGGTATTCCATACCATCTGACGTCATGCAGAACAATAGATAGGGGTGGCTAGCCGGGGTGGGGGGCCGGCTCTCGGGGTTGGGCTGGGCATCGGTCAGCGGGTGGTGAGCGATTGCATTGTGCATCACTTATTTGTACATATTATTGTTATTATTATTATTATTATTATTATTATTTTCTATCTTAATAAACTGTCTTTATCTCAACTGACAGGCTTCACTTTCCCATTTCTCTCCCCCATCCCAGAGAGGGAGGGGGGAGGGTGAGCAAACGGCTGTGTGGTGTTTAGCTGCCGGCCGGGTTAAACCACAACAGTCTTTTTGGCGCCCAACGTGGGGCCCGAAGGGTTGAGATAACAACAGATCTGACCAGCGTATGTTAAACTAAAATTGGTATAAGTATTAGAGCTGCTTAATAGTTGCTAATCAGAATGTTGATTGCTTTAATCTCAGGTCTGCTGTGGCTGTATTCCAGACTGAATTTTATAGCACGTTACTTTCTGTATGTGATCCCTGTTGTGCTGTTTTACTTTTCCAGGCCCTGGTTTAAGATCATTATGGTACTGTGCAGTGTAATAATAGCTTACGAAACGATGAGATATCTGGCCACGACTTTAACTTGGTATTTGTACTCAACACTGTCGTCGACTCTGTACTTTGGAAACTGTATCTCGGAAACCATTAGCAATTACACCTGCTGCATTTTTTCATCAGCGAGCCAGTCTGTGGAGGGGACAGGGGAATATATTTTTCCCTCCTTGTTCACTCTCCCTCACTCCTTCAGCACCCTCTTATCCCCTGAGCTAGTTACGATAACTCTCCAAGATGTTGAATATCCTTGGGATACGCAGACCAGCGTGTTGTTGTTGTTATGTCTCTTGCAAGCGCTTCAGATTTTGTTTAAGGTTAAACAACTACTTAGGTGTCTCATCCAGAGGTCTGCCCTGAGGCAGATCTCTGCTAGAGCTCCTGCAGCCACTCCAGCTCCCGCAGCCGCTCCAGCTCCTGCTCCTGCAGCCGCTCCAGCAACTGCTCCTGCAGCCGCTCCAGCTCCTGCTCCCGCAGCCGCTCCAGCTCCTGCTCCTGCAGCCGCTCCAGCTCCTGCTCCCGCAGCCGCTCCAGCAACTGCTCCCGCAGCCGCTCCAGCTCCTGCTCCCGCAGCCGCTCCAGCTCCTGCTCCTGCAGCCGCTCCAGCTCCTGCTCCTGCAGCCGCTCCAGCTCCTGCTCCCGCAGCCGCTCCAGCTCCTGCTCCTGCAGCCGCTCCAGCTCCTGCTCCTGCAGCCGCTCCAGCTCCTGCTACTGCAGCCCCTCCAGCCCCTGCAGCCGCTCCAGCCCCTGCAGCCGCTCCAGCTCCTGTGGCTGGGCCAGAGAAACGATCTGTAGCAGTGCAAGTTGGCCCTGCAGACTGTATTCCAACCCCTGTGGCAGACCCTGCGGCTGGGCCAAAGAAACGATCTGTAGCAATGCAAGTGGGCCCTGCAGAGTGTATTCCAACCCCTGTGGCAGACTCTGTGGCCGAGTCAGAGAGACGACCTGTAGCAGTACAAGCTGCCCCTGTAGACAAGGTGAAAAAATGGTATAGAGACTCAGGTCGTTTAGAACGCAGAGAAGACGAGGCTGTGCCATCAGGGGTGCAGGACGATGAAGATGGGGATGTTGAAAAAACAACACTAGTTTCCCGAAGCCTATACCAGCGTGAGCTACGAGATATGCGAAAAGATTTTGGTCGCTGCATAGGTGAGCAGCTTGTCACCTGGCTGCTCCGGTGCTGGGATACCGGAGCCAATTATGTGGATATAGATGGCAGGGAAGCCAGTCGGCTGGGATCCCTTGCTAGAGACGCAGGCATTGACAAAGCAATTGGAGAAGGAGTACGATCCTACAGCCTCTGGAGGCGCATCCTGTATGGTGTAAGGGAAAGGTATCCCTACAAGGAAGAACTCGTATGTCTGCCAGGCAAGTGGACTGCTATGGAGAAGGGAATCCAGTACCTGAGGGAATTAGCCATACGGGAGGTGATTTATGCCGACCCAGACAATGGACAAGTACCCGTAGATCCAGATGAAGTCAAGTGTACACGACCCACGTGGCGGAAGTTTGTACGGAGTGCACCATCGTCATATGCCAACTCATTGGCAGTAATGGCCTGGAAAGAGGATGACGAGCCCTCAGTGGGTGATGTGGTTAAACAACTCTGGCAGTACGAAGAAAGTCTCTCCTCTTCTCTACAGGCCTGCGTCTCGGCTGTGGAGAAACTTTCTGAAAGCGTCCACCAACTAAAAGAGAATACTTTGGAGAAACTTTCTGAAGAGGTCAAGCAACTAAAGGAGAAACTTTCTGAAGAGCAACTAAAGGAGAAACGTTCTGAAGAGGTCAAGCAACTAAAAGAAAATACCTTGGAGAAACTTTTTGAAGAGGTCCAGCAACTTAAAAAGAGTGTACTTTCCTCCACCCCTGTACAAACCAATGTCTCTGCTATTAGGGGTAAGCGCTCATTCATGCAAGGAAGACGATATGGTGGATACACACCTCGTGCTACCCTGTGGTTTTACCTACGTGACCATGGAGAGGACATGAGAAAATGGGATGGAAAATCCACCGCGACCCTAGAGGCACGGGTACGTGAGTTGCAAAAGAAAACAAGCGGGAAAAAGGGGTTCTCTGAAAAGTTTGCTGCTCCAACTTCCAGCAGGCAGTCCCTTAAACACAGGAATGAAGATTCTGACCAGGATTAGAGGGGCCCTGCCTCTAGCCAGGGGGAGGAAAGGGACAATCGAGTTTATTGGACTGTGTGGATTCGACGGCCTGGCACGTCAGACGCACAGAAGTATAAAGCTTTAGTAGATACCGGTGCACAATGTACTCTAATGCCATCAAACTATGAAGGGCCAGAGCCCATCAGTATTCATGGAGTGACGGGGGGATCCCAGCAGTTGACTGTATTGGAGGCTGAAGTGAGTCTAACTGGGAATGAGTGGCAAAAACACCCTATTGTGACTGGCCCGGATGCTCCGTGCATCCTTGGCATAGACTATCTTAGAAGAGGATATTTTAAGGACCCAAAAGGGTTCCGCTGGGCTTTTGGCATAGCTGCCTTAGAGACAGAGGGCATTAAACAGTTGTCTACCTTGCCTGGTCTCTCAGAGGACCCTTTTGTTGTGGGGTTGCTGAGGGTTGAAGAACAACAAGTGCCAATCGCCACTACAACTGTGCACCGGCGGCAATATCGCACCAACCGAGACTCCCTGATTCCCATCCATGAGCTGATTCGTCAGCTGGAAAGCCAAGGAGTGATCAGTAAGACTCATTCACCTTTTAATAGTCCCATATGGCCAGTGCGAAAATCTAATGGTGAGTGGAGACTAACGGTGGACTATCGTGGCTTGAACGAAGTCACACCCCCACTGAGCGCTGCAGTGCCGGACATGCTAGAACTCCAGTACGAACTGGAATCAAAGGCAGCCAAGTGGTACGCCACAATTGATATCGCTAATGCGTTTTTCTCCATCCCTCTAGCAGCAGAGTGCAGGCCACAGTTTGCCTTTACTTGGAGGGGAGTCCAATATACGTGGAATCAGCTGCCCCAGCGGTGGAAACATAGCCCTACCATTTGCCATGGATTGATCCAGTCTGCGCTGGAGCAGGGGGAAGCTCCTGAACACCTGCAGTACATTGATGACATCATTGTGTGGGGTGGCACAGCAGAGGAAGTTTTTGAGAAAGGGAAGAAAATAATTCAAATCCTTCTGAAGGCTGGGTTTGCCATAAAACAAAATAAAGTTAAAGGACCTGCACGAGAGATCCAGTTTTTAGGAATAAAATGGCAAGATGGACGTCGTCAAATCCCAATGGATGTGATCAACAAAATAACAGCTATGTCTCCACCAACTAGTAAAAAGGAAACACAAACTTTCTTAGGTGTCGTGGGGTTTTGGAGAATGCACATTCCAAATTACAGTCTGATTGTAAACCTACTCTACCAAGTAACCCGTAAGAGGAATGATTTTGAATGGGGCCCTGAGCAACGACAAGCCTTTGAACAAATTAAGCAGGAAATAGTTCATGCAGTAGCCCTGGGGCCAGTCCGAACAGGACCAGATGTAAAGAATGTGCTCTACACCGCAGCCGGGGAGAATGGCCCCACCTGGAGCCTCTGGCAGAAAGAACCTGGGGAAAATCGAGGTCGACCCCTAGGGTTTTGGAGTCGGGGATACAGGGGATCTGAGGCCCGCTACACTCCAACCGAAAAGGAGATATTGGCAGCATATGAAGGAGTTCGATCTGCTTCAGAAGTGGTCGGTACTGAAGCACAGCTCCTCCTGGCACCCCGACTGCCAGTATTGGGCTGGATGTTCAAAGGAAGGGTCCCCTCTACACATCATGCAACTGATGCTACATGGAGCAAGTGGGTTGCACTGATTACCCAGCGGGCTCGAATAGGAAACCCCAGTCGTCCAGGAATCTTGGAAGTGATTATGGACTGGCCAGAAGGCAAATACTTTGGGATGTCATCAGAGGAGGAGGTGATCCGTGCTGAAGAAGCCCCACTGTACAATGAGCTACCAGAAAATGAGAGGAGATACGCCCTGTTCACCGATGGGTCCTGTCGCATTGTGGGAAAACATCGGAGATGGAAAGCTGCTGTATGGAGTCCTACACGGCAGGTTGCAGAAGCTGCTGAGGGAGAAGGTGAATCAAGTCAATTTGCAGAAGTGAAAGCCATCCAGCTGGCTTTAGATATTGCTGAACGAGAAAAGTGGCCAGTTCTCTACCTATACACTGATTCATGGATGGTAGCAAATGCCCTGTGGGGGTGGTTACAGCAATGGAAACAGAATAACTGGCAGCGCAGGGGCAAACCCATCTGGGCTGCTGCGTTGTGGCAAGATATTGCTGCCCGGGTAGAGAACCTGGTTGTAAAGGTACGCCACGTAGATGCTCATGTGCCCAAGAATCGGGCTACGGAAGAACATCAAAACAACCAGCAGGTGGATCAGGCTGCTAAGATTGAGGTAGCTCAGGTGGACCTGGACTGGCAACATAAGGGTGAATTATTTATAGCCCGATGGGCCCATGATACCTCAGGCCATCAAGGAAGAGATGCAACATACAGATGGGCTCGTGATCGAGGGGTGGACCTGACCATGGACACTATAGCACAGGTTATTCATGATTGTGAAACATGTGCTGCAATCAAGCAAGCCAAATGGTCAAAGCCTCTTTGGTATGGAGGACGATGGCTGAAATATAAATATGGAGAGGCCTGGCAGATTGATTACATCACACTCCCTCAAACCCGCAACGGTAAGCGCTACGTACTTACAATGGTGGAAGCAACCACCGGATGGCTGGAAACATATCCTGTGCCCCATGCCACTGCCCGAAACACTATCCTGGGCCTTGAAAAACAAGTTCTATGGCGTCATGGCACCCCAGAAAGAATTGAGTCAGACAATGGGACTCATTTCCGAAACAACCTTATAGACACTTGGGCCAAAGAACATGGTATTGAGTGGGTGTATCACATCCCCTATCATGCACCAGCCTCCGGTAAAGTTGAGCGATACAATGGACTGTTAAAGACTACACTGAAAGCAATGGGTGCTGGGACATTCAGAAATTGGGATACACATTTGGCAAAGGCCACCTGGTTAGTCAATACTAGGGGATCTGCCAACCGAGCTGGACCAGCCCAATCAAACCTGCTACGCACAGTAGAAGGGGATAAAGTCCCTGTAGTGCATGTAAGAAACATGCTGGGTAAAACAGTCTGGGCTACTCCTGCCTCAGGAAAAGGCAAACCCATCCGTGGGATTGTTTTTGCTCAAGGACCTGGATGCACTTGGTGGGTAATGCAAAAGAATGGGGAGGTCCGTTGTGTACCTCAAGGGGATTTAATACTGGGTGAAAATAGCCTATGAGTTGAGTTGTATTATGTTAATTATTATATAATACTGTGTGTCATCGTTACCATAGATGAAAATAGTGATTAACTAGAATGTATTGGAAAGAGTGTAACCAAAGCATGACATAAATGGTATGGAATAAGGGGTGGATATATGTCCTGGTTTCAGTTAGGACAGAGTTATTTTTCCTCCTAGTAGCTGGTAGAGTGCTATGTTTTGGATTAGGATGACAAGAGTGTTGATAACATGCTGATGTTTTAATTGCTGCAGAGCAGTGCTTACACTAAGCCAAGGACTTTTCAGCTCCTCGCTCTGTCCTGCCAGCGGGCAGGCTGGGGGGGCAGCAAGAGCTGGGAGGGGACAGCCCCAGGACAGCTGACCCAAACTGGCCAAAGGGGTATTCCATACCATCTGACGTCATGCAGAACAATATATAGGGGTGGCTAGCCGGGGTGGGGGGCCGGCTCTCGGGGTTGGGCTGGGCATCGGTCAGCGGGTGGTAAGCGATTGCATTGTGCATCACTTATTTGTACATATTATTGTTATTATTATTATTATTATTATTATTATTATTATTATTTTCTATCTTAATAAACTGTCTTTATCTCAACTGACAGGCTTCACTTTCCCACTTCTCTCCCCCATCCCAGAGAGGGAGGGGGGAGGGTGAGCGAACGGCTGTGTGGTGTTTAGCTGCCGGCCGGGTTAAACCACAACAGTATGGCATGAGATCTTCAATATCATATATTTAGGCTGGGATTAATATGTATAATCAACGTTTAACACTTTGTTGTTAACAAGTAAATTTCCTAGTAGTTTAGCATAAATGTCTTGTTTGGAATATTGAGATTTGTAAAATGTCTCAATTTTTCAAAATACTTCTATCACTACAGTCTCCAAATCTCTAATAATAACAATTGCAACATCAGTAGCAGAAAACATGAAAGTAAAAAAAAAAAAAAAAAAAAAAAAAAAAAAGTAATTAAACCTCATTATCCTCATGCTGAAGATAAAAGTGAGACAAAGAATTAATATATATACATATATATTATTATTCTCATTCATTTTTTTCACCACAGCATTAGGAAGAACTATATTATTTTGAAAAACAGGTTGACCCATTCTAAAACTAGCTGGTCATCATCCTTTGTTAAACTATTGTTTTAAAGGGGGAGACAGAGGACAAACATCACTGTGATTGTTCTTTGATATGTTAGAGAAGACAGTCAAAATTTGTGGGCCTAAGTTGTTTTACTTTCATTAATTTCTAGAGCCACTGTTATCAGATGTTTCCTTTACCCACACTAGCGATGACTATATTGATAAGTAACATAAGTGTTTCTCCTTAATCTCAAACAATAATTTATCAGTTGAGAAATGTAGTTGACAAACATGGTCATTTTGAAATCCTTCTGTGGCAAATTCTTCTAATACAGCATGAATTTGTCTAAAACATATTCTAATGAAAGGTCAACCACAAATATCAGAAAACGAAAATACAGTATTTGTTTAATTTTACTCCCTTGCACTTATGCATTAACAAATAGTTTTAATTAATTGCTATCTCAAAACCTGTTAAGTTAATGACAAACACAGTTAATGCTAAAGCAGTTAAAAACATTTCACAGGATGGTAGGTGATTACACCCAAGGTACATAATAAGGTCACATGTATAGAATCTATACCTTTTCAATGGAGAGACTGAAAGTGAACGAGAGAACAATTACATTCATTTCACACTTGTGAAAATTATGGATACTTCAGATGTTCAGCCTGAACTCGCTTATCAAGAAAGGAACAAGGATGTGAGATTCAGGCGGGTTCTTATTCTGGTTCTGTCACTAACTCACTGTATTGTTTAGACAGATCACTTGACACTTTCTTGTTCCATTTGTAAAATGTTTCACCTACCATACAGATGTTATGATAGTTAGTTTGCTAGTGCCTGTAAAAAGCAACACTGAATATAAGGTTAAAGAACCAAGTTTAGCAGACTGAACAACCCCTCACCAGTTTCACTCTATATGATCATCTCTTTCACCATTGAGTGTTTCAAAGCTCAGTATCTTGAATGAAAAACATAAATGATAGCTAACAACTTAAAAGTATGGAAATGTTTCTAATTCTGTATTCAATTCAGGAATTGGAAAGCACAGAGTAAATCAGACACAATGCTAGAGATAGAAAAATAAAGTAAAAATTTTCCAGAGGTAAACCCATCTCTGACACTGAACATAAAATAAACCTTGTGAAAACAAATGTAATCATAAAATTAGGCTTAAAATGTAAAAGGACAGGAACAACTTCACATTTTTATATTTTTTTATTCATCAATGTTTGATCTTGCAAATGTAGGGCATGTATTTTAGCACAAACTTTGTCCTGTGTGCTTTCCATGGGAAGAGGCAGACTAAATGAGATACACATTCTCTCTCTCTCTCTCCTAACACACACACAAAAAAAACCACAGATTATACGCTCCATTTGGATTACTTTTTAATCCCTTGTTAAGAAAATAAGCATAACTTAACAGAAGAAATATATGACTGCTAAAGAAATTTTAAAGCATATATTTATGAACATTTGGAGGTCAACAAAAATAAAAATAAAGCCAATCTGTTTAGAAGCCCTGTGTCTGAGGTGGAAAAAAAATCCTTACCTTTTTGTGTTATATAACAGCCTCATTTCAGCTAATGTAACATTCAATAAATCAATTGTAAATAAATAATATATGAATACCTTAACATTTATGTATACAAAAAGATAATTCTGTAATATGATTTCCTTTGTTTTTCCTTACTATTTTTTCTCTTTCTTACTCAATTAACTAGTTCCTTGTCAAATTTCAGTATTTCACTGAGTATCCCCAGTATCATTTTTTATTGTGTCCATATTTGAAGCTGCTGCCATTCTTTTTTCTACAAAATCTCAGATAATTTTTCTATATAATAATTCACTAGTATTCTTAACTATTATCAAAAGCATTATCAAAAGGTCACTTCAATTACATATATCAAGCCCTAGTTCAAATCTCAGAAAATATTTTATCATCCTTCCTTGTTAAAGAATTTGTATCCCTTTCTCTTGCAACTCAAGCTTCTTCCCTATCCCTTACTCATTTTTCTTCCTTTAAGTCTGAAAAGTTCTCTAAATTGTGAGCAACGATTTTTCTGAAGGAAATGACATTCCAACCTACACTCCATATTCACTCCCTGGTCGTATACCTCATCTGTTAAATGCTTAAAACACAAAATAGATATGATAAAACTATATGTAATATTCTGCCTACACTTACCATATTTTGTAAATTGCATGTAATCTAATTATAACATACCCCTCAAGAGAACTCCTTGAAAAACAAACAAAACAACAACAACAAAAAAACGTTGCTTAGATTAAACAACTCTTTTTTTCACCTTTAGTATGGTAACAGGTCATTAATAAGCAGATTATCAAATTTAACTACAGAAATGAAACATTAGAAATAGACTCTAATAATTTACTCTTTGAACTGCTAGAAACTAATTTTCCCAATAAGCTTTACATTACATCCGATATGGATTTGGAGTAATAATGCTCAAGTCAGTATTTACATGCTTTTGTGGATTTTACAATAGTAAATTTTAACTGTATTGATCAAGAGTTCAGTTTCTAAGAATCCTTAATCTTAGTTTAGCTTCAGGCAGTAAAGTGAACTTACTATTGGAATGTCCTGAATCACTGCCTGGTAAGCTGGAGTTAGAAATTCAATCTCTGCTTCAACGTGGTTTGTATTCACTACACATTTAATCACATAGACACGAATATCCCGGGAGGACTTCAGGAGAATCTCACAGCAGTAGCAACCAGCATACTGAGGAATGAATTTTATAGGAAGCTCAACTGCATCACTCCCATCTAAAAACAAACAAAAAACAGTGAAATGTAGCAAAACTTTTCAGAAACATTGATTTTGCGTGCTGGATCTGGAGGAGTTCCAATAAACCGTAGGAGATTTTCCACAGTAGTACATACAACAATTTAAAATGAGCAATATAGTTTTAGGAGTATTATAATGTAAGAATGGCCAAGTTTTCATTTAAAAAAAATAATAAAGATGGATCAAACAATATTTTCTATTGTCTTTAGTAGGGTACAGAGAGGAGTATTTTAAAAGATCTGTTAAACCTAATAGACAAGTTTATTGTATATGAATTGTTGCAAATATCAAAAAAGTACAGTAGTTACTATTAAACACTCACTTCGGTCAACAGTTACCATGAAAGACACTGGAGACAACAGAATTTATTTGCTAGCCCCAATAATAACTGGAATTCTATTAAATTTAGTAGTTAGTATGAGAGCTCCTTGTTAGACATTTCCTATGCACAATTTTGGGTTGAACGTCTGGGTTTCCAAAAACGTCTGAAGTGTCCAAGTTAAACTAAATCATTTTTGTGCTTTTGGCTGAGTTAATTGTCTTTGTAGAGAGGCTCATACAATGCTGTGTTCTGGAGTTTTAATATAAAGAATGGTGATAACACACAGGTGTTTTCAGTTGTTGCAGAGCAGGGCTTGTACAGACAAAAGAACTCTTCTGCTTCTCACGCTGCCCTGCCAGTGAGGAGGCTGGGGGTGCCCAAGGAGCTGGGAAGGGACACAGCCAGGACAGTTGGCCCAAACTGGCCAGAGCAATGTCCCATACCACATAACACCATGCTCAGCAAGAAAAGCTGGGGCAAAGAAGGAGGAAGGGAGTAAGGGGATGACATGTGCAGAGCGATGGCATTTGTCTTCCTAAGAAACCGCTACATGTGATGAGCCCTGTCTTCCTGAATGTGGCAGAATATTTGTCTGCTGATGGGAATGATGCCGATAGTGAATGAAGTCCTTGTTTTGCTGTGCTCGAGCTTGGGGTTTTTGATTTACCTGGTAAACTGCCTTTATCTTAACCCGAGTTCTCACACTTTCACTTTTCCAGTTCTCTCCCCCATCCCTCCTGGGGAGAGTGAGTCAACTTGTGCATGGTGCTGAGCTGCCTGCTGAGGTTAAACTGCAACAATCATAAAAAGTCCAGTTTGCCCAATCCAGTGCATGTAAGAAAAACTCCCTGCAGTAATCCCTATAGTATGGAAGAAGCAATATAAATGATGTCTGCATTTGAAAATAGCCAGATCTAAAATGTCTGCTTCAGAGATATCCTCTTCTGCTCTCACTTGTAGAAAGAATCGGAGACTTTCACAGTATCCTGCCCCCTTCACTAGCCCTTTTAGGACATTTTACAAAGGAGAAGGGAAGGCATGTTACAAATGCCATTGACTGGCCACCAGAAGAGTTCCATCCAACATTCCCAAGCCTCTAAGGAACCTGAAAAACTGAAGACTGCAGCTGTAAAAACTTCCCTGTAGTTTTATATTTAACAGACCATTTCTTTTCAGCATTTTCCCAGATTAGAAACCAATGCCAAAAGCCGTCATTGGAAAGATAATGAGGAAGGTCAGAGACAATGTAGTGACATGACAGAAAGTCACAGATAAAACTCTGTAAACAATTCACTTCTCCCTAAGGGGGAACACCTGGCAAATTCTTGTGGAGTTTCCCTTCTTCTTCATTTAATGTGACTTATTTTCTATTGTTATGTATAACCGGACTTTGAAAGTGCAATCAATCTTTATTTTCAATGCTGCTCATTCTCTTTCATTAAATGGTGTTCCTCATGTATTCAGTTCTCACCTCTCTGCAAATGAACAGCAAATTGAAGCTCTCTTGTTGCCTTAAGTCACCTGTACTTCACTTTTTGCAGAAAAAAAAATAATAAAAAAAAAGTTCAAGATAGAAATCATATGAATGGCAGTATTAATCTTTCAACATTACTAGGCTATCAAAAAGATTATAAATTGCACCTCAGGTTTAACCCTCTCTAAAATAAATTAGTTCGTTTTGTCGTTTTTAAAGACAAGATTAATAACTTAATTTTTCAATTACTACTTTTTATTTTCCATTTATATTATTATTTATTATTATTTTGTCAGCAATCTATTATCCCCAATAGCTCTCTTCCACAACAGTGACCAGAGTTTGGCACTTAAGGAACACAACTGTCCATTCTTTAGTTCATGAATACAGTTCTCAGTTTACTCCAAGAATTATTTTTAGGATATTGAAACAAAAGACATACTTAAAGTTTTAAGTACACATTCTAAATGCTTGTATTTCAAGATAGAGTAGATTGTAAACATGTATTTGAAGAAATACAGTGCAGTATATTGGAAGCTCCAAAAATATTTCTGGGTGATTTTTACTTTCCTGCACTAAATGGAAATTTCAATCACTAATTTTCAGGGTTTAATTTCATTGAATTGGACCCCTCTTTGTCATTCAATGAATAGGAATTTCAATCAGAAATGCTTCCTATAGAAGAAAATACAAACAAAGTCTTCCATGCATTTTATTTTTATAATATTCATTTTGGCATCACTTTTATTGAAATATTTTTTCTTATGTATAAAAAATCACATTGGATAATAAGTTACTTGATTAATTAAAACACTTATAATCAATGAAAAGGAAAGTAAATTTGTCATGTTTATTTTATATGATATATTATGATATATATATATCATATATATTATGATATCATATTATGATATGGTTTCTGGAGTGAGAAAGAATCTCCAAATCAAAATGATTACAGAAACCACTTCCTTGTGAATTACACAAGAAGGTTGGTTTTTTTCTTTTCTGCATTTTTTTCATGCAAATTTTAAATGCCATAAAGTAAATTGGGCTTAAAAATCTCATTTTAGCGTGTTTTCTTCTTACCCTGTCCTGTAAAATATGCAGCAAAGATTAGATTAGGAGTTAGTTAAAAGATGAAAATAATCCATGGGGTCACAACTGACCTTACAATTTCTGGGACAAAAGCAATAACAGTAAGCAACGGCCAGCAGCCCTTGCATTATTTCCATGTAACAGGAAGCAGAGCCTGCATCCATGGAAATGAATGAGACTGAAGGCATTTCTCTGACAGTGAAAAATCAGGCAGAACAATACTGGTTGCTGGTACATTTTCCCTCTCTAGACAAGATATTCATTGTTTGATGGGGACAGATTTCACATGAAACAAGCAAACAGCTCTTGGACCATGGGCCCTAGATTCTCCTTCTCGGATGAGCATCCTAATCACTTTGCTACAGTCATGGTTGCCTTTATTATTGACCTGAGCTCCAATCATCTGTATGAGCTCCTATCATTTGCAGGTTCTCGTAGTTCAGCTGGCTAAGCAAAGAACTCTTCCCATGGCAGTCTGTTATGTGATAATGAGGAAATGCTTTGGGTAGAGAAGGAACAACAATTTGAACATTCTTGTGCTGAGAAGTGCAAACAAGTTTCATCACCCAATATCTTGGTCAAACATGCTACATACTAAGGACTTTTAAAAGCAGGAAATAAAACTCTTTGTGAGAAGTTTCATTTTATAGATTTGTGTTAGATAAATGCCTATGGGAAACAGTTACTTGGTTCTGAATCTGAATTGGGTTTAGAAGTGAAACAGCTGTCAAAACAAGGACACTTGCAAAAGTAAAACTTTTGGTGTAACATATACACCATACATTCTTGGAAAACTAATTTACAGCACGTAGATGTTGATCTTGTTCTGTAGCAAAAGGCTAGCATTTTATGCCACCTATTTGGTACAAAAGACAATATGATCACCATCTGGAATCAATAAAGACCATGTATTTTGGTTCTTAAAAATCCTACAACTCTTCATTTTAGGTCTGCCTGATTTGAATTCAAAGTTAATACTCTAAATGTGTTAGCTTTTAACAGTACCTTTACAAACAGTACCTTTAAAATAAAATAAAATAAAATACTCACTTCTTGTTGACATTAGAATGAAATGAAAAACATATGCTAGATTCTAGTAAAAATAGTACATTGTAGATTCATTGCTATTTAGACTATTATAATTTGTGTTAGGAGGGTAAGGGATGGAATAGAAATCCTATTATTTCATATCACAATCTGTTGACATACTTTCCTATGGTAGGAAACTATGTGTCTTCAGCAGTTAGTCAGCTATATGCACATTCTATTAGCTTTTATTCAGTAATGATGATAATATCTATTCAGAAAGTCAAAACTCAATCTCACAGTGAACTTAACTCAGCCTCTGACACCACACACATCACATGTAATTGGCTACATTAAACTGAAGACTGAATTTGCAGGCACAGATTCCTGTAAGGTTAAATAAGCGACCATGCTGAAGAGCCCAGAACTCTTGTCATTTCTGTTTATGTACCAGGTCTTCAAATGAACTTATCTGAATTAGAAGCTCACTCTACACAGTAGTCTTGAAAAAGCAACAATTTTTTTACATCCCTTAATGAGTGCTGATATGTTTTGAAATTTTTGCTATCACTGTGCACATTCATTTGCTGATTTTTTAGCTCTATCTGAATACAACAGAAGAATTTCTAAGAAGCCTACTAACTGATTATTGATTCTTTTCTCCATTTAAATACAGTACATCCTTACACATCTAAGCAAAAAGTTAAATACATTAAATCAACTGGAAAAAGGAAGATTATGCTGGAAAAAGAAATGGACTGGAAGCAGTTTTTTTCTTAATTGTTTTAAAAATGCAAATGGCAGTGACATTTTTCGGTCTTGTCACAAATACTCAGCACCCTTGCACATGTATCAAATTCAGAAACTGGTGTGTGGCACTACAATAAAGTAGAATTTAGAGTTTCGTGATTTTCTTTGTTTGTTTTTGCTTATTTTGTTGTCATTGATTACTTTTTAATAAACATGGCCCATCAGTATTCCTACAGAATAGTTCTAAAAGCTTTACAGGTAAGCAGGCTACACAGTAATTATGCCAAGGTGCAACTGAAATGCTGCCAAATAAAAAGTTTACTTAATGTAACTTAAGAAAGATAGTGAAACTAAGGTGCTTTCTTAAGTCACCTGATACACAGTCCCCCCGAACAGTGTTAGCCAAGTTATAAAAGATTACATTTGGAAAAATATGCTAGAATAAAATTTTTAAGTCTCTGTATATTACATCACAAGAACAGAGATAAGATCTGTCAAAAATAGATGCCTAAAATTTACATATAAAAAAATGTCATATATGCATACATGACTAGAGGAAGGAAGTGGATGAGACAGGATCTTTAAAAAGTAACCAACAGTAGGAAAGAGAAGGAGGAGAAGGAGATTAACCAAAATTTCCTACAAGCAGAGAAGATAACTGCATGAAGTTCAACAAGGCCAAGTGCCGGGTCCTCCACCTGGGGTGCAATAACCCCAAGCAGAGCTACAGGCTGGGAGATGAGTGGTTGGAGAGCTGCCAGGCAGAGAAGGACCTGGGAGTGATGGTTGATAGTCAGCTGAATATGAGCCAGCAGTGTGCTCAGGTGGCCAAGAAGGCCAACAGCATCCTGGCTTGTATAAGAAACAGTGTGACCAGCAGGGCTAGGGAGGTGATCGTCCCTCTGTACTCGGCTCTGGTGAGGCCGCACCTCGAATACTGTGTTCAGTCTTGGGCCCCTCGCTACAAGAAGGACATTGAGGTGCTTGAGCTGGTCCAGAGAAGGGCTACGAAGCTGGTGAGGGGCCTGGAGAACAAGTCCTATGAGGAGCAGCTGAGGGAGCTGGGATTGTTCAGCCTGGAGAAAAGGAGGCTCAGGGGCGACCTTATCGCTCTCTACAGGTACCTCAAGGGAGGCTGTAGCGAGGTGGGGGTTTGTCTGTTCTCCCACGTGCCTGGTGACAGGACGAGGGGGAATGGGCTAAAGTTGCACCAGGGGAGTTTTAGGTTGGATGTTAGGAAGAACTTTTTTACCGAAAGGGTTGTTAGACATTGGAACGGGCTGCCCAGGGAAGTGGTGGAGTCACCATCCCTGGAAGTCTTTAAAAGACGTTTAGATGTAGAGCTTAGCTATATGGTTTAGTGGGGACTGTTAGTGTTAGGTCAGAGATTGGACTCGATGATCTTGAGGTCTCTTCCAACCTAGAAATTCTGTGATTCTGTGAAGATTGCTCACAACTAATAAGAACTGTACTGAATGCATAAGAAAACGTTCCACAGGAAGACTCAGAGACAACTTTTTATATAATTTACTACGAAAAAACAAGTTAATGCAAAATTAGTAATGAAGGCTTATTGCTAAATACAAGAAGTGCTGGCTAGAGATTTCTATAGAACATGGCAATACACATTCCTTTCTTTTTGTCTGCAATCTAGAATTTTTTAAGGAGAGATGTTGTTTCCTTTAAAAAAATCTACAAAGTATGACTGCAGGCTATTTTCTCTAGAAATCTCTAGACAAAACAGAAAAAAGAATAGATTATAAATATATGTGTGTGCATTACAAAGAGCATTTTAGTGAATCTAGCAATTCTAAATTAACAGTAATTAAATTAAATTAAAAATCTATAAAACAAAAAACACAGCAAAATTTTCTAATCATTAAATCATTTTACCCTAATGGTTCACAGAATATATGAAGGCAGATGGATGCTTATCAGGTTACAACTTTTGAGAGCCATAAAAACTCTCTCTTTATTCAAAGTTTCTTGTGATTTCAGCTTTAGAAGGTGGTCAGGGAATGCCACAGCAGTCCTTCAAGTCACAGCATGGAACAAGTCCAAATATGCACATAAGTAAAATGAAAAGAGTCCAAAGTCTTCTCTCAGGATTCGTGATGATGAGAAACAGGAACTGACAACATGAGATCTATTACTGCCTTTAGAGAAGCAGTACCTTCTATGCCTCACAAATGTAATTGTGTCAAGATTGCAAAGACAAAGATAAGCCTTAACACTGACAAGTGGTTGTCAGCCTTCACTGATGAAAACCTAAATCGCATATCAGCATCCTCAGCCCTACAGATTTCATTAGTCAAGTGAGCTTGAATCCTTCTCTTTCTATCCACAAATTCTTCATTTAGGCAAACTCCAGGTTTCCATGAATCTTATGAAGGACAATACTAAATTCTGAACAGAGAACAAGGTAGAGGATACTCTGATACGTTTTCTGAGGATCAACAACTTTCTTCACCACAACATTAAGCCTATTCACACACCAGCATACGTGAAAGACCTTCAAAATGTTTTTCACAAAACAAAATAAAGATGACAAAAATCACTAGCAAAAGCAGGTATTCTCCACTGAATTAACTATTGCAGGTATTAAACACAAATGAAAATCATCCAGTCTAATATTTAATTTCTTCTCACTTCTGCAAGACTAAAGACTAAAGCATCTAAAGACTAAAACATCTTTCTACTAATATATACACATAGTCAATAAATGTAGCTGCTGTGAAACTTGTAAGGATAAAGACCTGTATCATCACTTTTCAGAGACAAATTTTGAAGTAGAATAATATATATATATATATATATTAATTCTGTGTATAGAGAAAGAAAGGAATGTTATCCTTTACACTTTCTTCTGTACTTTACTTATTTGTAGGTATGGCAATGAGAACATACCATATTTCTAACTACAATTATAGTCTACATAAGAAAAATACTGATATTGGATCTGCATTGTAGACCTGGTTATTCATGCATAATATTTTCATAAATTAACACAGTTTAGAGGTGTGTCTTTTTGCTGCTTCTGATGTAGATTTTGGGGTAGAATGTAAAACCATGACCCTCTTTGCTAATGAATGGGATTTTAGGTACTATTCTAAGGTCTGGGTTTTGTTTTGTTTCGTTTTGTTGGTTTGGTTTGTTTGTTTGTTTTTTGTTGTTTGTTGTTGTTTTAATTGCCAGTAAATATCAAAACATCAGTCTAAAATTCAATAGTCATGCCAACATGCATACTTACTGCATTCCTTTAAATAATAAATTACATTCTTTTCAAGAAGAATGTAAGTATATTGTGCATTCTATGTACTGTTCATAATTACTGGTAGAAATGAAGTTTACATCTCATTATGCAATTAATAATAGCAAAAAACCCTATTCACACATAAGGCCTAAAATATGAAAAAAAAAGTCCCTGTTCCAACATCAACATCAGGCATGACACATGAAAACAACTGCTCATAACACAACTTTATCTTGCTATTTCCATATTTAGCCCAGTGTAATAAATAGAAAACACAAAGGAATTATGGGGAAAAAGTAGGCCAAGAGTACCTTAAACCACTTGGTTACATAGAAGTCTGTTCTACAACAAAGGGGGTTTTAAGACAGCCACTTAATTAAATTCATTGGTTATGTTGCTGAAAAGCTTATCACAACAACCATTTAATGAAATAAGAGAAAATTAAGAAAGCTGAAGTTTTTTTGGGGGAAAAAAAAAAAAAAAAAAAAAAAAGGAAACTAGAAAAGATGGATTTGATAAGAACTATAATAGCTTGTAATAATGGCTTGTATTCCTTATTATAGCTGCATAATATGCATAATAGTGAATTAAAATTTTACCATAGCTTACAGTCTAATACACAGTCTTACGGGCCTTTTGTTTTGTACTGGCTGTTTTTCCCTATGTTCATAGCTTTAGCCATCACACAATTTCTCACTTAACTTCTCACTTAAAGAAAGGTCACTTCTTTCTTTTATCATCAGCCACCAAGGTAATGACTTCCTGACTAATTAGGGATTACGGCAAAGGATGGGAGGAAGGAAAACAAAGGGATAGAAACCATTAGCTACAACCTAAAACTAATTGCAACTTGTACTGTTTTTGCTCTGGAAATACACACAATGAGACAGATGAATTAAGACAGTCAAAACATTTCTACACATGATATATCCGTGGAAACCACCAACTTGTCTTTTTGGTGAAACATGGAAGTATGTTGGGATGCTACTTCTCTGTTGTTTAAAATCTGGAGCCATTATGTGAATTCCACTTGGAATTTTAGCCTTTTAATTCTTTACTAATATACAGTGCTACGAAAAAAAGCAACTTATTTCAAGGTTAAATATGCTGTACATGAGTTTTTACATGCACAAATTCATTATCTTTTGGCTTCTAAAGGAAAACATTTTTATTTTCAGTTACTTTTGCTTGAGCAAAAATTGGGATTGAACTACTTCCTAGGTGACTTCTGATGATCTGAAGTTACTAAAGCCCTCAGGATGATGTTCAAAGGCTATAGTGATATATCTCTGTGGTATGTAGTCTTACATACCAAAATTTTTACTTAACAAAGAACAAAAGTTACATTCTGTGTATCTTTAAGAGGAGATTTAAGAGGACAGTTACTCAAGGTGCAATTGAAAGGACTCTGAGTCTTTCCAAAACCAGTCTCTAATATGTTTCAGCAAGCAGTCTATTCCCAACACATACTTCCATATGCTTGATTGCACCAAAATACATAGTTCATATGGCTATTCCAACTAAATACTTTTTCACAAAATCTGTCATTACTAACTTGACAAAGTTGATATATAAAAAATATATATAATTATATAATTTTCTGAATTGGTGATGGAAAGTGTTTAAAACTGTCCAACAAGAACTAATTCCTGAGGGCTCACTTTCTGATGGTTCTCCAGCAATGAATCAATAATAACAATAATAAATCGTCCATTTTTTCAATCTGCTTAGCTTATTATTTTTGTTCCAGACAAGTGTATTGTTTTGGTTTTGGTCAAGATGTCATACTGGAAAAAGGATAAACATATTGTATTCTTTCTTATATTTTAAATCTGTAATATTGTCAAATATTTAATAAGCTTATTTAACAAGATCTATTTTACAATAAAATATGTTCAGTGTCAGTGAGTTTTACCTTTTAATTCCTTGTTAACAGAGTTCTTAAGATGTTTGCCAGACATTTATACTGCTCCCACATTCTAAGTGTGTGTGGGGAGAGAGAGAAAGAGAGAGATTGTATTCTCTACAGCTCTTTTGGATTTTTTTTTCTATATGCTTTCCTTTGATGGATAAAGAATCAGCACAAATTAAGAGAAAAGTAATCACTTCCTTACTTTATTGTATTTTTTCACTGTATTTTAGTAATTTATATAAATATATATATATAATTTCAAGTATGTTCATCCACTTTTTAAAAAAATGCAAAAATAATTTCAGAATCTGCTAAGTAATTGTGACCTGACACCTGGACAGTTATCAACCTTCGTTCTGAGATTATGATGGAAGCACAATATTATGTCATCATTAGATTTGTCTGTGCAGATTTTACTCTTTCTTGGATGGTTTTCCCCATTTCTACAGTACAATTCAAAGAATACCCTGCACCACTCATCAAAGCCTTTACAATTTTTTAATTTCACCTCTACATCAATTATTACAAACACAGGTAAATATTTTTTTAAAAACTGACAACAAAACAGTTTTAACTAGGATTTAAATACCCTGTCACTCAAGAAATATTTTAGCCTCCAACTTGTGATACCTCTATTCTACAGCTTCTACTGATCATTAGTCTACTTGCTTTTAATACTGCATTTTCACCTTTCTGAAAATATTCCTGGGAGACCTTAAAATGTTTTACAGCACAGATACTATAATCTAAATAGAACAATTCTATAACAATTTCTGACTTGTCAGAAATACTTTATTTTTCCTCCAGAAGAGAAACCAAAAATGCATAGGGTGCAATGAGTATAAAAACATAGGCCATGAAACCACATGACTGATTCCAAGTGCCACTGAGAAGTACAGGGACTTACAGAAGGAGTCTACTTATCAAGACTTATAAGTGATAAAAAGAATCTATGGACTTTTCATATTAATTGACTGACTATGTTTCAACCCTTTACTAAATTTACTAAGAAAATTACTACCTTATTTGAACCAGCAAAGCCAAAAATTATTTGTCTGTGTTGTTATCAGATGCTTCTGGGACAAGACTGTGATATAAATGTGTGCAGATCAGGTAAATATAAACTTAAATTTTGGTCTAGTTCTTTTATGCAATACAACCTAGAATGCTATATAGGTTTACATAAATCATTCTAAAAACTAGTTAAAGAGGGATCAAAATGTGAGCCAAGTAAATAAGAAAACATTTAAGATTTCAGTATAGGATTTGAGAAAAAGTCCATTTGCTATAAGTCTTTAGGAAATCTTAGGAAAACAATTTCTCTGGGAGAATAAATCAAATCCATTATATTTATGAATATTCTTACCTATTTTCTCAGATGAAACATCTTTTATTGAAGGAACTTTCAAATTAACTCTGCTAGATGCCAACACTGGAATAGAGAGTTTCTCAGGAACATTAAAGAATTCTTGCATGCTCACTTGTACGCTGTATTCCACATACTTCAACCCTGGTGGGAATTTACGAGGTTTTAGGAGTTCGCATCTCTGCAAGTGAAGGAATAATGTATACATATGAACAATCATCTCATAATAATTTCAGGTTAGGAAATATGAAATTACAGGCTTAAATGCATAATTCTATAACTTGAAAAGTGGTAATTAGTCCAGTTATATAGAAATGGTTGAGAGGCTGTTCTGTACAATTTTCTAGATGTCATGTATCTGAGGCATTAATTTAAAAATAATGTTTTGAGATTTACAGTAAAAATACCTCCTACTCAGAAATCACTCTACCAACATTTAAGGATACTCAGGGAAGAAAAAAGAGAGAAAATATTAAAATTAAAATAATAATGTATTTTATTTCAGAATTCAGATTGTTTTAATCCATAAAATTTCCGATTAATGAAAAATATGAAAAAAGAAAAAATGTTTTGACATTCTGTGAGAAATTACTGTATATTTAACTGTGCTAACTTTAATATTCAAATGTTTGAGAAATCAAAGCATTTAGAATTAATTTTATGGACAAACAAGCTCTTCCTTTTGGTAAAAGACATTGCTAATTCACAACATGAAACATTTTAGTTAAGTTTTACAGTCAGAGTCACAGTCACAGAATTTCCAGGTTGGAAGAGACCTCAAGGTCATCGAGTCCAACCTCCAACCTAACGCTAACAGCCCACCACTAAATCATATCCCTAAGCTCTACATCTAAGCGTCTTTTGAAGACTTCCAGGGATGGTGACTCCACCACTTCCCTGGGCAGCCTGTTCCAGTGCCTCACAACCCTTTCAGTGAAGAAGTTCTTCCTAACATCTAACCTAAAACTCCCCTGGCTCAACTTAAACCCATTCCCCCTCGTCCTGTCACCAGGCACGTGGGAGAACAGGCCAACCCCCACCTCGCTACAGCCTCCCTTGAGGTACCTAAAAAGAGCGATAAGGTCACCCCTGAGCCTCCTCTTCTCCAGGCTGAACAAGCCCAGCTCCCTCAGCCGCTCCTCATAGGACTTGTTCTCCAGGCCCCTCACCAGCTTCGTCGCCCTTCTCTGCACCCGCTCAAGCACCTCGATGTCCTTCTTGTAGCGAGGGGCCCAAAACTGAACACAGTACTCGAGGTGCGGCCTCACCAGAGCTGAGTACAGGGGGACGATCACCTCCCTAGCCCTGCTGGTCACGCTGTTCCTGATACAAGCCAGGATGCCGTTGGCCTTCTTGGCCACCTGAGCACACTGCTGGCTCATATTCAGCCGACTATCCACCAGCACTCCCAGGTCCTTCTCTGCCTGGCAGCTTTCCAACCATTCCTCTCCCAGCCTGTAGCTCTGCTTGGGGTTATTGCGCCCCAGGTGCAGGACCCGACACTTGGCCTTGTTAAACTTCATGCAGTTGACCTCAGCCCATCGGTGCAGCCTATCCAGATCCTCCTGCAGAGCCTTCCTACCCTCAAGCAGATCGACACACGCACCTAACTTGGTGTCATCTGCAAACTTTTAGCACAACACATAAAGGCAAAATCAAAAGAGGCATCTAAACCTCATAATGAAAACTAGATTAGACACCTGAAGGAAATCATTACTGAAAGAATGCAATGATTTAACACACGACTTGCTCACAATTTCAATTTTTGATCCAATAATACAGTATATTTGCAATGCTCAAGATAAACAATAAGTTCAACAAATTTAGTAACTGTAGTAACTCTAATTATCAAAGACAATCAAAATAGCTCTCTCTTTCTTGCAGCAAGGAAAAGAAGGTGTAAAAGCACTGTATAAAAATAGCCAGGATTTTCAACCACGCATATAGACAGGTCAAGTAAAAACAGACAGTATACATTCCTGAAGACGTATATACCGTCTAACTTCAAAATACAGCTTGTATTTATTATTGTTTTCAATAAGATTTAAGTGAACATGAGTAAAATTTACAGTTTAATAAAAACTTTCGCCAGGGTCTTTTTTTGGTCAGGAATGGTGGAGGGAATATTTAGACAATGAACATAAAATAATACTTCAACTCTGCATTAAGTTGCAGAGCAGAAGCCCCCCTGATGAAAGAAGTTTATTCAATAAATGCCACCAGAATTTCTATACTCTCACTTTTATACAGATAGCAAGTCAGAATTCATAATAAAAAGAATGATAGGAACACTTTTTAGAAATTTATCTGCATAGTGGATTTCCATACTGAGAAATATTTTTAAATGAAGTTTTTTCTGTGGCAGCATATAGCTGAACTACTTTATTTTATTTCTCATGAGCAATTAAAAGATTTTCTTTACATGAAACAAAACATGTATTTTTGCATATTATTTTCACTTCTCACATGATTATTTATTCAGTAGTACCCATCATGACACATTTCATAACTGTCATCCACTGTTCTTCAATGCAAGTACATTTAGCACTCGTGTTAGATCTTAGCATACCTAGTCATAGAGAGACTATTACCATTACATTCCATCTCAGTTAAATCCACAGCTTCAGAGCAGTCAAATCTTTCATCAAATCTTTGTTAACCGACCGTGATATTGAAGGACTTCAGTTATAAAAAGTTTATAAAACGTCACCAAAGCAGCATAGTAGGTATAATCCAAAACAAAAATATTTGAGTCTAGATTACATGGTTACAATTCTTGTCCCATGACAAACATATTAACATTTATTAATTTGATTTGTATTACTTTTAAATGTATCTGTAAACAAAAAGGTATAAATTTAACAATCTCAAGATTCTAAGGAAAATTCTCTCCCCCTAGCACTGGGAATCAGGCAGCACTGGGAACCATACTCGGGAAGGAGTCCAGCTGAAAAACTGGAATAACATACTGCTTCCCAGCCAACTGCCCAAGGCCAGGTAACATCATGTTCACATAGGAAATTAAACAATAAAACCCAGAGTTTGGCCATAATCCACATATGTTTATATTTGAATTCTATATGAGAAAAAAAAAAAAAAAAAAAAAAAAAAAAAAAATGAATGTTTACTGGACTATCTAGGGATTTCTTTCTAGATGCTGAATTCTTGGGAAAATACCCCTAGGTTGGAATTATATATAGGCAGGGAGCTATAGCTTATAAGGAAGATCCAGTGCTTTCCAAAAATATGGTGTATTGACTGCAAACCAAGAAAAAGTATTCCCTGCTCCTCAATTTATTTCTGGTATGTCTGTTCTTATACAAAATAATTAAAAAAAATAAAAAATAAAAATTATGTTAGAGAATTTTCATTCCTTATGAAAGTGAGCATAAGGACACTAATACAGACATCAATACATATAGTATGAAAGATTCTTTAATCAATGTGTATTTTTCAGAAGCTAACTGAAATAAACCATCAATGTTCTTTTTAACTGCAGCTAACATTTCTTAAATGATTATTTTTTAATAGCATGAGTGAGGAAGCAACTTCAGAATGAACATTTAAATTGTGTCTGAGGGGAATGAGGATTAGTAACTGTCAGATTGCAGGATATATATATATATATATATATATATATATTATTTTTTTTAAAAAAGACTTCATTACATTATTTCCTGAAACTTTAAAATTTCATTCTTACAAACAAGAACACCTAAATAATTCTAGGACCAATTTCTGTGTTTCTCACCTCTATTCTGGACAGCCCTAGCAATGCAGTTGCAACTCGGACACTGCTGCTATCCAGAGTCTCTGTGATCTTTCTTCTTTCATATTCAATATTTGACATTTGTTGTTGTGCAGCAATAGCCAGAGCCCTTTCTCTTGATTCATTGATCAATGGAATCCTGAGATTTTCTTCAAGAGTCTGCTCAAGATGGCATTTCAAATATAAAACTGGCTCTGCTGCACTTGGACCTGTTTAAATAAAAATAAAAAAATAAAAAACAAACAAACAAACAAAAAACAAACAAACAAAAAAACCCACAATACTTGTCAACTGCTACTGTAACTTCATAGAGTACTTAAAATCCTTAACCTTCAAAGAAAAACCTGAATACAAAATTCCTTTGATATTTAGTTACATGTTACTTCTCCAGTATATGCTATTTACTTCCATAAAAAATTATTTATTTTTAATCATAGTTGGGAAATAAAGATTGACACAAACTGAAATCCAAATAGAAGTTTCTTTTCATGGTTAAAATAAAATCCCAGACTTCAGTGTTACTACTACTACAATGGCAATGAAAGCTTAAAAAGTCTGTTTCCTATAAAACACACCCACTCTTTTATTTCTCTAAATGATGTTGCATTGTTCCTAAAAGAAGTCACCATCAATATAACTCTGATCAGAGATGGCAAAACTCAGAGTGTTTCTAAGTAGATTGTTACCCATAGTTCTCATTAAAGTTCTCTGAAATAAATACCAACAAAAGTTTTCTTGTCTCTCCCATACATACACTTAACTTACTTCAAATTTTCACATTCATATTTGGAAATATCAGTGGAAATAAGAAAACATCTTGGAAAGCAAAACTGTGGGTGAGAGCTTTTACACATGCACTAGTACCAAAGGATCTTAGAAAAACAATGTTCCATCTTATTTGGCAAAAGCAGCATATGCCAAGAGCAGCATATTTTTACCCCTCACAGTAAAGGAATGGAGACAGAAGAGAGATTACATAATAAATGAGAAATGGTGTGTAGATTTCTGATATTTCATGTAAGTGTCTTAAATCAAAATAATATTGTACTGTTCTGGTTAGCTTTTGATGCACAGCAGAGAAAGCTTAATAACTGATGTACATCTCTGTATTTTTTTCAGTGAATACTTTTTACTTTGTTGAGCTGGTCCACAGAATCAAACACGCTCAGCAGTGGCTTTCTTCAGACCTCTGCCCAATCTGGCTTGAAATGGCTGAGATACAAAGCTCCCAGGATATTAAGATCTCGTGAACATGATTCTGAGCAGACTAATCCAAAGATTAAAAGCAAGGTAAGACCTTGTAATAGGCAGGAAGTTCCAGGAAAAGTCTAGAATAGCTAAAATGCTATAATACAAAATATCACTAGAGGTGCATTGAAATCAGTGGCTTAGAAATTGTGTCATGTTTTCCTAAATGCCTCATTTTGACCTAGACATGTTAATTCTGTTTTGATCTTTGTACCATATTAAAAACTATCCTGCCTGAGAAAATCCTGGGGGAAAAAATAAATAAATCAAACATATTAAAACTTGCTCCTCCCCCTCAATTCCTTTTTCCCCTTTTCTCCCAAAGAACTCATACCTCCAGACTCAGTCATGGAGAAGTATGTCTGAATCACTACCAGTGAAACAGGCTATATACCTAATAATTATTTTCAGATTAGTTGGTGTCTGAATCTACGTTGAGTAACAAGCAGGTAGAAGGACAGTTACTTTACTGCCTACTGAGCACTGAATTCTTAAATTTAGTCTCAGAACATAAGGTATTATGTATTTCAAATAATAGCCACACTGGTTCTGAAATAGGACTGACAGCAGGTTATCACTGGTTGCTTGAAGACAAAAGTATTGGATTATCTGTCAAATCACAATACTTAATACAATATTCATGTGCTCTAAAAGTAGAAAAACTCTAGGTAAACTTGTCCTGGTTTATCTGGCTACAGACTACATTAGAAATAGAAGTGAAATTATGAAAAAATATTGATATAGACTGTTAAAAACAACTTCACGTACAAGTCCAATAAGATAACTAATAACCAAATCACTGCTGCTCTGAAGAGAATGGACTGGACAACATTAAAAGAAGTATCTCATACTTACATTGCAATACCTTTCTTACACTTCACTACCAACAAATGTTTATAACAGATACATATAATGAATCTTAACAGAAAAGAATATTTGCAAAGAATGATTTGCTTTATTTTGCTGCCCTCACTTCAATTTACTTTACCTTCTAGTGTGCAGCTAATATGCAAAACATTTGGACTATCCATTGGAAGCAGTACTGAAGGCAAAGGTATATCACCTGTTCCTTCTAACAGGTATACAAATTCTCCAATCTGAAACACAGAAACATACATACACACAATTCTTAAAGGAACTCATGGAGAAAAAAGATGGCAGAATATTAAAACTGAAAACAAAGATAACCAAGTAACACTGAAGGCCTGGCTTGCAAAATAATTTACATATCCAGGAGAACCATTATTTTAGAACTATGTTTAAATAGAAAAAATATATATATACTATTTCAAACCCTGCTATGATATCCAAATGGTTTTAATTAAGAATATTACATCTGAAAAGTCAAGAAATGTCAACAAGTTGAATCCTTTCCAACTCCTCTAATAATTCAATGAAATGAGAATACCCTGAGTCACAAATATGGTGATAAACTGAATTCTAATTATGTACTATAGCTGCATATATTGAAACATATATGTATGCATATATATAACATATATACGAGTTGACTTCATTGTTTTTCACTTTGTAGAAAATGGTTACTGTAATTTTGAGTAACACTTCTCCAAAAAGTTGCAGGTTTTTTGTTGTTTGTTTGTTTGTTTTGTTTTGTTTTGTTCTTAAGCGTGGAAATAAAAGCAGACTGGGATCAGGTACATTAAGAAAGTACATTAACAAATCTTACCTATTCATCAAAAATAATTAAATCCCTATAGAAGCTTGAAAATAAGCATAAATATGACCCCAAACAAAGATAATAAATTTGCCATAGAGGAAAGTATAAATTAATGATCAGAGAAATAATACTTGAATAATAGAAGGAAAAAGGGGGGGGGGGGGACACAGAAAAGTATTAAAAACAAATCACTAAATGTACTCTAAACAACAAAGACTACAAAGAGAACATCCCAAAACTAGACGTAATTAAATTAGGTACATCTATACCTACATCAGGAGATTTAATAGACATAATACTATTGCTTTGTTAACTTCTTGCAGTTTACTGCAAACTTTAGTACAACTTCAGTTTCTACTGATTGCAAGGCAGAGGATCAAATGTTGCTGTGACTAGACATATAATTTGCCATAGAAAGTCAACTTATATTTCCATAAACTGTATTCTTTAAAAACATGACTTAAAACTGCATTTCTGTCATATATTCTTCATTTCAGATACGAGGGAAATTATTTATTTATGTCTGTTAGTTCATCTGCCAACCAATGCAATTTTTTCACTCTAATATTGGTCAATAACAGAAGATATATGTGCATTTATTCTATTCAAAGCATCATCAAGTATTTATGCTAAAGCCAAAAACATTGCAGTTACGTTTCTAGCACAGCAGAAGGAAAAGTACTGAACTTTGATGGCATTTTCTCCCCTTCCTTGGTTCAAGAATTCAGACAAATCTTGCTTGGGAAGGATTAAAGAAACCTACACAAAAATAGGTTTCCCACATCCAAACTAATAGCCACTCCTGGGAACCAATTTAAATTGAAATTATTCCTGTTTGACACAGTGTTTTGACTCCATAAGGACCACTAACAAGCTCACGAGCTTGCAGTATGTACAACTAATTTCATGAAGGTACTGGTTGCTAGGCTGCCATTCTAATATCAATTACTTTTTTTGTCATCTCCGACATCAACATACTCGTATGTAGGAACAAACTTCCCCATTTCCCTTCTTGCTTTGAAGAAATCTTGCTTTTTGATCTCCATAAAATGCAAATCCTGTTTTCTTTCTGCTGAGGTTTTCTCAGCAGAATGGGTATCATACTGTATTTTGCAAATTTAGTTAGGAAGTCTATGGTTTATATTTCCATTTTTCATGAGCTGCAAAGGCTAGTGTAATCATTTTCTAGGGCTTAATTAAAATATATATATATATATCTGTTGAATAAACTAATTCTGTTGCTAGATAATATTGCAAAAGCCTGGATAGCTACTAGGAATTTGCAGTTTCCATGAAAGTCAGTAATTAAGAACAACAGAGAGTAAAGTATTCTCTAAATAAACCATTTAATTTCATATTAGACATTTAGCTGTGAAAATCTGGAGTGACAATTTTAAACTATGACTTCGTAAATGACTATAATTGAAATTAAAGGTCATTCATATTTAGATTATCTCCCAGAAACAAACATCTAGAGAAAAAAAAAAAAAAAAAAAAGTTATGTAATATACAATCCCTTCTCTGAAAAGACATATGCTGAAAATTTAAATAATATCAATATTGATTTTTCTTAAAAACAAAGAAGTATGGAAACAAAACTTTGAGAAATGTTAAAAAACTTGTTCTGTCATTTCAAACATTAGAAAAGTTAACATACAGATTCTTTTTTAAAAAATAAAATAAAATAAAATAAAATAAAAATAAAAGGCAACAAGTAAGCCAACTATCTTGAAACAATATAGGTTCTTGCTTTTATTACAGGTATATAGCTGATGCAATGATATATAGGATTCCTAGTCAGATTCAAGTCTGTCTAGTGTTTTGGATCTCAACATCTTCATTTATTGTAATGAAGCTACGTTTCGACTCTGACTACTTTTTTTGTCCATTTGTCTTAATGATTAGGAAAGGCATGTCTAAACAAATGCTAAATTAAATGATTTATTAAATTATAAACAGCAAAAGCCCGGATTTGAACAGTACAAGCTCCATTGTTATATGAAGCCATTTGACCATCATACAGCTTGGTCATACAGCTACAATTGTTTGTCAGTGAGAAAATGATGCAATAATGATATTGGAGCCATGTACACAATAATTAAAGCCAATTTCTACCTGTGTCATTACTGTACAAGTCATGATAGCTATTTTGCAGTTTCATCTTTCCCTAGGAGGTTCCACATTTTACTATATATGATACAGTTATGTGGATGAGACTTGCCTTTTCCTAGCCCAAGGTTGTACATATCAAACTTATTACCCATTCAGCAGCTTTTAAATGCACCCCACCTAACCATCTAAGCTTAAAGGAACAGATCTTCCAGAAATAGTTACCATATGGGACATGAGTGTCTCCTCAGAGGCATTAATGCTTCCTGCTATGACAAGTGACTATGAGCCAGGTGTCAAATTTTAGGTGTTTCTACATCACCACTGGGGACAACCCTCAATGGTTTCTAGAGGTGATAAGAAACATTAACTGTCAATAGCTCTGATCAGATATCTTTCTGATTTGCTTTTCCTGTCATTAGCATGTCTCCATTTCCCCTCTCTTCATTAAAAAAAACCTTAGTTAAAATCCCTAATGTAGCATGAAACTCCTATTTGCTGTCAGGGCATATACTTCTGCTCCTAATAAAAAAAAAACGAACAGCAGGAATGCCAACAGCAGAGATTATAAAATGATAGCATGTAGAAAATGATCCTTTCTAGGTCTGCTCCCAGAAAACTGTAGGTTAGGGTATTCTTTATCTAGAGACTATATCCAGATCATTATAATGAATTAAAACTGGTGGACCCAGCCTTCATGAGTTTGTCTAATTTCTTTTGAACTAGTTAACATTTAGAGCAACCACTGTCCTGTGACAGTTGACTTATATAAATTAATCATTGTGTATAAAAAAGTACTTCATTTGGTTCAGTTTGTATCTCCTGCCACAATCGCTCTATTAACTTTCTGCAAATTATTCATAATTTTATGCATCTTTCATGTCCCTTAACTGTCTCCTTTTTTAACTAAAGCAAATTAATTTCTTTTTAGTATCTTTCTCTATAAAGAAACAATTACATACTTATCATTCCTGCTTCTTGTTTTTTTTTTTGTTTTGTTTTGTTTTTGTTTTTTTTTTCTTTTTTTTTTTCCCCCCTGATTCCTATTACATTGTTTGCTGGAGTGACTAGAACCACACACAACAGTCAAGGTGCGTACACCATAGCTCCTTACAAGGGCATATTGAGGTTTCACATTTATATGTCTATTTCCTCTCCCCCCACAAAAAAACAATAATAATAATAATAATTAATATATATATATCTTTTTGAATAATGCTGAGCACTGGGTTGGATTTCTTTTCATAGAACTGTAAACAAAGATAACACTCCTCTGACACAGGGACATTTATATAACCTCTTTGTAGCCAATTCCCTGGTGCCAGTAAGTTAATGCTTTGGCATAAGCTCACTGTCTGACTGTAGGTGTTAAAAGAAAATCTTTCATCTCTCCCTCCACTTATTTTAAAGAAACTCAAATGAACTTGTTCTGGTTTTGGCTGAAATGAAACTACTTTTCTTTGTAGAGCCTTGAATGTTGTTGTGTTTTGCATTTTTGATGAAAATGGTGTAGTAAGCAAGAGGCTGTGTGGTTCTTAGCTGCCCACCAGAGTTAAACCGCAACAAAACTGTATGTTCTCTAAGGCTTCCAACCAAGTGACTTTCTCTCTTAAAGAAAAACAAAACAAAAAAATAGCCAGTGGTTGATTTCAGATATTGAATAGGATTGTATATACAGGCTTAGGTGTCACTGCATAAGTTATATTTTCCTTGTAAAGCAAGGAGAATGCCATGGCACCACCAGGTGCCATAACCAAAGTCACAGTTAAACAACAAAAACAAACACCAGACACAAAAACACTAAACATTAGCAGTAGTCTCTTGCTCCATATAAAGGAAGAATATGGAAGCTAAGAACATGGAGGAGAAAAAGTATAAATAATTAAGTTTTGGATGTATCATCACAAATCATGATAACGTTGCAAAGAGAATGGCAGATACATGTAATCGCACAGAGGGAAAGCAGAAAGAGATAATATTATGGACATAAGAAGGAGAATGCAAGCCTTGAGATCAACCACATGTAAAAGAAGTTTAGAAAAAAAATAAGAAGTTTAGAGAAACAATAGGGTGTTGAAAAACAATGACAGCTAGGGAAAAAACACAGCGGAGAGGTTTAAAGAGGTGAAATTATGGAAGAAAGAAACAAGAAGGTGGTGGTAACTGAAATAAAGGATTACAGGAACATCAAAGGAGTTGGATTGCAAATTTTAAGTGCTGAAAGTTGGTCAAAACTGAGTCTTGGTACTTTGATGAAATCAATTCCAGTTTAAAATGTATGTCAAATGCCAGATTACATGAATCAAGAAAAAAACGAACAGTAACAGTAAGAGGGCTAGTATTCAGGTACAACCTGTTCAACAGATTTCCTTTACACTAGTGACAAGGACTGAACCTAATTCGAACAGCATTATTTAAACAACAAAAAAAAAAGGGGAGGGGGGCGGGACAGAGCAAGGAAAATTATTATTATTCTACTTTGGCGTCTTGTCCTAGGTACAGTAAAGACTGCATTTCTTCCCTGTCTATATCTCATTATTCTTTCTCCCATATCAAGACAAATGTTTTAAATTCCATACTTTTTTTTGGGGGGAGATAAAAGGGCATTGAACTTTAGTTTAAATTTCTTAGTTGAAACTTGTAACCTTATGCAAACCTCTGAACAAATTCTTAATCAATGTTTCCCCCAGAGAGTTATAGGAATATTTTACTTCAAACAAATATATATACATGTATATGGAAGGAGAAAAGGTTTTCATATTTTCGTCTCCAAAAGTCTGTACAGAGATCACATCTGTACAAACGCATATGCATGCAAAAACATTATGTGAACATATGTACATAACAGATTTGTATATTCATTTACCCTATTTACATATAACTGGCAAACACCTTAAAGTTTTACAGAAATAGTCTTCTTAACTGACTAGACTATCACGTGAAAGCCACTCGCAGAACATATTTTCCATCCTTACCAGTTCATTAACCAGAATGACAGTGCAGTAACGTTTTTCCAGATTAAAGGGAAGAAAGTGAATCTCTAAGCCTGCAGAACTTCTCGCTGTCAAGAACAGTTTTTCCATTGGACTGAAGAACTCAGGAAGGAGGCTGGACTGGTCAGCTGTTAAAATAAGTTGTAATGGTTGCTTAGATACAACAGCACCAGTTGCAAAATACTGTGTCTGCCTGAATTTAAATATAAGGATACCGTATACAGCCTGCTGTAGTAATCAGTATTTAATGTAATCTGAAATTGTGTAAATATGCTGCAATGTTGCATGCTGTATTATTTGCATTCATTTTGCTAATTAATTGTGTTCTTATTCCATGCACTGAAGCAAAACCAGGGAAATCAGACTGTTTTATCAAAAAACAAACAAACAAAAAGAACTCTTTAAAGATGTACAGCCTATAAGCAAATAACTCCTCTTGCTAGTAAGAAGAGTACAGTTTAATGCTATTTAAATGAACTGTCTTGCCCCAGTGGCAGAAACTACATTTTATATTATAACCTGAAATCCTTTGGAATAGACAAAAATTAAGTTCTGGAAAGCTTTGCTTTCAGGAAAAAAAAAAAAAAAAAAAAAAAAGCTGGTAAAGTGTTTTCTTCCTAAGATACGAGGAATCTTATGGGTGAATCTGTGCGTCAGACTACCTTCTTAGTGAGTGTTTTTCCTCTCCTAAGCATATTTTGGTAATGCAGAGTTTTTGGCTGCCTAAACTTCTAGAAAGATCAACAGACTGAAAACTAGGAGTTTTCAGTCCTAAAAGTGCAGGCAACCAAAAATGAAGATCGCAGAACAGTTGAGGTTAGAAAGGAACTCTGGAGGCAATCTGGTCCAACCTGCCCTGGCTCAAGCAGGGCAACATAAGAAAATTATACAAAACTCTGGCTAATTAAATGTCAGTGAATCAGCACCTCCCTCCAAAATCCAAGAACCACACTAATGAAAGCCATAACCTCTACCCTCCCACCCTTGACTACCTTTTCTTTTCATAGTCCAGTTTGTTTTCCAAATAACAATAGGAATTTCCCAATATTCGCATTTCAACAACAGCTAAGTTGCATGTGAAACTGATATTTCTAAAGCTTACATAAATAATAACAAAAACCAACCAAAGAACCAAACAACAATCACCAACAGAACCCAAAGCCCATTTTTACCCTTTCATCAAATATGGTAAATTTTTGACTACGTAAGGTAGCAGTTCCCAAACTTGTCACCTGTTCAAGTATTCCTCATTCAGAGTATGTCAAACTGTGGTACAGACTGAATTAGTCTTGTGAGAGCCCTCCCTCCTCACCTGCTCTCTGGACTGTGCAAAATTAAAACAATCACCAAAGAAGTACATTTATTAAATAATTTAAGATTTTTTATGGTTCTGTTCTTTATTACGGTTGCTCCAAGAAAAAATACAAAAATATTTTCTGATTCCTACTGCTCTCCAATTAGGACTCCTCTCGACCCTTAATAATAATATTGTCTGAGAAGAAAACACGTGTAAGACTCTTAGTTGGGTTTTGTCTTCTATGCTACAGAGAGAAATATCAAGAAGTATACTCAAAGCAGAAGTGCACTTCCACAAGAAGCAAAAACATAGTTCTGGTACACCACTTCATTAGTTAAGGTACATACTTTTAATTTTTATGAACTTTGTATTAGTTGGTTGTTAATCACATCTCAGAAAACAATATGAGAAATCAATATAAATAGAAGAGCTAGGTGATTCATATTACAAATCTGTTTTCCACATGGAAAGCAAACGATATATCCCAAGAGGAAAAAGTTAATTTCATAAGGCAAAATTTTGCTCACGTGGGCTTCTGCAAGTCTCAAAAAAGGCTACAGCTCCAGATTCATATGTTTTCACAAAACTTTTGACTGACATTTCATAGGAAACAAAAGCAAGAATTGCACTGGTTATGAGTATTTTTGAAAATAACTCCACTATGCTGAAAAGACTCCACATCAAATTGCCATGAAGTCAATACATGGGCCATTAAAAAATATTTATATTTATTTGTTAAAGTCACTAGGACTAGAGTGCAGCTTTAGAAATCATTTCAATAAATAAAATAAGAAATACCAGATGATGCACAGTTATAAATTATAAATCTGAGCATATTTTAGATGTCAAAACTCTGCTTATGCAGATACTATATTGCTACTATAGTGACATAAGGTGTGTTGTATAGAGGTACTTACAGCAATTAAAGTTGTTCTCTTCATTTGGCTCATTAGGCAGTGCACTGTTTTTACTATTTATTACGTTATTTTCAGAACTAGAATGAAAAAAATATGAAAGCAAAATAGTAAATTTGGAGATTTATATTATTTCTCTTAACACATGGCTTCTTTTCCCCTTTTAGACATAAATACTGGAAAAGCAAATGTTTAAAACAAAAGCAACAAACATTTTGGAACCATCTACTTATCAATATTGTCAGGTACCACCTCTTTCACTTAAGTTAGTAGTCATGTTTACAGTAGAGCTAGAATGTGTTTCCTTCAATTAAGTTGTATAACAGCCCTGCAGGAATCTATAAACAAAACTTCATGTTAAAAAATGCAATTAGAATTTGTCAATCAAAAACATTCCTGACCAATAACATTTTCTGGTGAATTCAGTCCCAGTTCTCCTCTTTACCATTTCAGTATTCCATTGCAATAGGTAAAGAATTGTTCCCTAGTACATCCTGAGGTGACAAAGCCTTGCATTCCTCTGACAACTGACTTCAAAACAGATTTGTAATGTTTCCTGTAAAAACTACTCTAGAAATACATCTAAAAATCCTATATATTTAATGGTATAGACCATTAGCTTTAAAAGATATCTCAATTTCTACTTGGATCATAGAATGGCAATGACTTTAAACCTACTACACCTTAGCAGGAAAAAAAAAAAAAATAAGCTCTAAATAAATTGGAAAAGCTTACCACTAAATGCAACTTTCTAATTTAAGTATTTGAAATAAATATTTCTAGTCTCCAAGATGAACTATGTTGTTTCAAAACATATACATTTTGGTAGAGTCTCAAAGATAATCACATAATTTCACTGCTCCCAAACTGCATCAGTAGTACACAAAATATTTAAACCTTTTAACCCATCATTTTTTCTTAGAAGAAACAGGGCACAATTACTTAAGAAAAAATGCAACATAGACAGCGGAACAATTGCATATTTCATGAAAAAAATAAAAAAATAAAAAATAAAAAAATAAAACCACCAAAGCTGATGCTGCCACTATCTCTACCTGATAATCATTTCTCTTCTAGTGCTCATTTCCAAACAGGCTGAATTTGGCATCCTTTGAGAATATCCCATTCTCAGAATCTTGTCTTTTTAACATTGGAGTTGAAATAAATTAAGTAAAATAATTTTTCTCTAACATTCTTCAGATTTATTTCTTTCTTCACAAAAATTATTATGTAAAAAAAAAAAAAAAGTGAAACGCACTTTTGTACATGTGGTTTGCGAGCTTTCTGTTCACACAATAAGTATAATTTAGGACATAATTTTCCATGATTTTTTGTACAAAGACTAATTTTACTTGTCTCTGCATAGGTTTGGGGGGAATTTATATGACACAATGAGGAAATAGGGGTGTAAAATCCCCACATTAATGAGCAGTAGTTCGTGATCTTGCTAGGAAGCACCAAATCTCACAAGAGAACCTCTCCAAAAATTTCAGTTAATTTAGTTCACATGCAAGATTCATTTCTACAAGTTTATAGCCCTGAGAATAGGAGGTGAGAAAGGAACAGTAAAGCCTGTCCCTCCACACCTCTTTGACAGTAAGGCTACAGGAATGGTCTATGTACACTAACAGTGCAATTAACCATTCACATGCAACAGAATGCAGTCAAGGATTTGTCTGAGAAAGGAATGTACAGGACAAATCCTAACCTAAACACCTTACTCAGTTCACAACAACACTGTTCTTCTAGTTCACTTGAAAAGAACACATATACATGGGGAAAAAAAAAAAAAAAAAAAAAAAAAAAAAAATCTTTGCTTATGCTCATCCCTCCATCTTACCATCTTATTTCCTTGATATTACTTTATATTTTGTTTCTATCCTTCTTCACAAACAATTTCAACCAGTGTTGACAGGAGTTGAGACTGTGAAGTTACATTTATGGAAGGACAGTTTTATTTAATTTACATCAAGCACAGGTAAGAACCCATAGATGCTGAAAAAAAAATACAGTAATGCATCTAAAAGGAATTACCACAAGTAGCTTTTCCAGTTCTAGACTCGGGTTTAATATTACTCACACATAAAAGTCATTTTCTCCAGCAGTAAAATTTGATGAACCAGCTTATATCAAACAATTATCATGTACAGCATTTGGTAGCTATTGGGTCTCTCTTAAAATAAAATGTTAATCTTGCTGGGCTAAGAAAAAAATCACAACCTTAAATAAATGGACTTGTAAAATTCTCAGAATATGTTACCCTGGGGATTCATTTTAATGCCTATACTTAAAAGTCATTTTTCAGAATGGGAAATGATCTCTGAAGAATGTGAGTATAACTTACTATTTACTTTTTACTAGCAAATAATAATTTAGCTCACACAAAAATACAAAAATATATATATAAATGTTATACAAAACATCATCTCCTTCAATGCTTTGGCTTTGAATCAGAAAGCCCAGTTACGATTTCAGTAACAGAGACAACAGGAGATGAATCACTGTAAAAATAATGAATTGTTCAAAAGCTCTTTAAAAAGAAAAGATAAAAAGAACATTACATGGAAATACATTGTACATTGACGCCATACACAGTACAGCATAAGAATTCACTGGGGTGAATCACACTTTGAATAAATCTTATTTTCTGAGGTGAATGGCAGAGAAACTCATTGCACTGATTTGAAGGTCTGCCTCTGTAAAATTATTCTCACCCAAATGAACAAAGTATCTGCAGATAAATAAATTGAAAGAGAATTAAAGCTGTATAGTGGCAGATGTGTACATTGTGTCTTGTCCTTCTGAAATAAAAATAAATTGCATCCCATGTAATAATAAAAATAAAAATACTATAATTAAGATCACGAAAGTATTGAAGGCATACCTTCAGTCTAGCTCAATACATTTCCTTTAAATTTAGGGAGAAATGAGAAGGTTAGGCAGAACAGCTTAATGCTACCATAAAATAAGCCTACACAGACAGTATGACATGGCATTAAGCCCACAGTATTGTCCTATGAGGTCTTATGCACCAATCATTTACTCCATGTTAATACTGAATTTTACTGTACGAAAAATATTTCTGGTGAAGAAGAAAAAACAAGCTTTGACTTCAAGGTTATGCATGTGCTGTTCAGACACAATGGCAAAGGATCCATGAGCTAATTATGGGACTAAGTGATTCAGGTCTCAGTCTGAAAACTCAGGTATCAGAAATGATTCAGTTTAATGGGAGGAATGGTAACCAAGCAACTTCACATTTGTTTTGTAATTTTTTTTTTTTTTTGCAAACACAGTTGGCCACTTCCAAATAGGAGGTTTTTTTACTGTGCATTAAATAGACTGAAAGTTCTACAAGAGTATGCTACATGTGAGGGTTGGCTTAGGAGGGCGCCTCTCAACTCTTTGGTAACAAAACCTGGTTGAGTCAAAGAAAACGGCAGGTGTGAATACTTCCAATTCATTCTAACAATGGTTTAGTCTACTCTGTTCATATTTGTACTAGTTATTACTTAAATACTTGGTCACCAGTAAGAAACAGTTCAGTAGCTATCATCTCTGAGTTTCCAGTTACCTCTTCCTACACAGTACAACAACGAGACTGGTCTTGCCATGTTAGCAGGCGTACCAAAAATTAAGTCGGGATCAAAAGCAAAAAACATCTCTGCAGTCTATGTTGGGCCACACAAGCCATTAACCACACTTTCCATCCAACAAATTCTTGCACAAGGAAAATTATTTTCTTTTCTGTATTCGAGTTTGGAGCAGAATTTCTCAGATGGTCTTTTTAAGTTCCTCCCAGTTCCAGATTCTACATATTACTGACGTGAAAAGAAAACTAAGAAGTGTCAGCCACCACAGGGAAATCTCAAGTCCACACAGCAGCAACTTCATCAATAAACTTTAGAAGACAAAAAGAAGCAAACTGTTTATTAGAGATAGAAATGATACAACAACTTACTAGTGCACTGAAAATACTGAAATCTTTGAGCAGAAAACTCGTATGTAAGATATTTGCCATCTTCTACATTCTGTGGATTAGATTGTGATCTCAGAACAAAGACTAAGACAGGAAGTAAAATAGGAACTTCCCAAAAAAGGTAGGATGGCTTACATTAGATCAGTTTCTAATGTATCAATCAGAATTGTGATGACTCCTAACTGTATTTCTAAACCACATTTTCTTAAACAACAGAAATAACATCTCATAATCTATATTAGACATGGACACAGCAGACCCTTTTAGATCTTCAGTTTTGTTCAACAGATCAGTAAGTAAATGCAAGTATTCTGTTCAGTGTAACTCTTTCCTTGAAGCATGAAACTCAAAAAAAATCAAAATATTTGGATTTTCTGGTATTATCCCTGGTTAAAATAAAAAGTAAGCAATGCTAAGAAGCTATATGCAATATTCTGTGGATACAACAGAAGGAAAGGATGCCATCCAAACGGACCTGGACAAGCTTGAAAAGTGGGCCCATATAAACACAATGAGGTTCAACAAGTCCAAGTGCAAGGTGCAGACATGAGGATACATTGAAAGATATTTTTATTTGAGAGCAGCCCTGTGGAAAGAGACTTGGGAGATCTGCTGCACAAAAAGCTCCACATGAGCCAGTAGTGCACACTTGCAGCCCAGAAGGCCAACTGCATCCTGGGCTGCACCAACAGAGGGGTGGTCTGCAGGGGTGGGAGGTGGTTGTCCCCCTCTGCTCTGCCCTTGTGAGGCCCCATCTGGAGTGCTGCATCCAGGGCTGGGGCCCTCAGCACAAGAAAGATGTGGGGCTGTTAGAGCAGGACCAGAAGAGGGCCATAGAGATTATCAGAGGACTGAAGGACCTCTCCTATGAAGAAGGGCTGAGATAGCTGGGGTTGTTCAACATGAAGAAGAGAAGGCTCCAGGAAGACCTCTTTGCGGCCTTTCAGTACATACATGGGGCTTATAAAAAAGATGAAGAACAACTTTTTACATAGGGAGAAAGAGATAGGACAAGAGGGAACTGTTTTAAACTAAAAGAGGAGAGATTTAGATTAGATGTTAGGAGGAAATTCTTTACTCCTAGAGTGGTGAGGCACGGGAACAGGCTGCCCAGGGAAGTTGTGGATGCCCCATCCCTGGAAGTGTTCAAAGCCATGTAGGATGGAGCCCTGGGCAACCTGATCTAGTGGGTAGGCTCACTTGAAACTTAAAGATGTTAGGACTGAAGCATGCAAATGACATACATCATGTAGACACAATTACTCAAAATGTAAGCACTGATGTTATGATAACTTTACACTTAGAGAGCCCTTAGACCAACAGGCCCCCATTTTGTAGAAGGTATTTTCTGGATTTTATCAAAAGAATTAAAAAATGGTTGCAGGTACAATCTTCATATTGATTGGCAATATATTGCAAAAAATAGTGATTTTTAGCACAAATTTCAGAAGCTTGTTATGTTCCATTCAAGAAACAATCATTCTTAAAATGTGCTCCTAAATAGATTTAACAGATTAAAGAAACATCAAATCAAATGTTTGCAGATACTGGAGATCAGTACAAATGCAAATCAATACTGGAGCTTTCTAACGACTTAAGCTGCCTTCAAATCAATTTTAATAAGAGTTAGGCCTAGATGTATGACTACAACTACAATTTTTTAGATTGTGTTATTTATTGAAGATAAATTATGCAGATGAAAAGTCATTTTCTAACTATTCCAACAGTTTCTGATACCTTTAAGTATAATTTACTAGTAAAATCTGTAACCTCTATAACACTGAGGTTAATTGCTAAATGTTCAATTATTGTAGCATAGCTGGCAAATGTAGCTTGGCTGTGAGTGCATAGAGCACACAGGACACTGACAATCAGTGCAGCCCACAGAACACAGACAAGGGACAGAACAACATTGAAAGCATCCATTTCTGATATCTATGTAATAGTGTTTCAGCAGCTACAATATTCTTTCTTGATAGTGTTTTGGAGCTGGAGTATTCTTCACATTCCATGTGAGAGGGCTGCTGATGGTGTATTTTAAAAATTGGTTCCTGCTTCTTTTGTTGAGAAGAAATCTGATTGGTTACACTTTAGTTATCTTTCCAGTAAGCTGACTTCTGTTGGTGGTGGTTTCAATTTGTTTTGTTTTTAATCTACTATACTATTCCAACTGATGTTTATGAATGTTGATCTATGAATAAATAATTATAAAATACAGTTGAAGTGATGGGAGGCTAGAGAAACAGATCTCTGTAACTAAATTACCAAATACACGAATGCAGAATCTAAAAAGACTTAAAATTAAAACTTTAAGTCCTGGGCTGAAAAATAGAATTATTAAAAGGACAATTATTAAAACAGTGCAATTTGTAACATCTGGCAAGTTCCAAAAATAGTATTAGACATTTGTGGTCATCCTTTCTTTATGCTAAACCATTTCAAGAGTGCCATAAAGAGTGCCAAACCTGTTCTGGACTGTCTTTCCTTTAACCTTGACTATGAACAGTTCTAATCTACATTTCTCCTCTGCAATGCCCCTAAAGATTTCTGCCTGTTCATCTAAACAGCTTGGTATTTATCTCACTGCCTAACAATTAAAGACAGCGAAGACAGAAATACCTTCTTTCAGACTATAAGTTGTCTTAAGCATAGAACCTTCTTTATGATACGCTTCTCCTTGACTCCCACTCCAAATTTCTCTCTGTTTTTCAGTCTCTGCCATTTTATTACCTTTACCACACTTACTTTGAACTCTCCTTCACTTTCCACATTGCCTATGCTAGAAAATCCGTCCCTAATCTGTTTAAGCAATAAAGTCTAGACACAAAAATATATTTACTTATATCAATATTTCTGCATTAATATCCCCTCATTCTCATTTGTATCTCCAGGGGCCTACTTAACCTGTAACATTTTAGACTTCAGCACAATTAGAATTCTCTAGATTGCCTATTTATCATTAAAAATGTGATCTCACTGTTACATCTTCAAATACATCTACAGTCTTCTTTCTGAGATTCAGAACTATTCCTTCTCTTTTTCAGGTCCTGGTGAACTGGAGTCTTACTGATATTTTCTGTCAACACTTCAGTCACCTAAGTCACCATGATTGCCCCTATCCCAGCATCAATATTTCTTCACCTTTCAATTCTACTTTGTATAACACTTTTTCCAGTTAGCACATTACTATCATTTTTACCTTTTTTTTTTTTTTTACTGTATATGTCTTTTCTCCACTGTTTGAACAAATTATCTGTAAGGTATTTCAAAAATGTTACACAGTCCTACTATGTTTCCCTGTCTCTCAGCCTGTAGTTCTTTACAACTGGTATGCACACAGCTATACACAAATATGTAACACTAATGAAACTGTACAACTCATTATAGTATGATTAGCAATTGCCATTTAAAACTTACCTGAATGTTTGCTCTTGCTTTACTTGCCCGGCTTGATATATATGTTCCGGCTGAGTTAAGCAACTTGTGGATTCCAGCAAAATGACCCTGGAATAAGGAAAGTACACTTAAACACTACATTTTACTAGCAGAATGAGGAAAAAAAAAAAAAAACACTATTTTTTTCAAAAATTAAAAAAGCAAAATTTCACAAGCAAAACCAATGTGCTTTTCAAGACAAATGATATCCATATTTTAAATTGCAAAAACTATTCTGAAGTATAATTTATGTTATGTTCTGTACTAATTTAAATGAGTGAAAATAATTTCATTTGCATTTGAACAGAGACCTAAAGTGTTTTTGTTTTTTTATTATTTTTTTTAATAATGTGGGAATCTATTAAGATACAGGAAGATACAGGAAATTGTCATTTGCCTAATTGAACACAAACAATTGCTTCACTTTCATTTTTCCTAGAGGATTATGATCTTTCCCTTTGTGTACTTTACATTGTGCACACATTAATTCCATTCTAGGTAATGGATAATCCACTCATCTACTGCTAGTCATTATTGAAGAATTAGGATTTGGTATCATTGTCGAATTTCTGTTACATGGCACCAGCCACCGAATTCACTCATCTGAAACCAGACTTCTGCATTTTCTCTGTACTCACAAAGGACAGTGAGAACAGAAGGAAAATTACAGGGTGCATAGTAAAAATGCAGAAGCCAATGTCAGCTAGTATAGTCCCAGCTGTGGATCTGAATTCGAACTTTCCAATAGAGTCACAATAATTTATATCAGCGTTAGTTGATGTTCTGCCCAAGATCTTAATCTGCCATTAAAAAATAATAATACCAATGGTTAGTTACTGTAATATTTCATAGTACAGAAATACTTTTTCTATTCTTGGGTAAAAAGCTGCTTCACAGTTTAATGGATTATTTTACATGTATTCAACTAATATGTCTTAATGAAATACAAGCTTTCAGTACTCTTTAAAATATCTAACTATACATAAGTATTAAAAGCTCTGAACTGTAAAAAATAAAAATAAAAAAAATGTGACATTAGTTAGCTGATGAAACACCTAACAAATAGAATGCTAGTTATGGTTTAGGATGCATAACTTACTGCTTTTGGAAATATATGGCATTTGCTATGTATTTCACACATTTGAGACTTTTTAATGTGTGTTTTTCTTAAATAGTACTACATTACACATCAGGTTTTAAGATTTTCATCCCTCTTTTCTGTAGAACAGCTACTTCCTTGGTATCACAAGTGCATTTCCTAGTTTTATTTGCAAATAAGAAATACTCACTCTCATGGAACACTAGATACACTTACACATAGAACACTTTGGCAAAATGATTCAAAGAATCTTTATTTGTAGATTACTGGTTCAAATATGGTCCAAATTGATAATTACTTCACATTGTTGTCATTTAGCTGTTGAGTACTGCTGTATTAAACTACTTATTCACCTTAATCTATTCTTTCTGAGAGCTACTTAAATGGTAGAACTGATTACAGAAAGCCTGAATGACCACCTCAGTGGCTGAGAAAAAAGAGACAGAAACTGAACAAATTAATCTGATTCACACACAAGAGGCTTATGCCAGGGCACATTGCTGGAGCAATGAAAATAATTCTCTTTACAGCTGCCTATATAAAACCTATTCTGTGGATGAAAGAGAAATTTCATTCACGGCCTATGGAACATATTAAATAGATCAATAACACAAGTTTAAATGTTATGGAAATGTACGTGTAAATAAATGAACTGTATGAACCCATATGTAGCTTTCCAGATTAAAAACAAAATATGGACTCACATCACATAAACTGAGATTTCAAAGGGGTATTCTACGCCTTTTGTATTAACAAAAACATTTATAATTCTGTAGTTGTTACATCTATGATGAATACAAATGAAAAATTAGATTAACTGATAGTGATGCAAGCCTCAAGGCAAAAGCGTATTTTTTCTTTTGCATGCTTAATAATTTAAAGAGCAGGATAAAGGAGATTGTGGGGGAAAAATAATGAACTATTAATTAACATGGCATGTTTCTCTCTGGAATTCTGCTGGACCTGAGCCAAATACAAAAATACAAGTAAGGTTCATGAACTCCATTTGATTAAAGCTCTCGCTTTATTGCTTACACTGAGACGGATTTCAATTAAGACTTATTTATCTTCTTTATTCATTATGATAGCTTCCACTTCACAGTGCTTGTAACAATTTGGGTAATGTAAATCCCTATAATTTAACCTCAAGGTTTTACATTCTTAAACAGAAAATGAAAATTATGGAAAAAGAGTAGATAAAACAGCATAATCAGTATAGTCTTGTCTTTATAGCATTGTCTACCTGAATATGCCGTCAGTTCTGAAGGGATTAGTAACATTTAGGACAACTTTCTTCAGCTCGTAACACGGGGATTTGCATTTTAATATATCCTAAAAGAGAACAAAAAAAATATATAAATATGAAAAAATGCAAAACAATGTGCATTGGAAATACTACAAGGAAAATATTACAAAGAAGTATTTGACCACTGATGACTACAGAATTCACATAATTAAAACGCTAATCTTTGTTGCCAGTAGAGTTAAAGCCTATTTCATTTTAAACATGTTAAACTTCATCACAATGTAAATGCTCTTCAAAATGATAGCACAGGGACAGGAACCAAACTATCTGCTTGACATGTTCTCTTTTTTTTCTCCTGTCCCAACCTTCCTCTCTAACATCAATGTCTACTGCTATACTGCTATGGTATAAAAACTGCCATTGGGAAAAAAAAAAAAAAAAAATAGACTCACATAAACTCCATCTAAGTTCAGGAGAGGTTTTATCCAGATCTGCTCAAATAATGTCTGATAACAAATGCTGGAAAGCATGCCTGTCTGTGCTCTCACTATTTCTGGGGTGTATCTTAAATCTAAAGACCATTGAAATTAAAAAGCACAAATAAACCTAGCAATATCTAACAGAAGTTGGCTATCCACCTACATCTGACAAGTGAAATGTCAGATGAAGATATTTAGGCTCTTAAGCTGAAGAGGTGTATCACCATCTTTGCAATAGAATTTCCAAAAGTATTCATATGCTGAAAGAAGTCCAGATTTATTTTCAGGGCAATCAGTTCTGAAGTTTTAATTTGCTCTGTATCTATGTGAGATTTACATCCTTAGTCATCTTAGATATTCCTCTAGACCTTTCTCTGCACATACACAGGCTAAAATTGGAAACTTGAATAGGTCAAAGGCAAATGCTGATCATAACTGACCTTTTTATTCTTACCTCTGTTCACTTTTGTTTGATACAACATACATCTGAGCAGTATTTTTTGTGACAATATTAACCTCATACACAGACTTACAGCAGGCTCAATATGCTTGACTTCAGATTTCAGAGAGAATGTCAGTGTGGCACCATCTATTCCACCCACACTCTTTGAGATCAGTAGCAAAACTGCTTCAGCAGGGCGCAGAAAACGACTAGTGAATTCCACATTTACACTTGTTTGTCTCCTAGGCAAAATAATAACAATAATTCTTTAAATAATTAGGCACAAAATTGTGACTCAGGAATGACTCAGAAAGGTCACTTCAAAAGTGTATTTTAGTCTTTGCAAGGGAAGGTGGCTAGAAAGTCACTTGTTTCTTCTGAAATACTTTGTTGTAGTTCAATCTCCTGTCTAAGAGCACCTTAAAACATTCTAATAAAAGAACTATATGGGTTGAAAAAGAATAATAAAAATCCTTATTGCTTTTTATGCCCTCGGTATGTAGCTTGATTTTTCTTCCCACACACTAGCAGAGAAAGTTCTCTTATAGCATTGCCCTAAGCTAACAACTGATTTACCTTATGCTCCCCTATTTGAATACAATTTTGTACGTTAAACAACTGGACATCCTGTTACGTATACTGTGAGGAAGATCTAGAAGTTCTTAATAAAATCCCCATTGAAGACAGAAGGAGTTGAGAAAAAGAACCTTCAGAGTAATTAGGCAAAGCTGAATATTTTAGAGTTGGGGAAAAAAGAAGTTTTCTTGCATAAGCAACAGATCAATTTTCTATGGGAATGAGGTAAGCTGAGTTGTATTAGTCTTGCAATTAAAGCAAGACTAATAGACAAAAGTTTAATGGCTAAAGCTCTCACTTTGAAGCTCTCAAAATCATTCTATAGTACTGGGATTAACATCTTAAAATGGAAGGTCATAAAAATTTTAGCATGCAGGACCATTCTAAAAGCCCAAAAACTGTAAATTATAGAAGTATTCTGCCTTTCTACACAAGAGCAGAGCATAGAGAGCTTTCCTCAAATAAAAAAAAAAAAAGGCCAGATTTTTTTAACTTCTAGTAGAATATCACAAAATACATACCCAAAACTCTGCTGTTTTATACTTTAATTGTAATGCCAAATCTGTATAGTTCAAGAAATTTTAAAATTTATCTCCTAACAAAATATGAAAGAGATGGTACAAAGCAAATAAATGATAGGAAAATCTTGAAATTTTGTAATTTACACAAACTGAGATTATTCAAATAATTCTTCAAATAAATTAATATATATATATATTCCTATATATATATAGGAAAGGGTTATAATTGTAATCTGTAGATTTGTTTGTTGTCTTTCTGGAAGAGATAGAAAATACTAAAAGGACACTTCTTTCCAGGCCACATCAGCCTTCCCTATTAAATGATTAATAGGAACCATGCAGCCTGGTTAAAAAAAAAAAAAAAAGTAATAATTAAAAAGTAATAATTTTAAAAAAAGTAATAATTAAAATAGAAGACCAGTGATTTACTGGTCTTCTGCCAACTTGAAATTCTAAAGCAGATGCAAACAACTACTGGTGGTATGTGAAATATGCTTGTTACACACTGTATGTGCATTCATATTCACAGTGAAGTTGTGAAGCTTTCACATTTGTGAAAGATGGTTTCATGAAAACACCAGCACAGTGCTGGGAGACATCCAAGGAAGTAAATGAAGTGTTACAAATAATTAGAAAAAAAAAAAAAATAACAAAGAGATTATCATTAGGTCACCAAATCCCATCCAAAGGACAAATCTAAAGGGCTCAAACCTTTGCTGTTTGCACCTCTTTACCTCAAAAACATATCTAGCAAAATTGAAAAAGGTTCACAAAATTGCAGCAAGGATGACTATTGATCTTAGATGACTACAGATCTTTTAGATTTATAGATCTATAGAATGAGCCAGTCCCTGAGCAATGTTGCCCATGTTACTCATGCTAGAGTAATTTTTTTTATTATTATTTTTTTTTTTTCTGAAGGACTACAGACTCCTTAGAGCAGAGGTAAGTGTGAAGATAAAGGAGCAGGAGAGAAGAACTGTTAGGAGGAGACTGAAACCACCCACTCCCTGTCTCCCCTGTGCCACTCAGGAGTGGTGGTGGGAGAATGTAAAGGAGTTGTAAAGGAGAATGTAAAGGATGGAGTGAAGTTAGGCCTGGGAGAACAGGGTGGAAAGGAGGTAAGGTGGTTTTATAACTTTTATCTTTGTTTATCACTTTTTGTATTGACTTTGCTCATAACCCTTAAGTGATCTGTCTGTCTTTATCTCAACTCACAAACTTTTAAATTTTCTCCCCATCTTCTCTTAAGGAGAGGGAGTAGCAGGGTGGGTGTCTGGCAGTTGGCCATGGTTACCCCATAACAGCCATTGAAAAGTTTCTGCAGAGAGTAGTGGACTGCAGCATACATTGTCATGCCTCTCTGATAATACAGACAGACACAGATTACATATTTCCATAACTTTATCACTATTGGTTTAAAATATGTGGCATCTCTATCTAATGCCACATCACTGCTTCCTAATTGATTTAGGTAACTCCTCCTTGTCACCCTTCACCTTTCTACCTTTTTTTTTTTTTTTTTTCCTTATCTGTTAGTTTATCGGTTTTCCTGCAGTTAACCTCTCCTAGGGAGTTCATTCAGACTGGGTATTCATCTACAGAATCTTCTATGTCAAGTGTGCTCACCCAGCAGGACAGACAGGATTAGTCAAGAACACTTATTCCTGATCAGTGATTATAATAACCCATGGTGATCTTAAATCCAATTATAGTTAATTCTAAATGTAGGAATATATATTTTTGGCAAATAATTAGAGAACAGTCTCTATGTATGACATAAAACATTCCAGCTCTCCAATCAGAGGATTGACAAGTTTGAGTTTCTTTATCCTCCCTATCAAGGCTTTGCTTCGTCTTTTCAACAATAAGTGCCTGAACTCTCATGAGTGAATTTTTTCTAAATAGCTAATATTTCTCTTGACCTTTAACACTGAAACTTTGGCAAAGCAAGCTTCACAACTTGATTGGAGCCATGCAGTAAGACTTTCATAAGTAACAGCTTGCTTCTCGTTTATTAGTTCATCTTAAAGCACGATGATTAAGGGAAAAAAATAAAATGATAAAAGCTGGCTAGCATCAAGGTGCAGTGCAAGAGGAACTAGTCATGAAGCTATTTCCATGTTTATGTAAAATATTAAACAATCTGTACTGTATACCTTCAATTCAGGGGAACAAAGATGCAGAAATATCTGACCTTAAGTTGTCTGAACCATTGCAGATATTCAACAAGTTTGTTAAAGTATAGCTCACCCTGTTCTCTGACATAGGAAGTAGGCTTTCATAGTTTGTAGGGATTTTTAATACATAGATTCATCTGCTTCCAAACTGTTAACTATGGGTTATTTACTTCTAAAAGTAGAACAAATAAGTGTAATTTGAAGTAGTTCTTTATAGGTATGTTAATGTATTTATTCCTAAACAGTTTATACTCATTGATACTAGCATTTCTGTCAAAAAATAACTCCACCGAGTTTTAATAATACACTCACATCAAATTTCCTACTGAACACATTGAAAATTTGCCTTCACTTTTTTATTTGGGCCATATTTTTTTCTAGAAATCTGTGACAAGTTTATCACATTTCTGAGTTTCTCTAAAGACTTTCATTCTTTCCAAAGAAACTCCATAACTCTCTCTCCTACAAATTCTCTGCTTTTTTTAAATTTTATTTTATTTTATGTAAGTGAATATAAATCAGCACTTACAGCAATAAGTCTATGCATAATAAAATAGAGGTGTTGGTTTATTATTTACATTTCTATTACCTCCAAAACCACATATGTTATTATGGTCTAACATAAAGCAACTTCAAGAATCCAACCAAACCAACCAATGCTTAGAGTTCTCAAACAATTCCATCACATTTTTAATAAAGTTATTAATTTAAAAAATCAATTTTTCATTTGGGGGCCAAGACTACACATAAGACTACATTATGGTAAACACTGCAGTGGTAGTCAATGCATGACTGCCATTTCCACAAGCTATGTTTTTGCTTTCCATTTTTTTCAAATTGCTATGCATTTTTTCAAATGTCTGTAGCTATATATAGTGTCAAGCAGCTCATTCATGAGGTTATACATATTTACTTTTTACTTGTCTTTTTTCTTTTTATTCTTCTACTTCTTAAAGGTGAAGTGAAAAACAGCTACAATATTGACCTTTCAAGAAGCACATGATATTTTCTAAAAGTACATTCTTATGTTAATTCTTACTTGAAGAAATTGCAAAGAAAACCAAAGTAAATCAGCCTCACAGCTCATTGACAACATAGCATTATTTATTTTTCCGTTTGCATATATTTAGAATAGTCATGCTATTTCATATTGAAATGTTGGTCAACCTTAAATTGCACTGTATTTATGTTAAGTCTTGAATTCAACAGTATGTCTGAAATGTTTTTCTTCTTCATGGCTTACTTTCATTCAAATGCTGACCTTTGTTTTCCATTTTACAATCTCTAATCCATTTCATCTTCAAAGAAGTATTTTATATAAACTTGCAATCTTAACTTAAAAACTCTTAACTGGCTGCCAGAGCCACTGCTACATCTCTTTTACCTTCAACACTGAAACGATTTGTGATATTCCTGTATCTAATCTTAAGCCATGTTTCACAGAAAGAGCAAAATGTATTGAAAAAACAAAAAGCAAAAGACAGTCACATAATATGCGTATTTTTTCTAGTAAAACTATTAACAAAGTTTTCCCAAACTTAAAGCTCTCTGAGATCCTTAAATGACAAAGTATTTCAGAAGTTTAAGACAGAAATAATGACATTGCAGCTGCAACAGAGGGATGACGTTGGTAAAAAGTAGTAGTCTAACACTACTGTCAAATCTGTGTCATGATCTCTTAAATTTCCTGTCATATTTCAATTAAGAATAGGAAACAAAAATCAAAATCTTACAAGGAAGAATTTTTTACCAGTTCATACTGCCATAATGCACTAATGTAAAAAGCATGAGTCACACTCAAAGGAGATATTTCAATTTTAGTTGGGCGAAAACCAAGAACAGCATATCCAAGTAGCCCAGTTTTTAATTGAACACATTCCTAGTGTTCCACTACTACTAAATTAGTTACATCTCCAAAGACTTGCTGCATTTCCATGCTGCTAGACTTCTTTGGATCACAGTAACTATCAGGGTGCCCTGGGAGTCAACATTGGGCCCAATCCTGTTCAACATCTTCCTTAATGATCAGAATGATGGGGTAAAATGTACCCTCAGCAAGTTTGCATTCGGCACAAAACTGGAAGTAGTGACTGATGTACCAAAGGGTCATGCTACCATTCAGAGAGACCACAACAGGCTGGAGAAATGGTCTGATAGGAACCTCATGAAGTTCAGCAAGGAAAAGCAAAAAGTCCTACACTTAAGGAGGAACAGCCCCAGCCAACAGTACATGCTGGTAGCTACCAAGTTGGAAAGCAGCTTTGCAGAAAAGGCCCTAGGGTTCCTGCTGGACACCAAATTGAATATGAATCAGTGCACTAGCCACTAAGAAGGCTAACGGTATTCTTGGTTTCATTAGGTAAAGTATAGCCAGCAGGTTGCAAGGTGATTCTTCTCAGCTACTCAGCATTGGTGAGGCTGGACCTGGAGCGGTGGATACAGTTCTGAGCCCTCAACTAAAAGAGAGGCATCAACATACTGGAAATAGTCCAGTGGAGAGCCACAAATATGATGAAGGGACAGGAGCAGCTCTCCTATGAGGAAATTCAGAGAGCTCAGACTGTTTAGCCAAGAGAAAAAAAGGCTCAGGGGGATCTTTTCAAAGTATATAAAACCGGAAATGAGGGTGCCAAGAAGACAGAGCCAGAGGCAGGCTCTTTTCCATAGTGCCCAGTGACAGGACAAGAAACCATGGGCACAAAATGGGACACAAGAGGTTCCATCTGAACACCAGAAAGCACTTTTGTACTGTGCAGGTGATGGCACACTGGCACAGGTTGCCTGGAGCGGTTATGGGGTCTCCTGCCTTGAAGAGACTCAAAAGTCATCTGGACATCATCCTGGGCAACCTGCTCTAGGTGGCTCTGCTTGAGCAGGGGTGTTGGACTAGATGACCTCCAGACATCTCTCCCAACCTCAGCCATTCTGTGATTCATATAGCTCTGTGATTCATAACACTAAAAACTCATTACTTACTTAGAAGAAATGATTACAGTGTTTCCTTTAGGTAATGAGAAATCATCAGCATCTCTTCCCACAAGAATAGCTTTATACACCAAAGTTTTAATGCTCGGGTTTTTCAGACGCACCTATCACAGCAACAACAACAAAATTAACCAAATTTTATTCATTTTTTAAAGAACAAAAAAGAAGTTCTACAGCTAGGTTCCAAAATGCAAATGAAGGATACCACAAAATAAGAAAGTACTTCAAATAACAATGCAAATCATTTTTCTCTCTAAGAACAGATGTCCCACAGATTGTCTGACCTGTTTTTCTGAGTACTTCTTTTGCAATGTACAATGCATGCCTATGCCAGCTATTAATCTCTTATTCCTCTCTGTCTTTATCCCATAAACCAGTTACATTCATAGATTTTTCTGTTCTCACAAGCACGGGGGAAAACAGAAGTCAGCATCTCAGTCCTGAAGAGAAAAATATTCTTCCCTCTTCTATATTTAGTAGCCAAATGACATGACACTTATTATCTGTTGCAGTATATACATAATACAGTAATAATATATACACAGCATGTTTTAACATTGTTCTTCTACAGATCTAAATTCAATGGTATCAGTACCTGTTTAACAACAGTTGCATGGAGAGCACCTGTAAATTCTATAGTCTTCTTGGGTAAGTAGTGAGGGAGGCTTTCATATAGGTAGACACACAGAATAAGCATCATGACTGGGTTTGGATCACAGATGTCAGTGGCCTAGTATGGAAAACCAAAATAAATAATAACATCAGCAACTGCAAAACATGTGAAAGCTTTAGGCCTCAGAGATTCTAGTAAAACACTGGAAAGAGAAGTATAAACTCTTCCATCAGGTGCATGAACTTGATTAGACAAAAGTCTAATCAAATAATGAAGATGGGTGTGGCTTCCCAGATAAATACAGGCAGGAAAGATCAGTCACAGATTTAAACAACAAGCCCCTAAATCAGGCTAATTAAGTATTTTAAAATTTTGTACATAGTATCTTATGTGATAATGTTATTATAATAAAGTTATCCATAATACGCTCAATTTTTACAATTACAGTTAACTTCTCTCCTAAATTGAATGTCAAGTCCTACAGAAAAATGTACACACCTGGAAGTAGATCTTAGTTATTTGTTTGATTGCTTTTTATTTCTACTCAAATGTTGCCTAGCTAAAGAAATTGCTTGACCTGATAAACCGGATTAATTATTGTACTTCAAATTCTATATATTCCAATTTAGGAAAAGATCAAAATTGGACAAGAAAGTCAAGGGTTAGAAGATTGGTTCTATTCAGACAAGAAAGTTTATTTTAACTGTTTTAACATCATCGGTTCTGTGCTTTCAACTCCAAAGCCAACTCTCTATATTTCCTTTGTATCACTGCATATTCGCCTGTATATTACTAAAGTTCATTCTTTAGTATTGCTATTACTACTATTCAGACAGCAGTATATAACTGCTTACAAATAATGTCTCTTGATTTTATGAAAATAAATTTATAAATTAATACAAAAAAGAAATGACAATAACTCCCTAACTGTCATTCTACTTAGTAAATGCTGGTAGTTCTGTTTTTATCAGCATAGTAAAATGTAATTGGTTGATACAAAATAAAATGAGAAATGGAAAAAAAAATAAAAAAATAAAAAAATCAGGTTGGTTTAAATAAAAAATAATCACAGTAAATAATCAAAGTTCCGACAGAAAAAAAGAGACAAAAACTTCATTAAAAATAAGAAATAAAAAACAGGAAGCAGTGGACTGCTGAATCACTTCTTTTGACAATAAATTTCTCCACTCTCCTGAACATATAATTATTAGTTGAATAATGTAATGAAGCAAACTATTCAATGGAAGAAAAAAAAAAAAAAAAAAAAAAAAAAAAAACACAGAAACTTTTGCCCACTACTAAGCCTATAAAGTAAGGATGAAAATAGATATCCTACACCAAAGAACAGTTTCTAGCAAGACACAAATTACTGAAAAATAGGAAGACTTGAAATCAGCGGCCATGAGTTGTTACCTAGGTAGTCAATTTAAACTAACAATGGCAAATGACTATCAAAAATTATGACCAAAGTATTAAACAGTAGGTAATAAAAATGCTGTATTGAATTTCAGCAACAGAAAGTAATACATTTAACCTTTGATAGATATTTCCAGATCCATAAAGATTAAACACTAAACTTATAGGGAGAACATACAGAAAACAACACTGCATGGAACAAAATTACATTCTTAAGTTTATAGAGGCTTACACAAGTTTATAGATGTGCAGCAGCCAAGGTTTCAATAAACTTGAAGACAGGGTGAGAAATAAACAGTTAGCAAGTCTGGGAAAAAGATCAAATAGTCATTTTGGTACTTAAATAAAGCTTAAGAATCTATATTTTGATATGTTCATAATATATAAACATTTGAATAGCCTCATTTAAAAAAAAAAAAAAAAACTATGTAATCCTTGCTAAAAATATATTTAATTAAATATTAATTAATTAATTTAATTAATATTGTATTTAATTAAATATTAAATATATCTCAGATGAGACCATTATCAGGTTTGAGTAATTTTCAATTGTTCTAGTAGAAATAAAAAGCAACACCTATTTGGAAACATAAGATGCCTTTCCTTCCATTTCACCAACATGCGTATGGGATGCCAAATGTTATATTCCAGGTGAACTTAAAATTGGAGATAATCACACAGATCAGTCATCTATTGCAATTGCATATGTTTGCAAAAATCTCATCATGCCAGTGAATATTATCAATAAAGATGAGTTCCAGCCAAATGCTCTTTATCTGTTGCTCTGATTTTTTAGGCTTACAGATCAAAGCATATTGTTGTTTTATGCACTTTTATGTGGATACTTAGGAAAATTCAGTCTTTTAAAACTCTCTTCAAGTGTTTTTCAAGAATAGCCTAGTAGAGCTGCTATGTAAGATACAGTCTAATAAAGATATATATGAAAAGTCAGTTGCTACTCTAAAAATAAAAGTGATTTTTATTTTTTTTTCTATTTTCTGTATGTAAGACAATACATCAGTGTTAGATTCCTATCTCAGGCAAACCAAGATATTTGCATTTATGTTACAGATTGGCAGATAGATAGAGGGTTTTATCTGTGTATTTGCAGTATCATACAAATTTTAATCAAGTAACTAAGAATTATGAAAGAAGTGCTTTTCCTTAAAGTTAGTTTTGTCAAGAAGTTCTCACATTTGTCAAACTAATGCCTTCTTAATAAAGTATAGCAAAATGAAGACAATAGAAGTACAAGTGTAGCATTAAGTGTGAGCCAGGAAGTTTTCTTTCTAGGTGTACCAGTAGACTAACTGAAGAAAAAAATCATAGATTTACCAGAAATTTTAAATTCCTTTCCTCCATTGGCTGCTGACACCATTTTCCTTCTCTCCTTCATTTCACACTCAAACCTTATGGTTATCATCTCTGCCCTTTTCTTACTCGTTTGGCCATGCCATTGCCCAGTTGCACTGTGTTCTACTCCACAGCTATGCTGAATTCCTCTCTGTGTTTCTGCCAAATAGGCACATTCGTTTTCAGCTTCTTAACACTCTGACTTTACTCACAACATATTCTATACTTAATTCTATACTTGTTTGAAAATATACTCCATTTCTCTTGGTCCCAAATTTTTGTTGGCCTCAGTTTTACATCAGTGGCAAATTGGGATCCTCTGCTGGCTATCCCCAGTCACTGCATTCTCTTTCCTAATCTATCTGTGTTATGTAGATTTCCAGCAAATCACTGTTATCCACCATCCTATCTTACTTTCAATTGAATGTTCTTCAAATCAAAGTGCTTTAGAACTTAAAATAGCAAACAGAAGGAAAAAATACATAGAAATACACCATTAATACTCCAGGATTGAACTGTCAGTCATGATCAGAAAGTGGAAACAAAGAATTTCTTGCCACAAGTACTGTATCTTAAACCTATATCTTAATCCTTAAGAGGATTTAAAAGCCTTGAACTCCATTAGAGGTATCATTTAAACTTACAGCTGAAGTCTTCCAGACAGTTAAATTTATTATTACAGAATCTTAGATTTTAAAGTGATTGAAAATGACATCTGTTCTAGACCTGATATTTGTCACAGCTTGCACTGTCACCACCACCTTTGCATTAACGCAAAGCTGTCCTGAAAGTTCAGAAGTAATGATTGCCTGATAGTCAAGAACTTTGCCAATACTGTTGGAACATTTTAACTTGCTAAATTTAAGAAACAAGACTAACAGAAAAAAAAATCCTAGATTAGGACACTCCAGCAAGTGGATGCATGCATGTATTTTGCTGCTTTTATTGCTGAAGAACAAGTTTAAGAAATTGCTACAGTATTTTTGGAAAAGTATGTATGAATTCCAGTAGGCCTATGTAAAAAGTATTCTTTACATTCTCTACTGTTTTACTTTCCAGAATATTTTGATTGTTGACCACGCCTTAATCTACAATTAAATACAGACGTTGAAGATCTCAGATCTGTTCCTTTTTCTAGTGTTGACTGATTATATAGCTTTGTTTAAATTCTTGATACGTACAGAGATAAACTTTCGTATATACAAAAACGCCAATACCTTAAATATATGGCGAACTAATAATATTATTATATTGTAGTCTTAAAACACACTAAGTGCACTAAAAATGCATGTCCTAGAGTTCTGCTTCCACCTTGAATCTGATTAACTCTTTTTACTTACCAGCCATTCAGCCTCTGCCTTCATGTGCTGTACTGGCTGTTTTTCATATTACAAGATGAACCAAAATGTACCTTTATTTTCAACATTATACCTGTATTATCTTCTTATGGTTCCTGTCAGTTATAAATCTGTGAAATGGATTTTCTTGGCTTAGCCTGTAGTAGCGAGGATGTTTATAACAGCCTATACATATCAGGAGGTGGTAGCAGAAAAACAGCTAGTACAGCTGGAAATAGGATTGTTAATTTTGCCCTGCTAATCAAATTTTAGGCAGGTTTCTGTAGTGTAGTGATTATCACATTCGCCTCATATGCAAAAAGTCCCTGGTTTGATCCCAGGCAGAAACACTTAGTTTTGGGAGTATTTAAGGAAAGGTTGGACTTGGTGCTTAGGGACATGATTTAGTGGGGGACATTGGCAGCAGGGTGATAGTTGGACCAGATGATCTTAGAGGTCTTTTCTAACCCTAATGATTTTACAGTTCTATGAATGGAAGGAAAAAACAAAAAAACATACAAACAAACAAACAAACAAAATGTTGTAATTGAGCTTCCTTTCATATCACTTTGTTCACACCATACCTCCATCTCTGATTCCTGATACTATTCATTCCTTTGGAAAACTTCTTCATACACAGACAAATACTATGTCTATTCTACTGTCATCTTCTTCTAGCCAGCTCAATATGCCCCACAACCACCTCAGCCCATCACAGTCCCTGACATTCACTTTGCTCATGATGGAAGCTGAACTACTCTGCAAATTAAGATGATAATTAAAATTAACTGAAATGGTTGTTACTAATTTTGATAAGGACAAGACTTTAATCAATAAGTGAGCAAAGGAGAAGTGAATCAGCTATACAGAAAATTTGGAGGTAGCAGAGCTTAAACTGATGGAAAAAGAGAGTTATGAGGTATGGTACCAAACATATAAAAATGATCCCAAGTGAATTATAGAGTGATGCCGAAGTAATAAACAACATCAACATCATAGGAGGAATCCCAGCGAAGGACTCCAGAGGCTGATGGCTTTCACACCAGAAGTCCAAGGGTACTGAATTCTGTGTAGATAAAACCTGGGACAGAACACTCATGAGTGTGCATGATTTAGATAGAGGCACCTAAATACCACTATTTTATATATATATATTTACCATTCTTTTTTTATGTTTAAGTGCAGGATGTTTGTTTTTGTATTTTTTTTTGTCTTAGAATGTTAATAATAAATTCTACTCCGTCTTTCATTTTGTGATTACAATGCTAGAGTCTGAACTGAGTAAGTCTTGTTAAAATCAGCTAGTTGCACATATACAGTTCTACAAATCAAGGAATTATGGAAATTACTTGTTATTAAGTGTATTTATATGAAGCAGTATTTTGATTTCCATCATACAGTAACACATCATGGAATAAAACTGATTCACTACAATCTCATATCAATTTGATATACAATATTGGTATTATAAAAGTAAAAAATCAAAAATAAAAAAGTATGTGAGTAAAGATTGTATAAAATCATTTACCTTTATGTGTATAGTCAGATTGACAGCGTGCATAGCATTCACTAGTATCAAACAGTTGTGCAGAAACTGTGCAGGAGTTTTTGCATTGGTATACATCCTTACAAAGTGAGTAGCAATCTAGGGAAGATACAGAAATCAAACTTTTCATTTTACACTCAGCAAAACTACTATGTTTGTATTTTTATCCTTTGAGAAACCCCTAAGGTCTAAATTTTGAACTAAAATATTCTGTTAAGAATATAGCAGAGAAAAAGTTATACTGAAATAATTGCTCTACACTCACTAAATGGTATTTTGTTTTAAAAAACATACAAGTCAACAATTCCAAATGAAAATAAGGCCTGAGTAAATCCACTTAATTAATTAATATTACCCCGTAAAACTTGCATGATATTAAGAGAAGTCCTTACCAAGTATGGACAATAAGCTGCCAGCTGTGTTGCCAATACCAGACCATCTAGAAGATCTCGGTCAAAATTCACTATCCATCTCATTGGTGGTACTTCACCTGATTTAAAAACAGAACAGGATGAATGAATTAGACCCTCTCTCCTGAAATGCCTGATTTTACTCTGGGTAGATATGATGACTTTCTGCAATGACTGAGTAGAGGAAAGAACAGAAAAAGGAAACATGCCACATTCACATGTAGAATTTCCCAGGCATAATTCTCCTCCAGAGCCATTCCTAGAAACATGAAAAATCTCAACTAGAGTATTGTAACTATTACTCATACATTATGATACAAATGTCAGAGTACTCATTACAACTAGAGGGATGGTAGACAAGCTAAACCTAACCTCAATAGATAGCTGTAAATTTAGCTGTAAGACTTAGGTACATAAGTATGTAAATTATTATGTGGATAGGCATAAGGTTCATGCAGGTACTGAAACTTACAAAAACATGCACAAATCCTCTACAGTTGAAACATTTAAGCATACAAGAAAGAATAGGTTATTAATTTTCTTCAAGGTCATATTAAATTATTTGGCACTTATTTAATAAATGCAATATAATTGAAAGCTCCAGCACAGATCACTACTTCTGTTTCAGTTTTAAAGGCCTATGCTTTAAGTTTATTTGTTATGTATCTCATACTTTTATTTAAAATAAAACAGATTATTAAGAAAGTAAATTTTATGAGTATTTCATATTTCAAGCGTTCCATATCTTAAACATTTATCCCAGCATTTAAACAGCACAGTTCTGATTTACGATAAGAAACCATTTGATTAATAGTCATCTGAAAACTCTCTTTTCAAAAATTTATTTTTCAAAACAGAATCTCTTCAAAAATCCCAAATATTTGAAACCTGAGATACTCTATTTAAAAAAAAAAAAAAAGTTACTGACATATCAATAATTGTTTTAAATCAGTGTCTACAACCTATTACTGGTACTTTGCTCTGAAGATGATACATAGTTTTTAAAGCACAAGCACAGAGAAGTTGATCCCTTTTTTTTTAAGGAGAAGAATCAGGTCACAAATATTCAAGGACTGAGTCGTGCCTTCTCTGTTGGGTTTTCTGCAGTTTCTTCCAACTTCTGTCAATAAAACGGCGATTGCTTAATTTCATTTGTTTTCCTTACTGCCTAAAGTCCCAGCTCACAAATTTAGTGAACACTTTGGACTTCAGTTATTAGCAAGGTTTTCAGATAGTCTGAGATCATGCTTTCTCATGAAGGACAACTTATATAACCTTTATTTCACTATATATTCGGACAGTGTATTATTTACCAACTTCAAAGCTTCCTAGATGGAAAAATACCCACCAATATGCTATGGAATGATCCAACATTTCACACATTACAAATAAATAAATATATTGTTTTAATACACAGAAATGTTTTTTCTTTCAAAAGTGCTACCATAAAAAAATAAAAATAAAAAAATCAAACACCAAATAGCTATGAGGGTAATGTAACAATGTTAGGAATAGTCCACCATCTTCCTTAGCAAAAGAATTTGGAGACTCCAGTACCTGACACAGAAATAATTTTAAACAATAGGAGCATAAAATGTTTTATCAAGTTACCTTTATTTCAAACCTGTCCTTACTATAGCTTCATTCTACAAGACCATACCTATTAAAGCAGGTAAAGAGTGTATGTTTTAAAGAACTCAATTTTTACAGAAAGAATTCAATACAATCCCTTGCCTGTACTCACTTTTTTGATATCAAGTGCAGTTGCAAAATTGCCATTAGTGACAGTGATAAAGCTAAAGATGATGTTGTTAATGCCAGATTATAACATATAACTACCAGCTTGCTTAACCTCTAGAAGTATGGTTAAATCAAATTTACAAATAAGTAGCTATTGTCACCTACAGGTATAAACCTGGTTGTGAAACTCCTCACGTACACCAAATGGATGAGTTGTAAGTTTATAAAATTGTTTTATAGGTGTTTCAAATATTATGTTTCATACTAAATTTAAAAGAGAAACTACCCACAAGTGAAATAGAAGAAATAAAATAACAATGGAGCAAATCATTAGTGTGTTCAGAGAGAAACATATATTAATGCAAAGTAAATACATCAAATTATAATCTCAAGCAAAAGTGAGTCCCAGAGAAGACTAATTTTTAAGTATTTGTTTTCATAAAATAACCTAGCTAACACACAATAGATTTTCTTCTAACCGTGACTTTCTATTTCATGGAATACTGAAGTTCTTGCAGAATTTTCAGAGATGGTTGAAAAATATTTAGATGAAAAATGTTGATGTACATGTGTTTTGCAGCAGGGAGTGCTGGTTCATTACGATCCTATTAAGACAGATCCTCAGACTCCATAAAGTATCATTGTCATTTAGGGAAAAAATAAAATAAAACTAAAAAAAAAATGATATTGTGCCATCAAGAAAAATACTATACACTTAAAAACAAACTTATAACTTGCTACTTGTAGTAGCAGTCAGTTGAAAAGGTTCTTTTAGGTTTTTTAGTTTCATGCTCACATTCTCTAAGGTGAGAATTTAAGATGATGTTTGGTCTAACTTACTAAGCACTAGAGCTGTGACATTGTTGCTGCAAAATAATTTCAAGCAGGGTGCTAGACACTATGTTTAAACTGCTAAAATAAACACAATTGCACTGGAAAAATGAATGTATCAAAACTTTAAGTGGAAAAGTAATTAGATTATTAGTAACAAATTACACTTAGAATACTAATTCAACCTACGACAATCTCCTGCAGTATATTCTAAGCAAAATTTATCTTTCTTAATTCGTTTGTTCATGTACAGAATACAGGTGCCTCAGCATCTGAAAAACTTTAATGTATATCATTCCACGTCAACTATTTGCAGATATTCAAACATGAACATAGCTGTAGTGAGAAAGTATAGGAGCACATGCTGCACAAGCTTACCAACTAGGGCATGTAAATTCATCAGGAGTTTACTCTGGGACATTGATTAATTTAGTTTTTGCCTTCTTCAGTGTTTATGCTTGTTTAATGTTTCCTATTCATTCTCTAAAGTGACTTCAAACACAATTTCAAATGAAAGCAAAGATCAGCAGGTTAATGAGTTTGAAATGCAGTGGCTGCACAGCTCCATCTCATTACAGTATTCAGGCCCCTTCCACCTAATTAAAACCAATTACTATGGCAACTACTTACAACAAGATGTCTCTCACAATGGTAAGCTCTTGGATCTAAATAGATGTAACTTTGGCCAACCTCTTCCTTCCTCTCCTTCCCAAAAAAACGATTTACCATATCAGAAGATAGATGGAAATCTTACTATGAATTAATCATCATAAAACATATGTTATCTCATATATTAATTATAATTACATTGTTTTTAAGCAGTCTCTTTTCTTCTGGTAAGACCTAAGCTGTTACTTTGTTCCAGTTTCATGGTTAAAAATTCATCTCTAATAGTTTAAATAAAAGAACTGGCTTAAAAGCAAAGATGATCACTCTCCAGCGATCTCCAAAATACAGCAAGTTTCTTCTAGGACATTCCAAAAATAAATAAATAAATAAATTCCAAATGACTACTTAAAAATTCTCCTTTTCTGAAGAAAGTTTCAAATAAGTTTATTTTATTGTGGTTGTTTCATTGATAAGAACAGAAAGAAAACTGAATACATTTACATTTATATTCAAAATAGCCATGAAATATATTTCCATTTAAAAAATAAAAAATGTACTGTTTAAAAGAGGATTAGAATGAAAACCATTCTACTGTAAGTTTCAAATCAAAATGAAAATATTCAATTAAAATCTATAAAGGAAAAAAGATTTATCTGTGTCAGACTTATTCTTTTCCTACTGTTTAACTGAAAGTCCATGTTCTCAAGATATTGAAGGTTTAAGAGCCCTTGATAAATGAAGGAGGGAAAGACACCAAAGATGAAACCTGACTGAATGTATAACAGCTCTCTAACCTGAAAGAAGAAGAGAAAACAGCTAATATGGACCTTAACACTAAAACTGGGACATTATTAATTTTAACTAATTCAAGACTTCTATTTCTCAAATGACTGCAGTATTGAATGACTGAATTAATTTCATCTCAACTTGTGGTAAATTGCTTGCATTTCTTTCAAAAATAGGCAATGTAGTAACAGCAAAAACAAGTACTTAAAAATAGCAAAACGCATTTTTAAAAGCTTATTTCTTTATACCTGGAAAGTTAGTCTTTCTAATATAAACCAATTTTATTATTTATGGAAAGGAAAAATGACTACACAATTGTTTAAAAAACACTTAACTACAGCTTTATACTCTAAGAAAATCAGAAAATAAAAAAAAAAAAATTGTCTAATTAAATACTTCTCTGTTTTTGTTGTTTTACAGTTAATCCTTCTACTATTAATCAACTTATCTCAAATACTTATGAATAAATTAGTCAGAAAACATCATGTAAATTATTTTTCCTAATTACATCAGATCTAACAGAAAATCTGCTAGCTAACCCTCTAACCTAATTTGCTAAACATAATTGCTCAATTTTAGTAGAAATAAATAATGGAAATCAGAAGTCTTACTCAGGATACCTCCTTTTTGTTTTAACCACATAAAAGAACTGAATTTCATTTGTATTGGTACTTCTTGGAGAGAGAAAAAAAAAAAAAAAAAAAAAAAGCACAAAATAATGCAAATTTAAGACAAAGATTCTCAGCCAATGTCATGATGAAAACACTGTCTAATATGTATTGTAGGCCAAAAATATCTTAAATCATGAACACCAACAGGTATAACACATAACTGTGTTTGGAGAGGAAGAGGGAGAAGTTGTCCAAAATAAAATTTGAGAACTCTGAGGCAGATTCCTGCTATTTGCTAGCTGCATCTCGTAAGGGCTGACTGCCCCTATGAGATTACACCTAGACTAGACGGAAGTGGCATGTTCAGAATCCTCCCATTAATGAAGGGACGTGAGACAGAAGCACAAATTAGAAGGCTGATCACGTGTTGTGCTTCTGCACATAGACTGTTTAGACTGGGAAAACTGGGGACTTAGAATTATGGAAAGAAGAGGCCAAAAAGAAACATTCCCAAAAAGAAGACGGGACTGGGAAATACATTAAGTTCCTAATTGAAGGAAAGATCCCAGAAATGGAGAAGATCCTGGAGATCAGAGGGATCCATAGGGACAAATGCCAGAGGATGTCCAGGGACCTTGGAGAGTGATGTGCAAATTTGATAACTATGAGCAGTAACGCTACATGAATCGACATGATTTTTGCCAGATCTTCCTGGACCAGTAGCAACCAGGGAAAAAGTTGACACCTTGCAAACTATGAGGAGCAACTGAGTGTGTGAAATCAAACAGGATAAAAAGCTCTGACCTTTTTGTCAATAAACCCCAGTATCCTCATTCACTACACTTTGTCATTTACTCTATCACAGTCATGAACACTTGAAACCACTTCATAAAAGAAATTAATCAAGCTGGATTAACTCAGGGCGGATGCACAGTCACTCTTAGGTAATGTAACTCAGATCTTTACTATGGTTATGGAAAGTTAAAATACACTTTAACAAGCCCCTGTAAGTGATTGACAATAAGGATAGGTTTGCTTCAGCTGTGGATCTCATGTTATTTCAGCATCTCATGTTATTTCAGCAAGCATAAGCTTTCAGTGACCAGTATAAACACTTCATCAAAAGGAAAAAACAACAACAACACCAAAAACAAACAACAACAACACTATATACAGAATCTTAGCTCTGGGAGCCCCACTATAAAAAGGATATGTACATATTAGAATGAGTCCAGAGGAGGGCCACAAGGATAATCAAAAGGATGGAGCACGTCTGCTATGAAGACTGGCTAAGGGAGTTGTGTGGGTTTTTTTGTTTGTTTGTTTTAAGTTTAGCTTTTATGAACTGATCCATCAGTATACTATAGTATGCTTTATCTCACTGACTTACTAAAACTGATTCATACCTGCTTTGTATTGCAAAGCACCAAAACCAATTTACTTTCCACTGTTCCCTTTTCTCCAGTTTCTCCAGAGTCTTGAAGTCACCCGTTATGCCTCCCGTAACATATAGTTCTGTCCCTCACTAACCGTATAAAAAGACTTGTTTTGAGAGAAACATTTTAAAGAGCAATATTTTTTATAACAAAGTATTATCTTTGAAGAAAGATGGTTGGGTTTTATTTTCAAAGAAACACCCCAGAAAATGGCTAATTGAATTGACAGTTCCCAATATTCCCTGAGGAAGCAATTGTTCCCAATGTTTATGAAGTTAAACATTTCACTGTTTCAAAATAACTATCACATCCCACTGATAACAGAATAAATGAAAGCTCTGAGCTGCTGTCTGGGAAAAAAAAAAAAAAAAAAAAAAAAAAAAAAAAAACTGAAATTATATCTAATTTTACTCTAATTAGGTACCTAAAGGTATTCTTTTGCTGCAGTGTCATGTTTTTCCCCAGTCTTCCCACTCCTCCCTCCTCCCGCCCCCCCCAAAAAAAAATAAAAACTATGAAATGGTTGGCAAACCACCAAAATCATGATCATCTTTCCAGAAGAAGACAATTTTTTAGCCCTCTCCAAAAAGCACTGCAAAATAAAAACCTAACCAGCTCTTCCCACACGCACACCATTGCTTCCATTTCGAGTAGTCTTGAATATCAAATTAGGAAATATCAGATTGTGGATGAAGAAAGTATTGTCATATGGTTGCACTGTTATTCAACTCTTAAGCATCTTCTATTACAGACAGAATACAGAGCTAGACAGACCTCTAAACTAACAGACTAAGTCCTTTTTAAAGTAAATTACTGCAGTAAGAATGGTCTCTAATATTATATAACACCTTCCTATTCTGGGATCTGCAAATCTCCGGAGGTAGAACTAATCTATAGTTATAATAATGCCTATAGCCCTGTCTCAATAGCTTAACACTGGTACTGAATAATACAAACATTTACACAAGAAATATGTAGCAATAACCTTTTATGTAATTGCTGACATTATAACTGGGGCCAGGTTTAAAATGACTCTACTGAGGTATACAATACAGAGCATTAGAATGATGAAGGAAATATGACTGATTGTTTTTAAACATTATTATGCTTTTCTAAAATGTATTTAGGATTAGTAGACTGATAACTGATTTGCTTTCAGCACATACTACATGTACAGACTGGTGGGCAAATTATAGTGTCTGCTACAGGCAAGATGCAACAACCTTTGCTCTTGCAAGCTAATAATTATTTTTCTAAGAACTCCTGAAATCTCAGGCACAGATCAATTTAATACCAGTCAGTTCATAATTCTAAGCAGAAAAGTTCAACAAAAAAACACATGGGACAATGACAGGAAAACAGATACACTGCCGATTTGTCTCATTTATTCCCATCTGTTAGAGAAGGCTTTTTACCCCAAGGCATGAACATTTACCTTTCTGTTCTCGTTAAAATTTTTTCATCATCTTTCATTATCTATGCTGTTATGTTTTATTTCCACTGATTCGTCTCCCAAATAATCTCTTAAATTGACATTTTTTTATGTATCACATAAAATTAGTGTTTCCTTGTATCAGTATCCATTTTGTTGCTTTTCAACAGAAAACTTTCAGGTGTACAGAGTAGTTTTTAAATCACTGAATGCTAATAAAAGCCACTAAATCAATATGTCACTTTCAACACATTTTTTAATCACAGAACACTATTTCACTTATAAAATGCTGTGATTTAAAATGCAATAAATCACAACAATTCCTTACAGTATACCTGGCTTTTATGTTGGCTTCAGCATGAATATTATAACCCCTGCATCACTTTATTTAATCATAAAAACATAAAAAAGTGAAATACCATTCTCAATAAAATTCACCATTTGATATGTACAATGTATTAACAGGATCTTTATTAATCTTCATAGTCTGAAATTTGGTTTCCCCTCACAAAATGTCTGAAGTTGTATTACTAAATCCACAGCCATACCATACTAAATCAACATATTTGGCATGCACTATAGAAGAAGCGCTACTAGGAAAATAATCCAAAAGTTTATTTACCCAAGAAAAAAAAAATACTAATGTACAAACATTGTAAATAGTCTTGTTTAGCTGAAGGTGGAGTAGCTGTCTAGGCATCTCAGGATGTATTGCAAAGGAAATATAGGTGTTATTAAAGTTTACAATAAAGACAACACACAGTGGTGTTAAGGAATATATCCACACACCATTTATGGTGAGCCATAAAACCGGCCAAGTAGCTAGCCGTTCTTTCTGCAAGTTGTCATCTACACACATGGAACTCAGATTACACACTACAGCAACTTGCAGTAAAAGGAGAAGAGTGCTCATTACTTTAAGACAGCTTCACTAAAGCTGACACTAGACACAGATAATAAGACAATGTTACTTTGCAAATATACTTACTGCAGGGCATGTTACCTTAGCTAGGCAAGCTCCCTATGTTAATTATAAAATCAGATCCAAACTATGAGTTGAAAGGTAAAAATCTGTTTCTATTGGATGCACAATGTATAGACTGACCTTTCATCTTTCCAGCAGAATTATTCAACACTTTTGAGAATATCAAGTTCAATTTTCTTATATATAGATAAAACCAGAAAAGCGATGGGATATTCAAAATATATTCAAGTTAGAGAATATGCCCAAATGAGACTTACAGAAAATGATATGCAAATAGATTATCCATAATTCACACAGGTCAGAAATTACTCATGGCATAATGACACTAGACAATCTTTTCCATATGTGGCTTATGAGCCATTTTTGTGGAGCTCTTCCTTGATCATCATCATACTGCCTCTTTTTAGTTTTAAATACCCATTCAAAATTAATGATGAAAAATGGCATGAGGTTAAGGTCAAGAATCAGAAGGGAGAAATCTTACCAGGAAATATCAGTAACAGTTGCTACTAGTTGAATAGTAGCAGATCTGTTTTACCAGATATGAATAACAGAACTCATTAGGTCAGTGTTAAACCAAACATTTCATTTTGTCTAACCTCACTCAAGTCATTGTGAGCAATGACCTTGCAAGTAGGGCAAGAGTTAAAAACTGGTCTGCATCACATTCCTAAATGGTATTGTAGTTAAGTCAATATGAAAGTTATTCTAAAAATTCTGACAAACCTAGCCTTCAAACACACCACTATAAGCACAAATACTAACAACTGCATATGCCTGTAGGCAGGAAAATTAAGAGAAAGTGATTATTGTTAGCACCTCTTTCCTGCAGTCATTAATGGAAAGGAGAAACTGGGAAAATGCATCACAGTTCACCCTTTATGCCAAGTTAAAAACTATAAGAACACACAGAACAACTGGAGACGATTCCTGAACAGTGTTAGTCAAAAGATATTCATCATGTAACAAAACAGAAACACAAGAAATGGAAATATGCATGGATGGGCAATCCCCCCCCCGCCCCCCCCAAAAAAAAAAAAAACTTTCAGTGGCAAGTTGTCATGATATCTCTATGAATCATATTTTTTAAAGTCTACAAAAGGAATAATAGAAGTGAGAGTATAGTGAAAAAAAATCACCTTTTTGACCATCTTTCCACACAATTTTTCGATTCTTCTCATAATTTTTATTTAACCAAGTAAGGATGATTCGTTCATATGGAGAATATATGTTACTGGATAAAGGTTCTGATTTTATTCTTGGCATGTTCAGCACATTTTCCAAATTGAACGGATCAGTGGTCTTACGCGAAGAAACACGAGGAAGAACAAACACCTGAAATTAGAAACAGTGTTTTTAAAAACAAACTATAAAATAATAACTTCAATTTGAATATCAAAAAGTAACACTTCACAATCAAAAAGTTTTCTACCTTAGTAGGTATTTCAGAGATTGCACCTAAGCATAAATGTATAATAAATTTGCAGAGGCTTGGGGGAAATATTTTACTTCCTTAAAAATAAAAAGAAAAATAAATACTTTGTTTCCATATTTTTTCCAAGTTTTGATGAAATGGATGATATCACTGGATCAGTCCATGTATTACTGTGTACATTAAAAACAAACAAACAAAAAAACCCTTCTAATTACTGAATTACTAAAATGATCTGCAGTGCAATCTATAAAACAAAAAATCTTTAAGTTATATATTTCATGGCACAGTTGTGCCTTTCGATGCAGATTACACTGACTGTTCCTCCTGAAAAATAAACCATGTTAGTGTCTACAGTAAAATTCTTTGTACTCAGAGTTCATTGATTAGTTCTTACATGAACCCACATTAAAAATATAAGAAAGTATATACATATGTATAGATGTATATAGAATATACAAAAAATATAAGTAATTTAAAATTAAAAACCTATACAATATTCAATAACTTTGATTTTTATTTATTTGTTTATTTATTTTTTCCCAAATTGAAAGGATGGAACAAAGAACATGGTTTTCAGAAAGAGAAAGAATACAACTGTTTTGGGTCCAACCAACTTCATCAATCAGCCCTGAACCCTTTGACCAGTGACTAAAAGCATCAAAAACCCTGTCCATTTTGCATAAATGCTAACTACACTGCATCAGCTCTATGGTGCCATGTAATAAATAATTTAGGGTGATTTTGTTAAGGACTACTTATTGAGGTTGGGGGGGGATTAAGAAGTAAGTCATTGACAGTGTGTATTGACAATGAATGCCAATTGAGTTAAATGTTATTTTGAAGTGTGAAATGGGCCCAGTTGCCCTTAAACACTTCAAGTGATCTCTATTTGCATAAACAAAAGGCTGTTTCCTTTCAACTACTCAGAATGGTAACAGCTTGCACCCTTTTTATAGTTGTTTCTCTTCCTACTAGTTTCTGACTGCAGCTTGTAAAAGATGCATTAGAGAAGGCATCAATTTCTTGAATTTCTTTTTCATCCCTCCTTTTGCTGCAGATGGAGAGGAACCCTCTTGCATTAAGTATGACATAGTTACAGACATGTGACTTAACAACTCTCACATTTATATTTGGATTTCCTTCTTTCCAGACAACATAAAGGACTCTCATCATTGCTTTCAACTTTTTCTGAAGACATTTTGTGACACAGTAATATATAAAACCTAGTTAATTATTAACATGCATGAGACCAAATTGTAGCATCCATGTTGAACTACAATAAAAAGAAAATGGAATCACCTTGAAGCATTTCAACCCAGCATAATCTGGTGCCAAGCAGACATAGCTGAACTAACTTAATTTTAGCTTCTTTAGAACTATTTTGATTTCTCTTCTTGACGCTTTATTGAGTTGCATAGGGATATCTTAAGAGAGAAAGAAATCTCAAACTTTTACATCATAATCCTCAGATATAAATCTGAAGAAGGCAACAACAACAACAACAACAACAACAACAAAAAAGCAAGTAAATAAACATGGTTTCATGCCTTTTTCAAAAGGCATTGTCCTTGCAGGTTAATTTATTGCAATGTTCCTTCATCAGAATAACCTGACATTCTATCAAAAGAATTAAACCAGGAAAGAGTAATGGCAACTACATTTAGGAGAAAACATGCAATGTTGTTTACCCATTAAACATTCTTTTACTGTCTTTTACCAAGAAAATTCAAATCCATCCTAATTCAAGATGTCCATATCTACATTACTATTTAGATCCCGTTGAGGGAACAGGGCATTAGCATATCTGTATCTATAAAAATTTTCAGAGATAAAGTTAGGAAATGCTATTACTTGTAAGTATAAAAAAGATCCTCATTACTACATGCTCAGTAAATCTAAAAATAAATCGTATTTCTTGAAAGTTTGCCTTGACCCATAGGGTAAAATAGCACTTTTATTGTCAGTCCATATGTTTCCATTATCCTAGAGTTTCAAGATTTTTAGAATACCAGCAATATTTTAGGCCTTTCTCAAAAAGAAAGCTTGAAGTATACCCTTATGATTTATGAAGTTCCCCTTTTATTCTCTGCAGACTCTCTCTTGATAAGCTGCAGTTATGTATATGCTTTTTCATCTGGAACTTCTGCAGCAACTGAAGCTTTCATAACAGGAAAGCGTACCATAATGTATCTGGTATGGACATGAAAGCAGTATGGATGACATTCTGGCTGATAAAGAATACTATCAAGCATTTCTAAGAACAGCATTTTATTTCCAAAATAAAATTGGATAACAAAACATCCCTAGTGAATAGATGAATTCTTTTAACATTTTCTTTAAATTGTTGTGTGCTGTTTGTGTAAGAAAGGATTCTGTTTCATCTTATCTTTCTTGAAATCAAGCTATCATAGGCATAAAAAAAAAAACTTGTCTCTATTTTCATTTTAATGAATCTCCTTTTAAGATATGAAGCACTTTTTTAACTTCAGAATATTTAAAAACTACCCCCAATAAATATTTTTATATGAAACAATCTTGCTGTCTTGACAGTTCATATCCTGTTTTTCTTTACTGTTTAGATGCTTTATTTACAGAATGAATTAAATAAATAAATAAACCCTGTTCAGCAGCAGACACAGGCACCCTTGTCAAAAATGGGTTTGAGCAAGAAGGTGTGAAAGAGAGAACAGGGCATTGAATGTCAAGTGACTAGATTCAATATGAAGTAACATTAAGATTTCTGTTTCTTCTTTATTATGTCTAATTGAATACCATGTTAGCTTTGGCCTTACATGGTTTGGCTAAACAAGTAAAGCAGAGTACAATTTCTAAGACATTAGGAGGACAGAGAAGACAAATATGATGTTACAAGGCTGTAAAAATGTACTATCATGTCACAGAAAGATGAGAGAATAATGAATGAGTAACTGAAACATGTTTCTCATGCAGGAAACAGGAAACTAGAACAACTAGGAACATGACTTCACAAAAGGTTTAAGCTTATCTAAACCTGAACTACATTACTATCCCCAGCAACCATGTCCTCTGTCATGTTATGTATATACCAGTGGTGAGAGAGATGAAAGATCTATTGGGAACCACCCTACTCCATGAACCTCAATTACTGCACTGCAAAACTTCCCTTACTGCACTAGTTGTCTCACAAGGAAAGTGGCAAAAAAATAGCCAAGATAGATGGTGGGAATAATCAGAAAATGACATTCATTTTCAGTAGCTGCCCACATCTACATTAGTGTAAATAAATAGTGGCACTTTCAGTTACTGAAAAGGCTAGAAATTTTAATAAGAAAGATTGCACTTGACTCATGTATATGCACATATGCGCACATGGAAGAAAAAGGTTAAAAAAAAAAAAGAGGCAACAACAAAGAAGTCTGTGCCTCTGAAAAACAAACTGCCACCTGAAAAACAATATTTAATCATATCAAAACATTTAGAGCATGAAACAAGTCCATAGATTTAAGCAAGTACCTTGTGGTGGTTTTACTCAGATGGGCAACTGAGTTCTACCCCAACCACTCTCTCACTTTCCCTCTTCAAAGGAAAAGAGGAAGAAAATACAATGAAAAAAGGCTCAAAGATACAGAGGGAGATCGCTAAACATGGCAATGAGCAAAATAGACTCAGCATAGGGAGGTTAATAACATTCATTACCTATTACCAGCAAGGTAGAGCAGTGAGAAACAAAAAGCAAACCAAAAACACCTTCTCCCCATCCACTTCCTCTCCCCAGGCAGCTCAGGGGAACAGGGAATAGGGGCTACGGTCAGTCCCTGACGCTTCGTCTTCACCACTCCCTCATGGTCACTCCGTGCCCCTGCACCCCGTGGGGTCCATCCCACGGGATGCCGTCCTTCCCCAACTGAGCCTGCAGGGGCTGCCCGCAGGCAGCAGCTCTTCATCCATCCCTGCTCCCCCCAGCCATCAAAACCTTGTCACATAAACTCAAACACACCTACTATACAGCTTAAGTCATCTTTCACATCCTATCTTGTATTTCACTTTACATTTTAAGTCTTCCAAAGCAAGAAGATTTCCTTCAAGAGAGCATAACCAATAAACTCCCAACCCTGTTCAGCACCGATGTTCTTCCAAAGCTTTTATCCCTTCATCCTATAATCTTCTTTGTAACCACAGACATCTTGGGTAAACCACTTTTCTATCCTTTAATAAACAAATGCACATCCACACATACAGTAACCAACACCAACCAACCAACCAAAAAAAAAAAAAAAAAAAAAAAAAAACATTTTCCTCTAAGCCAAAAACTCAATGAAGTTATCTGTATCCTCCTCATCAGCAACCTGACTGTTGGTTCTTATAAAGAACAGGTATGTAGCTGAAAAACAGGTAAAGAGCAGGTTGCTAGGATCAGATTGTCCAGTTGGGTTTTAGGTATCTCCAAGGATGGACACTCCTCAATCCCTCTGGGCAACCTATTCCAGTGTATAACTACCCTCACAGTAGAAAAATTTCTTATGTTTAAATGGAATTTCCTGCATTTCATTTTGTGCCCACCATCTCTTGCCATGCCACTACATACCACCGAGAAGAGTATGTCTCTGCCTTCATTACGCTCTCTCTGCAGATATTTACACACACTGATGAGATCCCCCCTGGAACTTTCTCACCTCCTGGCTGGAGAGTCCCAGCTCTCTCAGACTCTCCTTGTATCACAGATGCACAAAACTTTATCATCTTTGGAACCCTTCATGGGAGTCACTCTAGTATACCCATTTCTTTCTGAAAAGCCCATATAATGTTTATATTTTTCATTTATTTTCTGTCCATTTGAATAGAAACATGTAAATACTTATTTTCAAATGTACAAACATTATTGATCATCTGTGATCACACCAGGAATACTTTGGAAAACTCAAATATCCAAAATATTTATCTAAAATCAGCAGAAATAAAATTATTTCAGACCAAATTCATGTCTTAGATAGAATTACAAAATTACTTAGATGGTATTAGAAAAATGCTTATCTATTTAAAAATTCCAGTCTAGTATAAGATAATACAATGGCTGCATATGTCTAGTCAACTAAGTATTTCCAGTAGAAAGCGTTTCTAAGCAGGATTACAAAAAAGGATGGCATAGCTTTCTTTTTGTAATTGAAAATTCTATAACATTTAATCCTGTAAAATGCAGATTTCTCTGACAGTATTTCCTAACTGAAACACATTAACTCACTGCTAGTTTCAGAACTAAGAAAACAGGAGTGTTCTTATTTAAACTAATACCAGATAGGCTGTTACAGAAGAATAAAATATTTGAGAAATATTTAGTTTTAAAGATCTGTTTGAAAAATAACTTTAGTAAATAAAACAGTTTTTCAAAACAGTTTTTTGTCATTAGTTCTTCAGAATGTAAGTAGTATATGTGTCTACAATTTACCTTGTATACTTGCAGTAGCACATCTGTCCAAGCTCGTTTGCTAATTGTCTCAAATACACTGTCCTCCAGAATGATTAGATGTTCGTTGCTAAACACATCTGAGTTTTTCTCATCTCCTTTTTTCAACTCAGTCATGTGGGCCTCCAGGTAAAGGAAAGATAGCAGTTATTTTCAACATTAATTTCAACAGTTTGGATAGGAAATTCACAAGAGGACAATAATCAATCAATGGCATAAATGAATGAGATGCCTTGTATAGTATAATAGTGATCAGCACTGGAATCATTCATAATTCAACACCATCTCAAGAATAAGAAGCTCAGGACAGAATCAACAGGAATTTAAAGCAGCAATCAGGACAGAGAATTAAAACTATGTTGTGTTATATATATATATATATAAAAAAAATGGATGGGAAGCAGAAAAATTAATTCCATTCTGAAAAAAAAAAAAAAAGACCGTTCAAAATTAATAACAGGTATCAGAGGTATTAGAAGGAATGGACTACTCAAGGTCTACAGAGAATTTGCATTAGGCTTTGAAGGATTAACACTAAACATGTGGTCTTTATTTAAAAATAAATAAACAAACAAAAAACTACCTTCAACAGAGTTTGCACTTTAATCCACTTCTTATAATCATTAGGTTCAAGCAGGAATTCTGGCATAACATGAGGAAGGCATGCTCCTTGGCTTCTAAGATCATTAAAAAGGAAAAGTTAATAGGGAGGCAAGATAACTCTTTTTATAGAGGCAGGGTGGTTTCTTTATGAGAACTGCTCCTCCACAAAGAATTATTTGCAGCACAAAACTCAAAACATATAATACCCATGTTAAAGCCAAAGAACCACTGTTACATAACATTAGTTGAATTAAAACTTGATGATGCTTCTATCTGTCTGTAGATCTCATACTAGAAGTCTTATGGGTGTAAGCAAAGGTATTTCAAAACTTCGTTAATTGTCAAACTGACCTATCATCTGCTTTCAAGTGACTAATAAACACAATAGAAAAAGTAACTGCAGTAATAAAAAGGCAATCACAATGGCCCAATACTAAAAAATAAAGCTAACTTTCAGTTGAAGAAAGACTTCTTTCCTTCAAATGATACAGTTTAAACTTTGGAGATGAAAGTAGTGAAGAATTATTAGATTTATTTTTCTGAGGACAGCACAAAAGTTTCCTGACTTTTATGTCAGAAACACTCTTCTAGTGTATCTAGACTTACATTGCTCTCCGTGTTTTTAACACAGCTAATGCAAAAAATAATCATACGAGCATTTCTTGTTATTTAACTAGTCCCTCATTCAAATAAAATAATCATACTTTCCTTGTACCATGCAGTCCAAATTCAATTTCCTTTGTGCATTAAAAGTCATACATCACAGATTAAAATTAGAAAAATGACAGTTTATTTCTCATCCCACAGAATTATATTGCGCTAGTAGGAGTACATTTTTGTCTCCATATTTTACATAGTGACATTATCACCTCAGATAAAATTTTGTATTTCATAAAACTATCCAGCATGTTTTTTAAAACAGAAATATTTTAATCAAGGACCCAAAATAGCATCAAGTAGTAGTCTGGTTCTAAATTCACCATGTCTAAAATTCCCATTTTCAATTAAATCACAAGCTCTGTTCTCTGAAACTTAAAACTTCAAATCTTTCCAAATGATAAAAGAAAGAAACTATGCAACATTCATCTTTTTAGATGTTCTATCTTCCTTTCAAAGTTTTTAGTTGGTAGATGTATGGGAATAGGTGCAATCTATGATTTTCATCCTCAAAAAAAGCTGTATGCTGATGTTATATATCAGCATGCCATGCATCTGCTTCTGGCAGCTGTTGCCAGTTTGGTTATTAGGAAAAGATTCTTCACCAAGAGGGTGGTTGGGCACAGGAACAGACTCCCCAGAGAAGTGGTCACAACCAAGCATTCCAGAATTCAAGAAGCATTTGGACAATACTTTCAGACACATGGTCTCATTCTGGGGCCATCCTGTGTGGAGCCAGAAGTTGGACTCAATGATCCTTGTGGGTCCCTTTGAACTCGGGATATGCTATGATCATAGTCAACATGGGTTCTATCTAACTGAATGTTCTCATAATTGGTCAGATTTTGTTACTGAAGAACACTGTCTTACAAAGAAACCTTCCTCATAATAAGATAATATATGGATAACGTGGATGTTTAAAATTATATATAATATGGATAACTGGATATTTAAAATGATGCCAGTTCTCAAAGATTGGCATTTTCATGTTGTTAAGCTGTTGCTCCTTAAGACACACTGCTTGCAACAAATGAGTTAATTCTACTTGTACTGTAAAATAACCAAACTTTTCCTTAACTGTAATGATAAAATACCAAGGAAGCCTTTTGATAGCAAGAGAAAAGTAACAGATACTTGGAATGTTGCTTAGAACAGTGAATGACATCCTCCTCAGTAGCCGAAAAACTTGAAAGATGAATCACACTTTATTTGAACCACGCTGACCAGAAAGTAGTAATTAGGGGGAAGAAAGCTGAATACTGTGTTTCTATTCTCTGATTGCTCTCCTGGGCTTTGCAGGAGGGAATGCTGTACTTTCTGCAAATCACAATGAATGTGTAGGGATAGCAGATGACTTGAATTACTCATCTCTAGGCTGACTCTGTATGTCCTACCATCATTACATTTGTGCACTGTATTATTATACAGTTGTACCAGCAGTCCAAATGTCAGACAATTTTTCACTGGGATCTAAAAGCACTCTTAAATAACAACCTGTGAAGAAATGAAAGTATCCTAGGTAATCCTAAAATGCACAGGTAGAAAAATACTATCCATAAAGCACAAAAAATGACATAATCTGATAGGACTCACACAAACTAGAATAGGCAAAAACTAACAGGATAATGCTAAACATATACTGAGCACAAATTCAATCATCTAGCATCAAATATATACAAGCACAGGAATCCAGCTAGAACTGGTTCTCAACCTATATAGTTTTGCTAGGACTGTTATCGATTATGTCTTCATTTCCAAATAACAGATCACATCACTCATCAGCCATTGATGTATTTGATGTACAGAGGTGCTCGACTCAGCCTTGACCAACTGGCTACTGCTCCAGTTCTTCTCTGAATATGTCAGTGAGTTAATGGACAAAATTCAGTAAGACTGAAGATTTTTATTAAAATTTGGCTATTAAATAGCTTTTCAAACTGCCCCAGAAACTGCATTAAAAACAACTTAGCACATCTTTACAGTTGCTGTTATGCTTAGCAAAAGTGGTTGGGACTGACTCACACCAAAACTCGTAATTTTCAAATAGGCAAACAACATCACGCATGCTTTTGATCAAGAGTAATAAGCTATATACTTTTATCCCACTCGATTCATATATCATTTTTTTATGTACAGATACATGAAGTTCAAAGTAAAAGAAGTTTTACACTAAAATATGCTGATGAACCATCCTAAGGTATAAAACTTCTAGCCTTTGTTGAAGCACAGCATAATCCAGCATGGAGGTGCCTGGTCTCACAGAGAGGTATGTGCATATCCAATTTGCTAACAAAGACAGCAAGGTCTTCTGCATAAGAATAGAAGAGAATTAGTTTCAATACTAAATTTAAATACTGCATTCCCTAGAAAATCTCAGTGGGAAGATTGGACACAAGAGCCATCAGGCTCAACAAGCAGAAAATTTTGAACCTATCTAGGAATGCTCCAAAAGTATCCCATGAAAATTCTTTAAGGAAACATCTGTGAAATAATATTTGATGGAAGCTGCTGAACAGGCAACTGTGGTAGAGATAACTTAGGGATAACTAAGTACGTGAAACTGTTGGAGAGTGTCCAGAGGAGGGCTACAAAGATGGTAAAAGGCTTAGAGGGGAAGACGTATGAGTAGTGGCTGCAGTCACTTGGCCTGTTCAGCCTGGAAAAAGAGGAGGCTGAGGGGAGATCTCATCGTGATCTACAGCTTCCTCATGAGGGGGAGTGGAGGGGAAGGCACTGATCTATTCTCTTTAGTCACCAGCGATAGGACCCGAGGGAATGGTGTCAAGCTGAGCCAGGGGAGGTTTAGGCTAGACATCAGGAAGAGGTTCTTCACTGAGAGGGTTGTTGCACACTGGAACAGGCTCCCCAGCCACGTAGTCACTGCACCAAGCCTGTTGGAGTTTAAGAAATGTATGGGCTGCGCACTTAAGTCACATGGTTTGAATTTTTGGGTAGACCTGTGTGGTGCCAGGAGTTGGACTCGATGATCCTTATGGGTCCCTTGCAACTCAGGATATTCTATGACTCTAACTTGAGGCATAAGATATGTAAAACAACAGATACGTGACTGAGTCCTTGCCACAGGCTATCATATAAACAAAATAAGATGTATAGAAGACCTTTCTGGTACAACTTTAATGTAAGGCTGTACTAATTTCCTTGGAAAAAATATTTTCACTTGTGTTGCTAATTTCCAATGTTATGAATAAATATTTGTTTGCTTTTCACAATAAACAAACTTGAGATAAATAAGATAAAGAGACATTCTTGCTCTCTCTCTAAGGTGCAATGACACTTGAAGCTAGACAGAAGACTAGCTAGATCCGCTAGACTGGTACTAAAAGACCAAAATCAAAGTCTATGTTAATTTGAGTTAGGGCTATAAAATCCCATAGTTAGGGCTGAGAGGCACATCAGCTCCAGCCTTGGATAGTAGTTACACAATTCTGTCTCTCTTGATAGGAACTGGGCAGAATAAATCAACCTGCTAATTAAAAGGATTAATTAAACTTGGTATTGTTAACAAGGGTAATAGGGTTCAGAAGAGGAAGCAAGACTTGAAGTTGCTCTTAACTACTCTGCTAGGGATATTAGCTTGTCACTAGGCCTAAGGCAGTGGCAATCAAAAAGCTCTTGAACTGGAACTAAAGTTTTTTATCCCTTTGACCTCAGAAAAACAACAATCTACTGCTCAAATAAACAAGAAAAACTCTTAAATCTACTTAGAAAACCATTCGTATTTCCACATACTCCATGCCTTGTTCTCTGGATAGATGTGACATTCCTTCAGGAGAATAATGAACAGGGTGGCATTAGTAATATGATGCCAAGACATTCTTAGCAGTTCATTGCCTAATGACTCCAGCCTTTAAGATTCAATGTGGTGGGATGTATCCATCAGTTCTTTTATCAGAATGGATGTTGAAACTGAAAACAGGAATCTGTAAGCATTGTTCCCCTTACTGAAAAAAGCCAAAGAGTCTGTTCTACCATTGCTGCAATGGTTCCTCCAAATCATCTACCATGATATATCAATGATGCACAGAAGAGTGCTATTCTGACTTATTTTTAAAATGAATGACATGGCTGAAAGTTTCAGATAAAGATCCAATGTTGTTTTGGATCCAGCGAATACCTTTCTTTCCCCTTCCCTGTTAATGTTGTAAACATTTAATCTTGAAGGTCAAGATTTTTTACTGTGTCTGTTCACTTGGTTGCTCTGCTATAGATAGCAGTGTCACACTGCTATCAATGTGAAGATTGAGGCAGCTTTTTTTTTTTAAAGACATTTAAATTTAATACTCTGTGCACAGCTCTTTTTACAGTCTTCCGTCAGGATTTTTCATTCAGTGCATTGAGTAAGCTTATGGGATCTAATGTGGTGACTCGGTGTTCCCAGGAAGATAGAATTATTGAAAGTACAATTCTAGAACAGAACAGACAGATGTGTTTGAGATAACGGTAGGTAAACAGCATGGTTTCCTGTTTACATGAAGTTTTAAAAAGTCGTAATTTAGCACTCTTTCGTGTAGTTCTGTTGATAGATATCATAGAAGAGATGCTTGTTTATGATGCTACATTAAGCATTATTCTGCTTTCAGACCTGAAATATGAGAAAAATGCTTGTGTTTGCTGGTATATCATTGCAACTACTGATTCTTTCTGTTATATAAGAAACAGTGTACATTGATTTCGTTATGAGTTCAGATACAACTACATCATGGTTCATTATTTTCAGATGAAAAGCTTGTATTTAGGACAGTAAGTAAATAGTTCTTAAATGGAAGGACAGCCTCTTCAACACTACTGAAGATGCTGAAAAGATGCAGAGGTGCTGTGTTTCAGGGCTTCTAGTGATCTGTAAGGAACTCGTGACATTAGACTTTCTCTAAAGTTAATTGTCTTCTGTTTCACAGCAACAGACAAGAAGGATAAAAAAGAGTTTATTAACCTTTTTTGATTTGCACCATCTTTGATGGTTGTTCCATTTTACATTACAAAATAAAACTGTCAGTGGAGATTGCTAGTAGCTAAATCTGTTCAGCAGCAGGAGTGGTGTTTCCATTTCTTGGCATATTGTTAATATGAAAGACAAATATATTACTAAGTTTACAAAATGTACTGCTAAAGCCAGTGATTACAGGGCAACAAGCATCACTGGAATGGTAAAATAATTCATAACAAACCTGATCTAACTACCTACTCAGTCTAAGAGATGAGATTAATAGTTGTTTTCTTTCATAACAGTGGAAAGAGAGCTCCTGTGGAATCCCTGTGTTGAATATAACCCTACTAAAGGACACCTCAATTAGTGGAAGCTGCAGAGAATACCTTAGTAAAAAGTAAATTAAAATTTATAATAGAAAAGTTGTATATCACAAACAATGCACTATAAAAGAGGCCCTAAGCCTCCTCTTTAGTTGGAATTTTGAACTATGCTAATTAAAAGGGGGAAAAAAGAAAAAGTTTTTATCACACATGTACTTACTTAAGGAAAGCAAGGAATGTAGAATGCTGCCAATGGAGCTGTAGAATTTGTTCAACAGGATCAAGGGGCAGTGACCGGCTCAATGTAATGCCGGGTAACAACTGTCCACTCAGGTGGAATAACATGTCATAAACAGTCTTAGTATCTTTGCCAAGGTTTTGTTTAAAAACATTTTCTTGAGAAGAACTCCTCTGGGCTTTACAGACATCGCTAAAAAGGAAAAGGTTTATGATATTACTCTTAAACAAACAAAACAAGCTAAGATTTAATTATTGCATCACTGACAATGATAAATTTAATAAAGCAAGAAGCAAAAACATCAGAAAAGAAGGCTGAAAAGTATAGCACCCTTTTCTTTCTACAGAATTTTTGTAAGAATGTAGCATTTTTATAAGAATGGAATGTTTAATAAGTATGTATCAAGTATTTCATAAATAAATCTATGTTTATCATTGCTTTCTGCCAAGTATAACTTTGATTTCTATCATATTGATAAATGCCTATATGTGTCCCAGGAGATTGTCTTCTTCATTATTTAGTACCAAACTGGACAAGATCAACTATTTCCAGGGTGTTTGCAAGACTGCTGATTATTAAATTTGCTTCCCCATCTGTTTCTTGATCTTCAGATTATGTGGGGAAAAAGACATATTGTCTAAAACTTATTTATGCCATGAAAGGAGAGACAATTGATATATCTGTACTCATTTTGGGAGAAAAATAGATTTCAGTTAAAAGAGCGACATAAAGTTTTAACTGTATATTTACATATGCACATATGATATATCACTGCATTGTAATATATCAGAGCACAGTATCTGGAATGATATTTTAGAAAATGAAAAACAATCAAAATTACATTTTCATATAAACAGTGCATAGATGCTACGATTTTAATATAATGCATTAGAGTGTCTATATGTTCCTCTGTTCATATCCAAATCATCTTATGATATATATTAACATTTTATTAGGCAGACACAAGTTAGTTCAAAAAAATATGAATTACCGTCTTAGTGAATATGGTATTGAAATAGGATTTGGTCCCTTAGGCCAGCCAAAGAGAGTGAACCAACTCTGAACAGCAGTTAGAACTTTCTGAAAGAAGATGTACTCTTCTTTGTCCTCATCAGGAAAAAATGATAATTCAGATTTATTTTCTCTCCCATCACTACTTGGACTATCAGCTTCACTCTCTTCACTCGTCTGTTCATCACTTTCACTTTCAAGGGTAGTATCAAACTCTGAATGACACAGAGGAGGGAAAAGTAAGAAAGAAGTAAAAAAAAAAAATAGAAAAAAGAAAAAGAAAAGAAACAAAGAAACAGACTCCTTATTTCCCTATTTTGGTCTAATATGAAATGTCATTAAAAAAATTGTTCTCAGAAAACAAAAACTGTCAATAATGAATGACCAATTTATTTCAGCAGTAAACAATGTGACATGTACATGTCTTGAGAATGGAATAAATTCTATTTTGGGAATCTAGTTTCACTTGAAGTCTTAAAGTGAAATTTTTTACCCAGACAGAAAAAAAAAAAAAAAAACAGACAAGGTTTACAAAATCATAGAGAGTAATCTTAAAAAAAAAAAAGAAAAAAAGAAAAAAAAAAAAAAAAAAAGCCTTTTGTGCAGTTCTGGTAGCTATTGCTTTACCAGCTAAACAACAACAACGATAATTCTTCACCCCTATCACATAGCATGACTCAGTTACTTAGTTGTGTTCAAACAATTTATCAGGTGTTGCATCAGTATAAGTAAGCCTATTCCCTTAAGTAAGGGAAGTAAGTAACTTTCCTTAAGTAAGTTTTTGGATTTTTCTCCCTTACTAGGCCTTCTCCCTCCTAAATCTTGACCTGGTCAAAACTTAGATTACATATTGTTAGATCTTGTTAATACCATAGAGAATGATCACACAAACATCTGCAGATCTGCAAATGTGGAATCCTAACAATAATGAAACAGCAGCAGTAACTTAAGCTGAAAACTAGAAGCTGAAAGAAGAGAGATGTCAACAGCCTCAGATGTTAGTCACCTGAAACCTTACATAAGATCTATTAGGCTTGATTCACATAGAGCAGCACCTTAACTGAGTCCCACTAACGGTTGTTTTTATACAGTACTTCATAAATACAGTAAACATGTTGACATCTAGCCTGACTTCTCTACAGTTAGTTAGTTCATGACTACAGAAACAATGCCCTTCTTAGCAATTAATCCCCTTAGGTCTGTTCAGTAGTTACTTTTCTGCCAGCTCCTCCACAGACATTTTATTGCAAATGGGACCATTATATTCTTTCATTGTTTTTAAGTAGTTTGGCTGATTTCCCTTCCACTTAATCTGCTAAAAGTCAGGAGTGTCTTCTTTTCTGCTAAAATACTTTAGTCCAGGTTTCCCATGGTGTCACTGGAAAGAACAGCCTCTCCAGAATTCCTCGATTACACACACACAAGCATTTTAAGCAAATGATACAAATGTGAAACACATCTCTTTAAAGTAGTAAGCCAAAAAGTATTTGCAAGGGCTCAAAGTGTTTAAAGTAAACAGATATGCTATACCTGACTGGGAATATTCATAGGTTGATTCAGTGGCTGCACCAAAGGAACTTGAGGAAGTACTATGGGGAAGTGATTGTGGAGTATAACGTGGATGCAGAACAACTTCTCCACTACTGTAGTCTTTACTGTCTATAAAGCAAGATTACAAGCTGAAGTTGAGTAAAACATACCTTATTGTCAGTACTCTAATGGTTTATAAACAGATATCTGTTTTTATACTTTTAGTTACTTCAATTAAAGCAAATTAAATCAAGTAACAGCTCTTACTTGACTCATGAAAATATCACTCTGGTTATTACACTGGGGACAAAAATAAAAATAAAAATAAATTACCTACATTTTCTTTCCAGTAACTATATCTTGTACAGGATGGGTCTGCATACTTGCCAAAAATCGCCTATCAAACAGTGCTAATTCAAGAATTCTAAGTCATGAAACACATATTCTTAAAGGCTTTTTGATCACAGCTCTTTAAGTAGCAAGTCTTGGTATAGAGTCATCAGACTCTTTCAGACTCAACACCCCATAAGTTACAAACTAGACTCAAAAGTATGCTCTAGTGACCCACCAGTTCTGTCAAGACATACAGAAATTGTAAAACTCACATATCCCTCTTTGCATTTAAAACAATCTACATTTAACTTACATTATCCAAATTCATATTTCTACATACAGTTCAACTCTCCTGATGTAGAACTGGGAAGGAGAATGTTGAAACTGGTCAGTGAATAGAAAAAGGTCATGAAGGAAGAACAACGTGAAGTTAAGCACTGAAAGAGTTTAACTGGAGTAGTGTTTGGAGTGAGCTACTTGGGAAGTAGAAAAAAAAAAAGTGTTGTCTCCTCGGAGTTTCTTCATGATTCATGCAACTCTCAAGAAACTCTAGAAACTCTGACTTTTTAATTTATCCATTAAATAATGTCTAATGAAAAGCTCAAAAAAAAGTCACAAAGTGGAACTTAAAAGACATGCTGGATGACTAACTGGCCTTTACACACCGCATTGTTTCAAAAACATTTACAATGTTATTCTGTGTAATCAGTACAGTTAAGGTCTGAACAATAAATATTATTTCTTTTGACAACTTTGATTGCTGTTGGTGTTATACTGATCCAGAAGATCTGGCAAAAGGAAATTGGCTACAAACCAGAAATACAAGCATAACTACTACTGGCATAGGAAATATGGCAGTGCCGAGCCTTAAGACATACTGACCACTACAGCACCAACCAAAATTCTCTAAAGGGTTAGATAATATATGCTAACATATAGTATATTTCCACTGATTATACTACAGATAATGATTAGATAAGCTAATACAGACATGCTACAACTACACTTTCATTTTGTTACATATAGGTAAACAAAGATTAAAATACAGGATTATTCACAAGTATAACATGAAACATTTTTTTAATAATTTAAAAACACAAAACCCAATACTTCTATTTACCATAGCTATCCTGAGGTCACAATTGTGTTAAATTACACTATCAAAAATCGATCCAATAATTTAATAACTTTATTTCTTGTGTCATTCTTTGAAGGCCAAAACACCTTATTATCAACATCATTTCCTAATACTACTAGCCATAATATAATCTGAAGAGTTAGAATGCAGACTACTTACTGCTTATCAAAGTAACTTGTTGATCAGAGAGGTGAAATGCCAAATATGGGTATAAAGTAAGAAGGCAATTTTCTGCTGTTGCAGCAACCTGAAGGGAGAATCTGTTCAAAACAAAATACAAAGTTGCTATTTTTCTATTTAGTCATGGCAATCAAAATATTTCAAAACAAGAAGAAAAGGCAGAAATAAAAGATATCCAGACCACTTATTTTTTCCTCTCCTGGTTCAGTAAGAGAATACATGGATGAGGTTGCAAATGATGAAATGGTGAAAGACAGTACATTCCACAACAAAATTTATTTATTGTAGAGCATGGATGTGTCCTTAAACTGAAAGTTCAAGATTTAGAAAAGATTTTCGTGAAATAAATGAAGTCAGTCTCTGAAGAAAAAATGAATTAAAATTCCAGTAGATATTTATGAGCATATTAAGGAGACTGCTAACTTGCTAAAGTTTAGGCACATTTCCCAGTACAAGAAGGTAACATTTCCTTCCATGAGACCCTGTGATCTCATGGACCACCAGGACAACTGGAACCAACTCTTAATAGCTACCTTGTAGCAGTTGTGTCTGCTTCATTATGTTATTATCAGATGCTAAGATCACTGATATCTTGTCTTCCTGAGCTTCCAACCACAAACAAAATCAGAAATAGCATGAATTTCCCCAGATCCACAGTGAAAGAAGGAAAGAAAACTGAGAAGTGTAGAACACAGAAGTCACAGACCTCAGCACATTTGTGTCACCAGTGATCACAGCAATTCACATATCCACCACATAGGTGATTTGGGGTATTTTGCTGTCCAGAGCACCATTTCTTTGGTTTATATGACACACTATGAGCATGTTGTTTCCTACTTTTTACTTAAATTAAATGTCATTTCAAATCAGGATGGCAGAGAAATTTATTTCCTGCTGAACTATTTATTTGCTCTGCAAATTAAAAGATGTAATCACAATTGAAGGATAAATATAAAAACATGACATGTTCTCATTGTATTGGGCTTACGTATGAAGGTTTTAGAAAAAGCAGGAAAGAGCCCAGCAGCTGCCCCAAGTAAGGATAAGAGCCAGCTCCAGCCAGCTCTAAAAGGGACCCACAACTGACCAGAGCCATTTGTGCCTCTAGGACAGCAAATTTAAGAAAGAGAGAAAAAAAAAAAAAAAAAAAAAAAAAAAAAAAAAAAAAAAAAGGGTTTTGCTAGGCAGGAGGTGCTCCAGGCACACTGCAGCAGTTCCCCGTTCCCCTGTGGCCTGTGGAGAGGCCCCTGGTGGAGCAGGCTGTCCCCCTACAGCCCATGGGTCCCACACAGAGCAGATCTCCACACTGCAGCCCGCGGAGGAGCCCACGTGGAGCAGGTGGATGTGGCCTGGAGGAGGCTGCGGCCCATGGAGAGCCCCCACAGGAGCAGGCCCCGGGCCGGAGCTGCAGCCCGTGGAGAGGAGCCCACACAGGAGCAGGGGTCTGGGGGGAGCTGCCGCCCATAGGGGACCCGTGCTGGAGAAGTTTGCTCCTGGCAGATGGATGGACCCCGTGGTACGGAGCCGTGTGGGAGCAGTTCTTGAAGAAGTATCCCGTGGGAGGGAGCCCACCGGGAGCAGGGGCAGGGAGGGACCATGAGGGAGCGGCGGGGACGAAGCATTAGGGCAGACCACAGCCCCCATTCCCCGTTTTTCTGCACTGCTTGGGCGGAAGGACATAGAAAAGGGTAAATGGTGGAAAGGTGGTTCACATTGATCTAGTCTGTTATTAGTAGGCAATAAACTACATTATGCTGAGTCTGTTTTGCTCATGATGGTAATCGCTGAGTGATCACCTTGCCCTTATCTCACCTCACAAGCATTTTTTCCATCTTACTTTCTCCCCATCCTTTTGAGGATGGAGAGTGAGAGCATGGCATGGTTGTGCTTAGTTGTGCACACTGTTAAATCACCACACTCAGAGTTTGTTTTTTTTTTTAATTTAGTTTTTCAAGTTGAAGGAAATAAGTGAATAGTTCTTCCATTTCTTAAATACTTGGTCAAGACATTCTTGGATTTTGCTACCTTTAACTTCTTTATTCATATCAGCCCTGTGCAATGTAATGTCATTTAATCTGTTTTGGAGTCGAAGCAAAAAGGGAGAACAGAGATTAAAAGTAATATTAGAAATTAACTGCAAATTCTCATTCAAGGTAGTCATTAAATTAATATTAATGCCTTTAGTTATGATCCTTTTAATGTAACCCATTGTCCTGGTTTTAGTTAGGACAGAGTTATTTTTCCTCCTAGTAGCTGGTAGGGTGCTATGTTTTGGATTAGGATGAGAAGAGTGCTGATAACATGCTGATGTTTTAATTGCTGCAGAGCAATGCTTACACTAAGCCAAGGACTTTTCAGCTTCTCGCTCTTCGCAGCGGGCAGGCTGGGGGTGCAGCAGGAGCTGGAAAGGGGACAGACTCAGGACAGCTGACCCAAACTGGCCCAAGGGGTATTCCATACCATCTGACATCATGCTGAACAATATATAGGGGTGGCTAGCCGGGGTGGGGGGCCGGCTGCTCAGGGTTGAGCTGGGCATCGGTCAGCGGGTGGTGAGCAATTGCATTGTGCATCACTTGTTTGTACATATTATTATTATTATTATTTTCTATCTTAATAAACTGTCTTTATCTCAACCCACAGGCTTCACTTTCCCGTTTCTCTCCCCCATCCCAGAGAGGAAGGTGGGAGGGTGAGCGAACGGCTGTGTGGTGTTTAGCTGCCAGCCGTGTTAAACCACAACACCCACGCACACAGTAAATTACTTGCTAAAGGACAAATCTACATCTCTTCAGATGAGATCTCCTAGATCTACATCTCCTAAAGATCTACATCTCCTAGATCTCTTACAGATACATATAAAGTTATATTTTTCTTAAAACATTATTGCCTTGTAAATGTTTTCTGTAAAGTAGTCAAATTCAACTATATCCATCTTCTACCCAATGCTCACTCTGATTCACAGAAAAATCATTATGATTTGCATGAACAGACTATGCAAATCAATCCTACTGAAATTTTAGGCCTCGATTTAGGAAAAAAAAAATACTACAGAGTCTAAATAGGCTTCCTTTCCACTTTAACTTTTAAGTTCTTAACTCACATATTTTGATTCCACCCTGGAACATGGAACATAAAATAGTAAAGTTTAAAATTTCAGTTCAAATAATTTTAAAATATAATTTTATTGCTTTGAAAACGGAAATATAAAGGGAGAACACCTGAAAAATTAATATGTCTTCAGCAACTGATGCTGTGAGATTTCATGGCCTATTAAAGAAACCAGGAACCTATTCAAAGTCATTTACCTTTTATATGGGTTATGGCTTGGTTTCATTATGCTATTATTAAAGGTTAAGAAGGCCCCAAAATCCTGTCTTAAATTAACAAAGCAGTTTAAATTCATTAGTCACACAGTTTGAAACAAACTGCTCAAATGGTTATATAATTGTTTTAGTCAGCTTTGAGGTTCAAACACATTCCATACATTTCCCATGACCTTGGAGCAGGGAAAAGAATGAGGGCAGATATGCAGGTAGCAAAAATTGCAACTACCAGTTATTATGGAGTGGAATATCAATGAACAGTACAATATTAACAGTAGTAAAGAAACAGACGTCTGGGCATATTATAGATTTTATTAGAATAATAACTGTATGTTCTGGATTAGAAAAATCTTACTTTGACTTCTCCAACTGAAGGAAAGATTTTTTTCTGGTTATGATAAAATAATTTCTTCCAAAAGCCAATAGGAATAATATTATCATGTTGACTAATAGCACACACAGAATCCCTTTGATTCAGATGGTGTGTTATTTCATCCATTCGTGTTCATGTTTTATGTCATCTGCTCCTACAGTCTATGCAACTCACTGACAGGAAATCACGTATTGGAAAACCACTGTTGTTAGTACTGATAAAAAAAATATTAAAAAAAAAAATCACCTACCTACTTGATTTTAAAACACAGTAACATTTTTGAGATTATTTGCCATTCCCAAGAATGATTTTTTTTCACCTTCACACATGGATGCCTCTTAATGTTACGTTGATAACTGTTATTTGATATCTTTTTTTCAGAAAGACATTAAGTTTGCCTTTAAATCAAGGGTGGTATTCCTTATTTCATTTTAATGGCAAATATAGAAGAAAGTTGATTACACAGCAGAAATTTTTATTTTTCTATAGCAAGATTTGAGAAGCTGCTAGTGCATCATATAAAAACCCTTATTTAAACCAAATATTGTGCCTGATCAGCAGCTATATTTCAGATCTCATCATATGCCTAAATTATATTTTCTCATAATTAATAAAAGCTTTAGCACACATTTATGAGTTGTATACTACACAATGATTAAATCTTAAAAATAATTAAAATGAGTAAAAATGAAGAGATTTGTGGCTGATGATCTATACAGAAAAATGTATTTTTTAAAAAAATAGTCAAATGTGAGCAACAGTAAGTAAAATATCCATAAAACTTGCATTGAAATAATTTAGTTTTATGCTTAGGAAAAAGCACGGTCTAATCTTTAGAGTGAGATATTTAATCCTCAGAATAGTTGCTTGAGTGAACATATCAACTGAAGGAGTAGCTTTTAATCACAACAGTATTTTTTACTGCTCATGTATACACCTATTCATCTCACCAAGAGAAGAGATGAACTAAATAGACAAATCCTGGAAAATGTTTATATTTATGTAGAACAAGTAATAACAGATCTGCTTCCACTTACTAGGGGCAGGCAATACGAGTTGCCATGTAGACAAATGTTACCTTAGAGACCAGACCTGAATTTTGTGTTTTAGAATTGTAAACTAGTTGAAAAAATGAACATATTTCTAAGTGTCATTCTCATTATTTTTTTTCCAGAATTATTCTTGTATTCCTTCATCTAAACAGTTCTCATTACAGGTCCCATGTCTCATATCTGTCTTTGACAGTTTGGACCATGCCCTCAGATGAATTTGTATTGCTCATATTACCTGTTTTCTTCTTCATCAGTGAAGAATATGGTCCCTAAAGATGAAATTGGCTTAGATGATCTGAAGCTTATATGACAATTTAGTTCCATATTTGTGCCATTTGATGAAAGAATTATATCTTGTCCTTCTGGAAACTGTATAGAAAAAGGGCAAATCCTGTCACCACCTTCAAGTTCTAGCTCAGGAAGTTCAACTTGAATTTGCGATGACCTGCATTAAAAATAAATAGTAATGATGATTATGCTCACAGTTGGACAATTAAAAAGTTAATTCACAGATTCACACATTTATGAAGCTGCTTTTTACAGTTAAATACAGAGGAATAACTTCAGTTTTGAAGTACATGCCAACTGAATCTAATTGAAGAGTTAAAATTCCTTTAGCATTTAGATGCTAGTTTGTTTTATACAAATGTTTCTCAACATTTTATAATTAGTCACAATAGCTCAACATCCAAATAAAGAGCAATTTCTATTCACTGTGCTACAAAAGACTTAACTGTTTCTTACTTCCATACTCATGCTTACTCAGAGGTTTCCTAAACCTAAATCTTTCATTAATATTGATCAAACTGCATTATAGCACTTCAAGGTATTTTAGCATTCAGACCAGTTGTACAATAGCAGTATTAAGTGGAAATTTGTCAATAAGATTATTTCCCTGGTTATGCAATATAAGGTTCCAGTTCCAAAATGACAATGCCAGTCAGTCCAAGACAATACTGAATCCTTTCTGGATTTCAGAGATGCAATCACTGAGTTCACTACAAGCCACTTCATAAACTGCTACAAACAAGATTAGATGTTAATAACTTGAAGATAAAGTGACTTTCATTATTTTTTTGCAACTTAAAAAGTTTTATTCCAGTTATTCAGGTATTGAAATGGTATCTATATAAGTTTAACAAACTTACATTCTTGCTATTTAAGTACAAGGAAAAAAGTTGAATCTGAGAGACCAGAGAGGCTTATTTCCACACACTTCCCAGACACAAGAGTATTTGGAAAGAACTATTCTAAAAAATTAAGATTTCTATCAGATTGGAATAGATATGGTACTGGGTTATGTTCCATACAATGAAGATCTTGAAAATGATCTCTTAAAAATTCAGCTAACAAGATGAAGTGGGTGATCCACAGAAAAATGAAAAAGTTATGAGTTATATATTACATTAAATAACATACTTAAAATACTTGTGTTGTGCTTTTTTTGGTAGTAAAATCTTGCTTAGGAAGTAAATACGAACAATTGTCAAGGTGAGACGTGAAAAGAACCCCACCCCCTCCATCAATTATCCAAACACCAGCTGGATTTAAAAACAGTGCTTTATAACCTCTGGAGCAGAGAAAATAAAACAATCTGGCTAAAGATAAGAGAAAATCCTGGTGGAGCTCTTTTCTTATTTCTTGTGCTATTACAAATAATTTTAAAAGCATGTGGAAGAGTAAACCTATCAGAAGATGGCTGCCTTGTGAAGCAGTAACATTTTGAGGACAGAACACACAGGTTTGCAGGATGGAGAGCAATATTAACTACATTATTTTTCTCTAAAATATGCAGATTCTTTCTGCTGCTAAGCATGCCATTAATACTAGCCTTCACAAAGAAAAATTAATTCACTTTTTCAGGAGAGAAAAGAAAACAAGAATTAGTCAGGATTTTTGCAATAAACTTATTTTGAGATTTTTACCTTAAGTAATCTTGTGGAATAATATTGATGGCTGTTTCAGTTTTCACATCCAGAGGAACTGGCATCAGCATTAAAAAGGGGGGATCAAAATTTATTTTTGGTGACTTCAGAATACCAGACAAGGTTATTTTGTAATGTGATGGATTATCATTTAGACACACTGATGCTTCAGATGCATATGTCCCAGGACGAGCTGTTAAAAAGGTTTAAAAAAATATTTTACCATAAATATACATATCTAAAAGAGCTGTGGTAAGATGTAGTTTAACATAAAGAAAATGTTGCATATGATTTATTTATTAAGAAAGTTTGGAATAATTGCTTGTAGTAAGCCATAAGACCATTGTTTTTAATTTGTCACAATTTGTTGAAGTTTTAAATTACCCTCCTCTGAAAGCTTTCCCTGTTTCCTTGTATTCCCATCCCTTCTCACACCATCCTGCTAACTGCTGCTAGACATCTTTCTGTTGGATGGCAAACATGCATTTTCTTTCACTGACAATACAAAGCAAGGCGCTTTATATTGTTAGCAACTGTTACACTATCAAAATATTGTTTCAAACAAGGAAGTGTCATTTATCAACTTTTCATTTATTCCCACCAACTGAAAAACCAAAAGAACAAAATTTTTATGGCCAACTAATGAACACCTCTTGCATTTAGAAATAAATCCATATCACATGTTGTAAGACAACACAGAAAGCTTAAAACTTTTCATTTTTGACAGAAACACCATTCCCTTTGATTCTCCACTGTTAACAGATTAAGTATGGAAATATCCTCACCTAATATTTACAAAAGACATAACAGAACAAGTCTAACACGTTTAACACGTCTGTATGAGCACACATTATTGCAAAAAATATACATGACAAGCTCTGCCATGATTAGATCAGCTAACTCTTTATGGAGCCAGATATAGCTGTCATTGTTTACATACACAAAAAGAAAACCTAGCCTCTTCAAAACATTTTCTCATATTCCTTCCTCATAAGAGCCAGTTTCTTCATGTAGAAGATGACAGAGGAGCTTCCTGAAAGCCTGTTAGCTCACCAGAACATGGTCAGCAGATCCCTTCCTCTCAGAACAGCAGACATGAAACTGGTAAAGTGAAAACCAGATGAAATAGGAACTTGTGACAGCGTTTGCAACATCTGACTACTTCTCAGTTAAATGAAAGTTAGCTTTAGGAGACTATTGCAGAGAAGACTGAGAAGCTCATGCTTCTAAGTTTTGATACATCAAGAACAAATCTTTCTTTTTTTTTTTTTTTTTTTTTCCCCTAGCACTTAGCTCTCTTATGGTGGAAAGGTGAGATGCCATCAGAAAAGTTCACAGAAGAGTGAACAGAAAAGTTCACAGGATGTGAACATTACATCCTGTAAAAACAGGATGTTTTTACATGCTTATAAGAGAGTAACACATGTTACTCCCATATACAAGCTGGACAGACTTAAGATCCTACAGCTATACTCTAAGTAAACCATATTTCTGGTATCGTATCTTCCTGTGTATATATATCATAGAGTAAAGGAAAGTGACCAATAAACGCCATAGGAAGGAATGCCATTAAGGAAGAAAAATAGAGGGGCAGATGTCAGCACCAAAGAACATGTTATTTTCATTAACTCATAGTTTAAAGTATTCATATTAACTGTATTCCAAAGTCAAACCTTAAAATGACAAGAAATAATTCTCCTAAGCTTTCCCACACAAACTTTTCATCCTTACTGTACATATCAGTTATAACAAATCAATTAATTACATGATTACATTTCCCATAAAAGCCCTGACTTGCTCAGAATGCAGAACAGAGAGTGCTCTTCCTGTGTACCTGATCACTCTCTGTGCGGACCCACATTTACTAAAATTGAAATACTGCATAATATGAGCTAATAATGAGCTTATGTCAGAAATATATATATTATCTTATTAACACAATATTTCATGTTAAATAAACTACTTGGAATTAATAAGAATTATGTCCTGAACTGACAGCTGAGGTCACAGATACTCAAGTCACAAGGAAAGCAAGTCAGATGCTGATTAATCTGGAAAAGTGAAAGGTATATAAAGAGTGATGTTTTAGCTAAACTTGTGTTTCATTAAATGTGAAAAATATGGCAAAGCTAGAGCCATAATCTAAACCCTTTGTCATTTGCCACACACAATGCAATCACCATCCTGAAGAAGTCTGCTCCATCACTGCATAGTAACCTGGAATCAAGGTTGTGTAGATCAAACAAACTAGGGTGCTAGAGAACAAATACTGCACAATTTAAAATTAGGAATCACTTAAAGAGAATGGATAGCATGATCCTTTGAAAATTATTATTAAATCTTTCTTCCTCATAATAATCTCTTAATTTCTTTCCATCCTGTTATTTCCTTTGACTCTGCAGTTATTCAGCTTCAGTTAACAGCACTTTCTGTTAATGTCTATTACCTTTTTTTTTTTTTTTACCACCATTAAGTGCAAAGGATGCTTCTGCCAAGCCTGAGAATACCTTCCACTCCATTCACCCATAAACTGACATGAATCTCAACCAGATTTTGTTTCAGTCTTAGGAGCAGTGAGAAGAAATTCCAGATGTGGACCTCATATAAACTGAGTTACGAGATGAAATTTTATTAATAAAAAATGTCTGGGTTTTTTTTTTTCTTTTTTTTTCTTTTCCTTTTTGTAAGTATTCAAATCACTTAGCCAGGAAAAACTAAATATTCAGAATATTGTGGGATATACGTATTCTGTCATTTACACCTTTCAGGACTACGCTCAACGTTTGTGATTTTGCTACTATTTTGATATACTACCATTAACTTCTCTAAGACAGACAACTAGCATTCCAGCAGATGTAAAAGTTTTCCTTAGGGAGATTCTATGGTATTTACAAATCTGTCTGTCTAAATTTGCCAAGTAATAACAAAATCTGTACAATTATTTGGGAACTTTCCTCTTTGTCTTTTCTGGATATATTTATTAAAGTAAATAAGCATTCATTGCCTTACCTTAAAACAACAACAAACCTCTAGATAAAGGAACACAACTTTTCAAAGCATGTATGTGCTTTGAAAATTCAATAGTTGCTTCATTTTCAGTCTAGTTTGCATTAGAAAACCCATCCAGCTCAGACTGCTTAACTCCCTAGCATATTATACTGGGACTATAACTTATGCAAAGTCCATATTAATAAAAACATAAACAGAGGCTGTATTTCTGCTGAAAGTCAGTTATATACATATGCAAGTTCTCCTCCAGATACATCTCACACACTTCCAGAGGAGAAATATTTCAGGTCCCCTCACCTTCTACTTCACCTGTTTCAGTTTCAAGTTAAAATAGCAGCAAAGGCTCATTTAAAAGGCCGTCTCTGTAAGGATATCCATATTCCTTGATCCTCTCTATCAGTATAAATTACTTATAAATATGTATAAATCTTTTTTTTTTCCACAAGTCTTAACTGTCTAGTAGCATGTTTTCCAATCTTTTGAGAGTGTGGGGGAATAAAGTAAAACCATCAGCTGCTCTTCTCACCCTCTTAAGTCTGTGTTAGATATTACTCACTTCCTATACTTGTCTCCCAAATAAATATTTCCAGTTCAGTTGCCCTAAACTTTCAGATAATTCATGCCATATTACATATATATATACACCTTCATCATAAATGCATGACAATGAAGAATTTGTGTAAACTGGAATACAGACTTCAAAACAGAGAAGTTACAGGTAGCTAAAAGTTAATGATAAGCCCTATTAAAAATAATAATATTAATCAAAAATGAACTAATCATTTCCCAGCAGAACCTGTTTTAAGGTATAGTTATTTACTCTCTTACTGCTGTAGAAAAAAAAAAAAAAAAAAAAAAAAAAAAACTAGAAGATGGAGGGTGTGATATTCACCTATGCCCATTACATAATTATCACATCTTCCAGGAACACTGAATTCCTTTTGACTCACTGGCACATTTGGGAGTATTTTGCCACACAGAATCATAGAACACAGATCTATTTGCCTTACTATTTTTTATTTCACTTGCTATTCTTCTGGTAAAGGTGTGGTGTTTCTTTTATGTCACAATATGATACAGTGAATTTTTTTCATATACCATTAATACAGTACATTAGTACAGCAGAAAATAATTGTATTGATACTTCCTCATTTCTCAAGAATCCCTATTAAACTGGTAATTTTTTGAACAGGTAGCATCATATTACCACGCATCATACAAAGCTCTTGTATTTAGTGTACTACTGTAGCATTATGCACTCGTTATTATAAATATCATGGAATATTTGAACAAATTACTCTAATGCACACTCAAGGTTCTTCCTGAGGCTTGTTCATCCCCACATACTACATCTTTACAGTACAAATACATGAAGGCAATTAGCACAGCCTATTCATTAACTAGGTCTCTTGTGTGGGTTTTGTTGTATCTAATGCTCTGTTACAAGAAAGAGTAATTATTTTTCAGTGATGTGTTAGTACAAGTAGGCTACCAATCACAAAAAAATACTTAAAATATCAAATTAAGGGCAATAGATTTTACAACGATTTACATTTTTCTGTAAATAAAAGATTTGGGAAAAGAGTGAAAATAAAAATAACTTCAACTGACAATTATTTACTAGTCAATTTCATGTATATATGCATTTGAATTTACACAAACAATTTATTCAGTAATTTAAAATATTGTCTTTCATTTGCATGCTGTTTTCTGCTTCAGCCTTTGCAGCACTTGAGTATTTTTTAATACATTCTCACAATTTAAACACCTAACTAGCACCAACCATCATATGATGACCGTGCTAGTTGTTTGGTTCAACTAGGGGATAATTGTTTCCTCTACAGCTGCTGCATAAAATAGTATTAGATAAAATCTGCAAAATTTCCTTAAATGCTACAGTGCTATATAAAAATAGGAGAAAATGAGACACTGTGCTCTCCCAGGCCCCAAAACCATCACAGATCTGGACATACAGCTTGACTGTTCTTATCTTCTAAATCTAATATTGCCCTGACCATCCTTAAAACCAACTCCACAGATTTAATCATACATTAATTATTTCTGAAACGGTATATTCTTCTTTTCTCTCCAAGCTATATGTGTTAACCTAATAAATGCAAAATACAGCTATATCATCTCCTATTAGACAAATTATTTGCTTTGAATTTGAGAAACAAAGAGTGAACACACAAGTGATTATTTTCCTGTGATCCACAATTACTCCATCCATGTGCATACCCCTCAAAAACATCTATTAGAATACCTTCTTAGAAGTTTCAATACTTATTAGGTTTTAGTAAATGAAAGACTACAGAAAAAAATATGATACCCTATTGAAAGCAAAGTAGAAATTTATAAAAGGAGGAAAACCATGCAAAATAAATTAAGAGTTACAGTAAACTACACATGTATTTTTTAATTACAACTCAAAACCACAGGAGGTTTTGAGGGTTTATATTTCACTTTCCATCCTATAATTCTATTCCTCTTTCCTCTATATTTTTACTCCAAAAACCTGGGATCATGGTATGTTTTTGCATCTTGACTTTTATAACTTATTTTTTACAGACTTGCATCTCAACATTTTCTCAAAAATTCAGAATTTAACCCAAAACCTTTCTTCTGGTTAGATACACTTTCCTTATGCAATTTAAGTAGATCATTATATCCTTCAAAAGAAAAGTGAGATTCCAAGTCCATATTTCTAAAAGTCTGTATAACTGAGTATCTGAAAAGAAATAGCTCCCACCATTTTCTCCTATGGTATCAATGTGTTCCGTACAATCTTCTCGTCTTCCTGCTTCCACTGTTTAACACCTTCAATTTACACATTCTAACATTTTTTCGCACCTTGGAACAATGTCTTCTTTCAATTCACTCAGTATCCTTGGATCTTATTTTATTTTACTAATTTCATATTTGTCCCCAAACCAGCTCTTTAACAAACATTTTCATTTATATTTTATTTTAGTAGCTTCCATAAGTTATCACTAAAAATTGATCAAAGAACCTCCAGACAAGATGCAGATGGGATCACATCACTTGATTCAAAAACTAATCACACTAAGTATAGAATAGAACCTACACAGTAAAATAAAATAAAATAAAATAAAATAAAATAAAAATAAAATAAAATAAAAATTATACTCAGTACATTTTTATGGCTGTTTCATAAGCGTGTGTTTCAGAGCCAAAACTCAGGGTTTTAGCAATTTACTTTGGAAGAACATTGGGGAAACTGATGCATCAAAAATGTAAACATACTATAAATATTTTTGCTCGGTCTTCCAAAAATAAATGGTATTTAACTTTAATCTAGCAGTTTAATTTGAAATAATATAAAATTGAATAATTTATTTCTATTTCTAAAATGATACATCATGAACATGTCAGAAGTGTAAAAAAAAAAAATACAACTATAGATACTGATTGGGTCAGAGACTTTCCAGGTAATATATGCCAAAAGAAATACTATTTCAGACAAGTCAGGATTAGTTACTCAAAATGAAAAATAAAAGAATGTAAAGCAAACCACTTCCTAAACAATTCTGCAACAGTCCTTGTACATTAGTTACTTTTCCATTTTATGAAACAAAATCACGGCCCAACCACAAGTTGAAAACAAAAGCTACCAAGAAGACATAATACATAATGGAAAAACTTTCTACAGTAAAGCAATCAAGTCCAAGTAACATATGCAATTGAATACTGCTCTTACATATTCACAACGCATATGCAGTGCAACACTTACTACAGTATTCTCAATTTATCATACAGAATCATGGCAAGACTCATGCCTATAGATCTTTACAAACTAATTTTCAATTATATCAAATAGTTTGTAGGGCTTGACTGAGGTTATAGATTTCAACTGTATCATCAAAAATAGAAGCAATATGTGACTTTAGGTAAGAGACAATCACTTGCTGACTCTGTATCATACCCAACCAACAAGACAACTTTTCTTCCCTTCAAGAATGCTGGCATCACCAGTAGGCCACTTAAATTGTCAATATTGCTCAGTTCTGTGAGGGGCTTTATCAATGTTACAGTGTTACATTACTCTTTACCCAGAACACTTGTTTGACTGGGAATAATGTAGAATCTTAATCTCCCAGCTTTTGTTAGGAATCTATTTTATGTTTTTTACTTGGTCTCTGGTTCTCTGAGCAAACTATTCAGATTTATATATATATATATATATATATAAAAGATTTTGTATCTTTTGGAGGAAGGAAATTTCTGTTCTTATCTAAATTGTGTCTGGTGGGGGGAAGGGGGCGAGAATCACACACACTCCAAGTACCCTTGGAAAGTGTAAATATTTAAACCCATTGGCCCAAATACAAATTAAGGGACAGTGCTAAAAATAATTTAGTTATCCTAGCATTTAATGCCTTCTGTGTGCAAAACAGACTTTTCATATAATGCTACACAAATGATTCCATGTTTTGTGTTAGGTTTGCAGCTGTCTTTTTTTCTCAGAACTTCAGCATGTCTTTTTGGCATTTTGGTTGACTATTTAGTCATGTTAACTCGGAGGTCATCAAAGTAAGTGCTAGTCTTGATTCATCATAGAAAGTGATTTAAACAAAACTATGAAAATGCTAAAATTGTCCAAAACATTTCTAGAAGGACTCATAGAATTACTTACAAGGGCAGAAGACTACAGTAATACTGATTTTTTGTCCTGGATCAAGAAATCCAGCATGCAGACTAAATTTGAAAATACTGTCTTCTGTATTTTTGCCTGCATCATCACAGTTCAATTTCCATGTCAAATACTGCCTTGAGATATTCTTCAGGTCAAGCTCCTGTAAATATTTACAGAGAAAGGAGGGCATGATGAAAGATGAAAGAGGGAAAGCAGCAATCATAATGATACCTTTCACATTGCTCTGTCCAAAGCATTTCTCTTGCAATCAGAGCAGACTGAAAGCAAGAAAGCACTAGAAAGCAATGAAGAACCCAGTTTACTAAATCTGTAAGGCAAAAAAAATGAGTGTTCCCATGAGAACAGACTAAATGATTTCCAGTCACTCACCACATAGATAAAGAGACTGATCAACATATTGTGGTGGGAGTGCTTAGCCAAATAGAAACAAGTATTTACTGATACAAATGGAGCAAAGCAAGAACTAAATGCATGACTCAGGACATTAAGATTTACAGGTGCATATACTGAAATTACAAAAGTTTCAAAGGAGGTTTTCAAAACCCACTCTTTCAATCCAATAAGAAAACAGTGGGAATAACAACACCAAAAAGTCTATTCCTGTGTGTCAGAGTTGCTCTTTCTCATAGTGCCCATTCTTTCTCATACATCAGAAAGCCAGGATGACCCCAGTGCTGAGCTTTGGAAAATTTTCTAGTGATCGAAAACAAATATGAAATCAAAATTTGAACAAAATGATGATGGAAAAAGTTCAACATAAATAAAAGCATATGTTTGGAATGATTGAATTTTGAGTTCCAAGTCTATGTTCTTACCCAGTTATTTTTAAGTACTTAAAGTCAAGAATAACTATAACAACATTAGTTTACGTACCTGGGAATTCAGACTTTCATCAGGACTATTGTAACATATACAACTTGAATGTTGTGTAAATGTAAGTTTCATTGAGGAGAATTCCAGTGGTGATTTAAGTACTGTTGGAAATATTAAGTAAGGATGTTTATATGGTATTGTTTTGACACATGGTTCCTCAAAGTCCTTCCATAAAACCACTGTTTCAGCACATACTTAGCAGAATTGCTTCTCCCCTTTATTAAAGCTCTAATTTCTTTTTACTGTTCCCATACTATACGACTACTAAATGGCTACCATAACTGTCTTATTATGGCCCTTTAGTCACATTCAAATGACTTTAATTTTACATCTATCATACAGCATCTCTCCCTCATATAAAGATGCTATAAACAGAGTGTCACATGATCTGCCTGTTGCAGATGAATTCAAGGACATTCAGACTATATATACACAAGCACACTTTAGAGATTTAAAGTAATGCTTCTTAAAAGGGGACATGGAATATCTTCAGTCAACTACTTCAGTTATATTCAGAGTATGACACATATATATATTCATTTCTTTAACAATAAAGATGCAGAATACTATTTTCATGTAATTCTTTACACACATCCAAATTCACTAATGTTACTTCCAGACCCTGTATTATTTTAGTAGTTATAAAATGTTTTTACATTTGTGATGGTATTCATCAGAAAAGGCATAAAACATTTTATCACAACAGCATTCCTCTTAATTTCATATAGCTGGAATAAAAAAAAAAAAAAAAAAAAAACAATAACAAAGGATGAAGTTTAAAATGAGGATTTCAAAAAACAAAGATGTATATTCCCACAGGAGTCTTCATTTTGCCTCTGTATTTGGTTAAACAGCTAGGAATTAATGTAGCAAGCATACGGATTATTAAAATCTGCAAATTTGTTTCACACCCCTTGAGGAAGTTTGTTGATCAATTCTCTCTTCCCTTCAAAAAGCCCGAAGCGCTTCTTGATCCTATGTCTCACATTATGTAAAGACCAATATTATCCATATTTCTCAAAAACACAGACATATAACCTCTGTAAATTAATATTGTTTCAAAGCAGGAACCTCATCTTTGGAATGCTTCCACCAACTAATGTACGATTGTGCCAGTCATTAAGTCTCCCCACCTCTTGCAGAAACGGTCTGTACAAGGCAAACACAGCAAGAATAAAGGACTAGGCACAGGGGAGGGAGGGAAAGGAAAAGATCAACTCCATGAAGAATCTGAGAGATTGATCAATTAAAAAAAAAAAAAAAAAAGTCAGATCACATGAGGTCATGACATGGGTACTATGCGTTCTTCCTTTTGTCTGGATCAGATAGGGATTGTATCTGCTGCATCTGAGCATATGCAAACTACCATTATATTATGTTATAATTACATAACATATTTTCTATTATAATATCTGGATGTTATCAGAATGAAACAATTAAATGGTTCTGAAACATTTTTCACAATCTGTTGGAAGCTGATAAGTGATTTTTTGCTTTGATTCTGAATTCAAACAAGCTCAAAACTGTTAAGATTTTCCACAAATGAAATTTATCATTTCTACCAGCTCCAGTAAAAGGAGAGGATTTCATAGAATCATAGAATCATTTAGGTTGGAAAAGACCTCTAAAGTCATCAAGTTCAACTGCTAACCTAGCACTGCCAAGTCTAGAACTAATCCATGTCCCTAAGCACCCACATCTACACATCTTTTGAATACATCCAGGGATGGTGACCTAAAAGCTTCCCTGGGCAGCCTGTTCTAATGCCTCACTACTCATTCAGTGAAAAAAAAAAAAAAAAAAATCCTAATATTCAACTTCAAATCACCTTGGCACAACTTGAGGCCATTCCCTCATCAAGCTTGTTGCTTGGGAGAAGAGACTGGCTACAAACTGTAGCCACCCACCCTGCTACAACCTCCTTTAAGATGGTTGTAGAGCATAAGGTCTCCCCTGAGCCTCCTTTTTTCCTAGTATGTGTCGCACATTTACAGAAAGTTCAGCTTTACATGTATTTAAAAACATAAATTAAATTTTGGAAAATTACATTTTGGAAAAGCTTTACGTTTCCATGACTTTTACAAATTACAATGATTTATCAAATATCAGCTTTCTAAATCCTGTCCTTTTTTGTGGTTTCTTTGGTTTCTTTCTTTTTCTTGGGGGGGGGGGGGGGGGGAAGTGGGAGGGCAGACAAATGATAATTCTCTGCAATTAGAATATACAAAACATCATCACCACCTGCTTTAAGTCCCTAGTTTACTTACCAACTGCTTTAACTCTACAGACTGGAACAGCCACAGTCACTGTCTGTGGCTGTGGAGCAATAGTGTGCTTTACAGGCCCAACAGAAGTTGCAGACATAGAGGATCGCTGTAGCAATGGAAAATCATCACAAGGAGTATTAACTGGAAGAGTGAAGTCATAGGCTGCCACCTAAAGAGCACAAATACCATTGTGATCACTTTCCCAAATAAAGTGGTACTTCTAAAACCACCAGAGTGGTAATATTGTTTTTTATTACTATATCACAACTATTAAAACTAACTGCAGAACTAATCATGATAATATTAGGATGTTTGTTTATTACCATCAAGTGTGAATCATTAAAGTATGCAGTGATGAGCCGTTTTTGCCCCATAAAGGAAAAAAAATGTATACCCCAAAGTATCAGCACAGCTACAGACAAATCACTGGTAAATCACTGTGCTGTGCTCCTTTCCATCCTGAGCATAAAAAAGATTGAAACTGCAGCCCAAAAGCATAACCATAAGAAACTAGGAGGGAAACAAAAATACATAAATTAAGAAAGCATTCTTCCAACATGGAAGAGAAAAACTCAGCTGTTATGGTATAGCCAACATAATGAAATGGGTTCAGAGAACCAGGGGAAACATGAGTTAAAACTGACACAAGTCAGCAAAAAAGAAAAATACTCAAAACCACCATCACTGAATCTCTCTGAATTCCAGGATTCCAAATTCCATTGATTTTGATCTCAGTTTCGTTTCAGCAATCACATCCCAAAAAAGTGGGGTTTAGAATTTAAAGACAGCATGTTTAATTTTGCATATATATATTTTTTTTTCTGACGGGTTATGCATGTGATAAACCTAATTTATTTCACAGTGTACTTTTCAAGAAGGTATTACATACCTTTCACTTGATCTTTCCAAGATCTTTCTAACATAGTAGAGCAGCACACTCTTCAGAGAAATAGATATGGATAACCATAACAACCATAACAGAAGAAAAACCAAAACTTCTACAATAAAAACACTGTTGGAGTCTTTCAGTGACTTACCTTGAAGGACACTGAAATATTCAGAAAGGATTGTGGCCTACAAAATCTGTATGCTGCTTAAAACATACAGTAAAGCCGAGTATATGAAAAAGTTGAAAGCTTTCAAATACCCAAATACCATAGGAAACATCATGCTTCATTTTCATGTATGTGGTAGTGAGTGAAATATATGAATGACAGGAAAGAAAAAAAAAATGTGCTGTCCCAGGAAAGGAAGCTTATATTCATCTTTAACAAAAAGCAACCCGGAGCTGAGGTAATGAGAAGCAAGTATACAGCATTTACAATATTTGGAGTTCCAGCAGGGTTTTTAATACACAATTACAAGCTCCTGGTGAGCAAGATGTGTGCTGAGCATTGTGGAACATTTCATGTGTTTGCATTCAGCAAGATGAAAACATGGGATAAAAGGAAACATTTTTAGATAACTGTGCCCTTGTTTATATTGATACTTAAGATCTGATAATGACTAGATTTTATAACATAGAATTATACGTTTCAAAATTAAGATGGTGAAAGACATTTCAAATTTTCAGTATACTAATATTTGAGTTGGATCATCAACAAAGAGCGAGTAAAAATCTCCTGATGTGATTTAAGTATTATTCTAGTTTAGTACCTCAAGTCACCCACATAAAATACTTCATGCTACCTCTTCAAAGTATGTGCTTGCATCATAAAACCAAATAATTAAAAATAAGACTGAAAAAGGATCTTTTCTTCAGTGTTAGAAGTTCCTTTCACTTCAAAGTATGTATGAAATATGTTGCTACTAACAGTGGCTCCTTGCAATTTTAGACAAAAACCTATCTTGTCTTACAGTTGAAACTAAAAAGCATTGCATTTCAAGACTGAAATCAAAAATCATTTAAAACACATGATAAGTTTGATAGATTAAAGCTGAATACATTCTTATTTGGTAACCTTAATAGCTGTTAAAATGTATATTTAAAAGACAACTGCAAAGTGATCCAATGTGAGAGAGGGAGAAGAAATTTTTCCTGGACTCTTTAGGTCAAGAATCTTGTGTAACAGTCACAAACCAGACTCAATCAGAAGCTTTTATCATATTCCTCAAGCTGTACGTGAAGTTTGTTATACTGGTCATGCTTAGCCACCGTACATCTTCAAAAATGTAAAATGTAATATGCTGCCCATATAAATAGCATATCTCACAAGCATTATGGCTCACCATAAACTGAAAAAAAGGGGGTGGGGAGATGACTGCACACCTCAGTGCGCACCTCAGGTGCAAAGATTACAGCCAGCTGTGGCACCTCCCTGTAGCCACAACGGACATCCTTACATGCAAAATTCTAACACTTGAAACATCATTGCTAAGAAAAGCTATAAAAACAAGAGACCTAGAAAATCCCTTCCATCCCCAGCATGTGTCACAGGTATACCAGTATAATGAGACTGCATTTTACAAGACCTAGAAAGTTTGGTAAGATTAAAAAGCCTTACCTATAATAGATACCATGACTTTATATATTTTTCCTATCCTGACTTTAATTATGAACGTCATTTGCAACGTGTTAGTCTTAGAAATTAAAAAGACTTTAAAAGAAGCTTTAAAAAGAATAGCCATGTGCAACAAAGCAGCTTTTTGTTATGTGTTCACATAGAACACCTAGAACACCTCCAAAATAATGTAAGAAAAGCGGTGTAGGCTGCCACAAGAAGATAGCAATGCTTTAAATAAAGAATCTGCAATCTGTCATTTCATTTGAAAAAAAAAAAAAAAAAAGCTTTTTTCTTCTTAGAATTCCTAAACACAGTTGTTAATTTTTAGGAAATCTTTCTGATGAGAAAGTTCAGCTACCCAAACTCATTTGAATCTATCAAACAGGTTTCATACAATGTGGATGATAGCTCTAAACCTAACAGTTACAAGTACAACTTCACACCAAATTGCAAGTAAATCAATGAAATAATTTATGACTTAAAATTAACTTAAAACACCTGTATAAGAAAATAATCTTGTATTTACAATATGCAGAGTGATCAAATATCTTGAAGCATTAGAAATCACTGAATTTTTATGTTAAGGATCTTTTTAAAATTTATTTATAGCACTAGCAACAGACAAATTTTCAGCAGTGATACCTGGAGAGAAAGTATAATGTACATTAAAAAAAAAAAAAAAAAAGCAGTTTGATTAAAATTTAAACTTAACTATAAACGTAAATGGTACTGCAGAACCAAGGTTTTATGTACTGCAGCTGTATACAATATATATTCTCAAAGTCTTGTAAGATTTAACATTAACTCTTCCTTAAAATATACAAAAAATTTTAATGCAGTCTAAACTCCCCTGCTTTCCATCACATATAACCAGCATAATGAGTAATGTAAAAAGTGTTAAAATCCATCATTCTGAACACTGAAATAAAACTAAATCCTTCCTTTGTATACAGAGATGTCAGAGATGGTGCACCAACAATACCCTGATTATTTTGTAATTCCACAGTTGACTTTCCATAGAATTCATTTCTTACACTGTGAATTCTGTGCATTAAAATAAATAAATAAATCTATCCTTATCAATGTCAAAAAAGGGGGGGGGAGGGGGACCACCTGTCACTTCTCTATATGAAGTCAAAACAAGAAGTTCTGACAAGTGTGACTTGCTCCATTTGTCTCAATCAAAGCCCTAATAGGTCTCATTATTACACAGCTGTGTATTTCATATTTTTTCCCAAGGTACTGGAATTTTCTATTCCAAAACATATGGGTGTGTTTATGTATACATATATATATAGTTGAAGCAGCACATTCCTGCACCTTGTTTTGCCTTTCTACCTTACCCGAACTTGAATAACACTGCTGCTAGCTGGTGGATCATCCTGCCTTGAGAAGCACAGTGACAGCTAAGGACCAAAAATTGTCTCTGAGCAAATATTCAACATAATAACACACTGTCCATTTCCCTAGCACAAAAAAAAAAAAGAAAAAAAAAGAAAAAAAAGTGCTCCTCAACCTTTCTTAGACAATCAGCTGGCAGAACATGACTCATGAGTCACGATCAAGAAAAGCCATGCATCTTGAATAGGGACAAGAGTTCCAACAAATATTTGGCTGGATGTTCATGGGGTTTTTTTGGTTGTTTTATCTGTTGATTCGTTGCTGTTCTTTAAATCAAAATGAAATTTTGTTTTACTCAGCATCTGAAATGAAATGACTTACAGCTGGCTAAACCTCCTTATATTGCAGTGAAAAACACACGTAATCATTATTTGAGAGACAGTTCATTAAAAGTATAACAAAACAGAAAATAAAGGCTCATATAGCCTGTATAAATAAGGATTTTCCAGCTTACCTATTTATATTTATTTGTATATTGTTCTCACTTATGTACATCTCTGACTATAACTGCAAATGAATCCCACTGTTCAACACTTTGTGATGATGCAGAGAACTATATCACCTCCTACACCTTCTGAGAGGCTGGAGTAACAGGAAGGGAAAACCATGCCTTACCTGAGCAGCATCCTAGCCTTATCTATAAAGCATCAATTTAATTTTATTGCTTAGACTATTGGAAAAATTATCTCTAAATGTGTAGATGTTATTTTATAAACATACCAATATACTTCATCTCTAAGAATGTCTTTTGATATCACATGTAATTGTTCATACTAAGTTTTAGGATAAATTGTGGCAGCTATTCAGAGTTGATATGTGTTTACTTAGTTTGCTGATTTAAAGCTTTTTAACCTAAGGAAAACAATTGCCAGGATGGTTTTTAGCAGCAGTATTCAAGATTGATTCAATTCCATGTTTCTAGTATCTACTTTCTTAGTACAACACAAATTTGTGGGGTTTTGTTGGTTTACGGATAGCATTGTCAGTAATGATGACTACAACAGCAGGAAGCTTTAGCAGAACCAGACAGCAGGCAGAAAAGAATTCATCTCACTGGGATACAGAAGGCTTGCAGCAGCTGGGAGGTAAGCTGGGTAAGAACAGTTGTCCAGAAAACAGTGATGATATCAGAGAAACAGCTGTTCAAGTTGAGAGGCAGGATATAGTGCTAGCAACTGTGAAATTTGAATAGAATAAGCTCAATATAGAGAGATCTGAGCTTTTTCAAGATTGGAAAGTCAGAAAAGAGATGGAAGAAATCTGATAAGAGAAGGGGCAAGTCTAGATGCAGTAGAATGATAACAACAACTCAGATCCAAGGGGGAATTTCTAAGAATCTGCAACTAATGAGAGTCTCTGATCATAACAAGAGATGCTGCTACCCATACCACTTTCTTAACAAAACTATGCTTATTATTAAAAAAATAATTTTATTATACTACTTTGCAGGAGCTAGATTAAAGAAAAGCTACAGCATCCTGGGGGGTACAGGCACTTCCAGATGCTTTCTTGGTCATGCCATACTGGGTGGCACATTTAGTTTTCAAGGTTATCTGCCTTTTACATTAATCAGTGCTATTGCTCCCAGCTACCAGTGCTTCATTAAAGCTCAACAATGTTAACATGCGACCACCAGTGGGTTGTAAGCTCTAAGTGTATTTGGGCATGTCTTGCCTGGTAATCAGTAAGCTGCCTCCTGCCAGGCAAGCGATAATATACTTGCAGCAGAATGGAAGCACTGGTTGCCCACTGAGCCTACATAGCACAGGGTAGAGCCAGAGAAACGATATGAGCACATGGAGAGAAGGGGAAACAGAAATAAATAAAATTTGTGAGAGCAGGGCTTATTAATTGGTTATGAGGCATGAGGCACCCCAGGGAAGTTTCCTTTTTGAAGTTCTTTATTCCCTTACTTCCAAATGAAGCTGTTCTGCTTGGAAAAATGAAACAAAACAAAGCAACAAAGCTATGCTCAAGACTGGAAAAGCACTGAAAGTTTGATTTTTTTTTTTTTTAAAAAAAAGATAATATTACAGAGAAAAAACTATAGTCAACAGATGCAATATATTTGACAGTAACTTATTTTTTTAAAAAGAGCTATCAGAAAGCAGACCCAGTTAAATATAAGTTTTTTTTTTTTTTTTTTTTTTTTTTTTTCCAAAATTATATCATTAGAGCAGATTGCAAATTGATAAAAGCCTAGTCTTCAGTTAGGTTACCTTATCACCAGCATCAAATGACAGTTGGAGATGCTTGTCGATAACCATCAGTAATGCTGAACAGTAGCTCTGACTACAAGTGTAATTAACTAAATAAGTGGTTCAGAAGACTTCTGAGACAGTAGACCATTCTGCATGTTTAATCATTTGAATGTACAGCAGTGTTAGAAGGAACATAACTATTCGTAATCCATCCTTACACTTGGCAATGAAAGAAAACAGCAATATAGCTTAATCGCAGCAGGGGGAAATAGAGTACTGGGAGGCACATAAACTCCCTATTTTGATAGTTTGGAGGGGATGGAGTTCATTTCCTTTTTGAAGTTCTTTATTCCCTTACTTCCAAATGAAGCTGTTCTGCTTGGAAAAATGAAACAAAACAAAGCAACAAAAAGAGTTGATATTTCACTAATCTGGAAGGGGATGATTGGCCTTCTTCTACATTATTTTCTACTACAATGAAGAATTAAGGATCAGTTTGTACAGCAGCACTATCACCAGAGAAACCCCATGCCATAAGCAGGAAAAGAGCTGTCAGATATCAGGTTATGGCTCCCACCAATATGAATGTAGTTTAGAGATACAGAAATTGTATACACAAATTTCTATTCTTGATCCTTCATACCTAAACAAAAATGTCAACATTTTCCTTACTGAGCTTCTCTTCAGCTTGATAGTGGGTCACTGGCGATATTCTGTGTACAATTTAGCATACCTTCCTAGCACTGTATCCAGTCAACACCTGCCCGCCTTGCCTATGTGAATACTGCACCAGACAATGTCAAGATACTTATAAAGATATCTACTGCTTCTCATCTAACCTCAAGACCTGCTATGCTACTGGAGGAAATTAATTCAAGTTTAAATAATTCATTTTAAATAATTCATTCATGCACAAAATCTGAGCTGAAAGCAATACCAGAAAGAAAACCATAGTGTTAACAGATGCAGGCTGTAATATGCAAACATTTATTTCAATAATGTTTGGAATAGAGAACACAACTTCTATTCAAACAATAAAATCCTAGGTAGGAAGGAGGGACAGTAGGAACAAGGGAGAAAAGAACATTGTTGACCCTTCCAAGATGCACTGTCTCTGAAATTATTTTTAAGGTAAAAATGAAGCTAATGCAACAGGTTTTTGTGCTGTAACCTGTTGTTTGTTCTGAAAGACATTTATAATATCAACGACTAAGTTTTGTTGCTGTTCAGTGTTCTCCATATATATGAAAATCCCCAAACCCTCCACTTAAAAATGTTGCTCAATAGGTTGACTTAAAATTTATTATAGTGCTGCCTATTGACATGTACCACCAATTAAATGCAATGTTCCTGATGTAAAACTAACCCATAGTCTCATATCTTCAATTTATTTCCCTCATATAGCTCCATTAGAAAGCAACTTTGCTGATCTTTATGACACACAAAACTCCTCTACTTTTGTAGTCCCCTGAGGTCATCTGAGAGTTAAACCATAAACAGCTGCAAATAGAAAACAGCCACCAATTGCTGAATGACTTAATGAATGTGTGGTAAGACATCTTGATTTAAATGTATTCGTTCTCCATTTTGAAGTCATTGGAAAAGTATGTTTTCTTTGTGTGCACACATTTAAGGAAAGAAGCAAAAATTGTATAAGTTACTTCAAAACTTGTTTTCTTAAGAATGAGATTACTGTTACAAAACTATTGCACACACTAAGATATACATCTAGAAGGTCTATATTCAAGTTTAGTGACAGTTTAATTTATCACCAGTGCCCCAGCAGCCTACCTCTTTTGGCATGAAGGACAATGAGCACTGTAAAGATGACTTTCCCTCTAAGTCAACTGAATACAAATAAGGCTCTGAAGAACAGTTTTCAACCACTGTCAAACAAAAATCAGAATCAAGTTAGAGATGTCATTACACTAAATATCAATTTTGTAATAATTGCAGTACTTGAAAGTGATTACCAACACAGGTGTATACATGGTAAATATTTCTCATCTAGTTATGAATGAATATAATATTTCTCATAAGCATTATGGATGTAATTTTGAGAAGTGTTAATCACCAACTACCTTCAGTAAAGTCATTGATTTGGGGGAATATTTGAGATGAAAGAAGAAAAAAAAAAATTATCTTTGAAGAAAAGCATCAGGCAAATAGTTAACTAAATAATAAAAACTCATACCATGGGGGAAAAAATGGAATCTTAGAATCACAGAATGGCTTCGGTTGAAAGGGACATTAAAGATCACCTGGTTCCAACCCCCTGCCATGGGCAGGGACACCTCCCACTAGAGTAGAGTGCTCAAAGCCCCATCCAACCTGGCCTTGAACACATCCAGAGAGTTACCAACTTCTGTGGGCAACTTGTTCCAGTGCATTACCACCCTGCACTGGAACAATAGTACAGAATAGTACAGAACTTCTTCCACTTATCTAAAATAAATATCTAAATATAAATCTAAAAATAAATATCTACATATCTGATCTACCCTCTTTTACTTTAAAACCATTACTCCTTGTCCTATCAATACAATCCCCAATAAAGAGTCCCTCTCCAGAGGGACTTGGCTGAACCTTTTTTTCTAAATGACCCAGGCATAATCTGCTCTACAGAAGTTTACCAGTAAGGCTTCCTTAATTTAGCAGGCTTTCAGGTCCAATTTTAAGACATAGGCGGAAGCATGGGTTTCCAATTCTTAATGTAAAACTTCTTTTGAGGAATTATTCATCCTGGAGGCACGCCGTTTGAATAGCACCTGACCTGACTGAATACCCCATTACTTGTTTCAAGCACAAACTCTGATCTAGAAATCATGTGCAATGAGTCAGTTCCCAAGCTGGCTAGCTTCCTGTTGTAGACAGTCTTGCAGTCCTCTTCCACATTAAGATGACCAACTAGGGGTACCCACTTCCCCTTTGAAATCTACTATGTGGAAGAAAACCCTTTGTTCTTATGATCATCAGATCATTTGTTGTGATCATCCACATGCAGTTTTACATAAGGACAACTAAACATTACATTATTGGCTAGCACAAGAAAAAGTATTGATTTCCCAAGCTTTCAGGGACAAGAGGCCACAAGAACATAAATTCTCTCATTAATGAATTTGTTTAAATACAGCAAAGGTGGTACCAGGATTGAATTAGAAAAGGGATGAGCAACAATGAATGAAGAATAGGAAACTGCAGTCCTACGAAGAAACAAATAGCAACTGAATTCCACAAATTACTCCATGGTCATTCTAACTTGTAAATCATGTAAACCATGTAAAACTGAGGTCTTGTGATTAAGGCACCATTAAAGGAAAAAAAAAAAAAAAAAAAAAAAAAAAGTCCAGATCTTTATAATGTTGCTGAATTAACTTAAGAGTAAATATTCTCAAAATAGTGGATAAAAGTCCACGAACAGGAAATAAGTATAGTTGTTCTGTTGGGTTGACTTTTTATTTGTTCTTATTGTTTGTTGTAACTGGTGAGAGGGTGCTCAGACATTTTTATATGCCTTTGCAACTACAGGGAGAAAAAAAAAAAAAAGAAATCTACAGGGAAACTGTCATTTTCCAAGTGATTTTTTTTATTATTTTTATTTTTGGCAACCATCATTTTAATTTATATTAAGCAGCAGTTTTAGAATAATCATCTTAGGTTTTCTGTTAATCAGAAAAATTGTATACCAGAAATAGTCTGACAGATTTTCTCTTAGCATTATTCTTTGTTTAATGAAAGCTGATATAGCAAAGCAAATACCTGAATGATCATTAGCACTCAATTTAAAATCCTTATACTTGTAAAAATCAAACTCCACTCTGGTTCGTGCCTGTCCCTTGTTCTGAAGCAAAAATGGAATTGATTTTGTAGAATCAACATAAACACCACCAAAGTCAAATAGTTCCTGTAAGTTTAAAGAAAAAAAAAAAAAAAACGTGGTCAAACCCATGTGAAGTTAACTTTGTAACTGAACAGCATGTGAAAAAAATAATTGTTCAATGACTCAGAATTTATAATACATTAGGCAGACATCTCAGTTAATTAATTATCTTGCCTAACTCTTATCTTTAAATTCTTTCCCAGACATCAAATGCAACAAAGTCCAGTTACACCATCAGTAAAGTCTTCCTCATTCCGTAAACACATCAGTGGGTTCACTTCTCCCTATCCTATATTTTTCTCTATTACTAACCTTAAAGAAATCTTCTCCCTTTTAATGGCTTGGGTTTTGGTTTTGTTTTGTTTTGCAGGTGTTCAAGTTCAAAGGTTAAAGCTGTTATCATTTAGTGAAACTTTCATATATACTTTTTTTAAATTTCTGTTCCCAAGTTCTTCTCTGTTATAATTTTCTCAGGAAGTTAGTACAGGGAAAAAATAAATAAATAAATAAATAAATAAATAAAGGAAAATATGAAGTAGGAATGAGACACTGACATCAAGATAAAGCAAAACACTACTAATCTTGACAGTTGCTACAAATCCTTCATACTCACCACATCAATCTTTATTTCAGGGGTCTCTACAAATCCAGCAATCCTGAGCACTAGTACTCCTGAATTTCGCACTGCTACCTAAGTTAACGGAGAACAGTGTAATTGTTGACAAGATCATTTTAACATAATATCATCAAATCTGTCAAAATTAAATAAGAAAGTCAAAAAGGAAAAAAAAAAAAAGTATAGAAGAACCAATAGTGTCTTTGTGGTATACCACATCTGGACAGTCATAGTTGTCAATAAAGTTTCAGGAAAGACCAGTCTTCTGCAGACAAAAATAATGCTGCATGAGGTTGTATCATTAGAATGAACAGTTTCCTCTAGCAGAAGATGAGTGGATGAGTTACATCTATTCAGCAGCTGTGAGGATTGGAAAGTACACCTGAAGACAAATTGCTTGAGGGAGTTGCTGGCACAAAGTAAATGTTGTTTTGAGCAGTGTTTGCTAGAAGTGGAAAGAAGAATGACTAGTAGGTTCAGTGAGCATAACGTATGCAGCCAAAGGCGACAAAGAATCCAGGATTAGAATTAGAATCCAGGATTAGGAAAAGGTAGCAAAGATCAGCCCCATAACAGAATCCCTTTTTTTCTTCCAATTATCTGACCAAAAACAAGTCAATGAAGCAGGCATGCAGAAAACAAACTAGGAGTAGATCTTTATTGCACTCCTATTATCAGACCGAGTTTACTGGTAAATTCATCTCCAATATAACCTTTTTGTAATGTTCATGAGAAATAGTCAAGAAATGAAAAGCATTGCAGTATTTCAGTCCTGCTACTCAATAAAACACAAAAACTGCATATGTCTACATGATCTTATGAAAACAAGATGTTAGTTTCAGCAGCTTAGCAACAGTATGCTATGAATCAGCTCAACTGAGAGGCTGTTTAGTACTTCAGAACAGTACTGAGACCAGAATAACGGAATATCTTACTAGCTATCAACAGCTGTAAGAAAATATTTTTAAAGTATTAGAACACTTCAGATAAAATTCAGAAGTGCTCAGATGCACACACATCTCAACATTCAAACATTTCCACATACAAACATGCAACATAACGTTCAAAAGCCAAAAGTCATTCAGTTTTGAATACCTCCACTCTTGTATCAAAACTCATTTTTGTATTTGGAGTAAAAAGGATTTTGAGCTCAGTATGGCCTCCCACAGGTACCACCCCGTCACAAGGGGTGATCAACATTCCAGGCAGTGGATTTGAATGAAGGACCTTCAAACACAAACATATATTAAATAGTATTGAAAAAAAAATCACTACTAAAAAATACATTACTATATCTATCATGAATATTTTATATTCTTACAAGGTGAACCTTCATAACATATAATAAACAAATTAAAAATCCAAATAAAACAATCACACAATACCAAAATAAAGTATGAACAACAGTTCTGAGGATTTTAATCAGAACAATTCTATGTCACTATATAAGTATAGCAAATTATTCTGTGATCAGAAGAACTAATGAGGTTAAGTTTACTACTAATTTGTGGCCTATGTGTTTACCTGCTCTGGCCCACCTCTAATCTAATTCACATTACAGCCTACCATCCTCTTAGTTGTGAATCTAGCAAAGTAATCACATTTGCTGTGACTAGTCTGAGTCTACGCATGCATTGACTGGGCAGCCAGTATGAGAATAAGATGACCAGCCAGTTCACTTTCTCTCTCTGAAAATAATAAACATCCCAGGTGTAAATGCCTTTTTATAGGGTACACCAATATGGGATTCTTCTTTCACCTACGGTTTTCATGCAGCTTCTAGAATCTTTTCAAGGAGGTTTTATCTCTTTGTGAGACACCATCATTTTCTCAGGTTTGGATTGGTGGATAGACTGATACATAGAGACAGAATTCCTCTTCACATAAATCTTTTTTCATCTGAAAACTAGACAAAAAATGAAGCAGTTCTATATCTAATAGCTGAGAATTCAAAGCTGTAACACAATCCAATAAAATGAACTCTCCTCCTCCTCACCCCCAAGTAATTAAATGTACTAAAAATAATTTTAGTTTACTTGGAAGTAGGCATGATTGTATCCTGTGTTTTGAAGAATGGCTGTCTTACAAGTAGGTAAACCCATTGGACAATGACTGAATGGTATCCTCTGTTCTATAAACTGAACTTTTGTGGTACCAAGCTGTCAAAAAAGAAGAGAAAGCAAAAACAAGCAAACCAAATAACATATTACTAAGTATAAATAAATAATCGGCCTTATATTCTTTACGTTACATAATAAGCTAACATACCTCTGGAAATGTACAAATTACAATTACTTAAACAGAAAAGAGATACATTTTTAAAATGTGACCATATTTAGACAATATATTGAATTTATCTAGATTCAGAGTTAATAGATTCAAACTCAAATACATTTCTAAGTTAATTTAAAGATAAATAAAAATATTTTAATTGTAATAACACAAGCTTCACAGTTTTTTTCATCTTAAATGTGTGAATAAGACAAGATACTTTTTAATAGCAGTAATTCTTAATAGCAATAATAATGCCAATATTCTAACTTACACACAGCCTGATTTTAGTTATGACAATTTCCAGTGTTTCAAAGGAAAATGCTACCATGAAAAGCTACCAGTCATATCAAAAAGAATGGGGAAGGTCTTATTTACAATCAAAACATTTACATATAGAGCATGCAGTCATCAGAATAGTTAAAAATAATTTTAAAAATCATTCACACTTCCTGGCATGTAACATTACATACCAAATTATTCACCTAATTTCTTATTTCTGGAAAATCTCTTATTTTGTCATAGGATTCCTTCTATATATTTATTCTATTCCACCTTAAAATAATTTGAGATTCTCTTTGCCACTGTTCAAAAAACTATCCAGAACATTTCCTTTCAAAATAGCAAAAAACATGCTCAAATAACAGGACAAAATTATGTTACAGCCAATCCACAGTTGTTATGCTGAAGCTATTCATCCTCAAAACAACTTTCTATTTTCCTTCTCCTCGATTTGTATCCCTTTAGCATACATATAAAGAATTATCATATCACCTCTCAACCTTTGTTTAGCTATACTAAGTAAGACAAGAAGAACAATTACATATATATAAAGACCACTCAGTTGTGGTGCCAAAGGAAGTATATAACCACAGCCAAGACAAAGGCAGTCTTGCCTTCTCCATCATTTCTTTGGAGCAACACTCTTTTTGTAAATGTGTCAAGCAGAAACTACATAAAATTAAAATAATTCTTTCAAATGCTCAACCAAAGAAACATATTTAAGAAACTGCTTGTTAAAAAAATTTGCTTTTCTAAACCTGTCGTATGATGTGTTACCTTTGCAAAACATTTCAACTTAATTGTGTTTCCTTTACGCACACACAAGTTGAATTCTCCTGCTTCTGGGGAGTTGAACCCTGGATGCCAGACAACTTCACACTCTAAGTCTCTATAGGGTTCCACAAAGCCTAAATAACATGAAGAATGATTATAGTCATACACATTTAAAATTATCAAATTATGTTGTGTAATTACAAATAACACAAGCACATTAAAATCAAATGACTATTATTGAACACAAAGCCTACATTTCAAAAATGTTGAACAGTATGATGAATTAAATAAGGTTAGTTACTGAATTCTCACGTCAATTGCTTAACATCAGTTTATCAGCATCCTGCAGTAAAACACATTCAAAGTTCATTGATTTTTTTTTTTGCCTCAAATTACCCAAATATTAAACTTTAACAAAAACTGTAAAAGAACAGACAACCCTTCTGGTAGACTAATACCTCTGGGAAGGAGCATATGCTTTTTCTTGCTTGCAATTGATTCTGAACTCAGAATCAAAATATCTTATTTCTCAAGAATCAGTGCACACCAAGCTCCTCATCTAGCCAAGTCTTTTTTGCACTGAATAAAGTCAACTCGGTTAGCAGTTAGTTTTTTTAAATAATGAAGCTCCAACATACTTTTACAGAACACTGTCTTTCAAAGGAAAAAAAATGTCTTGCACACTTCTAACAAATATTGATCCATCGTGCAGGTGAAACTAATTCCAGGGGGAATTATATTTGTGTCACTCACACTGTCTACATCAAATTCTAGCAGCTTTGTTCATACAGAACTTTTGGAAAGCTCCTTAAGAGCAGTGTGATGTTGCTATCTGCCATTAAATGGCTGCCTCACTTTTTAGATATCACCAATTTGAGCTCAGAAAAATGGCTACATGAGAGCTGCTTGTTGGACACAGAAACAACAAACTGGACTTAGCACATGCTTGTAGGGTTTACATAGGGAATGCTGGTATTAACACTGATCTGGTACTACTTCGGGGATAAACTGATACTGAACCAAATACTGAGTTTATAGAATCACCTGGATGTTTCTCTTATTTAACATTATTGACATTTAAGATAATGCTGTATTTGCATTGCATACCTTTGGCTGGCTGTATAGAAAATGCAGTTCCTTTGTCTGTAATTACAGGTTTCCAAGTAAACTCAGCAGAATGGTTTCTGGTATTGTATACCCTGACAGTTGTTCTAAATTCTGTCTCTGCCAGGTAGCCAGGAATAGGATTTAAAATCAGTTCCCTTTCAGACAACTGAAGTTCAACAGACACTGCATTTGCAATGACCAGCACATGCCCAGGATGTTTGTTGTTTATTGTGTAAGAAAAAGATCTGCAGTATAAAAATAAATATTTCTCAATAGCATTTTTAGTTTTATTATGCTGTAGTCAAAGAAAAAAATATGTGAAATTGAGTCATTAGGAAGAAAATACAGGAAACAACTGAATATGAACAGTTCAGGCTGACAAGAAAAAAGCTATCTGTAATAGATTTGCATGTAACTTAAACCACCTGAAAGGTGAACATCATCCCATAGGATTATCAACTTCATACTGTTCGTTCACAAAAGCACTAGTAAAATGAGAATTCCGTCTTGACACCAGAGACAATGTTTTGCCTATAAACTTACCCAGAAGGAAGTGTATCAATAGATACAAGCACAGATAGAGAGATACAAGACTGACAGAATGAGCACAGTATTTTCATAAAGTTTCTCCTACCATATAAAGTATAATAGCACAATTTTTGCTGATGTACAGGTGGCACTGTGGTTATATATGCTTTTGCCACAACAGACTTAAAAAAAATAAATAAAAAACAAAGAAATGTTAATATAATAGAAAATTTTTGCAACATAAATCTGCATTTTATTGATATTACCACAAATCAGTGTTCACCAAGTTTAATTACACCAAGTTTAAATTAGCAGCCTGATATTTTTCTTTATTCTACTACTCCAAATTAATTATGTGAAACAAGATAAATATAAGAAACCTTACTTTTTAAACATTCCAAGCTTGTTTGTCTCAAAGACTACTGGAATATAAGTCTTTGTAAGAGGAGGCACAACCTGACACAGTGGACTTGTCTGCTCTAGTTCATCTATTTCAATCTCAATTTGTATCCATATATGGACTAACAAGTTATTAACGATATGTAGTTTTCTGGCAGTTGTAGAGTACACGCAAACATCACCAAAGTCCATAGTAGAAGGACCTGGAATATAGAAGAAGTAATATCTTCAACATTAAATGGTAAACATTAACATAATGAAACATAACTACTAAAGGAAACATACTAACTAAACTACTAAGGAAATACAACTACTAAAAAATTCTGATCAAACCATTTTAATCCCTCAATTTACTTACTTAGCTAAAACAACCCTGTGGTGCAACAAATTCACATTTAAATTTTGAAGTTTATATTTTCCTATTTATTGCAACCCAAAAGTCAACACCAATATTTATTGTTAATTCTTATACAGATATTTAAATGGGAAAAGTAAGGTGTTAATGACAAAAGGCAATATTAATAAATCTTTTTCTTTAATTAATCAGATATTTAACTGGCTAGACAACCAACGATTAAAGATAAGAGCATTTTTTTAATTATTCCTTGATATGTGACAAATAATACATATAATTTTGTGGTGACAAAATGATCTCTGTACAGTATTTACTGCTATCACTGATTTTTATGCTGGTCTGCAAACTTCAGTGCTTATTGCACTAATCAAATACTTTAGAAAACTGTACATACCTTTTCTATTTATATGGTATTTATTTTTTACTTTGCCCCAAATATATCAGTATACACAGCTAGAATATTGAAGTTCTAGCTTCATTGAAAATTAAAAAGACAACTAAGAAAGTAATGTTTGTTTTCATTTTGAAGCTAAATAATATGACATGGCCTTGTGACCTTAAAACAGACCTGTTTTAATATCTATATTAGGTTCATGTGGCAATGTTTTGGTAGTGGGGGGGATGCAGGAGGGGCCTCTGTGAGCAGAGACCAGCTCCAGCCAGCCCCAAAAGGGACCAGCTGTTAGCCAGAGTCGAGCCAGGGAGAGAAGCTGGGTGGGTCTCTGGGAAAGCAGAGTTAATGAAGAGAAAAAACACCACGCAACAGCAGCTGGGAGAGGGGAGTGAGATCATGTGAGAGACCCGGCCCTGCAGGGCCCCAGGTCAGTGCAGCAGGAGGGCAGGAGGTGCTCCAGGCAGGCATCAACAGCTCCCCTGCGGGCTGTGGAGAGGCCCCTGGTGGAGCAGGCTGTCCCCCTGCAGCCCATGGGTCCCACACGGAGCAGATCTCCACGCTGCAGCCGGTGGAGGAGCCCACGTGGAGCAAGTGGATGTGGCCTGGAGGAGGCTGCGGCCCATGGAGAGCCCCCACAGGAGCAGGCCCCGGGCAGGAGCTGCAGCCTGTGGAAAAGAGCCCACACAGGAGCAGGGGTCTGGGGGGAGCTGCCGCCCGTGGGGGACCTGTGCTGGAGCAGTTTGCTCCTGAAGGACTGTACCCCATAGTATGGATCCCTATTGGAGCAGTTGTTGACATGGGCAGCATCCCCACACTAGAGCAGAGAAAAAGTGTGAGGATGAGTGAGCAGCAGAGACAAAATGCTATGGACTGACCACAGCTCTCGTTACCCCTTCCCCTGCACTGATTAGGAGGAGGAGGTAGAATAAAGTGTATTGGGGGAAGCTGGTTTTAGTTGCTTTTATTTCTCTAGAAGAGAAATAAAAAGACCTCTCTAGTCAGATATTAGTTGGCAATAAATTATATTAACCTGCTTTATGCTGAGTCTGTTTTGCCTGTGACAGTAATTGGTGAGCAATCTCTCTGTCCTTATCCTTGCCCTTGAGCCCTTTTCCATGGTATTTTCTCTCTCTGTTCCATTGAGGAGAGGGAGTGGGAGAACAATGTGGTGGAGTTTAGCTGCCCAGCGGGTTGAAATCACCACAATCCAATGTGTTGTTAATAGATGAACCCCTCACAAACTTTAGAAGGTGCTCTACATCACAGAGCTTTCCACCAGAATTATTTTGAAGGAGGATCCTGAAGAAGTTTTAATCTATTGGACCATCACTGTTATCTCAAAGAAACATTCTGAAGACTCCCCACATATGTTGATGATATTAATGCTGATCTAGATATTACCCGATACAAGCCATAAGAGTGTGAGCAGACCTCATTTTATGCAGCATTCATTTCTCCATCATGGGCCATACCATAACTGGTCTTTAAAGAAAGCTCTCCTTTCACACTTCAATACCTAATCGTATCTCCCTATCATCTGGTGAGTACAAAGCTTCAGTTAAACACTAATGTATATATCAAGCTACCACCAAATTAATCTATTTTATATTTAAGGTGAAAAGTTATGAACATACATTGTGTTACTACAAATAAGTGCTTTTATAACAACTATATGTGTTTAGTAACCAAAGTAAAAATCTTACCAATTAGTATTTGATGAAGCTGTTTGGGTGTCAAAGTTAGACTACAATCTTCCTTCTCTTGGGTAGAAGATGGCATAGCACTAAGCCCGCTCCAAATCTGGGATAAGCACAAGACATCTCAGAACAGAATCAAAAATTTTTATTATTTTTTAATATGTAGATATATATTACATATTTTATGCTTACGTTATTACTGAAGCATTTAACTTACTTCTTTGACTGAAGATTTAGAAGCACTTGCTGCCAGTCTTCGACTAGTTAATAGACAATCCTCATCTAAAGGAAGCATTTTGAACTGTAGCTCTTCCTTGTGAAAATCAGTGATTGAGATCTTTGGTGACACAAGTCCTTCTGCAGGTTTAAGGCCTATGCTCACAGAATTATTATAAATATTAAACTGCCTATAGGCAAGGGAAAAAAAAAGAATAGGGAAATCTAGAATTTTGAGCATTTTATGTTCTACACATCAAACTACCTAAGATTATTTAATACAAGAAATAATACTTTAAGTGAGAATATTTCATTGGAGAAAAAAAAAAAATCAAATATAACAAATGCATTTAGAAGTCTTTTATATCTTTTATTTTATTGTTTAGACAAGGACTAACAACCATTGCATGTTTGTGGATACTGCTTAGCTAAATGGGTTACAAGCATTATGGCTACCAGAATGTAATTGTATCATGTCTAGAATATACCTTAAAAAAACAATGATGTTGTAAAGTCAAACACTTGAAAGATAACAAATGACAAGATTACAACGGATCCTTTAACATGTGTATATCTGAGCTGGACCACTTATAGCCTAATTTTCTGATCAATTAACTTTCCTGATCAAGGTTAAGCTCCAATCAATTTCAACTGCAACCATACAGTTTTAAACTTCCAGAGAACTTACACAGATGTCTCATATCAAGTTTTTATAAAATTATCCTGACTTCAGTAACAACCATAAATTCATCTGGTAATTGTGAAATGTGCCTTTCTGTTCTTGCTCCTCTTGAAACATACCTTGAATATGTTATGGTCTTATAAGTTACAGTCATATAAACAGCACAATACCAGTGCCTTCCAAGAAAACCATATACCATGTATAAGCAGAAAAAAAAATACAATATATCCATCTCTTCAAGCCTTGTTTGAATCATGATATATGTACACAGAAAAACTTAAAACTGAATTTACAACAATAACCTTCTGCCCATATTTATTTTTAAATAACAAGTTTTGAGATTTAGCAGTGTTAAGGTATCACTTCTCTTGCCTTGGAGGAAGGTTTTGCAGGCTTTTATTTTTTTTTTAATAAAATATATTTTTTAAATAAAATTAAAAGCATCAGAACTGTCACATAAAGTTTTCCCAGACTATAGTTTTCCAAGGTTTGTTCCACAACATACCAAGCAAATACAGCAAATTCTTACTCCATAAATTTGTGTTAGTTAAGGCTAGAATGCCAGTACAATCCTTTGACCTTCTCTGTTACACTACACAAGTTATAACTCACATACTCATGGGTGAGCTAGATATATTGATTAGAAATACATGCAATTTATTATATTACATATATATAATATATGTTATATATTTATTATATATTACTTATAATAATACATAATATAAATTTATAATAATATAAATAATATATTTATTTATATTTATATATTAATATATTTATATTTATATATTTATTTAATTTATAATATATTTATTATATTATATATTTATTTATATATTATATATATAAAAAGATTCCAACACAACCATAAACACTTTTTTGCAATGAGCCATAAGAAATTCTTCTTAAAATGTGTTATCTTAAGTTCATCTTAGGTTTTATTTCAAGTTCCATGGCCCTGAACATAAGTTTTACCCTGGAAGTAATCTCTAAGTGTCTATATCTATGTTTGACCAAAACTGGTTTTGAATATTTTATAAATGAAGATCCCAAGACCATAAGCATTTCTGGATGTAATAAAATTTGGCATAAGATTGGTGCCACTAAATCTATTCTGCATCTATATATACATTTTTCATACAAGCCTCAAGTATTTATTTATCCTTCAAACAAAGTCTTACCTGGTGGCATCTTTCTGCAAGCGACACTGCCTTAAACTAGAAATGAAATTGGCATAGTATTCCTTGTGTATTTCTTTTAACAGTCGTTCATAGTCAGTATAAGAAAACTGTGGATCTATGTAATTATATCTCTCAGTCTTTGTAAAAATAGTCCTAAATATTTAGAGAGAATCACAGTTTCATTATTTGCATTAAATGATTCTGGGTTTTCTTAGAACTAGAATATATTGATTTTGCTACATACATATTTCACACCAAATATTCTTTTTATGACAGCTCATTATTAATATTTGACCTTGTAAAGGCAATCATAAAAATGAAACACTGAAACTGTAATAGCTACTTTTGTAGTTTCACGCACACAAACACAAAAAAGTCAAGAGGTGCAAAAGGTTCAAGGTTAATGAATTTTAAACAACTTTCAGGCTGAAAAAAACAGTAAGTTGTCATATGAGTCTTAATCTACTGTGCAGTATATATAAATTATTATTTTTAAATATACTATTTTCTTAATTTTTTACCTGTATTTTTTATTCCGTTCGCTAGGCCTAATGCTGGCTGAGCGGTCATTAGGAAAAGCTATAAATGCATCACCCTTATAATTTCTGTTTATCTGGTGAGTATGGATTTGTGTTTGGGTTGATTTAAGTATTGCCACAGGTGCAATATCAGAGCACTGTCCTGTGCCATCAGCTACAAACTGTCCAGTTGCATTGGAAATCATTGGTGTTATACCTTAAAAATCAAATAAAACACATTACATACAATTATACTAGACCTCTCTCAACAAAATTCAAAGTACTGTATCAGACAAAACATTTCATAATTTATAATGGTTCACCCAGCAACCCAACAATCAGTCGTCCATCCTACTGTTTTCCTCAGATATGAGGACCATAACAAGAGCCAACAACTTTCATCATAGCCAAACAAATACTGCAGCCTGAACCACTTCTGTTGTGTCCAGGTGGGGCACTTTATCTTGCATGTACACACGACCAAATGCTTAGAGCCACAACTGTGGCAACACTGCAGTGTCCGAAAGCTTGTCACAAGGGCTGCAAAAGTAAGTTTTTGACACAGACTCCCAAGCTACCACAACTTAAAAGAGAGCTCAAATGTTTTTCACTGAAATTTTAGAAAAGCACATATAGATCATGGAGGAAAATGATGACAGCAACAAGTCCTGGTGTATTTCTCACCTCTCTTTATATAAAGATACATATGTTTAAAGCTGCTCTAAAAATAAATAAATTATTGTACTGCACCTTCCTCCCACCACGAAAACTGATACATTAAATACAGTAGTTCTATCTACTTTAGCCTTAACCCTGATTTGTCTAAAATTACTACAAGAATTTTCTATTGTCCAAACTATTGTAGACACACAGGCAAGCATACAAACTCATCCACAGAGACTGGGAGAAGTGAACAGGAAAACATAGTCCATTGATATAAGGATCTGAAAAACTTCACATTCCCCCCAAACCTCAATGAAGCTTAAAAGCAAAACATGGGTATCAGTAGCCTATATAACAGAGATATTCCTCATAACATCTTTATTAGCCCGGAAGTTGGAGCAGAATGGGGTCACCAATAGAATAAATGGTAGAATGTCAGCATTTAGAAAAGCTGACAGCCACCAAGGACATTGAATGTGAGAAGGAAATCAAGAAATATCAATAAAGTTTAAACTCTGACAATCATTACCATTTGAAAAAAATATGTATATATATGTAAAACTATGCATGTTTGTATGCTGCAAGTGTTTATGAGTGTACATTTTATATACGCAACTGACACAGAGAAAAGTTGAGGTACTCAACTTTTTTGCCTCAATCTTCACCGCAAGTGCTCTAGCCATACGACCTAAGCCATAGAATCCAAAGGCAGGGACTGGCAGGATAAAGACCAATGAAACTGCTAAGTCACTGCCCATCATATTTAAATGGGGCAGCCCAGTGAACTTCTCAATGACTAGAAAAGGGGACACATAGCCCCCATCTTTAAAAGGGGGGGGGGGAGGAGGAGAAAAAGACAACTCAGGGAACTACAGGCCAGTCAGTCTCACCTCTGTGCCTAGCAGGATCATGGAGCACATCCTCCTGGAAACTGTGTAAAGGCACATGAGAAATAAGGAGGTGACTGCTGACAGCCAACATAGCTTCACTAAGGCCAAATCTTGCCTGACAAATTTGGTGGCTTCTTATGACAGGGTTACAGCATTGGTGGATAAGAAAAAGCAACTGACATCATCTGCCTGAACTTCTGCAAAGCTTTTGACACTGTCCCACACAGCAACCCTATCTCTAAATAGGACAGACATGGACTTGACAGATGGACCACTCAGTGGGCAAGGTTGCTGGATGGTTGCGCTCAACAGCTGAGGTGTTCAAGCGGAGATCAGTAACTAATGGTATTCATCAGGGGTCAGTACTGGGACCAGCACAATTTGTTGGTGATACGGACAGTGGGATTGAGTGCACCCTCAGGAATTTTGCTGATGACACCAAGCTGTGCACTGCAGTCAACACACTGGAGTGAAGGGATACCATCCAGAGGGATCTTGGTAGGCAGGCCTGTATGAATCTCAAGCAGTGCAGCAAGGCCAAGTTCAAGGTCTTGCACCTGGGTTAGCACAATCCCAAACATAACTACATTAATATAAACAGGGCAATGAATGGATAGAGAGCAGCCCTGCAGAGAAGGACTTGGGGTACTGCTAGACGAAAAACTCAGCCTGGATCACCAGTGTATACCTGCAGCCCAGATAGCCAACTGTACCCTGGGCTGCATCAAAAGAAACATGGCCAGCAGGTCCAGGGAGGTGCCTCTCCCCTTCTACAATGCTCTCTTGAGATGACACTGGGTGTGCTGCATTCAGCCTAGGGCCCCCAGCCGGAGAGATTTGAACCCATCAGAGTGGTTCCAAAGTAGGGCCACAAACATGATCAGAGGTCTAGAACACCTCTCCTGTGAAGACAGGCTGAGAAAGTTGAGATTATTTAGGCTATGGAAGAGAAGGTTCTGGGGAGACTTTACAGCAGCCTTTCAGTACTTATAGGGGGCTTACAGGAAAGATGGGGAGGGACTCTCTATCAGGGAAGATAGTGACAGGATAAGGGATAACAGCATTAAGCTAAAATAGTGTAGCTTTAGATTAGATGCAAGGAAGAAATTATTCACTCAGAGGGTGGTAAGGCACTGGCACAGGTTGCCCAGAGAAGCTGTGGATGGGGCTTCGGGCAACTTGGTCTGGTGGGAGGTATCCCTGGCCATGGCAGGGGTGTGGAGTTAGATGATTGGTAAGGTCCCTTCCAGCCCAAACCACTCTATGATTCGATATACACATATACAATCAAGAGCTGTTTGGAAATGTATTATAAGCACATTTCATAAGGATTCAAAATATGAACCAAAACATTTAGACATTGATCTACAGAAATATATTGTAATTGTACTTTTGAAACAGGAAAAACACAGATTCTGGGTTTCATATAATATTTATCATCAGAAATTCAGGGATTTATTAAAACTATAGTTTCTCATCAATTCTTGATTGCCCTGGATTTGAAATACCTACCTGAAAGTACCAAAAACGTCCAGTAGCTTATCAACCACTCTGATACTTGTAGAAAGAACAGCAGTTTTGAACGCCACTCCACATTTCATCCCATGACTTCCTGTTTTAACTTCCCCTCAATACTTTAATTGAATAAAATGGATATTGTCTTTCTGTTTTTCCATTAATCAACGCATCTTCAAGTGGGCAGCAGTACGTTAAGGAGTATTCAGCTACCCCCCTCTAATTTATCTACACACAAACCAGATGCGCCACTATGCAGTACAGCTGTGCTGCACGAGTACTACCTGCAGATATTACGGCACATTTGATGCCACAAAAAGGTAAGTTTTCCATGACTGGTTTTAAAATCCAGCGACAGGTTTAGTCAAATCTACTGTTGAGTCGTTCATCAAACAAATTAGCAACATGATACCATAAGGAAAAAATTATCAAGAAGCCAATTATAGTATAACCTGAAATATTTTTATGCTGTCATAGGTTTCATTGGACAGGAAGAATCAATGGATACAGTCCCCTAGCAGTATTAGCTGGCAAATTCATCTGGCAGTAGTGACTTACAGCCAATAAAGAATACCCTGTTGTCCATCTAACTTTTTCTAATGCTTTACCTCTCTCGGTTGAAAACTTGAGCATGTTAGCACTGTGAAAACCTTCATTTTCTGATGTATAAAAGTTAAACGTGATGAAAAAATATGCTTTGGGAGTTCCAGTTTTGTTAAAATACAAGCCATTTTTTCTTGCCATTATTTCATAGTTTTTTGTGTAGACATTATGGAGTTGAGCATTCTCTCAACTCCCAAAGAGAAATTACTTTTAAAAAACTAAAATAGTAAGTGAAAAAATCTCTACAAAAATGTTAAAAGTGTACTTCTAAAACTGTTTTATCATATAGCACTTATATTTTTAATATCTTACCAGGATTAGTTTTGAACAGAATGTTTTTTGTCTTAGATTTGCACACACCAATAAAGCTCAGGTATATTTGGTGAAAAGATTTTGTCTTCGAAACCTGTAAATTATTTTCTAGTCCTGTACCAATGATATCAACAACTTGCTTCACTTTAAATGTTCCTATTTGATGTGGAGAAAATGAAAATATCACATCCTGTAAAAGAAAAGTTATGAGGCATTATGAAGGAAAAAAAAGCAAAGAGAAGTTGTGTAATTATCTGTTTAAATTACTTCCCTCCCCAGTTACTCCTAAAGATATGTATTTAACCCTGTGCTTTAAAAATATGCCAGTGGCTACACTTAGATTACCAATATATATATATATACTGCTACTTATTAGAACATCAACAAATACTTGCTAACTCATTTCTGAGACACTGTTCTCGTTTCCGGAGTTAGAGTTTTGCTAAATTATAAATGCCTCCATATTCAATTTAAAATTAACATAGCTTCCTCCATTAAAGAAATACGTTACTCAGGTATTTGTGATTAAGTGAAGGAAATGAAAATAATCCTAACAAAGGTTTGAGTTTAAATTATTCTGCTCAAGTCAGTAAAATTAAAAATAATAATAAAATAAAATAAAGCCAGGCAAAACCTGTGTCAAGTTTCCTTAGTACTACAGTTATCTTTTCCAAATTTAAAATAATACATATTGCTTCCTGAAGTACAGGTAACAGCATTTAATGACTGAACAAAAGCAGGAAAAAATATATATTTGGCTGATGTTAAATCTCATGTCTACCAAAATAAAACTATTCCATTTTAATTAAAAAAAAAAAAAATACTACTGAGCCATGTAGTGTAAAATAATCTGTTTGTCTACATAATCTATGGGAAGGAGGTAATTACCTTTGTAGAACATTTTTTTATTTTTCCTTTTTCAGGAGAAATATTAAAGTGAGCAGTCTTGCGGAAACTGAATTTTACTGGAAGGGACTCAGATTCATTTTTGAGTGTGCACAGAACTTGTGTTTGTTCACCCGAGAAACAGTCCATAAACTCAATAACTGGTCCTGGATTAAAAGTTAACTTGACAGGAATCCCAGAACCTTTCAAAGCCAGCTCAGTGTGATGAGGATGATTCACTGTATTAGGGAGACACATACACACATAAAATAATAATAAAATAAACAAACAATAAATCTTGCCACTTGTTTTAGCTAACAAGCAGAAAATTCATACTATAGTTCTACAGTTGCAAAAGCAGAGCCATACGGTTACACAGTATGATTTATGAAGTGGTCTTCTATAAACTTTGAACTCCAATAGGCTTACTTGTAATGGCAGCTAGGTATTGTATTGTTCCTTCATTAAGAAATCTGAGGATGAACAGATATTCACTTGAAAACAAAGAATTATTACTACCAAAGTGCTGGTGACTTGCAAACAGCTTCTGTTGTTTTTTTTCCTCCATTCCAAATATTTACCATTATATTTAAGTTTTAGGTGTTCACTACTAGCTCTTCTTTCTACTCATGATTAGAACAGATTCTTGTGCTGAGGCTTAAAAGATGCACTTTTTTTTTATTGATATGAATAAGATAGACACAAGTTTCCCATAAAACTATTAAGTGGAAGATTAAGAAACAAAAATCAAGATATACAATCTTATCATCCAGATATACATTTCTGATAGCAACTATATGTTTCTGTAACATACTTGAGATTGGCGTGGTACCATCACCATAGGCCTTCAGATAGCTATCTTTATTCCCAACAGCCTCAAATCTCAGAAACAGTACATAATCTTGTTTTGGTGACAGGTCATTCAATCTGAAGGCCGTTTTAAATTTCCTGAAAGAGTCACAATGTCTAATTACAATATGAAAGAAAAAAAAAAAAGGCAAAAAAAAATACAAAGTATTTTCATCTTCTAGTTCAGCTGTTGCTATCAATTACAGCTTTAAATGATCTTTATACATCCTTTCAGAAAATGGAAAAGTAACAAATTTAACTGAACACCATATGTATGACAATGATACTAGTCATTTGGTATCTTTTCCATTCACATACATCTACAAGAGTTTTCTATACGTGATTCACATGCATGTAATCTTTAAATCAGAGTTTCAGTAAGAAAATTTGCTTTTTACATTTCTTATTTTTCTCCCCCTTGCTCGAAGTAGAAGTGTTCCTTCACATCTACTATTCTGTAATTTTAAGGAAAGCAATCCAAATGTTTCATTCTCTTGGTAATGAAGTATCTATTCTATCGTATTGCTGCCCATATGCAACATCTTCATGAAATAAATCCACTGTCCTGAAAAAGGCATTTAATTTGACACTGCACAACTTCCTCAACAATCTTTAGAGATTCAACATACTTAATTGGAGAAATAATTAGTTCCCTTTGCAAAAATCTAATAAAATTCTTCAGTCAAAACAAGCTTATCCAATTCCTGGTTCAAAGGCATCCTTAATGAATTATAAGACATCTCCCAGATAATCACTTCTGACTTGGCTTTATCATTTGTAGTATCACACCAAGGAATTTCTTTTAACAAACATAAGTATCAAGTAATTAAAGAAATCTGCATATTAACTTAAAATGATTTCTCTAACACATCTCTTTACATAATAGTTTAGACTAACTTTTTTTTTTTTTTTGCTTGTTTGTAATTTGAACCATTAACTCACTTTGGACTAAAGCACAATGTAAGAAAAGATTTCTCATAAGGTAGCAAGGTTCCTTGATTGGGAAAGCACAGGATCAAAGTGGAAACATTTACATCTTCTGTTTTACTTATGAGGCTTAAATCTTGTAAAACAGCATCTGCACTCCTCTGAAGATCTGTTCCCTAGAAAAATAATCAAAATATGGGTATATCAACAGTTCAGCCTGCTCTAACTACCTTTTTTTTTCCCCATGCATAGTTTCACATCTTTCAAAACAGATGAAAGATGTAAAAATGTAAATATAATATTGTAATGTAAATAATAATGTAAAAAGTTCCATATCACTCAGCTAATTACCTACTTTTATGTCAATGTTTTTAATTCCCTTTTTTTATAAAATGTGATGCTCACTCAGATTACTTCACTGACAGAGAAAAACAAGTGAAACTAAGTGTTTAACACCTTGGAATACCAAAATGTGTTTTGGCAACTTCTATATAGCTTCATCATAACAAATCCAATAAATCATAGCAAATCCAGTAAATCAAGCATAACCACTCCTGAAAAAAAAAAGGGGGGGGGGGAGGGGGCAGGGGAGGTGGAGAAGGAAGGAAAACATACTTAACATCATTAATGCTATAGTATCACACAGGAAAACAGAAAACAGAAATACTGAAAAAACTTAACTCCAAGGTAAGTATATAGTAAAAATTTTCTGATTGGACATAAGTGACAGGAAGTTTATTGATCAAGAAACAGCATGACATAGAAAACACTGCTAGAAGATGAATTATGAGAAAAGAATGTGAATGCAGAAATAAAAACAAGTTTTCAAGTAAAATAAATTTTAAATAAAGAACATTTTCTTACCATCTCTCCTCCAATGCCATTGTCTTCCAGTATTGCTACCCAGTCCATACACTCTGGACTTTTATTGTATAAACATATTTGTTCAGTCTTTGAAGACCCAAAGTAAACTGATCCAAAATTAATGCATTCTAATACATTTCCACAAGACACTCCTAGAACTTTCAGAATTTGTTCAACCACAACAGCTTTGATCCATACTTCAGTCCAGCCACGTCCTTCCAACTCCACTCTGTCAGTAACAGTAGCAAGTAACAGGTAATGGACAAAAATGTTAGAAATAATCAATTTGTTTTATGCAAAACTAAAACAAATCAAAACATTTAAACTCACATTGTCATCTCTCCACAGATAACCTAAGCAAAAACGTGTACTTGACAATACAACACCTAATAGGTATATTACCAATCACAAGGAATCACATATTAAAATGTGAGGATTTGGGGAGACTTCTTCCATTTTCACTTTTTTCCTTCCCCCTACTCTTCTTAGTTGTGCTGGCAGACTGTTGTTTGAAATGACAGGAATAGCATCTCAGAAGAATTAGAGATGTCCACAGATGATATATTGCTCTTTTACCTTTGACAATTCTTATATCTACCTCCCTGTTTTGGTGTATACTTAATTTTTCTCTCAGGCAACTGGAGAAGAAGTTCATCTGAGTAAGCAGAGAACTGCTGCTATTCCTTCCTGAATGCTTATTCGTGATGATAGCACAAAACCCAGAGGGGTCATACAGACATTGTACAAGTCTAAACTAGACTGCAGAAGGCAGTTGCTGCTTAACCAACGTGGGGTGATGAAGACGGTAATAGTAGTCTGGAGTTCAAAGAAGGAAAGGCAAAGTTTGTGACACTTTGCAATCAAAAGGCTGAAATTCAGTAACCAAACAAACGCCTTTAATATGAAGGCGGATGGAATTGTGATGCCAAATACAGATATAGACTCCTCTGTCAAAAACTAATAGAATTATTCTCTTTTCATTTAACTTCCTTTTCCAGAGGGCTACAAAATGCAAGAACAGGAATAAGAACTCAACTTTAAGTCAAAGATCTTAATTTAAATAACACAATGAAACAGAACAGGAGAAAGTAACACACATACCCTTTTTGCTACTAGAAGAATATAGGATTGAAAAGGGTTTACCAGATTTGTATCAACTCCAAATTCTGACACTGCCTAAAATGCCTATATGTGCAATTTGAAAGACAAGGTAGGAACTCAAAAATAGTTTATTCTTGAAAAAGGTAATGGTTGTGAACAGATTCCTTCTGTTGAAAATAAGATACACCAATGGACATCATAAAGTTTTCAGAGACTAGTGAAATACATCCAAGCAAAAGAAAAAAAGTTACAGAAGGCTGGAAGAAAAATGGTGTGTAAGGTACACAACACAGCAGGTAGGAGATGCAGAAACTCTTGGTTAGCAGCACACAAAGATGTATGCACATGCAGACAAGACAGGAATTGACACTTGGGAACTTTATATATATGTAGTAAACAAAATCATAGTAAAATCTTTAGAATTAATTTTAAAAAATGTATAGACCTGGATTCCATCAGCCATACTCACTTTATCACTTCTTTGATGACTCTTGGTACATCTGTACAGATATCCACTTTAACCACCTTTAAAGAATCAGGCTCCACCACTCCACTGGTAGGTTCTATGTTAAGCAAGACAACCCCATCATATGATATCTTAAATGCACCTAAAAGGAATAATACATAACACAACTTAGAAGTTATAGATTGATATTTTCCTATGAAAGATTTGGATTCACAAATGACATAAAGCAGGCATTTACAAGCAATACCTTTTCTTATGGAAACAGGAAACAAAGTTAACCTTTTTCAAAACTATTTCGAACAGAGTACAGCATTCTTCCCAGGATTTTTGAAATAAAACATCCACATATCCAGTGCAACTGTGCAAGTTGTCATTGTAACAGGAAAGATACTTACATTCCAAACAGAACTGAGTATATCACAAAGCCTCTATTAGTAACATTTTTATAAAATTTGGAATATTTTATGCACAGCTCTAGGCAGCCACATTGTAGAAATTTCACATATCCAGAGATCTATTACCTGCAAATAGCAATACTTTCCATGACTTGATTCATACACTATCCAATTAATTGCAGAAGAGAACAGTTAATCTTTCTCTGTTGTACAAACATGTTTTAAACATGAAATTAGTTACTGTGTATTACACCAGCAGCACTATTTTTTTTGTCATTACAGGTAGCAAGAAATTGTTTCAAATGTTGTAGGAAAAAGACGCTGTTTTACCTCAAACAACAGCTGATCTCTAATATGACATCACAAGCAGGAACGAAGTACTCATACTTTTAGCATGAGATATGAAATGCCTTGATTCACAGGCTGCATACAGCACTTCTGCTGTTGTAGTTTATATGATGCCTGCCAGTACAACCTGCCGTGTTCCAATTCAGAGACTACACACACAGATTGAGCAGCTCTACCTTTGTCTGCCCTCGATAAATTCTTCACTAACCACTGCTTTTATTCTAAATTTGCTTGTGGCCAACATTGCAGAACTCTATCATGCAGCGGTTTAGAACTAGTTCCTACACAATGTCAAAAGTTTCACATAGTGCAAGTTATAAATGTATCTGCAACTAGTGATCAACTAAGATAATGATCAGCTGTTACTTTTACATCTGTCAGACTGGATTCAAGAGTAGAGATCTAACATTCTGCAAAGTTCCAAATACATTTTTCTTCCCTAAGCAGAAACACAGTACTGCCTACAGAAGGAATGGATCACTTACAGAACACACAGGTAGGTAGCTCAGCACCACCACACAGCTCTCTCACTCCCCTTCCTCAGAAGAAAGAGGGGGAGAAAATCTGATGGAAAAAAAGGCTTATGGGTCTGCAGGGCTGTTTCCCTCACATGTTCTCACCCCTCTCCCTGCTACTGTTGCATGGCTTTTTTCCCCTTCCTTAATTCTGCTCTCCCAGAGGCCCACCCAGCATCACTCCCTGGCTCAGCTCTGGACAGTAGCAGGACCCTTTTGGAGCCGGCTGGAGTTGGCATGAGCAGCTGCTCAGATGCCACCCCTGCAGCCCCCAGCTACCAAAACCTTGCCACATAAACCCAGTATAAGACCCTTTAGCTGTAATACTCATAATACGCATAACCCAGAACTTCAGTTAATTCCTACTTAGGCACTGAGGTGTTAACTCACCAAAAATACATTTCCCAAGAAAATGCGTATTTTCATAATTCAATGCATATTTAATATTTACCTGATGATGATCCATGGTTAGCAATACTAATCTCTTTACTAATTACTTTACTGTTTGCAGTCACTGTACCAAAATTAATCTCTGACTCAGTTTCCAGATAACAGCGTGGAATTGATCTGCGGAGAGAAGGCATGGTTATATTTTCCCCAAAGTTGAAAATACATTTGCATTTTTAAAGAAATTTGATTAAGCACCATGTTGGAAGAGGTCTGCTTTTCTTCTAGTCCTCCTGCTAATGTTCATGCAACTCACTCCAGCAGTACAACATACATAGAGGACACAAAAGGATCTTTTAAGCCATTTAATTTAATAACTAATGACTGTAACTTTAAAGCAAGATAGCCTCAAGCAATTAGTCAAAATGGAATACAGGCATTTTTATTTAATTCTAAATACTTTATTGTTGTACAAAGTACCCCAAATAGTTTACTAGAAAAGCGTGCACTGTATTGAGTTGATTGTATCACAAAAGTTAACATTCCCTATATTTCATTGTCAGCTGCCTGAACTAAAAGCAGTGAAAAAACACGCATGCCAATTTCAATTTACATTCTTCTTGTTTTATAGATACCTCATGAGGCTTCAGCAAAACTCGTTAAAACATAGGAAGCATATAATGACACAAGTTCTTTCTGTTACTTATTTAAGAGCCTCAGCAAGCATGACTACCTCACTGGATTGGGTACTGCTTAGACTTAATGAAAAGCTGCTACTTGCTTCAGCAAACGCGTGAAGGCCCCGATTTCTAATACAAGCCCACGTTTGACATCATGTAAAATTGTCTTCAAAATGAATTAGGATTTTACATGAGCACAGATGTCCATCTCCTCTTAACCACAAATAGGAACATGCAGGAGCAATGGCATCTCATGGCCTGTACTAAGTGCTGTACTGAAGACTAACAGAAGGCAGACAGCCTCCTTGGCCAGGCTAGGTGGACCCTACCCATAGCAGCACTTTCACAAAGTACAGGAGCAAGCAAGTGGGAGGTGGTGGGAAGGAAAGGAGATTGGGGGGGAATCAAAATGAAACAAAAGAATTTCCTCTTGGGCAACAACTTGGTTTTAATTCTATTTAATAATAGTCTGTGGCACTATCCAGATAAACTAAGGGCATTGTGTGCTCTCCAAAACTGATAGAAAATATGAGTGACAAATCTATACGGTTAACCACTGGAGCTAGTCACATGTTCCAGGTAAATACGTAAAAGGTATTTCATTTGCAAATCAAACAACTATGAACTTCACTAAAGCACAATGGAAATAAGATTCTTTTGGTGATATTTTTAACCAAATAAATGGTTACAAAAATAAGATAAAAGTTACTGCAGCTTGATGTTGTATGGGAAACAAGCTTTTCCTACATTCTCAGTGGATCTCTTCCCAGACTAATGATTATCTTAAAATGAACAGCAGATGTGATGCAAATATTTCCTTTAAAATATTTTTAGTGTCTTCCATCAAATTAAAGACTTCTGTGTACATTTCATAGTGATATCTTTATTTTTTAACAAAAAAGCTTTTGACTAGTATTTGTCAACCAACAAGTTCTTATGCTACCTATATTATTTTCTCTAAATGATAAATGGCATATTTAAAACTATGTTTGTAAAGAAAAACATGTTTGTTATTTAGCGACCCTTCAGTGCGATACCTATCATCTATCTATAAACAACAGACGTGCATGACAAAAATGATTTGGAAGACTGACTAAAAAGCATTAAGTATATTTAGTTTTGTTTTTTTTACACTGAAAGCTAATAATCAGTTATACCCTGTTATTTTTTCCCCTGCGAGAGATAAACACAAGGATTTTAAATACTTAGCTATCTACGGAAAGCCATTTTCAGAAAGGAATTGCCAGTAGCTTTATTGTCCAAAGTGAAATCTGTCTAATGCAGTCAAAAATAACTACATAATAAGTTAACAATATAAACAATAACAATTAAACTTTAATATTAAACTTAATAAGAACTTAGCAATAACAATAATATTGTAACAATACCAATTTATTTTATTTGATCTCAGGGTATTCTAATATTAAGACTGGTAACAGTAGCATGAACATGACATTTGACCTGTGGCTAAGAAAATACTAGCCCAGAAATCAAAAAGAATGCAACTAAAATTCATTTTAAGTTGAAATGAGAAAAAGCAAATCAGGGAAAAGAGATCACAACATAACAGGTAAATAAAATGACAGAGTGAGTATTGCCCATCTGAAGGCAAAACTTTATGCATTTCAGGCTAGCATGAGGAGTTTGTGGATTTGTTTTATTTTTTACAACAACTCATATATCAAATAGTCTCCAAGGAAACCGCTTTCCATCTGTAAACAGAATTTCTAATGTTGAGATTTTCATGAAAACTATGATTTGCATTAGTTGATGCAGAGTGAGGATTCACCTATCCTAATTCAGGCACCTGAGAGCTGGACCTGTTGGCATTCTGCTTTTTCTTTATAGACAAGGGAGAGAAAGGTCCTCCAGAACAACTCCATCCCAAATCTTCATCCTCAGATAAATATCTAGCCTAAGCCTGATGAAGTATTATTTAGAAGCTTACCTTTTCAAACCAATATACATATTATAAACAATACACAACATACACATTTAGACAGAAACATGCACACAAAAACATACATGGACTGATGAAATGATACATGCACCTGTGATGTAGACAATATCTTTAGAATTAAACTATTCTTCACTATAATCCCAATTGAATACAAGCAATATGTTTGGTGGTTTTGGCTTGTGTTTATATAAGTGGTGCAGTAATGAAAAAAGATTAAGAGTAAATGTCAACTTGTCTAATGCTGGTGTAGAATTAAAAGTCATCCTCGTTATCACAAACAATACAGAGCAAAGCAAAAATAAGAACACAAAGCCTCTCTAGGACCTTAGAACACCACCGTCCCAATTATCTTACCTGGGCACTGTTATGGAAAAAAATATATATAAAAACAAAAAAGAATTGTAAAGAAACTTTCTATTCATTTTCATTACAGTTGATAGCTTATCATATGTGACAGGTGTTAGCAAACTTTCCACAAGATCAAATTGAAAACAGTTAACAGCAAAATATGAACTTTTGAGCTTCATACCCAAGCAGGGGGATATCAACTACGTCTTCTTCTATTAAAAGAAGTAGTCTATCTTCAAGATCTTCCTCACTCTCAGGATAATATTCTACAACAGCTTTGACTTGAAGTCCAGGTGCAACAGGTTTTTCTGGATTTTCCACAATCAGTTTAAACTGCAGTGCAAAAAAACAAATATTTAATCAGTTTTTCATTTTTAAGATTGAAAAATACATACGGATGGTTCATTTTTCAGAGTAACACACAGACTGATTGAAAGAATGAAGAAATTCCTCTTTCTATTTATTTATATTAACATTGTTTATACTTTTTCCTTTTTATAGTAGAACAGAAAGGCAGAAAGAATACTAAATGAAGACTTTAATGAAATTTGATGGGTTGACAAAATGCAGTTTCTAGTCTTTTAAAGAGAGCTCTAGCTTTTGCTGTTGTTGCCATAAACACTCTGAAGCACCATCAGATAAGGTCAGATACTACTTAATACAAAATCTTTTCAGTATCTGATAAAGCAATAAGGATTAAATCTCAGTCCAAAACAGCCTAAGAATAGTCTGTAGATCTGACCTACGCTCAGCTAACTCAAATGAAATTATCCCTAGACATTGAAAAAATCTTCCTGAAGGCCCATGGCCCATGCACCTCTAATTCTTCGAGGGGAGGAGGAGGGAGGCTGTGGAATGAAAGGAAAAGAACAGAAGCAGCAGACACAAAGTACTTTCTGCTCTCTCTCAAAAAAAAAAAAAAAAAAAAAAGTCAGGATTTGTTTCTGTCTGTATGCATCTGATAATGTCCAACACCACAACCTACAAGCATGTAGAAAGAATCCCACAGCTACCACATTCCTAAGAAAGCTTCATAGCGAGATCAAGAGATTCTCCGATGCCTTGGTATCCTTACAACTCACGTCACTCTATGCATAACTGCATACGTCCAGTTTAATAAATGTTTCTTTCTGAAACAGAATCATCCCAGTATTCTTGAAGCTTTCTGTACTCTCTTTACTTGGCATATGTAAAGGCAATTTACAACCTGTTGATTCCTTTAAGTTTCCCTAGCAGTAAAAATACTCAACTGAAGGACATGTGTTACATAACATGCATCAAGATTATGGGGGTGATTTTGAAATAGCAGCCAGTAATCATGCTTTGATTTTGAAGTGTGCAAAGTCTTCTCTAAAAATGAATTGACAGCCATGCATATTAATTCTGTATAAGGGAAAATTAATATTTTGGAATAACAAATTTTTAATGAAACCTACAGAAAACTGCACTGTGAGTTAACTTCCTTGACATGCATTTTTCAGCTGCGCACTGTGGCAGCTCACTTGATTTTCAGTTCTCGCCCTCCACGAATGTAATGCTTCAGAAAACTTACCACTGAGTCACCCGTTTCAGAGCCACGTACTCACTGAGAGCAGCACCAGGTCTGGGAATGAAAGAGCAGCACAACAGAACCTCCTGGAACCAAACATCTGAAGTGGAGTCTTGTCCCCTAGCTCTCACGTTGGGCATCTCATGCACACTGGCATGAAAATATTCAGCCTAAGTCATGAGATACTTGCGATTTTTTTCCTCACAGTCACCATCCTCATAAATTACGAGGAGTAACCTTTTCTGTCTTCTCAAATTGACTCTGCTTTTCCGCTTCTGAAGCACGTGAAAAATTGATAAGGCTGGTGAAAACTAACAGAACTGAGAATAAGCACTGCCCTACCAAATGAAGCACTATCAACAGCTCCCAACTCATCCCAAAATGCTTCAGTGACAGGGTAATAAAAATTAGGCTGTCAACATCATGTAACCTGCAAAATTTAGGGAGGGATAAAATGCATGTCGTCTTCACAACTCTTCCCCTTATAAACAAAGGCCGATTATAGGGAGAGTGAAAGTATCCAAGGTATCTGAATTGTCTCACAATTACATTGATGACTGACTTGGAAAGCGCTGCTTCATGGCTCTAGTTGCTATGATCACAAGGCAACATCTGCTTCTGTTCAGCCCCCAGTGCCAGCCCAACACTTTGGTCCTAATTCTGAAGTAATTAGCAGATAAAACTAGTTGGATGAAAGACCAATATAAAACTGCTAACCCCAGCTGGGTTTTACAGAGCCCACACAGGTTGCCTCCCAAGAGCTAACCTGGTGAGAAGTGGAAAGATTGAAAAAGGCTGACACTGCAATTTCCAGAACTAATCAGACGAATACAGAATCACAGCATCTTGAGCAAAAAATGAAATAACAATCCCTTTTCAGAGAAAGCCTTCCACAAGCAAGCACTGCGAATGGGCTGCTCTCGGAAAACTTAGAGAGTACATTGCAGAACTGACCCAGCTACCACCAGTACTATGGCAGCCTAGCAGAAACAATTGCAAAAGCTGTGACCTGCAGCTGGCCTGGAGCATCTCACAAATTTGGCGTTCACACCACAGCAAGACGGCCCATTTCTACACCGCCCTCCTCAAAACAACAAGGAAAACTAGTGCTTCTTGCAGGGTTACATTTCTGGAAAGTGCAAAGCCTGACTGGCTAAGTGGGAGTTGTTACCATAAAGAACTTGATTCACTCTGGCAGACGAGAAAGCTAAATTACTTCTGTTAAAGGGATGGCTTTCACAAACAAGTTAGCCCTCAAATTGCTCAGGAAAGCATTGAACTGGCGAGGCTCGAGTTCGTTTCACTCTGACTTGCAGGCTTCAGCTGAGCAGCCTCACGTGAAGCCCTGCAGAGAACACCTCCCGGGTGTCACCAGAACGACACCCCGGCTTCCTCACCAGGAGCAACAGGTGAACCAGGGCACCGGCTGCCTCCTCCGGACCCGTCACACGGCGTAACTCAGACAGCTTCGGCTCCGGGAACCGTCCCCTCTGCTTTCCCGGGTACCGTTACCCAACTACTTTAAATACAGTGACACGCTTCCACGGGGGGAACCTGAGGAGCACGAGGGGCCCCGGGCGGGTCCCCCCGAGGCTCTCCCCTCACCCAGCCGCGCTGCAGCGCTGGCGGAGCCGCAGGGGCACGGCGGACAGGCCGGGGGGACAGGGAGACGGGCCGGGGGCTGCGAGGCGGGCCGCCCCCCGCGGCCGCTCCGCTCCCCTCCCGGCCCTCACCTGGGGCCGGCGCGGCGGCAGCAGGCGGAGGCGGCAGCTCCCGGCGCGCAGGTTGCGGACGCTGAGCGAGGCGCGGTAGCGGCGCCCCGGCAGCGCGGCCCCGAAGCGCAGCAGGCCCGGGGCGATGCGCACCCCCAGCACGTCCCGCCGCCCGCCCGGCATGGCGGCCGCCGCTGCCTGGAGACGGTCGTTAAGCAGCGGACGCGGAGCGCTGGTCGGTGCCGCGAGTGCGGTGAGGCTGGCAAGGAGCCAGCGCTGAGGCAGGCAGCGGCCGCGCTGCTCTTGGCTGCGGTGCGGCTGAGGAGAGGAGGGGGAGCAGCACGCACGCAAAACCTCAGACCTCAGTCGTGATTGACCCCGAAGGTTTTGCCTCGGGTTACATCAACCCCTGGAAGTGCCGGAGGACTCGAGCGATTTATATTGCAAGTGTTAGGTGGGGGATCCTTAAAAATCCAAGTGACAGCTACCCAGCTGTAGGTTACTGAGGAAAGAACGGCAGTACGACATTACCAGCACTGGAAGCAAAATAAAGCAATCTGAAGGGAGTTCTTTGGGACAGCTACTGGTAGTGGGGTTACATCACAAGGTTTTGGTGGGGGGGGGGGGCATAGGGGTGGCTTCTGTGAGAAGAGTCCAGAAGCTGCCCCATGTTAGGTAAGGGCCCCGCCACTGGCCAGGGCCAGGCCAATAAGCGATGTTGTTTGCGCCTCTGTGAGAGCATGTTTAAAACAGGGGAAAAAAACCTGCTGGGGAACAGCAGCTGGGGGAGGAGGGAGAAACAGCCTTGCAGGTGCCAAGATCAGTGAGGATGGAGGGGCAGGAGGTGCTCCAGGCAGGCAGCAGCAGTTACCCTGCGGGCTGTGGAGAGGCCCCTGGTGGAGCAGGCTGTTCCCCTGCAGCCCATGGGTCCCACACGGAGCAGATCTCCACGCTGCAGCCCGTGGAGGAGCCCACGTGGAGCAGGTGGATGTGGCCTGGAGGAGGCTGCGGCCCATGGAGAGCCCCCGCAGGAGCAGGCCCCGGGCCGCAGCTGCAGCCCGTGGAGAGGAGCCCACGCAGGAGCAGGGGTCTGGGGGAAGCTGCCGCCCGTGGGGGACCTGTGCTGGAGCAGTTTGCTCCTAGGGGATGGATGGACCCCGTGGTACGGAGCCGTGTGGGAGTAGTGCTTGAAGAGCTGCTGCCTGTGGGCAGCCCCCCAGGCTCAGCTGGGGAAGGATGGCATCCCACGGGGAGCAGGGGCAGGGAGTGACCATGAGGGAACAGTGGAGAGGAAGAGTCAAGGACTGACCACAGCCCCCATTCCCAGGTCCCCTGTGCTGCCTGGGGAGAGTAGGTGGAAGAGGGGGAAGGTGTTTTTAGTTTTGTTGTTCCTTGTTTCTCACTACTGTAGCTTTCTGGAACTAGGTAATAAATTTCTCTAATCTCGCTATGCTGAATCTGTTTTGCCTGTTACAATACTTGTTTAGTGACGTCCCTATCCTTATCTCATCCCTTGAGCCCTTTTCATCGTATTTTCTCCCCATTTTCCTTTGAGGAAGAGGAGTGAAAGAGCGGTTGTGGTGGAGCTGAGCTACCTACCTGTGTATTCTGTAAGTGATCCATTCCTTCTGTAGGCAGTTCTGTGTTTCTGCTTAGGGAAGAAAGATGTATTTGGAACTTTGCAGAACGTTAGGAGATCTCTACGCTTGAATCCAATCTAAGAGATGTAAAAATATTTTCTCCCCGTTTTGCTTTGAGGAGGGGGACTGAGAGAGTGGTTGTGATGGAGCTCAGCTGCTCAGCTGATAACACTGTTAATACCACCACACTTTGTTGTGTAGTCAGTGAGTCAATGGCCCTAAACATGACTTCTTCAGTGGTGTAGTTCTGTCAACAAAGCTTTTTGTTGAATTTGAACAAGATTTATGTGTTATAAGTGATATATATGTTTATGTCATGTCTCAAATGAGATTTTGTATTGGTGCCCTCAAATGAGATTTTTATATATACATATATTAATCGCCTACATAGGATAAAGGTCAGATGTTTTACTTTGGTCTGTTGTTCTCATGCTTCTCAAGAACATTCTAACCACTAGCATACCTCTGTGTATACAAAAAGAAATTTTCCTACCTTATAACAACTCAAAGAATGTGCAGTATATCCAGAAGTCCTTATATATTAAGCCAGTGACTTGAGCACTGAAAGGCAGACACACAACATCTGGCAGAGTTTTGCAACATGATTAACACGTGGAAAGTGCTAAATTAGATGCTCTTCATCAGAAACAGCCCAAACACTAAAACACGTCCTGAGAGATAAGATTTACTTTAGCTTATCAATCAGAAGGTATCCTTATAACCATGTATAAGCACTTTCAAAGATAAACAATAATAAACTTTAAAGGTTTCCCAGTGGGAACAAGCAAAACAATAAACTGTGCCTGGCTATTAAGGCCAAAAATATTCAAAGTACAAGTTGGGCACATTTTTATTTTGCAACATTCTTAACAGTGAGGCTGTTAAACAGAAGCAGTTACCAAAAATGTTGGGGTTTTCCACTGTTGATATTATAAAATCAGAACTGGATATCTCTTGGAAGCCATGATACACATTGTCTTTAGGAGTTACTGGCCTCTGTAAAAGTATTTGTGTAAGGTTTAATAGCCTGTGTTATAACTGAAGTCAGACTAGAAGATCTAATACTGTCTCCAAAGGACATAATCTATGAATAAACTATAGTAAAAGTATTAAATGAGAAATTGAATTGGAAAGCACCATACAATTGTCTAATAAATCAAGCCAATGGTTGTGATCCTTCCTTGAAACTCAGGACAGAATCTTTTTTTTTTTTTTTTAATTTCCCACTAAGGCTCAAGCATTCAATCTTAAATTGACATGAAACATATATCCCACACATCTCTCTCTCATCTATGGTGTCATATATCATAGCAATATGCAGAAAACTGAACCAAGTGGGAAGGCGTGCCGCAGGATGTGACTGTTAGAGATGGAAGAAACCCTATTAAGACCAAAGTTGAGTAGATCAAGGTTGAGTACAACAGAGAGAGGGTACATCTATTCTTTATTAAATGATATTTGCAATAAAGAGAAGTAATGGAGGGTTAATTTTTTTTTTTTAATACTTGAAATTAAGGCAGTTTTATGCTACTTTCATGTAGGAGTTACTCTTGCAATGTTGATGTGACACTTTGAAATTAAACCATATTGCTACAAGTATGAAAGAGGTTTCCAAAACTGAAAGTAAAAAGGATTGCTTTGCAAACCATAATGATGTTGACTTACTAATTAATTTAAAGTGGTGATTTCACGATCACTGTCTGCCATTAAATTGTTTCTTGCAGGATCTTGCAATGTGTTTGTTTTGAACAGCTACATCAATTTGCCATATAATTGCAAGATCTAAGGGGAATAAAGTTGAAACAAATTGCAGTAGCCAAATGCAGGAACTATATCTTACAGATATAAAGACCAATTTGTTTTGTGGTTTCTAATTGTTAACAAGGCAGTGGAATGAAGTGTGCTTTCAGAAGCTGCGTGGCTGACATCATCCTATTCAGCACAGAGACGTTTATGTGCATTCACTCTCTTTGAAAATTCCAGTAGTTGATGCTGAACAAGCAAAAAAAATCCAAACCTACAAATAAAATAAAAACATAACCTATGGGAAACAGACCACGTCATGGAGAGAAAAGAGAGGGAAAGATTAAAAATAAACCAGAGATGAATGAAAAAGATGCTGCTCTGGGCAGGATAGGATATTAAATTATAGAATGAAAAAGAAAACTGACAAAATAATGACAATCAGAAATAATCATAATAAGTGAATTCAGAATAGTGAATCAGATAACCATTAAGACTTATAAATAGAAAAAAATCAAAAGGAAGAGACAACAGAGAGAGTAACTCAGGCAGAAAGAAAATCAACTTGAGAAAGGTAAATAAAAAAGAAATGATTCATAGAGGGACAGATCCAAGAGCACTGAGTTTGTCAAAGATAAATAAGAAGATCATAGCTAACAAATAACATAGCTATCATAACTATCCGAGAACTTTTAAACAGTCATAGTGAGGATGGAATAATCAATTTTATTCAATAACAAAGATAAAGAGTAAGGACAAGCAGAGGTAAGAATCATTGTACTCTGAGCTTTCAAAGTGGTGTTACAACATCCTCACTCTATGCTGCAGCTTCTAATTGCTAAACGGATAACAAAATGGCCTGCAAAAATGAAGACAAACTGACATTTTTTTTTCCTGTAAATCCACATCTTTCTCAAATGGTCTATTTTACTCCATTTGAAGAAGAGCAGTTTGAGATATCTCACAATTCTGTTTGCTTTTTGTTTGCAGCATTCTCTTTCTAGGGAGTTACAAAAAAGCCTTTTGAAATATGTGCTGCATTTAGTCACCCAATTGCAAAATGCAAACTTTTTTTTTTTGAAAAAGTGATTACACATTTTCAGACTCTAGATTTCTAAGAAATAATATCAATTCTAGGACTCCCTTTCAGAATCTAGGAGTGAAAGATGTCCTCTTTTCTTGTTGGCTTTCTGAAACATTTTTATTTTCACTAAATTATCTTTTGGGGTTTGTTTAATCTACTGATCTAAACAGGACATAGTTGACATGAAAGAAATTCTGCCTTCAAAGGCTTGTCTTTAACAAAGTTTGTGATCTCTCCTCCTAAAAATGACTCATTGTGAGCAAGGCACAGACCATCCACAAAGAATTAACCTTTTTCAGAGTCTCTAAATAAGTTACGTAACTTTTCTTTTTTTCAATGCAGACTACCCAATCATGGTAGAAAAGGGTGTGTTTCCTGCCCCTACATGTTTTTGACTGAAAGGAAAAAATATAATTGTAGATTCTACTCCTCCATCACCTTCAGCTGAATGTAGTAGGATTTCCAGTTTTATCCTTTTTGCTGTTTTACATATTGCTTGCCTGAGTCAGTGTCTTGCTACCTACACATGGCTGCTTCCCTGGTTTCTCTGAGTTACCTGTCCAGCTAGGCAGCTGCTCACTTGTTTCTGGACCTCAGGCTCTTCTGGGTCCTTGCCAATATCACAGCACACATTTACTGTGTGCAGTCCCTCTGGAGCACCTTTGAAACCTCCAGATAAGGACTTCCTTTGAATTTCTTAAGACAGCTCTCAGCAGTGAAATCAGCTGTTTAGCTCCACCAGCAGCTTTTCAGCTTGCTGTGGCCAAGAACTTGTGTTACCAGGGCTAAATCTCTTCAGGATCTGCAAACATAGGTCCAGAATACTGCAAGATCATCTGCAGTGGGGAATGGTAGGGAGCCATTCCCCAGGTATGATTTAAGTACCATGGTCTGTACCTGGCTGTTTCATCCATTCTATTTTCAGCTCCTTCCAATAAGTCATCCTATCTCTCAGGTGACACCAGAGCAGTCTGCACCCTACATCAGGATGTTCCACTGCTTCCAATGACAACAACCTTTGCTGTTAAGGGCTTGTTCCCAAACATCCCTGTAACATTTTGTCCAAATTACAACATCATCCTTAACTTCTTACACTGTTAGAAAGATGCAAATCTAGAAAAACTGAGGCAACCGCAGTGAATACTTCATCCCAATATATTCTTCAGTCAATTACAACCCTGCAAGTTAAATAGTCCACCTTTTCCTTATACTTTACTATTTATGTTGATTAACAAGGCCAAGTGTCGGGTCCTGCACCTGGGGCGCAATAACCCCAAGCAGAGCTACAGGTTGGGAGAGGAATGGTTGGAAAGCTGCCAGGCAGAGAAGGACCTGGGAGTGCTGGTGGATAGTCGGCTGAATATGAGCCAGCAGTGTGCTCAGGTGGCCAAGAAGGCCAACAGCATCCTGGCTTGTATCAGGAACAGCATGACCAGCAGGGCTAGGGAGGTGATCGTCCCCCTGTACTCAGCTCTGGTGAGGCCGCACCTCGAGTACTGTGTTCAGTTTTGGGCCCCTCGCTACAAGAAGGACATCGAGGCGCTAGAGCGGGTGCAGAGAAGGGCGACGAAGCTGGTGAGGGGCCTGGAGAACAAGTCCTATGAGGAGCGGCTGAGGGAGCTGGGCTTGTTCAGCCTGGAGAAGAGGAGGCTCAGGGGTGACCTTATCGCTCTTTTTAGATACCTCAAGGGAGGCTGTAGCGAGGTGGGGGTTGGCCTGTTCTCCCACGTGCCTGGTGACAGGACGAGGGGGAATGGGTTTAAGTTGAGCCAGGGGAGTTTTAGGTTAGATGTTAGGAAGAACTTCTTCACTGAAAGGGTTGTGAGGCACTGGAACAGGCTGCCCAGGGAAGTGGTGGAGTCACCGTCCCTGGAAGTCTTCAAAAGACGCTTAGATGTAGAGCTTAGGGATATGGTTTAGTGGTGGGCTGTTAGCGTTAGGTTGGACTTGATGACCTTGAGGTCTCTTCCAACCTGGAAAATTCTGTGATTCTGTAATAAGTCTTAACATATTCTTTTACCACTTTATGTATTGAATAGACATCTTTGTTCACCTATTCCATCTTCTCAATCTGCTACATTCAGTGTATAAATTCTTATTCCACATTGTTCTAGATTGTAGCTGCTAACCTGCAGCTTTTATTTGTCTCATTTTGGAAATGTTTTCACGTCATCCCTTTGTAATATTTCATTATTCTTCTTTAATTATTTTGTTCTAGCAATGTGTGAAATGCTTTCTTTTTGCTTCACATGTTTATAAGTCACTTCAGATACTTCAGAGACTTTCTGCCAAAACTAGCATTCTACCCTGAAACTTCCACAGTAAGTTTGGTTTAAACCCCCCCCAAGCTAAGCTTTAATTTTGGTCTTAGTAGTGTGGAAGAGAGAAAACTTATTAAAGAAAGCCTACTAAAGATTTTTCATTCACATTTATATATTTTTTTAATCTTTGAAGCATTTGAACCCTGGATCAAAAACAAAAGGTTTTAGATTTCTTACAGCTTAATGTCCTGGTCCTGTACATTTGTAATTTTAACTACATGTTAATGAGCTATTTTTATATTTACTTGCCCTTGGACTTTCTAGTTTTTAAGTGGAGACCAAATATAGCTAACATGAGGCTAACCAGGGATTTCTGGAAAGATATATTTAAAATACCAAAACAACTGTCTACTAGTCCAAGTGTCAATAAAAAATTGGTGTTCTTGGTAACGTCTGCCTAGTGAGAGCATCTTTCTTTGCAGCCACAGATCCTGGATTCAGAGGTATAGTGAGTTCGTCCATGGATGATGGATCCTGAACTAGGAAGGTACAGGGAATGAACCAGTGGGTAGATAATTAGCTATAGGAACTAACCAAAGAACATGACTATGTCAGAACTGGAGATCTGTATACCAAGACTGGTTATTTCTCTAAAGGATACATTTTGGTAAATCATGTGGATTTTGTATTGTTGAAAATTTACAGGGCTTCCCCCCACCCCCACCCTCATAAATATTATGAAATGTCACTGATGACTCTGAAAGATCAACTTTGCTGGCTACCAGGAAATGCTTCACAATCTGTGGCAAGATGTAACATGTTTTAAGTAGTGTGCATTAAAGGGCCTCTCAAGCTAGTATAGGATGATGGAGGAGTGCTGGCCTAGAGATGCTACCTTAAAGAAATATCTATCATGCCCTTGGATAGAAACTTGAAGAACTTAGTAAGCTGGCTTCTGGCCCTGTAGGAAAGAGCTTGCAGGGAAATGTTCCAGTGGCTGCTGAAAGCTTTTGAGTTAAGTTATGCCACTGTGAATTATAAGCAGCTAATTCAAATATAGTGAATTTAAAACAAATATTAAAATGTTGTTATACTTCCTCAACCGATAATGCAGGCAGATTAATTTATTTTCAGAATGTGGCCAAAATATCAGAATATTGGGTTAATAGAATTCAGCAGTATAAATTGCTATTCTACATCTGACCTCTCTTTTGGCAACAGAGAAAAAAAAGAGCACTGTCATAAATATAGTAGCTTTCTTGATCTCTGCAGTTCAGTGCAGAGCTGTTCTCAGTGCTAGGAGGCCTACAAAGGAAGACAAATGAGAAATAAGTCATGCATACAAAGTCCTAATACATTACCATTTTTGTGGCTGATAGGCCCAGCTAAGTGCCTCCTCTTCCGAGTGATGGAGAGTTATAGTCTGCACACCATTGATTTCTACAAAGTAAAAGACAAATTCTGAAAAAAGGTCCATTAAAAATTGATCGTGGGGAAGAGTGTAAAAACACTATCCTCAAATATTCTGTTTATTTTGAAAATATGAGAGCCTGAGATGTTTATCAAGAAAACTCTGCAGAAAGTGCATATGGGTATCCTTAGTACTGGGGATACTTCTGTGATGGAAACTGCTTTGCCTCTGGCAAGGATCATCTCATCAGAAAACACGTAGAGATATAAGAAACAAACATAACAATGTGATATTTTTGTTTAAAAAACCACAAACACTGGAAGATTAATGATCACATTGAAGGGGCTTTATTACTGAAAGCCAGTTCCTCTTTAAATGTGTTGTTCTTTCTAGAGACAAATCGGAAACCAAAAGAGATCCAGCTACAACATAAATCTGGGACAGGTGGACCCGCTCGGCAGACCCACTCTCACCCCTTTCTCTTTTACTTGTCCATTTTCACATAGGTAGAACCGCAGGCTGGCACAGCCTGTGTAGCCACTGTGTCAGCTTCCTCTGACTGGAGGATGCTTACCCTGGTAGCTGAGACACTGCTTTCTACTCTTGGGGAGGGCTATCCATTCTTTTTAAGTTGGTCGACCTCTTCAGAACAGTTCTCCACAGCTGAGAGCTAGGCCTGTAGGGACAATGACAGACTTTCTTCCTACTGCTTTCTACTTGCATACTGTGAAAACAGCCTTTACTTTTATGAACAGCATATTCTCACATTTTCCACTTACAGAAAGGAACAATCATGCCACCAGTATCTGTCCAAATCCCTTCCTACTTACCACAAGGCAGAATTTGAATTCACATTAGGGCACATCTTTCACACAGCCTGTTGTTCAATCTTAACCAATACTGAAGAGCATTCTTCAAAGTCAGGCTTACCTGTATGCACTTCAGCTTCTGAGGTTGTTGCTTGCTTTCTTTTCTGTTTGTTGTGTTGTTTTTTTAGGGCTGAGAAGGGAGCTTAGAATCCATGTAAGTAATTTCCCTGAAAACAGACAAGGTGAAGGAAGTACTCAAACTCCTCCACATTAAGCCACTGTAGAACCCAGGAACACTTACCTGCTGGTTTCTGAACTTGCATCACTTCCAACGTGCTTTGCAGTGAAGTGGTACCACCAGGGTTCTGCTGTACTGAGAAGGCACCACCAATGTCACTAGCTCATACAGTCTCTAAAACTATTGCACAGAGATAGTAGAAAGCATGAAGAAAAAGCAGCCTACTGCGGAACACACAGTCCCTTTCACCACAAGGGGGAAAACACTCCCAGGCAAGCCCAGCCTCCAACTCCCCCAGGGAGGCAATTCCCCACAAGTCCTCAGGCTTCCTATATAGCAAAGGTCAAATGATCCACACCTGGCAGATTTCACTTAACAAGGGTGGAACCAAGAGACCTTGTGGAATAGGCTCATCTACCTGCCTTCAATGTTTTCAGATCAATTGCTCCTTATCACCAGTAGAAATAACCTGACCAGGGGCCTAGTGGTTACAGTCGACCTCATGAATTAACTACAACAGGTGCACAAGGGTCATATTTCTGTCAGTCATTCTGTGTGGAAAATTAGTGCAGAGCCTGTTAAAAAAATCAATAAAAATAAATAAAACAAATTAAGAAAAGAAAAAAGAAAAGGATCTTCAAGGCAAAATTGCTATCATAGGTTTTCACCTGTTTGGTCATGACAGATAAAGAACGTAGCAATCAGAATTACTTTCCTTGACATTCATGCTATTTAAATTGGCTTTTCTGAGATCTCTTCTTTAGGCAGGAGTTTTCAAAATCTAGCCCCAAGACCTCTGACTACAGTATTTACTTAGGCTGTGTATAAACTATCCCGCATAAATGCCAGGATCTGGATCCTCACTCACTAGTCAGCATCACAGAATCACTAGACCACCAGGGATCAGGTCAAGGACTGGGCTGAAGGTTTGGGCTTTAATTTGGTTACATGCCTACATTGCTGTTTCCTGGCAGGTTATGGCAAGAACATTGGCTGGCTTGGGGGAGCTTATGTACACGTGGCTTTTAGGCTGCAGCCAAAGTGTTCCTCTAGATCTGGAAGTTTGAAGAGGGTTGCAGTCTCCAAGCTCAGATACAGCCACGTATTAGTCTGGCACAACTGATTTTTGTGTTCCTTGCACTAGCTGTTCCTTCACCTCCTCTTCAGATACAAGGACAGCCATCTCTTTCACGCTCCGTCACTAGTAAACAAACCAGAATAGATGAAAGCCTCTTTCTTCAAGTCAGTAAGATACTGGGCTACAAAGATGGTGAAGGGCCTAGAGGGGAAGACGTATGAGGAGTGGCTGCGGTCACTTGGCCTGTTCAGCCTGGAGAAGAGGAGACTGAGGGGAGACCTCATCGCGGTCTACAGCTTCCTCATGAGGGGGAGTGGAGGGGAAGGCGCTGATCTATTCTCTTTAGTCACCAGTGATAGGACCTGAGAGAATGGTGTCAAGCTGAGCCAGGGGCTGAGCCAGAGGCTAGACATCAGGAAGAGGTTCTTCACTAAGAGGGTTGTTGCACACTGGAACAGGCTCCCCAGCCACGTAGTCACTGCACCAAGCCTGTTGGAGTTTAAGAAACATTTGGACTGTGCGCTTAGTCACATGGTCTGAATTTTTGGGTAGACCTGTGTGGTGGCAGGAGTTGGACTCAATGATCCTTACGGGACCCTTCCAACTTGGGATATTCTATGATTCTATACCCTCCTTTGGTTTCAGTGAGAATTCAGGCCACAACAATTCAAGTTTCCTCTGTATGGTGTTTCTTCTGTATGGGATAATTTCATTTCCCTTCTGGAGACTTACAAGGATGTAGTAATAAAAGCAAAAGCATAAAAGAGTACCTGAGGCATAGGCTACTCTTGAGCCTGCAGCAGACTACAGGTACGATATTATCATTTCAGACAAATATGATCTACATAATGTGAAGTGTTCCAGCATGCTTACAATCTGCCAAAGGCCAGAAAATGTGACCTTCATTTTAAGACTATATGGAAAAGAAATCAAAATGACAAGATAAATGAAGAGAAGGAACTTTTCCTTCACCTAAATTTTATTATTTTGCAACCTCTTCAGGTATCCAGGTGTCCACAAGGAAACCAGACTACAAATGACAGGGAAGATGAAACAGTACAAGGTACTTGCATGGCCTTAATTTACATGACAATTGACAACAACCACAATCTGCAATGATTTATAAGTGCCTTACACCATTCACCCTTGAGGCAGAAAAATGGGATTCCCATCTTATTTAAGGGGAGTGCAATCCCTCTCAAAAATGAGAGTCTGGGGTCCCAGCAGTGAAATGTTCACTGGTGTCCAGAACCTGAATCACTTGGTATTGTGGTATGCTTGTTCATAGCACAGTAGCTCACAGTTTATAGGAACAAGTGTGCAGTCGCAAACTCCGCCTGGCTGCATGTCCAGCAGCAACAAAGTCCTTTGTCTTTGCCTTTCCGCATCCCCATTCCAACTTCCCTCCCTCCTCTTCCCTTCCAGAGCAGAACCATCCCCTGCCAGGGCTCCCTGAAGTAGGAGCCATGACAGCAGAAATGGGCCCACTTTCAGCAGGTTGCTGAAAGATGCTGTATTTTCTCTCTGTAACAGGTTCAATAAGGGATGATCAAAGAATATCACAGTTTGCCAAATTACATTAAATCCCTTAAATGGGATTTTTTTCTCTAATTGGAAACATCTCACTTCTGTATGTCAGACTGCACTCATCTACTCTATTTATGAAGTCCAGTAGGATTATTATTATTTTTAATATTTCCTGGGAATTCCTACCACTCATGCAAATTATTTTATTTTATTTTTTATTATTACTTTTTTCACTCAATATCTGTGCAGTAAAAGTTCAGATATATAGACGTATGCATTTAGCATAAAGCAACCACAAAGATTTGTGAACCTCTTGGATACCCAAAATGCAATCTGTTGCTACTCACACTGAACTTTCTGACCTGCAGGAGGATGCTATGCAAGGTCCAAATGATGCTAACACAATCATACATTCTCCCTGAAAGTGAGAAATTTGCTTGCACACAGCTATGCTTTTGCAAGAGAATGGTTCTCCTTTTGGGTGGAAGAAATAATTCTGTATGACACTATCAGTTCAATGTATTTTAATTTTCTCTGTAAATGCAATTAGAATTTTAGGAATATACATTTTACAAAATACTAAGTAGAAATACAAATTTATCGTGGCTTGCTCAATATTTTGAACATGATCCACTGTCAAGAATCACAGAACCATGGAATGGTTGGGGTTAAAAGAAACTTTAAACATCACCTAGTTCCAACCCCCCACCATGGGCAGGAACACCTCTCACCAGGCCAGGTTGCCCAAAGCCCCATCCAGCCTGGCCTTGAACACCTCCAGGGATGGAGCATCCGCAGCTTGTCTGGGCAACCTGTGCCAGGGCCTCACCACTGCCTGAATAAAGAATTTATTCCTAACTTCTAACCTAAGTCTACCCTCTTTTAGTTTAAATAACCTCTTTTGGGGCAGTGCAGCGATGCAGAGAAGCTAGCCACTGAGGGCTACTACTGGAAAAGAGTGCTCCTCAATGTGTGCTCTGGAAAACAGGGGCTGCTGGAGCACCACCTGCTGCACTGCCATAAAATTGCTGCACTCTTTGCTGCTGGGGACTGGCATTTCAACTACAGAATGTATGTGCATTCGCATGATCAGGCAATGCCTTGCTGATGTTTTCTATTATTCTGACATTTACAGCATTTAGCCTGTGCTGCTTAGCTATCATTTGCACCTACTTTTCAGAGAACTTTTGGCAAGCTGGTAAGATAATAGTTGTTACAGAGAGGGTGATGGATGTTTTTGCAGCAGTGGAAGCTCACACATGAACTTGTTCCAGCTATGAATTAATTTAGGATATTTTACAACAAGAGGGGTTGCAAACACTGCGTAATTTTAGGAACACGGAACCCTCTTCAGTTAACGGAAAATAATAGGTATCTAAGAAATGAGATTTGCTTTCGGTAATTCTCGAGATTATTAGTTCTGTGTGGATAGCCTTCAAGACTGGTAAAAGTGCTGACCTCTGTTTCTGCTGGATAATTGCTTTGATTATGCATTGCTTGTTTCTGTTGTTGTCTTACAGCACTGGCATATGTAATTTTGTTGCTTACTGTATAGATGCCTAATGGAATATGATTTCAGCTCTTGAGTCTCAATGAGGGTCTTAACTGCAAGACTATCATTTTTTCCCTGTTATATTAAATATTTGTCACTATGGCTAGGAAAAACTAGAAAGTGCAAAATATCTATCATATGTAGCCTAAAATACAAGCATAACTAATCCTACCATAATGGATAAATATGCTATATCTGTAGCTGATAAATTAGGCCACATTACAGTGAAATGAAGTATAGATAAGGTGAAAGAACTGCACATTGAAAGGGGAAGCTGAAAATATATGGAAACTCTATGTTGGTATGACCAGTCTGGAAGAGAAATGGATGTCAGTGAGAAGACATCAATGTAATGTTTGCTTTATGCAACATATCAAAACAGACAGGATATTAAACTGCATTAAGACAAGTATTTATAGGCAGATTTACAGGTAGACAGCAGTATTTAAAATCAGTGAGTGACTATGAAAGGGAAAATAAATAGTATGGAGAGACCCTCAACTGAAAAGAAAAAAAAAGATAAACATGAAACTAAGCTTACAAAGAATTATTAGGATAAATGTATATATATATAAATATATATATATAATGAGTGAAAGAGTAAAGGTCAACTAAATGTCCATGATTCACCACTTTTTCTTAGTGTGGGTTGAAAACTTAAAATAAGAAGTAAAAAAAAAAAAAAAAACACACCAAACTGTGTAAAATTCATAGAAGAAAGCATATGTTGACACAATGCATCATTAACTGAGTAACATGGATTCCCCAGCGTATGTATCTTCTGTGCTTTGCAAGATATGTTCTATTCTAATTCCAATTTAACACAATTCTGAAGCCTCACTATTGATCTTTAAGGCATCATTAGATGAGGACCCAGCTAAATTGGGTAGCATCCTTTCACCCGTAACTTATGAAGACAAATGAGCTCTCCTAGTATAATGCAACAACAAACTGTGATGACATTCATGAGGACTAAGGCTAGTTTGTTTCAGGCAGAGTGGATTGATAATGCAATGAGTAACTGTAGAAGGTTATATTGAACCACAGCCTGATTGCTTTTAAAGTATACAGACATATCTGTCTGGTAATGGTTTCCAACGTAAGTGAAGCCAAGGAAATAAAAGCATCAAGCAGCTCAGAAAGCTGAGTACCTAAAAAAAAGTGGAAAGGGGGGAGTGAACGACACTTCAGACAATCACAATGCAGATTTAATTTATCTTACTAAGTGCTTGGATTCTAGGGACGTAAATCGGATAAACTGCATGTAAGATGTAAAAGATACATGTATAATAAAGATACCTGGAACTGTTCCACAAAATGGTTAGGCATTCATTTTCAGCCTTCAGGCAAAAGAAAATAAATTCACTAAGATCTTGACATGCTCTTCAGTAATTTTATCATTACTGCCAAAGAAAGAGATTCTCAAAAGTTTTGAAGTAACTAGAGAGCAGAAGACTTGCATAAAATCAATGTGATATGTTGAATTCTATTTCAAACACCTATGTAAGGGTGGTGGTAGTAGTGGTGGTGATCATCCTCAGGAGGTACTTATCTCTCTTCCTTAAACACAGTGAAAGCTTAGAATAGACATCAATTTTATGTCAGTGAAGCATGGCAAAATGAATTTGATGATAAGTAAATTTGGGAAATTGTGTCTTAGTCATGTGGAAATTTCACATTGATTCATTGATGCCAATAGCAGTTGGCATCTTGCTATCACCCTGAAAACGCTTCTTGTCTAGTTTGCCATGGTAAACCTCATTTTTTCATGGGAGTTTTTTAAAGCCACAGACAGCTGCTAAGGAACCTCTGATTTATACAAGAGACTTCAGAACTATCCCTTATCTTAATTGTCCTATTAACCAATGGTTTCCCCATAGCTATGTTCTGTTTTGATTTGAGATGACCGGCCCAGCTCAGAAACATTCTTTTTGATCTTGCTGCTCAGTCTTGTTCAGTGATTTTAGTTTAGCAATTTTTATATTTGTCTAACACATGAAATCCGTGAATGGATATAGATGCTTTTAGAGTTACTAAATTTTTCATGAACAAGGATGTTTTCACACATTTTGACTAAAAGGTAGCAGATGCCGAAAGCGTTTCCATTGCAGGAAATGTGCCGGAAACAGAGGGCACATTTATGCTTTGTTATAGAGTACAGTGATGAAATTTTTAAAAGAACTGCTGCCATATCACGAGATCAAAAAGTTGATCTCAGCACTGTACAGGTACTAATCTTGATCCCCAAATCACTACTGTCATGTTACTGTAGTGCTATGACTTCTCTCTTAATGAAGCTATTTACCTGTATTGAAGGATTAAACTGATACACTGTTTCTGCTCTACAGATACTTTTAATAGCTCATTGTGTTGCTCTCTGAGCCTTAAACTGTATTGCCAAATCATGCTGAATACACGTTTTTATGATAAAGGCTTTTCATTTGGCAATTTCTACAAACTCTCTTAAAAATAGTGCAGACATTTATGATTGCCTTGTCTAACTGACAGTCCTTCTGTAGCTTCCTTTTTTCTATAATTTTGGTTGTGTTCCTTTTGATCTAATCTGAGGACAGAAGTCTCAGAGATGGGCAATTCTTACATGTTTTGCAAAGACTGACAGTATCATTGAGCAGAAAAACCCAATAAAATCTTCTTTAGCTCCGCTTCTCAAAAAAATTTCTGTTTAGTGAAGAGACCTTGAGAGAGAATTAGAGCCCAAATCTGTCATTCTGAACATTCTCATTTTCCATTAAGCAGAGCAATTTGCAAGATTAAATGCAAAGGAATATATCTCATTATTCATCATTACTTGGACTTCATCTGTTTCTGATTCCTAAAAGCTGATATGAACATGCACACACTTAATTTGTTTTACCAGTAAGTGGCTCTATTTTACTTCAGGATAACCCAAATATATTTATTCCTCCTGAAGTACAATAAATAGGTCAGCATTCACAGTTGAAATCACAGTTCCTCTGGATTCAGATTCCAGCAAGGAAGTATGAGTGTATGAGTGACAGTTTGTTCCAATTAGTTTAATTATCTCAGGTATCACTGTGACTTCTTGTTGCTCAATTACTGTCAAGCAGACCACCCTTATAATCACGTTAATTGCCCCTTTTTCTAACCTCTACATTGAACACTTTCTGAAGGGATTTGTCTGTGTTTTTAGACATGCCTGGATAAGTGAGAGCTAATTCTGATCTAATAGGTGATTTGGTTGGTGCACAAGTGCATCTTTGACCTGCATTTAGAACATAGGCATATATGACCAGCGTCTCCATTCTAGCTATTTCCTAATGTGTACAGAAGAGGAGAACAGATTCCCAATGTTTTTCCAATTGTGCATCTGTTTTTACATGGCCATGGCCCTAGGACAGATCTGACCAAGCTGGGAGCTATTTCATTTCAAACAAATTAAATTAGGCTTGTCTATTATCTGCAAAGAACTAATGATGTTCTGGTTTTCTACCTAGAACACGGGAGGAGAATCAGATCAGAAAACAGTCAAACAGGTTTCAGGTTTGGAAAGTCTGGCTTATAAAATTGGAAATGGCTCAGAAGTTCAGGTGTGATGATTTATAAGATTATACTTTTTATTCTGAAGAATATGACCCAATTTCAATAAGTTTGATGCGAAGCTTTGTAACTCATAATCTGATAATTCTAATGTGAATAAAATAGTAATATAGTGTAAATTTATGCAGAAAGAGAATTACTCAGTGTTACCATGTCTAGTGATATATGATCTAGTGATAAAGGAGAAAGAATATACATACCTTGCACTAGATATAAAAGATTCTGTCATCAGACAAAGTGTATATTCCTTTATATAAGTTTTCTCTTTGGTGCTGACTTTTTGGTGACTAATACAATTACATGAAGACAGTGTGAGGTGAGGAAGGGAAGGAACAGAGTCCATTATCTAATATTGTTCCATAACAGGATATCATAATGATGGAATAGGAAGCATTTAAATATTATGTTTTGCAGAAGAGAAAGAGAGCCTGACAAACTATTTCAATGAGATCAAGACTCTCTTAATGCCAAACTTGGCTTCTATGAACAAGATAAATCACAATTAAAATCAGTTAAAAAACAGTTAAATGGATAAGAAAAAACTTTGTATGTACATATATACATCAAATCCAATGAAATAATGGCTGTGTTCTTTGCTACAAATCCTTTTATTATAGACATGGTTTTAAAGATTTCTGACTGCTGCTTGTTCTAGCCCCCACTCACTGTTAGCACCCTGTCAACAGCACTGTTTCAGCTCTCTGTGAACTAGTGCTCTAAACTGAAGCTGTGAAGTTATCTTGCCTAAAGACAGCCCTCCTCCAGTGAAAATAAAACAACAAAAAAGGTTCATGTGTAAGTGCTTTTACACTGGATTTTTTCACAGGTCAGGTTTAGTGTGTAGCGCCATGTGGAGATAAGTTAGCAGAATGAAGGCTAGCAACCTGTCCAGAGGGCAGGTGGACAGAAAGAGCAGAGAAGGCAAGAATCTTCCAAGGGTCCTCTTGTACTCCAGCAAGGAAGGGCTCAAGTGATATGAAAAATCATAACCAATTACTTTTCTTTCTAATATTTTTGCTATAAATACAAATTGTTGCTACCATTCTCAGTAGAATGGAAAAAAAAAGTTTGCGAATGACAACTTGGTTGTGAAGTACTATATAACAAGTGATATGCTTGCCAGTTTCCCTGAATTAGCCAGTCTTTCCCTCATTAATTTAATTATTTTGAAGTATAAGGAAGTGTGATCAGAAAGATAGAACATTTCCATGTTACTTTAATGTAAAAATTGAGAAATAACCTGAAGATAACCAAATGACCTTGTGACTTTTTAGTACCTTAATAATATCTGTATAACATCTCAAAGGCTTCTCTTCATTTAGATCAGATATTTCTTAGATATGACCATGTATCCCTTGACTTTGCCCCAGAACTGATTCAAGGTTCAGATAAACTATGTAGGAGTGTTCTTAGTTCTCCAGTTAAAAAGCAGAGGGACTTTAATTCTTTGATAAGATAACCTTCTCTCTTCTCTCTCTCTCTCTCTCTCTCTCGTGGGCAGCCTCGTTCCACCTCACTCACTCTATCACTCCTCCTCCTCAAAGGGGAAGGGGGAGAAAATACGATGCAAAGGGCTCAAGGACTGAGATAAGGATGGGGAGATCTCTCAACAACTATTGTGATAGGGAAAGCAGCCTATCCCCCTTTGGGGGAATAGAAGTCGAGGTCTGTCCCCAACACTTCGCCACTCCCTCACGGTCCCTTCCTGCCCCTACTCCCCGTGGGGTCCCTGCCACGGGATGCCATCCTTCCCCAGCTGAGCCTGGGGGGCTGCCCATAGGCAGCAGCTCTCCAAGCACTGCTCCCACATGGCTCCGTGCCACGGGGTCCATCCCCTAGGAGCAAACTGCTCCAGCACGGGTCCCCCACGGGCGGCAGCTCCCCCCAGACCCCTGCTCCTGCGTGGGCTCCTCTCCACGGGCTGCAGCTGCGGCCCGCGGCCTGCTCCTGCGGGGGCTCTCCATGGGCCGCAGCCTCCTCCAGGCCACATCCACCTGCTCCACGTGGGCTCCTCCACGGGCTGCAGCGTGGAGATCTGCTCCGTGTGGGACCCATGGGCTGTAGGGGGACAGCCTGCTCCACCAGGGGCCTCTCCACAGCCCGCAGGGGAACTGCTGCTGCCTGCCCGGAGCACCTCCTGCCCCTCCATCCTCACTAATCTTGGCACCTGCAAGGCTGTTTCTCCCTCCTCTCCCTCCCCCAGCTGCTGTTCCCCAGCAGGTTTTTTTCCCCTGTTTTAAACATGCTCTCACAGAGGCGCAAACAACATCGCTTATTGGCCTGGCCCTGGCCAGTGGCGGGGCCCTTACCTAACATGGGGCAGCTTCTGGACTCTTCTCACAGAAGCCACCCCTATGGCCCCCCCCCCCCCCCCAACCTTGTGATGTAACCCCCCTACCAGTAGCTGTCCCAAAGAACTCCCTTCAGATTGCTTTATTTTGCTTCCAGTGCTGGTAATGTCGTACTGCCGTTCTTTCCTCAGTAACCTACAGCTGGGTAGCTGTCACTTGGATTTTTAAGGATCCCCCACCTAACACTTGCAATATAAATCGCTCGAGTCCTCCGGCACTTCCAGGGGTTGATGTAACCCGAGGCAAAACCTTCGGGGTCAATCACGACTGAGGTCTGAGGTTTTGCGTGCGTGCTGCTCCCCCTCCTCTCCTCAGCCGCACCGCAGCCAAGAGCAGCGCGGCCGCTGCCTGCCTCAGCGCTGGCTCCTTGCCAGCCTCACCGCACTCGCGGCACCGACCAGCGCTCCGCGTCCGCTGCTTAACGACCGTCTCCAGGCAGCGGCGGCCGCCATGCCGGGCGGGCGGCGGGACGTGCTGGGGGTGCGCATCGCCCCGGGCCTGCTGCGCTTCGGGGCCGCGCTGCCGGGGCGCCGCTACCGCGCCTCGCTCAGCGTCCGCAACCTGCGCGCCGGGAGCTGCCGCCTCCGCCTGCTGCCGCCGCGCCGGCCCCAGGTGAGGGCCGGGAGGGGAGCGGAGCGGCCGCGGGGGGCGGCCCGCCTCGCAGCCCCCGGCCCGTCTCCCTGTCCCCCCGGCCTGTCCGCCGTGCCCCTGCGGCTCCGCCAGCGCTGCAGCGCGGCTGGGTGAGGGGAGAGCCTCGGGGGGACCCGCCCGGGGCCCCTCGTGCTCCTCAGGTTCCCCCCGTGGAAGCGTGTCACTGTATTTAAAGTAGTTGGGTAACGGTACCCGGGAAAGCAGAGGGGACGGTTCCCGGAGCCGAAGCTGTCTGAGTTACGCCGTGTGACGGGTCCAGAGGAGGCAGCCGGTGCCCTGGTTCACCTGTTGCTCCTGGTGAGGAAGCCGGGGTGTCGTTCTGGTGACACCCGGGAGGTGTTCTCTGCAGGGCTTCACGTGAGGCTGCTCAGCTGAAGCCTGCAAGTCAGAGTGAAACGAACTCGAGCCTCGCCAGTTCAATGCTTTCCTGAGCAATTTGAGGGCTAACTTGTTTGTGAAAGCCATCCCTTTAACAGAAGTAATTTAGCTTTCTCGTCTGCCAGAGTGAATCAAGTTCTTTATGGTAACAACTCCCACAGCCAGTCAGGCTTTGCACTTTCCAGAAATGTAACCCTGCAAGAAGCACTAGTTTTCCTTGTTGTTTTGAGGAGGGCGGTGTAGAAATGGGCCGTCTTGCTGTGGTGTGAACGCCAAATTTGTGAGATGCTCCAGGCCAGCTGCAGGTCTCAGCTTTTGCAATTGTTTCTGCTAGGCTGCCATAGTACTGGTGGTAGCTGGGTCAGTTCTGCAATGTACTCTCTAAGTTTTCTGAGAGCAGCCCATTCGCAGTGCTTGCTTGTGGAAGGCTTTCTCTGAAAAGGGATTGTTATTTCATTTTTTGCTCAAGATGCTGTGATTCTGTATTCGTCTGATTAGTTCTGGAAATTGCAGTGTCAGCCTTTTTCAATCTTTCCACTTCTCACCAGGTTAGCTCTTGGGAGGCAACCTGTGTGGGCTCTGTAAAACCCAGCTGGGGTTAGCAGTTTTATATTGGTCTTTCATCCAACTAGTTTTATCTGCTAATTACTTCAGAATTAGGACCAAAGTGTTGGGCTGGCACTGGGGGCTGAACAGAAGCAGATGTTGCCTTGTGATCATAGCAACTAGAGCCATGAAGCAGCGCTTTCCAAGTCAGTCATCAATGTAATTGTGAGACAATTCAGATACCTTGGATACTTTCACTCTCCCTATAATCAGCCTTTGTTTATAAGGGGAAGAGTTGTGAAGACGACATGCATTTTATCCCTCCCTAAATTTTGCAGATTACATGATGTTGACAGCCTAATTTTTATTACCCTGTCACTGAAGCATTTTGGGATGAGTTGGGAGCTGTTGATAGTGCTTCATTTGGTAGGGCAGTGCTTATTCTCAGTTCTGTTAGTTTTCACCAGCCTTATCAATTTTTCACGTGCTTCAGAAGCGGAAAAGCAGAGTCAATTTGAGAAGACAGAAAAGGTTACTCCTCGTAATTTATGAGGATGGTGACTGTGAGGAAAAAAATCGCAAGTATCTCATGACTTAGGCTGAATATTTTCATGCCAGTGTGCATGAGATGCCCAACGTGAGAGCTAGGGGACAAGACTCCACTTCAGATGTTTGGTTCCAGGAGGTTCTGTTGTGCTGCTCTTTCATTCCCAGACCTGGTGCTGCTCTCAGTGAGTACGTGGCTCTGAAATGGGTGACTCAGTGGTAAGTTTTCTGAAGCATTACATTCGTGGAGGGCGAGAACTGAAAATCAAGTGAGCTGCCACAGTGCGCAGCTGAAAAATGCATGTCAAGGAAGTTAACTCACAGTGCAGTTTTCTGTAGGTTTCATTAAAAATTTGTTATTCCAAAATATTAATTTTCCCTTATACAGAATTAATATGCATGGCTGTCAATTCATTTTTAGAGAAGACTTTGCACACTTCAAAATCAAAGCATGATTACTGGCTGCTATTTCAAAATCACCCCCATAATCTTGATGCATGTTATGTAACACATGTCCTTCAGTTGAGTATTTTTACTGCTAGGGAAACTTAAAGGAATCAACAGGTTGTAAATTGCCTTTACATATTCCAAGTAAAGAGAGTACAGAAAGCTTCAAGAATACTGGGATGATTCTGTTTCAGAAAGAAACATTTATTAAACTGGACGTATGCAGTTATGCATAGAGTGATGTGAGTTGTAAGGATACCGAGGCATCGGAGAATCTCTTGATCTCGCTATGAAGCTTTCTTAGGAATGTGGTAGCTGTGGGATTCTTTCTACATGCTTGTAGGTTGTGGTGTTGGACATTATCAGATGCATACAGACAGAAACAAATCCTGACTTTTTTTTTTTTTTTTTTTTTTGAGAGAGAGCAGAAAGTACTTTGTGTCTGCTGCTTCTGTTCTTTTCCTTTCATTCCACAGCCTCCCTCCTCCTCCCCTCGAAGAATTAGAGGTGCATGGGCCATGGGCCTTCAGGAAGATTTTTTCAATGTCTAGGGATAATTTCATTTGAATTAGCTGAGTGTAGGTCAGATCTACAGACTATTCTTAGGCTGTTTTGGACTGAGATTTAATCCTTATTGCTTTATCAGATACTGAAAAGATTTTGTATTAAGTAGTATCTGACCTTATCTGATGGTGCTTCAGAGTGTTTATGGCAACAACAGCAAAAGCTAGAGCTCTCTTTAAAAGACTAGAAACTGCATTTTGTCAACCCATCAAATTTCATTAAAGTCTTCATTTAGTATTCTTTCTGCCTTTCTGTTCTACTGTAAAAAGGAAAAAGTATAAACAACGTTAATATAAATAAATAGAAAGAGGAATTTCTTCATTCTTTAAATCAGTCTGTGTGTTACTCTGAAAAATGAACCATCCGTATGTATTTTTCAATCTTAAAAATGAAAAACTGATTAAATATTTGTTTTTTGCACTGCAGTTTAAACTGATTGTGGAAAATCCAGAAAAACCTGTTGCACCTGGACTTCAAGTCAAAGCTGTTGTAGAATATTATCCTGAGAGTGAGGAAGATCTTGAAGATAGACTACTTCTTTTAATAGAAGAAGACGTAGTTGATATCCCCCTGCTTGGGTATGAAGCTCAAAAGTTCATATTTTGCTGTTAACTGTTTTCAATTTGATCTTGTGGAAAGTTTGCTAACACCTGTCACATATGATAAGCTATCAACTGTAATGAAAATGAATAGAAAGTTTCTTTACAATTCTTTTTTTTCTATAAAAGTGCACAGGTAAGAAGGTAATTGGGACAGTGGTGTTCTAAGATCCTAGAGAGGCTTTGAGTTGTTGTTTTTGCTTTACTCTATATTGGTTGTGATAATGTTGATGATTTCTAATTCTACACCAGCATTAGACAAGTTGACATTTACTCTTAATCCTTTTTTTCATTCTTACTGCAGCACTTATTAAAAAAAAAGTTTGTATTAAAGTGAAGAACAGTTTAATTCTAGAGATACGGCTTATGTCACATGTGGAAGTATCAATTTCATCAGTCCATGTTTGATTTTGTGTGCATGCCTGTGTCTAAACACATATGTCGTGTATTCTATGTAATTGGTATTTTGGTTGGAAAAGGTAAGCTTCTAAATAATACTTCATCAGGCTTAGGCTAGATATTTATCTGAGGATGAGGATTTGGGATGGAGTTGTTCTGGAGGACCTTTCTCTCCCTTGTCTATAAAGAAAAAGCAGAATGCCAACAGGTCCAGCTCTCAGGTGCCTGAATTAGGATAGGTGAATCCCCTTTCTACATAAACCAATGCAAATCATAAAATTTTCATGAAAATCTCAACATTAGAAATTCTGTTTACAGATGGAAAGCGGTTTCCTTGGAGACTATTCGACATATGAATTGTTTTAAAAAAATATATCCACAAACCTCTCTTGCTAGCCTGAAATGCGCAAGATTTTACCTTCAGGTGGGCAATACTCACTCTGTCATTTTATTTACCTGTTGTGATCTTTTTTCACCAAATTGCTTTTTCTCTTTTTGTCTTAAAAGCACCGTATTTTAGTTGCATGCCTTTTGCTTCCTGGGCTAGCAGTTTCTTAGCCACAGTTCAAATGTCAAGTTCATACTACTGTTACCAGTCTTAATATTAGAATACCCTGAGATCAAATGAAATAAATTGGTATTATTATGATTCTACGCATTTCACTTTCTTAGTATAATAACACTAAAGATTACTAGAGGAAAAAGAATTGTGTAGAGAGATTTAAACACAAAGCCCTGAGTCCTTTTTTGTTCATTTATTTAATGTTAATACCAAACATAGTAATTCAAAATGATCATTTTATTCATTTTTCTTTTATATGTCATCTTTAGTTTCAAGACAAGGAATGTTTAAAGTATCATTTGATACATGTAGGACATATTATGATACATGTATTTCTTCTATTCATCCTTCTGATAAGGCAGATGTCTTTGTGAGCTCTTAGAAATGGCTGTCTCTAAATATGTTCTTCCAGAGTGCACTTCCTAGAAGAAAAACTTACTTTTATTTGCTACTATTCTGGAGGTAAGACTGCCTTGGACAGACTTCACTTTGGATGATAAAGCTACTGGCAATTTGTTTCTGAAAAGGATTTGCAATAGATAGCTAAGTATTTAAAATCCTTGTGTTTATCTCTTGCAGGGGAAAAAATAACAGGGTATAACCGACTGTTAGCTTTCTGTATAAAAAACAGAACTAAATATACTTAATACTTTTCAATCAGTCTTCTTCCAAATCAATTTTGTCATGCACGTCTGTTGTTTATAGGTAGATGATAGTTACTGCACTGAAGGGTCACTAAATATCAATCGTTTTTTCTTTACAAACATAGTTTTAAATATGCCATTTATCATTTAGAGAAAATAATATAGGTAGTATAAGAACTCATTGGTTGACAAATACTCGTCAAAAGCTTTTTTAAAAAATCAAGATGTCACTATAAAATGTAACCAGAAGTCTTTAATTTGATGGAAGACACTAAAAATATTTTAAAGGAAATATTTTCATGTTCTGGTTTGGAGGGTCCCAGTGTTGTGTCCTGTCCTCTTTTTCCCTCCAACTGAAATTATTACAATTTCTTAGTAATTACAATTTCTTTTATTAGTACTATAATTCCAGTGTATTTTTTTCTTCCTAATTAATGGGGTTTACTTTTTTTTTTTTACATTTTAAATAACATTTTATTGTTTCTGCTGATGCACCATCAATAATTCCATATGCATTCATCCTACTTTTCCTAAAAGTGTTAAGTTGAAATACATAATTTATTTTTTTTAAGGATATACTTAGATTTATGTCTGTGCTGTATGAATTTTTTTTTTTTTTTTTGGCACATGCAGAATTATCAGCCACGGATTTTGGCCGGTTCAAATATAGTGTTTATTTTTATTTTCTTGGGTGAATGACTCTAAGACAGTGTACTGGCAGTACTTTTAAAAAGTACTTGCACATCTAAAAAAACAGAATTACATTTTAAACTATGTGAAAGCTAGTTCAGAAATTTCATAAACCCAAGATGTGTTATTGTATAGAAAATATTTGGAAGTTGCCAATGTTGTTTAGACTGGCTTCTTTAAATGTCTGCTACTTCTCTCTTACCTGTTCACTTATTTTCAGATTTCAATCTTTGAAATTGTTGTTTTTCACATTTTATTTCAGTATAGATTATTGTATATATACAAATGTGTAATTCTCTGTGAACTTGTAGAAAACCTGGGTCTACATGTTTTGCCCATGGAATCTTATTGAAAGAAAAGTTCACGGCCAGTTTAGGAGAAAAGCATTAAAAGATTTATCCTTGTTGCCAGCAATTTGTGCAATTCCTTCAATCACATCTGCTGTTCATTTTAAGGTAATCATTAGTCTGGGAAGAGATCCACTGAGAATGTAGGAAAAGCTTGTTTCCCATACAACATCAAGCTGCAGTAACTTTTATCTTATTTTTGTAACCACTTATTTGGTTAAAAATATCACCAAAAGAATCTTATTTCCATTGTGCTTTAGTGAAGTTCATAGTTGTTTGATTTGCAAATGAAATACCTTTTACGTATTTACCTGGAACATGTGACTAGCTCCAGTGGTTAACCGTATAGATTTGTCACTCATATTTTCTATCAGTTTTGGAGAGCACACAATGCCCTTAGTTTATCTGGATAGTGCCACAGACTATTATTAAATAGAATTAAAACCAAGTTGTTGCCCAAGAGGAAATTCTTTTGTTTCATTTTGATTCCCCCCCCAATCTCCTTTCCTTCCCACCACCTCCCACTTGCTTGCTCCTGTACTTTGTGAAAGTGCTGCTATGGGTAGGGTCCACCTAGCCTGGCCAAGGAGGCTGTCTGCCTTCTGTTAGTCTTCAGTACAGCACTTAGTACAGGCCATGAGATGCCATTGCTCCTGCATGTTCCTATTTGTGGTTAAGAGGAGATGGACATCTGTGCTCATGTAAAATCCTAATTCATTTTGAAGACAATTTTACATGATGTCAAACGTGGGCTTGTATTAGAAATCGGGGCCTTCACGCGTTTGCTGAAGCAAGTAGCAGCTTTTCATTAAGTCTAAGCAGTACCCAATCCAGTGAGGTAGTCATGCTTGCTGAGGCTCTTAAATAAGTAACAGAAAGAACTTGTGTCATTATATGCTTCCTATGTTTTAACGAGTTTTGCTGAAGCCTCATGAGGTATCTATAAAACAAGAAGAACGTAAATTGAAATTGGCATGCGTGTTTTTTCACTGCTTTTAGTTCAGGCAGCTGACAATGAAATATAGGGAATGTTAACTTTTGTGATACAATCAACTCAATACAGTGCACGCTTTTCTAGTAAACTATTTGGGGTACTTTGTACAACAATAAAGTATTTAGAATTAAATAAAAATGCCTGTATTCCATTTTGACTAATTGCTTGAGGCTATCTTGCTTTAAAGTTACAGTCATTAGTTATTAAATTAAATGGCTTAAAAGATTCTTTTGTGTCCTCTATGTATGTTGTACTGCTGGAGTGAGTTGCATGAACATTAGCAGGAGGACTAGAAGAAAAGCAGACCTCTTCCAACATGGTGCTTAATCAAATTTCTTTAAAAATGCAAATGTATTTTCAACTTTGGGGAAAATATAACCATGCCTTCTCTCCGCAGATCAATTCCACGCTGTTATCTGGAAACTGAGTCAGAGATTAATTTTGGTACAGTGACTGCAAACAGTAAAGTAATTAGTAAAGAGATTAGTATTGCTAACCATGGATCATCATCAGGTAAATATTAAATATGCATTGAATTATGAAAATACGCATTTTCTTGGGAAATGTATTTTTGGTGAGTTAACACCTCAGTGCCTAAGTAGGAATTAACTGAAGTTCTGGGTTATGCGTATTATGAGTATTACAGCTAAAGGGTCTTATACTGGGTTTATGTGGCAAGGTTTTGGTAGCTGGGGGCTGCAGGGTAGCAATACTGGAAGACAGTGGCATTGGAGGAGAGATGGTAAGAAAATGTTCTTTATTTAAAATTTATTTTAGTTGAAGACTTGTTTTTATTTCTGCATTCGCATTCTTTTCTCATCATTCATCTTTTAGCAGTGTTTTTTAAGTCATGCTGTTTCTTGATCAATAACCTTCCTGTCACTTATGTCCGATCAGCAAATTGTTTACTAAATACTTACCTTGGAATTAAGTTTTTTTCAGTATTTGTTTCCCTGTATGACACTATAGCATTAATGATGTTAAGTACATTTTCCTTCCTTCTCCACCTCCCCTGCCTTTTCCCCCGCTTTTTTTTCAGGAGAGGTTATGCTTGATTTACTGGATTTGCTATGATTTATTGGATTTGTTATGATGAAGCTATATAGGAGTTGTCAAAACACATTTTGGTATTCCAAGGTGTTAAACACTTAGTTTCACTTGTTTTTCTCTGTCAGTGAAGTAATCTGAGTGAGCATCACATTTTATATGTTAAAAAAAAAAAAAGGAATTAAAAACATTGACATAAAAGTAGGTAATTAGCTGAGTGATATGGAACTTTTTATATTATGTCTTTCCATCTGTTTTGAAAGATGTGAAACTAAGCATGGGGAAAGAAAAAAAAAAAAAAGGTAGGTAGAGCAGGCTGAACTGTTGATATACCCATATTTTGATTATTTTTTTATAATTCATTAAGGATGCCTTTGAACCAGGAATTGGATAAGCTTGTATTTTAACAAAAATGGAACTCCCAAAGCATAATTTTGCATCATATGTTTAACTTTTATACATCAGAAAATGAAGGTTTCAGTTTTTGACAGATGCCATTACACAGTGCTAATATGCTCAAGTTTTCAACCGAGAGAGGTAAAGCACTAGAAAAAGTTAGATGGACAACAGGGTATTCTTTATTGGCTGTAAGTCACTACTGCCAGATGAATTTGCCAGCTAATACTGCCTGCCGGGGGGCTGTATCCATTGATTCTTCCCATCCAATGAAGCCTATGACAGCATAAAAATATTTCAGGTTATACTGTAATTGGCCTCTTGAGAAATTTTCCCTCATGGTATCATGTTGCTAATTTGTTTGATGAACAATCACTCAACAGTAGATTTGACTAAACCCATCACTGGATTTTAAAACCAATCACGGAAAACTTACCTTTTTGTGGCATCAAATGTGCCGTAATATCTGCAGATAGTACTCGTGCAGCACAGCTGTACTGCATAGTGGCACATCTGGTTTCTGTGTGTAGATAAATTAGAGGGGGGTAGCTGAATACTCCTTAACATACTGCTGCCCACATGAAGATGCGTTAATTAATGGAAAAACAAAGACTATATCCATTTTATTCAATTAAAGTATTGAAGGGAAGTTAAAACAGGAAGTCATGGGATGAAATTTGGAGTCACCTACAAAACTGCTGTTCTCTTTACAAGTATCAGAGTGGTTGATAAGCTACTGTGTGTTTTTGGTACTTTCAGGTAGGTATTTCATATCCAGGGCAATCAACAATTGATGAGAAACTACACTTTTAATAAATCCATATTTAATTAATAAATATTTAATTTAATAAATCAGTATTTAATAAATAAAATTCTAAATAATTTTTAAATAAAAATGTTTTTCTTGTTTCAAAAGTACTATTAAAATATATTTCTGTAGATCGATGTCTTAATGTTTTGGTTCACATTTTGAGTCCATATAAATATGTAATTATAATACACTTCCAAACAGCTCTTGATTGTATATGTGTATATAGAATCATAGACTGGTTTGGGCTGGAAGGGTCATCTCATTTCAGAACTGCTGCTCTGTGCCTTGTGCCTGGAGCACCTCCTGTCCTCTTGCTGCACTGACCCTTGGGGCTGCAGGACTGGTTCTCACTCCTCACTCTCCCAGTCACTGTTGCACGGCACTTTTTTTTTTTTTTTTCCTTTCTTTAATCTGCTCTCACAGAGGCACAGGCAACACTGCTTATTGGCTTGGCTCTGGCCAGCAGTGGGTCCCTTTGGAGCCAGCTGAAACTGGCCCTTATCTAACATTGGGCAGCTGTTGGGCTCTGCTCACAGAGGCCACCCCAGCTCCCCTCCTACTCACAAGTAGCTCCCTGCTACTTGTAAACCCAGTGCACAAAGATGTCTGTTGCAGTAAAATACTTTCTTCAACTTTTTAATCATTTCTGTGTTTTTTCTCTTCCCCTTTCTGTTCTTTCAACTGTCCTATAAAGTATTAACATCACAACTGCATACACTAAAAGTTTTATGTAGACAGGTAAAATTACCTCCCTATTCCTCACTTACAGTTCTTGAATTTAAACACCCTAAAACCTTTGCTATAGCAAAACACAGAGTGAGACACTGCTCCCTCTCCACTAAAATGTCTCATTGTTTTCCAGGATCCATTCTCTGTCCTGTTAAGTATAGCCTACAGTCATTTCTCATCATTTGCCTTGTATCAGTTTGTTTTTCAATGAGCTGTGTTCTCCCTTGCAATCCAGAATTCTCTGGCTGATCTGGTTTTTGCATTCTTTACCACTTCCAACCATTCACAAATGTTAACAGCATCAATTTCATTTTTACTTACTCCTGCTAATAGACTTAAAATGATGAAGAACAGAGCTAATGAAAATGAAACTAATTAAGAACTAGGACTACTCTCTAAAGCCTTTCGTAAAAATGTCATCATCAGTAATAACTCCCTGCTTATAAGTACTTTTTGAGACCCATGAGATAGTTCTTAATCCATTTAAAATGTACTTCATTGATACTGCATAGCCCTAATATTTTTATCAGCATGATATTTATGGTAAATCGAATGATTTACAAAAATCCACTACGTACTTACTTCTATCAATTATAATTGTAAGAAATAAATCAAAGCCTGTTTTTCATAAAATGTTTACCAAGGTTAATTATAAATTATAGCAATATTAAATAATATTAATTATAAATCTTCTGCTTTAATTTTTTCAACTAAATCTTTTCCATATTTCCACAATTTTGCCAAGAACTGATGTTACCTATCATGTCTCCTGTTACCTCCTCTTCCCTCTTGACTTCTTGACCATTCATAAAATACTGATGTTTTTAATCTTCAGAATTATCCAGAACCAAAGAGTTATTCATACCTGACATTTGCAGGAGACAATCCTAAAAGTCACTGTTTTTAGGACTCCTTGGTGTGATCTGTCTAGGCTTGCTAATGGGATTTTTTTTTCTGCTAATATATGCCATTTAACATCCATGTTGACCAATGGCATGATTCATCTCACCTAAATTCATCTAAAATTAGTTGTCTAAGCTACCTACAATTCTCACAATAAAAGTAAGAACTTCCAGAGAGTCAATTGATTCCATCCATCCTGATGTAGCCTGGAGAAAACCAAATATATTTAAATATGTACCAGTGACATTCTATGTAAATACATAGATTTTAATAACACCAGGTGAACACACATTAAATAAATATATAGCTATATTCTTGTACAATTGTGTGTAAAGGGAATGTTTGGGAACCCTGAAACATGTAAATGAGACCAAGCAAACACCAGTTTTTAAGAACTATAGTCTTGATTTCTGCTAAAGAAAAACAGGTACATATGGTGGGAGCTGGGCAAGAGGTCAATAATTTACAACGTGTACAGAACCTATTGAAGCTGTCCCTAACTGCATAGATGAAGCCATCTTCAGACCGTACCCATATGCAACTGCAGTGAACACCACCAGCTGTGCACACCTTTTCTTCAAAACTGGGTGTGCAGAACTGAGCACAGTGGTGGCCTGCACTGCTACAAATGAAGGTATCATTTATTATCATTAAAGGGAAACATAATAGGCACATCTGGCCTGGTTCCTTACCTGAGGCCACGTTGTAATTTGGATACTACACGTGGTGAAAAATATGGGCAGTATATCCAGTTAAGTTTTCCCTGAAAAAATGAGGAAACAGAAAAAGTTGTTCTTTGTCTCATACTGACTACATCCCAGGTTCATATAGCCAAAAAAGCTATGCAGTGGGAGATTACTGAAAATGTAGTGGGACAGTAACCATTAAGTAACCAGTAATGGAAAGAGAGGAATAGAAGCAATAAATTGGACAGAACACAGCCTTTGTTTTGCCATCTTTAAGCAAGGAATAATCAAGATTTAGTGGAGTACTAATCTGCAGACAGAGGATGCTTTCCATGGGCAGTTAGGAAATACAAAGCAAGTTTTTGAATGTGTGGATATTAACATGAAGTAGAGAATATAGTTAAGGGTAACAAAAAAAGCATGAGCATTTTGGGCATTGGAGAAAACTGAAAACATTATTGAAGCCCAAGAGTAACTGGAAAATTTATAACAAGAAGCAGAAGGATACAAATTGTGGGAATATGATGCAATCAGAGAAGGATTAAGAATGGCAGCTATGTTATGAGATTTCCAGGAAAAGGACACTTGTTATGGAAAAGAGTGGACAATTCCCAGAAGAGGGAGTGATCTAAATCAAAAACGAAGTGACGCACAGACTGTTGTTTGGATTATTCTACAAAGTAAAAGGAGACATCAAAAAATTTTCAACCAAAAATCAACTCAAAAATAAGTTAGCAGTAAAAGCAGACATGGCACAAATCATGGTAAAGTGGAATTAGATGCCACTCATCAGAGCCACTCATCAGTTATAAAGGAATTAGAGACCTCAGTAGGAAAATTAGTGGGGAGTTGGAATTATTGACCATATGTCTTGCTTGTTACATTTTAGCTGAATTAGACCTTTGTTAATTTTAGTAGTCCAGTCAGCCCACTGATTTTAACTTTTAAATGCTTCAGGGTGTTTCCACAGGTGTCTTGGTTGGAAATCACCTAAAAAATTTTATAAAAAAAAAAAAAAAAAAAAAAAAAAAAAAAAAATCTCGTTTGCCACTGGTGTTCCTGTTTGTGACTATTCTCTGCTTATTTATCCATTCACAATCATTCTCTAGATGTTCACCTGTACCTTGGCTACTCTGCTTACAGCTAGCATTGTTGTGGATTTTGTTTGATTGTTTTCAGTTCTCTTCAGGTCACAGTCTCAAAGAACATACACCAATGAATATGCTAGACAACTCCTCATCCCAGTTTTTATTGCCAGCTTTTACTAATGTTCAAAAAGCTCCCTTGGTCATTCTGCTGGTGCACTCTGCCTGTCCAGAACTTCGGGGATGTCCTACTATTTGGGATTTCTGCTTGATTCATAAGATTGTGCAAAACTCTTGCATGACTTGCTCTCAACACAGCTTCATTTGGAGTTTTCCATTGATAAAATGACACATTATATGACTGCATTATAGTTAACTGTGTGGTGGCTCCTTTTATGGGAACAGTTTCCATCCACTTTGTAAATGAGTCATAATAACAGTGGTCGTCCAAAGGGGTGCTGTGTAATTAGCCAGTATCCTGGCCCAAAACAACTCCTGTACTGTAGCTGGATTTGTCTTGAATGTATTACAGAATCACAAAATCACAGAATAGTCTAGGTTGGAAGAGACCTCTAAGATCAAGTTCAACCAGGTTCAACCTCTGACCTAATGCTAACAAGTCCTCCACTAAACCATATCCCTAAGCTCTACATCTAAACGTCTTTTAAAGATCTCCAGGGATGGTGACTCAACCACTTCCCTGGGCAGCCTATTCCAGTGACTAATAACCCTTTCCGTAAAGAAGTTTTTCCTAATATCCAACCTAAACCTCTCCTGGCACAATTTTAGCCCATTCCCCCTCATTCTGTCACCAGGCATATGGGAGAATAGACCAACCACCACCTCGCTACAGCCTCCTTTAAGGTATCTGTAGAGTGCAATAAGGTCGCCCCGAGCCTCCTCTTCTCCAGGCTGAACAAGCCCAGCTCCCTCAGCCACTCCTCGTAGGACTTGTTCTCCAGGCCCCTCACCAGCTTCATCGCCCTTCTCTGGACTCGCTCAAGCACCTCCATGTCCTTCTTGTAGTGAGGGGCCCAAAACTGAACACAGTACTCGAGGTGCAGCCTCACCAGAGCCGAGTACAGGGGGACGATCACTTCCCTAGCCCTGCTGGCCAAGCTGTTTCTTATACATGCCAGGATGCTGTTGGCCTTCTTGGCTGCCTGAGCACACTGCTGGCTCATATTCAGCCTACTATCAACCAATACCCCCAGGTCCTTCTCTGCCAGGCAGCTTTCTAACCACTCATCTCCCAGCCTGTAGCTCTGCTTGGGGTTGTTGTGCCCCAGGTGCAGGACCCGGCACTTGGCCTTGTTGAACTTCATACAGCTGGCCTTGGCCCATCGGTCCAGCCTATCCAGATCTTCCTGCAGAGCCTTCCTACCCTCGAGCAGATCAACACACGCACCTAACTTGGTGTCATCTGCAAACTTACTGAGGGTACACTCGATCCCCTCATCCAGATCATCAATATGGATATTAAAGAGGACTGGCCCCAGTACCGAGCCCTGGGGAACTCCACTGGTGACCGGCCTCCAACTGGATTTGACTCCATTCACCACAACTCTCTGGGCCTGGCCATCCAGCCAGCTCTTAACCCAACAAAGCGTATGCCAGTCCAAGCCATGAGCAGCCAGTTTCCTGAGGAGAATGCTGTTGGTGAACAGTGTCAAAAGCCTTACTGAAGTCAAGGTAGACCACATCCACAGCCTTTCCCTCATCCACTAAGCATGTCACCTTGTCATAGAAGGAGATCAGATTCGTCAAGCAGGACCTGCCCTTCATAAATCCATGCTGACTGGGCCTGATCACCTTCTTGCCCTGAAAGTGCCACATGATGATGCTCAAGATAATCTGCTCCATGAGCTTCCCTGGCACTGAGGTCAAACTAACAGGCCTATAGTTCCCCGGGTCTACCGTCTGGCCCTTCTTGTAGATGGGTGTCATGTTTGCTAGCCACCAGTCGAGTGGGACCTCCCCTGATAGCCAGGACTGCCGATAAATGATGGAAAGTGGCTTGGCCAGCTCTTCTGCTTGTTTTCTCAATACCCTCGGGTGGATCCCATGCAGCCCCATCAACTTGTGTACACCCAAATGCTGTAGCAGGTTGCTAACCATTTCCTCATGGATTGTGGGGGCCACAATCTGCTCCTCATCCCCTTCCACCAGCTCAGGGTACTGGGTATCCAGAGAACAACTGGTTTTGCTGCTATAGACTGAGGCAAAGAAGGCGTTAAGCACCTCAGCTTTTTCCTCATATCTGGTAACTAAGTTTGCCCCCACATCCAGTAAAGGGTGAAAATTCTCCTTAGTACTCCTTTTTGTACTGGTATATTTATAAAAACATTTTTGTTGTCTTTAACAGCAGTAGCCAGATTGAGCTCCAGGTGAGCTTTGGCCTTCCTAATTTTATCCCTGCACCACCTCACAACATCCTTATAGTCCCCCTGAGTGGCCCACCCCCTTTTCCAAAGATTATAAACTCTCTTTTTTCTCCTAAGCTCAAGCCACAACCCTCTGTTCAGCCAGGAACATTAGAGCATTTACAATTGCCCACTCTACCCAGCTGTGTACCTGCTACTCTGTCTCAGCAATCATCACACAGTAGTGACTCATAGAATCACAGAATCACAGAATGTCTCAGGTTGGAAGGGACCTTAAACATCACCTAGTTCCACCCCCTGCCATGGGCAGGGATGCCACCCACTCGATCAGGTTTCCCATGGCCCCATCCAACCTGGCCTGGGACACCTCCAGGGATGGGGCATCCACAGCTTCTCTGGGCAACCTGTCCCAGTGCCTCACCACCCTCTGAGTAAAGAATTTCCTCCTAACCTCTAATCTAAATCTCCCCTCTTTTAGTTTAAAACCATTCCTCCTTGTCCTGTCATTATCTGGTTGAGAAAAGAGTCGCTCTCCATCTTTTTTATAAGCCTCCTTTAAGTACTGAAAAACCTCAATGAGGTCACCCCACAGCCTTCTCTTCTCCAGGATGAACAGCCCCAGCTTTCTCAGCCTTTCTTTTCAGGAGAGGCGCTCCATACCTCTCTCTGATCATCTTTGTGACCCTCCTCTGAACCCAGTCTAACGGCCCCACATCCTTCTTGCACTGGGAGCCCCAGACCTGGATGCAGCACTCCAAGTGGGGCCTTACAAGGGCAGAGTAGATTGAGGCAATCACCACCCTCCACCTGCTGGCCACTCATCTGTTGATGCAGCCCAGGATGCAGTTGGCCTTCTGGGCTGCAAGCACACACTGCTGGCTCATGTCGAGCTTTTCATCCACCAGAACCCCCAAGTCCTTCTCTGCAAGTCTGCTTTCAATGAGTTCTTCTCCCAGTCTGTACTTGTGTCCAGGATTGCCCTGACGCAGGTGCAGCACCTTGCACTTGGAATTGTTGAACCTCATTAGGTTCATGTGCACCCAATTCTCAGGCTTGTCCAGGTCCCTTTAGATGGCATCCCTTCCTTCTGTTGTATCAGCTGCACCACTCAGCTTGGTGCCATCTGCAATCTAATGTTTTGCTTTGCCAGGATAGGCTTATTCGTGAACTGATCAAATCAAATTGTACCAGTGCTGGACCTACTTATGTTCACAGACCATCTTCATCTGCTCATATTATTTCCTTCCATTGTGCAAATACCAACTGGTTTTTTTTAGAAGGGCATCTAAGTCCCTAAAAGCCTAACTTTCCAAAAGTTGGAAAACTGTGGAAAGTCAGAACATCTTTCAAATTTGGAGTAGGGAGTTACATATGGTTCACATTAACTCAAGTAATGTTTCCATTAAATTTCCTAGTTATTCAACTGGAATATATGCTGAGCAAAGCCTGTTTCAGCAATGGACTGAAAAATAATGGAAAGTGAAAGGGAGAGGTAACATTTTAAGTACTATATTAGGAAATTTAGGTGTAGTGAATGGAACACTGAATAATATAGACCTTGAATTCTTTGGGGATAAATTATCACTGATGGGCAATGACGAGATTAAAGCCTTCCTACAGAGAAATGAAAGACTAAAAATTTCAGGACATAGCCAAGGAGAATTATCACCCCATGAAGAAGCTGTGTTCTCATTAGTTTCAAATGCTATACAAATAGCAGACATATCTGATTGCAATATTATTAGGTCCATGTGGCTTGCTGATATTAAAATAGATTATTGCAAGGATTAATAAAAGCAAAGATGAAATAATTAAGTATGGAAAGATCCACCACCCTAAACTGTATATTAGAAGATAGTAAGAAGTGTAGCTTTATGACATTGTCGTCTGTGTGGAGCTGTGTCACAGATACATGAGGACCACACATAAAATGATGACCCTTGGTCTGGCACAATCCATACTTGGTGGAAACCTGGAAAGCAGGTGTTCCTCAAGAAGGAGCTGAATGGGTAATTTCAGAAAGGTACCACACTGGCATTCTTGCTGTAGAGAATTGGAAGCAAACACTCACCACAACAAATTACTGAGATCCAGAAGTCAGCTGGTATGGCCTGAGAAAAAGCATGTACTGTTGTATCTTCAGAGTAAGACCACATTTTAAAGTCAAAACCCACAATTTACAAGGAGTTTTATGGTTTGTACTTACCAAATTTCAGGTGTGCAACCAAACACCATTCTCCAATCACAGTGACTGAAAATAACGTGTAAACCTTCCCAGTGGATGACAACTACTACCGTAATAGGAACAGTGGGAGCTGAATGGAAGAAATCATGGAAGAAAGCTTTTTATTACGAATCTGTAGTAAACCAATGTGACAGTTTCAGCAAACCAAGATGAAATTTGAATATAATCAGCAAGAGATTACAATATAAGCATTAGAGGTTAAAATCACAGTTAGTAATTCTTGGTGGGACAGGGTATTCTGCAGCCCTACAGCATCTAATCTGTTATGTGTACCGTTTCATCCATTACTGAGTTAGCAGCAATGCAGGTTATGATTTTGCATACTATATATGATTTGTTACATTTGTTATCTCAAGGTTATTTTCAACAAGGCACTGAAAAATCAATACTTTATGAGGCAAATCCAGAATGTTTCCTCAAGAGGACAGTGATTATAGGCAGGCTGAGGAGGGAACAGTTTCATCAATGGCACTCCTAAGGTGATTGTGATTTGAATAGGTCACCATCAAGGAGAGAATTATTGCAGCCTGAAGAAAAGCAAATAAATCTGAGCACATACCGCTAACATTGCTATAAGTACACAGATATTAATAATACTTGGATGATGAAGTATTATGTACATGTAAGCCCATATTCTTGAAAACAGAGCTGTGCAAAGGGAATTTTCAGGAATCCTAAAACAAGAATGCATATGTGACTGAGTCGCTGCCCCTAGAATAAGAAGGTGACTGCAAAGTGCTGAGGTTATCAGGAACTCACATCTGGAAGACAGTCAGAATATGTCAGCATGAAGAATGACAGGTTCTGCCTAGATAAACAGTGCTTATGCTGTTAGATGCTATTATCGTGATGGCAGCTAAAAGAATTCAACAGGCACAATCAGTCATTTTATGGGGAGGGAGGAGATGGGGGTGGATTGTCACAAAATTTTGGCACAGACAGAATCTATTGAAGCTGCCCCTAACTGCCACAAGTGCAGGTATTGTTTTACTGCCATCAAAGAGCAACACAATGTGCACAACTGGCCTGGTTCCTCACCCTCAATGCCCAGTGGGAATGTGGATGCTACGGTCCTAAATACAGATCGTGGATTAATTTCCCCTCTGGAAGTACTTGCTATTGAGTGGCAAGAAGGCACAGCTGGCTAGCATGACGAGCTGGACACCTGTCTTTCAGCCAGCTACAGTTCATGGGATTCCTTTCATTCCTACAGACTGGAAAGTACTTTTTCAACCTTCATGTGTTATGACCAGATTCCACAGATTCTTTCCAAATGGAAGAAAAAAAATATATATATTGAATAAACAGTATTTCTTTTGCTCTTCAACGATGTCCACCTCCCTGTGGCAACAGATGTCAATTACATTTTATATTCTCAATACCTTTTTGTCTTCAGACCTGCCAACCACATTTGTTCTGATATGTTTCTCTCTCCTTATTTTTCCTTATTTGTAATTTCTTTTTTCTTAATTTGTAATTCATACTTAGTAATATAAGCATTTAAGCATTTTCTTACTTTAATTTCTTTCTCATTTTTTTCCTATATTTTTTTCTTCACTTAGCACTGAACAAAAAAATAAGTGTCAAACAACATTTACTCGACTTCATTTTAGACTGTGGAATCAATCTGTTAGTGGGTTTATTTCACAAATATATGGTTTTGTGTTTTTTGTTTGTGTGTGTGTGGTTTTTTTTCTTAACACAGCATATCACATACACTTTCTCAACTTTGGAAATAAATTTGCTCTTCAAAGAATATATTTTTTTTAAAATGAATATATAATGCTGAATGTGTCTGCCCATAGTTTGCTCATGATAGACGTTGTGGCAGCACTGGTCCCAAGGTAACCATCAACTCCAATTCCAGAGACAGTTCACTCACTTTTAACTGCCCGATTGGAGTTCAAAATAGACCTGTGATTAAGGAATTAAGCAGCTCATCCAGACTTTATTGGATCAGACACTGGATTTGACTTTCATCACAGTTCAAACAACAGGTCAGGGACCAGCTTGCTCTCTCATCTCAGTCAAGAGAAGCTTTCCCAGATAAGTTGTCTGAAATGTATCGTGATGTATCTATGATTCTGTGATCACTATGAGAGATGGCTGAACTGCTGGAAATACCACTCAGAGAAAGATGGCCCTTCCTGGAGGAGAAAGAACTGCCCTGAATAATACTGGGGTAAGTGAAACAATGCTTCACAGTCCCGAGTGGCCTTGCACCTTTGGGTCTGAAGTTAATAGGAAAGAGAAAGAAAAACTTTTTGAAGCATGTCGTTCATTTTGAAGTTGTTCCTTTGAGTAAGTAGCTCAAAGAGATGAAAGGCCTACCAATACAAATCCTAAAAGGCAGGACAGAAGTGCAGCAAGTCAGATATACTCAAGTGAATCAGAAATGACTAGCTAAATTATTTAACAGTATGAGTAATGTTTTGTCTTTGTGCTGCCACTTTTTATGGCATCTAAATCAATTTATTTCCCTAAATAGATCCTGATGCTTTGCTGCAGTAACTGGAAATCACTTTCACCTCTTCAATTCCATCACTAAAAAAGAAAATAGATTTATTACTTCATTGTAAGTTTTTTCCAAATTATGTAATTAAGGAAGAATAATTCATTTGAAACTATGAAAGGGCCAAAGCTATTTTCATGTCTCTGAGGCATTACAGAATTACCTAGGACTCTGTAACCTTAAAATGGCTGAGGTTATTCCTTTTTTTCCTATAGTCTTAAATATGGCTTTCATTAATCACAGAGTAATGAAATAAATAACGACATAATGAGCCAGATGTTAACTTTCCTCACTGAGATTCAGTGTCCATATGGGCTCTGCTTTCCCAGTACACCTGGGAATGTGGTTGTTTGCATCACAAAGATATGAAACCCCTTGTTGATGTCCATAGGATGGGGCTTTATTCATCTTTCTGCAGAGGTCTCTGGGACTTATCCACTTCAGTACCACTGAGGGCTTTGACTGAAGTGCTGTGGTGAAACCTGTCAAAGAAGTTTACTATAATCTCTGTCTCAGAACCATCTCTTCTCTTCTGCCAGAGGCTGTTTTCCTCAGAGAAGAGCTGGCAGGGTGAGAATGTGCACATACTTCAACTCCTCCAGAGCAAATGCTTGAACTGTCAAGATGGGCTTGAGCTATAACACCAAACTGCAAGGCGGAGGAACTAAAGAGCACTTATTTCTGCCAGATTTGCAGCAGGGTGACCAACTTCTGCAGGCTGAGCAAGCCAGGCAGTATATACTACCATCAATACATCCCTCAGCCAAATGTTGAATGTTGCCCACGTTCCTCTCGAGGCTGTACATCATAGCATTGCAGTTAACGAAGAACTACTTGTGTGAGTACACAAGTCCCTTAAGTGTGTGGAAAAGCATGCTGAACTACTGGGTCCAGAGGCAATTTGCCTTTGGTCAGAAAAGGCATAGCTAAGAGACCCTGCTGGAGGCTTTCAGAGGGCATGGGAAGGCCCTGAGCAGTGCTGACTCGGGGCCACTCTGGTTCCAAAACAAGGCTCCCTGTGCCTGTGCACACAACTTTGCAGAGTAGCTGTGCAGCACGTTTGCAACACCCATAGCCATGTATCAACTGTCAAGGCTGTCAGACATCTGCAAGAGCAGCTGACGTGAAAATAAGGGAAAAGCCATTTTCTAGCTCTTTTTAGAGGGCATAGTCCAGTCACTGAAAGGATTCTCAAGCCCCTTCAGGCGCTTGGGCCCAGGGACTCACCAAGGAAGCAATGAAAATCATCCTCCAAGAATCTCAAGAGTGAATAGACAAATAATCTGATCCATAGGCACTGAATCATATGTAGCAGGGACAGAAAGGATAGAGAAACCTCTTTTTATGACAGTCCTTCTGTTACTGGTATCCTAGTACAACTGATGAAGCATCACATCTAGAAGTGTGATGGCAATTGATCAAGTGTTGAAAACTCCAGAATTACTTGTACATGAAAGAAGCACCAGTGCTGCCTTATGATAGATGTTGTGGTGATATGAAGAATATAGCTTGGGTATGAACGGTACTTTTGGCATGTACTGTAGGTGTCTGCAAATATGAGATGACATTTACTCTGCAGTCATACCTGAAATACACATCCCCCACATCATCCCAAAAGTAAAACAGGGTTAGAGTGGTCCTATTATTGCACATGTAGATTCAGTTGCTTTAATCAGTATGTGTCCTCACCAGCAGAAAGAAACCAACATGACACTATCATCACAAATGCTTTTTTCTTAGATCAACTAACACACTTTTAGTTTATGTTTGTTTAAGAAATTTAATATTCTGGTGTATACAGAGCAGTATTTTCCAATTGGCAATAACATTTTAGACACACTACATGTAAATACACATTTTCCTTTGAAGAATAATGAAACATTCTAAGAGAGACCATAAGGTTTCAAAGAATGTATATGTTAGCAGTGTAATTCAAAAAAAAATGTGACTCATCAGGTTTTAGCATAGTTTCCCAGAACCAGAAAAAATAATAATTAAAAAAAAAAAAAAAAAAAAGGAAATGCAGGGAACAGCTTGAAACACAGCTGAATTCATTTTAGAATAGGACCCTCATGCAAGACTGCACTCAGATTGTATTAATGTTACTGGCATTTGACAGAAGATTACAGCGATGGCTTGTTCACATGGAAAATTATGGCAATAAAAGGTAAGTTGTGATTCTGAAGTGCTACAATGGCATTAATTCAAATTCATATGTGGACACTTTTATCTCATTATAAGAGGGCTTTTTTCCAGTTTTGGCATTAATTCCTTCAGAACTAATTTCAACTAGACCAGAAAAAGCCTTTCTCATACTGGAATACGGATCTCTGCAGACAGCTATATTAGTACAGCCGTGTTAGCTTCATTATGCCTCCATAAATACCTGAGAAAACTTTTAGAGTGGAAAGCAGTTGTGGTTGTTGTTATTAACTTTAATTTTTGTGGTTTAATTGTGACTTCAGAATGAGTACATTAGGTGACATCCATCTACCTTTGCAATCAACTGATCTGGGAGTTTATATACATTGCATTTTCTCGTTTTATTAATACTCTCAGCTGAAATCCAAATAACAGTTTTTCCGTTTCAAATGACATAGCTTTTAACATCTCTAAGAAGAGATTAGTATGATGTGTAAGTTTTGAATAATTCTGTCTCAAATGAACCTTTGTACAGATATGAAATTTATTCTTTTTCTTAGTCAGCGATACTTGGCAATGGGTTTGTAAAAATTTCAATGTTATTATTCAAATGACAGATGACAGTGAGGCAGATAAATGACCTTTGATGGTCTGTGATATAAGAACAGTGTTCATAACCAGGACTTCTTCCGTATTTGGTCCTACTCATCCTTCATAACACAGAGATGCAAAATGTGTTACTCAACTGGTTATCTGAGCGCGATTTTCTGCATGGTACTGTTATAAATCTAACAGAACTGTAGGAAAAAATAGCACTGCTCCATTCTGTTTTCATATAAAGACATCCCAAGTCACAAAATACTGTCATCATTATTCCTAACTCACGCCTAGTTACCCAGGGTTTTAAAATTCTACCTACTGCTGTCATAGATAAACAACTTCCACTTGTGACCCAGAATTCCAGCAATGAAGACCTTAGTGGTGTTCATTAAGTATCTGGTCTCCATCAGGTATCAGGATATATATCTACCCTTAGGAAAGTGTATTTTTGTTACTGTCATTATTTTGACTGCAAAATTGAGGTCTGGTTTAACCAGGAGGTAGGAGTAAGCGTGTGAACAGGCTTCCTCAGGAAGAATTGTGTGTGATCCCAAGGTTGTCCGACCGCCCAGCTCTGTGTGTTTTATCTTCTGATTTGTAAGCTCTATCACCCCAGGGGAGATGAGCTGTCTTAGTAGTTCATAGACTGAAATGCAGCCTTTAACATAGTTTGGTCTTGTTTTTTCAATCACTTTAAGGTTTAGCTCTGAGGCCTTGAATGAACAAGACGAATACCCTGGGACTGTCTGAAGGAATTAAACACTATCTTGACATATGCACAGAAGACTAATACCACCAAGGAAGTAAGCCATTATATGTTGTACCAGGAGGAAGACAAGCACAACTTACACATCTCAGGAAATCAATGAATTTTAATGAAAACAGGTCTGCAGTGTATAGCAATATGCTGCAGCCAGGACCCACTGGGTAGTTATCTGCAAAGCATATTCCACCCCTCTGCTCTTCCCAGGCTGTTATCTTTGTTTTCACTGCTCAGAGTAATGTTCTTTTTTGAATGATTATTTTGCTTACCTGGCTTCATCTGACCCACAGTCCATTCCCTCAGTCCGTTCAGCCTCAGAGATTTCTCAGAATTAAAAAAAAAAAAATCTCAAATGATAAGAAAGATGATTAATCCCTACAAGCTCACAGATCTCCATGGATATTTTTCTTGTGCTATCGATTTCCATTACCTTGAGAAAGCAATGCATTAATAAAGCAACAATAAGGAAAGGGAGCATATTGGCATTCCAATAAACAGAAACGTATAATAAACATTATCGTTCAATATTTTAAAGAATTAAATATTAGGAGTTTTTCTGAAAAGAGAAAAAAAAAATGTGAGGAGATAAGCAAGTTGGTTCTATGGGGACTGCCTAAGCCAAATAATAAATCCCATCCTGAATCCTGCATTTAGTTCTGTGCCCACAAGAACAAGGTCTTTGCTAGCAAATTCAAGGGATGCAGGACATCACAGGCTGTTTAACCCTCTCTGTGATGCGCAGTAAGTGCAATTTACTTTCTGCTGTTTTTGCATGTGGGCTCCATTATGGCTGCTTTTTAAAGACTTCTCATCTCTGAGAGCTCATCTTGCCTGCAGAGCCTCTGTTGACTTCACAGTTTGAGCACAGCTATTCTGGCACAGCAGCCTCGTGAAGATGCAGCGTGCCTTCATTGAAGAGGGGCTTTCTGTCAACTAGGTTATGTTTTTTTTCCCCTGCAATATTAATCAAGCCAACAAAACCTCTCTTCTGCAGCACAGCTCTATCAGCAAGGGAGTACGATTATTTTCACACTTGCAGCTGAAATAACTCTACTGACAAAACTCTGCAGTGCAGGTCAAATCTGAAAAACAGCTGAGGGAGGCCATATGACTGATAATAAATAATACACGCTCTGAAAGCCACTGCAAGTTATTTAGTTTGTTGGATTTAACGGGACGCAACCATCCCATGACAGGTTTTCACTCTTCCTGCTAATGTAGTTTCTGTGCAGTGTGCATAACTGTGCCAGGTACTAACGAGATCGACACCATTATAATGAGCTGATGCAGTACCATTTGCCCGGTGTACATTTACGATTGCAGCCAGTTCCCTCTAAGCTGCCAAAGAGACATCTCCCACTTGTAAGCAAGTTTACTACTCCCATTATAAGCACCATCTCAGCACTTCCCACGTGTACAGGATAGGCAGTGCTTCTTAAATTCCCTTCCCATGGGCACCCCTACACAGATTCTGCAGGCAGGCATGGTCCAGAGAGACCGGATACGAGTCAGCTCCAAACTAGAAGCTGTGTAGAGCTGCTGTCACAGAGCAAAGCTAATAACCCTTGTGAGAGTACATCAGCTCGGGCTCCAAAATGTGCTAAAACATTGTCATGGCTTCCAGTCAACTTAAAATGTGATGAGAGCAAGCTCATACCTGCCTGTAAAAGACTGATGCTTAAATCTCTGGAGAATGGGATGCTCACCGAAACTTTCTCAACATACTTTGAACATTCGGGGCATAATAAAAATTGGGGGATCTGCCAGACAGCTGTAGTCCTTTGCATATTTGGGGATTATTGCTATACAAGCAACTCAAATAAGTTCTATCACTGTTGGAGCCATATATGCTCTTAGAAGACCTAGTTTTCGAGGTCTTATGGTTATGCAAATTTAATTTGCATACAATGAAATTTTCCCATATCTGATGTTTGCACAATGCTATTTTCTTTGGAAAAACTTAGCCCTAATAATACAGACATTTTTGAGAATAAAGCTAGGGAATCACATCATTTTATCCACATTAAAAAACAGCCCCGCCAGCCTTTCCATTGAATGTTCTGCTTTACCTAGTCTGTGGTGAAGCAGCTTGACCTTTATCTGGGGGGTAATTTTTATGTCAGGGAAGAGCTTTGGCAACCTAGTGAAAATCTAACTGACCAATAAGAAATAATAACCTTAGATTGCACATACTAGTAAAGTCTCACTAAAAAACTAACTGCAATCCATAAAGAGTATAATGATATTGAATAGCCAAACCTTTGCAGCTCCTCAAACTGATCAAACTGCATGTGTGCCATCTAAAGGAGAATGCATTTCAGAAGGGCTTTGGCTGCATCTACTGCTCACCTTGCTTTGGTGTGAAGCCAGTGACTGAACATAGAGAAGGAAACTCTCTCCTGTGCTCAGGAGAGATTTTTTTTCATCTTCATTTGGTGATTTAAATAATAGATTTCTAGCCTACAAAATTATCAAAGCCTACTCTAGAAGACATTACTGAGAACTTTTCCGTTCTGAAAATCCTAGATATCTATCTTCAGATGGGACATATATTGCTTTCTGGAGATAACTATTTATTTCCAGTGACTAGAAAAGAAAGCCTACACATCTAACTTGGTCTGTTTGTAGGCTGCTACAGAAAAACAAGACAAATCTCACTTTAGTTAAGCCTTTCTTATTCTGCAGATTCAATGGGATGCTGATTTTACAACTAAAGACTATCTTATAACAAGAAAAAGAAGCCATGAACTGAGATTACACAGACCTACACATTTCTGACATTCCTGACTTCTGGGATCTTGACACTGATCTCAGCAGTCTTCCTCTACCTGTCCTTTTGTAGTTAATGCAGCTCCCACTGCTGAGCACAGTCATCTTCTGAGAATTACAATATGTGACCTGTCACAAAAAATGTATAAGCTTGTAATGCCATTAAAGAGGTTTTCTTATTCAGAACAGTGTCCTTTTTAACCTCAGTTACACCTACGTTGGAATGGATGCCACATTATCCCAGCTACTGCAACGCTGCTGCATTAACGAAATCCCTTTCCTCGCATCTGTTACTGCTGATCAATTACATTCTTGAAAAAAGCGAATCCTGGATACATTGCTGATTGTTATTTTGTCTCTATTGTACAGTACAAAAGACATGCAAAATGTTGGTATTATGGCAGGAACTTTCAGTCACAGCAGTTCTTTGACTGCAGAGTTTTTGCTCAACCTCCAGAATGTGTTTTGTGCTTAACGTCACACAGAAAGATAAATGAGCTCTTACTTTATCTGAGGAACAGGTACAGTACAAGCAGTACAAGTTTCCCCAGTGCCAGTAAACTTATTTCCTCCCACTCCATCTCAAAACAGGTGGGGAAAAAGCAGTCTTCTCCTATGCCAACGTGGATGTTGAAGTCTGTTCAAGTCACCTAACCCTACTGTGAACGCAGCCGTCTCCCGGCTCTCAGGGGAAAGCCCATGCATATCTGGAAAGGCCTGAGCGTGCTGCTAGGACTGACTACTCCTGGGGGCCTCCCGCAGCTCCACCCGTGGGCCCAGGACCCCGTTTCCCCCAGTGATGCCACAGCAGTGCTGTTCCCCAGCTGCCCACAGCCCTGCCCAGCCTGGTCCTGCACTGCCTCGGCTGCCGGCCCCCGGGGAGCACCTGGCCCCTGCTGCTCCCTGGCACCGTGTCCCAGTGGGCTGGGAAGAGCCTTCCTCACTCCGGTGGGTTTCAGCTGCTACCCTGCCCTTGTGTAAGCAAACCAGTGATTTCAAAAGAATGACTTTCTTATCACTTTCTATAATTATTAACTTTTTTTTTTTTGCCCTCTCAGGGATTGAGTTTATTTTCTAGAAACTATGGCTTCCAGTTAAGAAGAACAGAAATCAGACACATTCTTTTAGAAGCCTAGAAACCTGAATGTCTAAATGCCTGCTAACCATAAGGCAAACAAGCCTCTTATGACATTTTAAAACACAGTACATTAACTTCCAAATTGCATTAACTGAAACTAGTTGAGGCTGTGGTTGATTATTAGGCATTCTGGCATAGTTGGGCTCCTTTAGGTAAAGGAAAGGGGTGGCCTTTTCATTAACGGGGAGAATATTTATAATTTCTAGAAAACTCATTGTGGGATTTCATTCATCTGAGTAAGGTCGCTGCACAGGGCACCAGTTTAAAACAAAAAATAAGTTGATCCAGTCCTTAAATGATAGAAGAACAAAAATATGCAAGAAATCCTCTTAGATGGAAAACTGCTGGTGTTGAGCCAATTGCTCCTGTTTGTTTCTTATTTTGTTTTCTTTGTGAAAACAACTCCTTATTTTGCCACCAGTAATACCACTAAGAAGGAACTTAATCCTTCCTAAGGGCTGCTAATGTTTCTATGTGTGTAGAGTAAATATAATAACAACACAAATCACAATCTCTCAGCCTAATTAGGGAGACACGCTGGGGATAGCATCTTGGCAAACTCATTAGGAGTTTCTTGTTGCAGTCAAATTTGTCCTGTCCATAGCGGCCAGGCACATTATAAAGGGAAGAACAAAACTTTGCAGCTGCTCTTCCCCACATATTAGATTTTGTCCTGAATACACTGCCTTTGTTCTACAGGAAGCCAGCCACAAAGGCTGATGGAGTACAGAAATGTGTGTGCTGAAAAGAATAGCATTAGTCAGAGCCAGACAGAGATTAGCATAATTCCTTTCTTTGAAATTGCCCTACTGTAACTGAGAGTGACAAAACAGTCAGGCTGTTCCCTTTTTCTCTATATTATGGAGTGCAGAAAACCACAACTCTATGTTTGAAGAGCTCGGAAACATTCAGAGACTACCTGTCAGTAGGTTACCAAACCTCTAGGTTCAGGTAATTTTTGGAGGTGACTATTGATTGCACGATACTCCCAAAACCTTTGTCATCTGTCTGTCTCTCGCAAGTCTGTTGGTGCTGATGCATCTCAGACTTCATTTCCACAGCGTGGGTCAGTAAAACCTCATCGCTGCCACTACAGGTGAGGTCACGAGGAGCATCAGAAACAGAATAAGGAAGGGAAGTGGTGAGGATGGATGAGATGGGTCAGAAGTGGGGATGAGCTGGAGGAAGGAAGATGGAAAAAGGAGGCTGAGGTAAAGAAAAAGGGAGAAAGAACTAGAGAGAGGGGAAGATATAAAGGCAAAGGAAGCTCTCCTTTCAGTCACGGCACGTAAGCAGATCAGCTCAGCTGTCCATGGAACTGCACCCCAAGTTGAAGTCTCAAAGATTGAAAGCATTGGCCTTTTGCTATATTAGACAGGTGTTTTCCAAAGTGCCTTTGAATCTAGAGATTTTAAAGAACACTGTGAGATCGATTTTGAGCCCAAATTTAAGTTAAAAAAAATTTAGACCAAGCATTTGCACATTGAAGGCCAACAGAAAAGAACAGCACTTTTGTAATGCATATATAAAATCAATTAAAAATAACAACTATCTATGTCGGTTTCTTTTTGCATGATTGGATGATTGGAAAAATATTTTTAACGTCTTCCATTGCAAGTAAATTCAGAAGCCATCTGTAACAAAAACATGGTTTTCTCTTGGATAATATGAATTTTAACCTGATATCAGCCTTTTAATTAATTCTCAGAGCTAACGATTTGAATGACTCAAACTGAAATCATTAGCTGATTGCAGCTATGGTATAAATTTACAAAGAGAGCTCCCAGAAGAAATCAAAGATGCTTTATATTATCTTAAACAGTTAATTTAAATGCTCTCATAAATTTCTTGCAATTGGAAAGAATCAAACCTAGGAACAAATTCATTGACTTTGGATCACTATTGAACTGCAAAATAAATTACTTCCCATTTGTGAATTTTCTATCTTGTATTTAATAATAAACATATGTGTAATTATTTAAAGGAAAGCCATAATACACAAGAGTAATAGGATCTATTTTTAACAAGAAAGTTGAATATGGAATCAGGAAATTGTACTTATTTTTATAATATCTGGTTGTTTAATGGAGATTCAATACATACCACTTCAGACAGCAATAGAAAAAAAAAAAACATGTTTTCCAGCCAAATCAGGATCTGTGCCTATATGTTGCATTATTGATAACAAATAGGGCATAATGTAATAAAACTGCAACTATGGAAGCATTCAAATGTCTGTTTACTTGGCCTGAGTCAGACTTTTTAAAAAAAATCTAAAAGTGAAAGTTGGTAGAGATTACATTGATCATTCACCATTTTAAATCTAATTTCAAGGGCTTCTTCAGAGTGTTGAGTTAGCAAAAATCACACCATGGGATAAAAATACGGTCTTCATTTGGATATAGTGATTTTGGTAAAATCACAAGTGTCAGGAAGAAAAATACAATTTTGATCTCCTCTACTTTGCCTGATAAACTAGTTCAAATTGTTTTTCTCCTAAAGCCCTTCTTCCTGTCTCCTTAGCTTCTAAGTCTAGATACAGTATCTGATTGTACAACAATATAAATTTTGTGACATTTTTCCTTGGGGTAGTATATATGTTGTGATTTTTCAAATACTTCGGATTAAATGCTTTTTCTAACGCATTTTAAGAGCATGACACTACTTCCCTCTTCGTTGGAAAAGTCTGATATTTTGCTAGCCCTGAGTTTGAAAGGGCTGCTTCGTAGCTGAAATGTAACAGCTGACAGCGTATATACTACCAGAGGACTGGAAGGCAAAATAAAATGGGTTTGCACAAAACTGCCACTGAATGTTTATAACAATTTGTGTCACTTGGCAATGCAACAGGTAAGAAAAGTGCTACAGTAAACCACCAAATTTGCCCCCAGGGAATGATATGTAACAGCAAAGGGCTAGGAAAACGTAGATGTTCCTTTGGAAGGCTGCAGATGGAAATGATCTATGTTCTCAAAGTCCGTATTTTGTCAGGAGGCTCTTTAGGGAAGCTCCCAGCCAACAAGCAGAAAGCCTCCACTCTGGAACACAGAGCACTACTTATAGGAGCTGCCCATAAAAGTAACTGGCTACCTAATTCATCAGGACTGTACATGACAACAGGCAATAAAAGACATGTAATATTACATGGTTTTATCATGTATCTCTGTAAAAAATATTTTCCCCATACTTCTCTTAACACCTCACTGCAAGATGCAATGACATTGAAGAGCGATGAGGCTGTCTTCAACTAGTCTCTAAGCTGTACTTCTAACAGGTAAGCAGACATATCACAGGCACCTGACACCTTCTTTCTAAGGTATCTAATGTATTTTTACAATAAAAACTCTTTGTAAGACACAGGCAAGACACCAGGAATTCAGTTTCACAGACTGGATCTAGTTCAGAATTCCTTTTAATAAAACAGAGAGTAAATAAGATTTAAACTGAGAGATTCTTACAGCCAAGAGATTTCTAGACACCAAATAAAGACAAAGGGGAAAACAAAACACTAAGGATTCTTCAGGCTCTCCCAAGCAATAGAAATATATCTACTGCTATAAATAGGTAAAATCCTACTCTTTGCTGGATTATAAATAAGAAAAAAATATCATATTTCAAGGAGACATTTGAAGAACTATTATTTTCATTGTGAACTATCAGGTTTGCTTTTTCTTGGCAGAATTCTGAAGGCACCTGGAAATATTTAGAGGAAGACCACACTCAGGTATTGTGTTGTCTTATCTTTGTTTTATCATTACATATAAATCCTGCTTTTGATAAAAGGAGACATTATTTTCTGTTTTGTTTTTGTTTAGTATTCATTGTTTGGTTGGTTTTTTTGCTTGTTTATTGTAAGAAAGTGATGTTTCTTTGTGTGTTTTTTTTTGGCCCAAAGATAATGGCATGTATGTAAGAACCATTTTTGTTTGTTTGCAGAGTAGGCACTGGTGATGGCTGTTTGCTAAATTCAAAACTCAAAGGATCATCACTGTGTTGGTTCCTTGGTGTTGCCTTTTACTGCAGACTCCCTTATGCAAAGCCTCAACTCTGGCCAGACCTACAGGTAGGGACAGGTGGAACTACTTCATTACAGATGGGATGAATACTTGGGGAACCAAATTTCCTCATCAGGAAATAAAAGATCCTTTCCTATGTGATGTAATGTGAGAAACTTATACCAGTACTTGACAGCCAAATATCCAGCTTAAAATAAGACTAAAGATAAAGAACATTGATAAGTTTTTATTGCATGGTTGCTGTGATGACAGGTTGTTGGTAGACCTGATGTAGTTAGTTGGGTTGCTGGAGATTTGCCAGGATACAGGAACCCAGTAGGTTTTAAGCTTCTAAATATTCTTAATATCCCTGTGGGCTGGGGATTCTTTAATCCTACACATACTATGTAAACACAATGTCTCTTGCAAAAAGTGCTTTGAGGTTTATTGTTAGAAACCTCTATCTAAGAACCTGACAAGACTTGAAGAGATCACCTGGTAGTCATAATACTTCTGTTCCAACTTAGGATCAATGGCACTGTTGCTCCTGACAGGTATATGTCTGTACTATTGATGAAGACTCTGCAAGCTATTCAGGCAATGAATGCCACTGTTTTGTTAAGCTTGCCATGAGACTTTCCCAATATTTAATATAAATGTCTTTTTTCCCTCTTTCTGTACACCAAGGACCTCTGGAATTGACTGTTCCCTTCTTTGGAAGAGCCTGTACGTACTTCATGACTGCTATGACATCAACCTTTAGTTTTCTCCTCTGTAGACTAAGCAATCCCAGCTCCACCAGCCTTTCCTAGAAAGTCATGCTTCTTAGATCTCTGGTTGTTTTTCTCGTCTCATTTAAAATCTCTTCAACTGTCCAACATTTATTTTTTTTCTTGAGAAACAGGATACAGTACTCCAGCAGAGGCATTAAGAGATCAGAACAGAAAAGTGACTTTTTATGTTCTTCAGCCCACTACTGTTTGTAAGTCCCAGTATGAATTTCAGGACAGCCTCACATTCAAGTTATGATCTACCACATCATCACTGAAGAACTAGTATGGCACCATATTACATTTGTGTAGGTGATTATTCCTGCATAACTGTAGCACTTTTCATTTGTTTCAATTGAATCTCATCCTACATTTTATCAAAATTATTGTTCATTTTAATCCTGTCCTCAAATATACCTGCAATTTCTCCACATATTATCTGACAATATAAGAAGAATATTTTCCATTTTATTACTCAGTGAATGAACCTGTACTCTGAACAAATCCACCAAAAGCTCTTTTGACAGTGAGATATTGGTAACTACTTTCCAAGCATCTCTTGCTCTTCCTTTTAATTAAGTTGTTGAAAGACCATTCCTGGTTCATCCTCTGACAATTATCATGTTTATAGAATGACTTGTTACCTTTTATGTTGTTTCCTCTATGCCTGCATATTGCTGTCCTATAACCTTTCTGATTAAATCCCTACACGCCCACACCATTTTTTCATGCTCATTTTCACTCATCTGACACTTTTCTATTTCTGTATGCCTTTTTCTTCTCTTTATGATCTCATCATCTAGTTGAGATGTTTCTTACTGCTCTCATCAGCCACAGAGATGCAGACTGTGGAATGTTTTTCAGAATGGCTTGTAGCTCCCTCCATTAGCTACAATCCAAAAGGGTAATGAGCTATAAAAAAAAAAAAAAAAAAAAAAAAAAAAAAAAAAAAAAAACGACCTTTTTAGGGTTGCTGGGTATTACCAAGTTAACGTGAAGTGACAAAGGAGGTGTATTTACAAAAAGACACCTTTTAGATCTACTTTTGCTTCTGCTCTTACCACAAATCAGTTATTTGCCTATATGACTGTTAGCTATGTAGAAACAAGTTAGCATTACCCAAACAGGAATTGTCCACCTTTGTCATTCTGCAATTTCCTCAGATACAGAGAAACATTAGCTAGGGCATTTCAAAATAATCTGTGAATGAATACATGCAACTCACTGTAACGCATGCTCTTTGTAATACTAAGAAGGATAAGCCTCAGAGCCAAAGGCAAATAATTACTTTGCTCTTGCTGATACAGAAGCTCATACGTGATTTCATGCAGGCTTGGGTGCAGTGAACTGAAAGCCTCTTATTCACTCACACGCTTACTCATGAACACCAGGCGTTAGCACCTCACCGGGGGGCCTCTGCTTGCTTGCTTTCCCAACAGTAAAAATCACATGTTTTCTGACATTAAAATTACTTTCATTGGTCCTTTCCAACCACTCAGTTAGGTTAGTCATAGATAGCTGTGAAACAATTGCTAATTTAACCTGAAGTCCAGCGTGGGCACAACTTAGATGTTTGGGCCTGGAGTGCCCCAGGGCCCTGCATCCCCTGTCGAGGGAGCAGGCACCAGCCCTGAGCTGCTGGCACCACAGGCCAGGGCTTGCTGGTAGGCAAGGCCTTGGTGCAGTGAGGAACAGCACCTGGAAGCCTCGGTGGTGGCCAGGAGTAGGGCTGAGGGAGGCTCCAGGTCTTGGCCCAGGGCCTGGTCCTGGCCCTGCCACCTCCTGAGCCTGCCGGGGGGCACAGCTCAGTCATGGAGCTGCCCCAGCACTGCACCCAGGCCTGGGGGGTCCCAGGTCCATGGAGGGCTGGCCACCAACCCTGGCGCAGCTCTGCTCACCACCTCTGGGAGCAACGGGACAGGGCTGCCGGGGGAGGCCCCTGTCCTGCTGCCACCCACAGCTCTGTCTCCCTGCTCCTCATCCAGTGGCAAGTGCCTGCTGCACACTGGTACCGCAAATCATGCCTACATCCCTGTTTTGCAGCTAGGCCTGTTCTACGTGCACTTACTTCCCCACACATGCCTCTTCTCTTTTACTCAAAACATGTACAGCTTTGGTTCAAAACACAAGACCTATGTTTCAGACCCACAGGAATAGTCCTAACACCTATAAAACTCATTTACAAGGAACTGATCTGGAGGCAGACTCACAGACAAGCTTATTTTGTTGTCCTAGTAAGGGCACATAAATTTCAGTTCCAAGATTTACCACAGCCTTAAACCACTTGCGGATTCATGTCGTGCAATGCTGAGGGCTTTGTGATTTCTTTTCTGTAGGGTGGAATTGTATAATTAATGCACCCGTTTTGTTTTTATTCACTTCCCTTTCTTAGTTTCTTTTTCTTTCTGTCTGTGTTTGTTTTAACACCACAGAAGAAATGCTCAAAATCATAAAAATAAGTATGGCACTTTCATAGATCACCTGAATCAAGCTAAAACATATGCGACAAAACAATAATATGTCTTCTACACAATCTCCTCTCCTTATTGCAGAATATAGAATAGGAATAACACTTGCAGTTACTTTGTAATGTTTGGCTTTGTTCAACAGCACGCGTGTATGATCTAATATGACTCAGGCCTTCACAGATGCAAAATGGTGCTTTATACACAATACACAATACAACCAGAAGATACAAAAAAATCCTGTCAGTGTTTGGGAAGGAAGTGTAGCTTATCATAAATTACTTTCTGAAATCACAAAGCCATTTATATGTGAGTGGTCAGTCATTCAGAACACCAAACATTCCGATGTCATTGTGCTGCAATAATAAAGGATTATTATTTAAAAAAAAAAAAAAAAAAAAAAAAAGAGTTAATCTATTACATAGCGATTTTTAAACACACTTGGAAATATCCCAAGAGTGTATATTTCATGCATGTGATGTATATACACAGGACACAGCTAGCAGCTTCACTGCTTAGTGAAACTTGGCACCTGATGTAAAGATTTTGCAGTGCATTGTTTCAGTGGAGAAGCAGCTCTGAGGAGAGGCATCCAGCAGGGTTAGGGGTCATTACAAGGCAATGTGCTTGGCTCTTTGGGATCATTACTCATCGGTGTTGCCATTCCAGACCAACTCCTATGGATGATTAAGAGGCAGCTTTAATGGACTCTAAAAGGCTAATCTAGCCCTACATGGATGAGAGGAATGTTGCTCCAGTCCAAGATCTCATGGCAGAAGGACTGGAGGGTACAAATGGCTGAATACACTGGAAAATTCCCACAGCAGCTATTGATTCTTTGTGCCATCTCAAGCTTCAAAATTAGATGGTAAAACAAGACCAGGGGATAAAAGGAGGAGAGACAGTCTGTGTTGTTGGTTTTTTGCTATCGAAACAGCCCTTTCAGCACAGAACAACGTATGTGATATTCGTCATTTGTCAGGAGATGAAGAAAAGTCATAGAGCAGGAAACGTTGATTAATGAGGACATTGAATACGTGTCTGACACAGCAACTTTAGAAACCTCCCATGTTTACCACTGTTTGCTCTGCTTGATGACAAAGAGATAATAAACCAGTTACATTTATGTGGAAGAGTGACGAGTGACATCCAGGGAAAAGCTCTATGCAAGATACAATTTATCTGTGCAAATATAATGTGCAGCATAAAAAGGAAAACTTTGTGAGTTTGAAACACAGCACCCATAGTAAACATGTGCCATTCTGGGCAGCAAATATCTTTTCCCTTTGCTTGTTCCAAGTTCTATATTTAAAAGTATTTTTAATTGTATCATATTAGACACATTTAAAAAAAAAAAAAAAAAAAAAAAAAGATTATTTCATAAATGTTTTATTTATATGTGCATGCTGTTTCTATAATTAGGGTATATACTATAATATTGATGAAAGTTTCTTTCAAGAAAACAGTACAGCACCACAGATATCGTGCAAGCCATAACTCTGCTTCCTCCTATGTTTTTAGGTCTTGTCATTTTTTTTACTGAGATTTTGGACTTCCATCTCCCTTCAGCTGGAATCCTTGTTTGTCCCACTCTTTACCCTGCTCTCAGGCTACAGGGTATATGGTAAACGTTTCACTCCAGAAAGGTCTGGCTGGATTCTCACTTTTAAACCTCTTTTCTTCAGGATATAGGAGCAGACTTCCTGAGGGTAACCTGGAGTTACAAGCAATTGTGTAATTGCCTCTAACAATCTTTTTAAAAACAAGTAAGTGTTTACTCACCAAGATGAAAGCAGATATGACATAAACTTCATAAAACTTCAAAATTATTTCTGTTCCATGACAGGAATTAGGGATAAACTGAGGTTTAAGACCTTTTCATGAAAACATAGAGTCATTCAGCCTAACAAGGAGTTGAGACCTTTGGGTGGCAGATGTGTTTCTACTGCTGTAGTGCGTACCTGAGTGTTTACATAAAGTGGAATACCTCCAAGATGTGAGACACAACTGTTTATATGTTCATATATATGTTCATATATGTGAAGTAGAAGAGCAGGGATCTTAATTTGTTTTCAATTCCAATGAAAATACTTAAACAATAAACTTATTGCCACCACTAATGCATCTCTTTGTCAGAAATTCCACCTTGGAAGCAAGATACCTCTCCCAATTTATTATACTATATCCTTAAAAGTTACAAATTTCTGGAGAGAGGCTGCATAACTGTAAGCTTCCCTCGTAAGTTCTATTTAAGGTCTGTTCTGCTTTTATGCCTCCTCTATTTCCAGTAAGTCTCAATGAGAATTTGTTCTCTTCCAATATAACTATGACATTTCTTGTCCTCCAATCACAGAATCCTTTTTAACTTTTTTATTGCCTTTTCGAGATTTTGGCTCTAAGCCTTCAAAAACAAACTATGCAATGTGTCTGGAATCAAGAAAGTACTGCATAATTATTAAGTTAAATATTGTCTCTTAGCCCTTATAACGAATTTTCTGTCTATAGTCTTTTCCGGTTATTTCCCAGTCATCTGCTACTAAATTAAATAGGTATGGTCAAATACTACATAGTTAAACAACCTCTGTGGTAAGCATTCATAAATTATTACAGAAGAACTACCTGCCTTCCAAAGAAAGGCAAATGCAAATTTACAACTCTTTGAGACCTAACCTACAGTGGTTTGTACCTGCCTCCATTGTCCAGCCAAACTGCAGGGAAATTGTTTAATTCCAGGCATCCACATGGCCTGGGAGTTTCCTTCACTCCTTAAAGATGAAATTAACAATTTTCAAAGCTTGCCCATTCCTCATACTAGAGTCTGTGGATCAAATTTCATGTGTCTGTTTGCCTGTGAGAAAGCCACCACCTGGGGACTCCCCCATTTTGTCTGCTATGTGCACCGGGCTATTTGGAAGAAACCAAATTGGTGTCTTGGTTAATGAAAATAATAGAGAATAGGAACTCCTGGAAACTTCTTTTTCATTAGGCATCAAAGCATTAGAATCAGGTGCCAAGACGCTGAAAAATATGTTAAGCTCTAGATTCAGGATGGGACAGCCTTGGCAGCATCAGGATTAGAAGTCAAATCCAAGTTCTGTAACCCATCCATATGCACCTCCTGAGCTCCAAATGCTGCAGCAGCCTATACCTACACCTGTGCAAAAGTGGTTGCCTTCCTCCTCATTCTCTCTAACAGCAACACCAATTTGCCAAACCCTTTCCAAGTTCCAGCCAACTATATGGAAAGGGAAGAAGTGTTGCTGCTCCACACAGCAGTAGGGAAAAGGCAGAGATGAGAAGAGTAGACTGCTTCTGCTGCCATGCATTGAGAGGGCTAGAATGAGCTACCACATATTCTCAGTCTCCAGGACCAGCAGGGACAATTGCATCACAAGCACCTGTGTTAGGCTGTGGCAGGCAGAAAGAGAAATTCGGCATTTTACATTAAAATTGTTCCTCGTCACCTACAAGAAAATGCAAAAGGCCAGATGCGAGCATCGTGAGGAAGGCATCTTACTCTCAGGTAAGGGAGCCTGCTACTATTTTTTGTTCACACCACAGCAATTCCAGTTGGTATTATTTTAGCACAAATGTGAGGCCATTTGTCATTCTGAAAAATATTCCACTCCAAGATAGAAAGTGTATCTAAAATTTGTACCTTTCCCATCATTTATTTAGTAAAGTATTTTTAAAGTTGCAGCTGAGTCATATCATGCCCTTTTATTTTTATTGCATTTGAACCTAATTGGTACATGTATATTGAATTACACCACACGGTTTCATTTCTGAAAATAAATAAAACATTAGGTTGGCGAATTATGTGTCTGTAATTCAAAATAGAAGATCTGGTGATTCATGCCAAAAGGCAAACTCTAAATGGAAAATTAAGTTATCTGTATTGAAAAGTAGTAAAAATCCCATAATTTAAAGTGTAACTTTTGTTCTAAAAAACATGTTGTCTCTGAATTCCTTCTTCATAGCACTGGAAATGCCTTTTTAAAACTAAAAAGTTTTATCAACATAAGCAAAAATAGCATTTGTCTCACTGTTGGAATTGTTACCGGTTTGGAGGAGGGTGGGCTGTTACAGGGTTGGGTTGTTATTGGCGGAGGGTGCCAAAGACTTAGGTCTGATAGACCTGGCAGACTCAGCTAGATATTAAATGTACACAGGACCTCCTGAGGGCCTTTTGCTGGCCTTAGCCAAGTTTCAAAGAGCCTCGGTATTTTGTCTGCCATTGATTCAAAGGATTTGAATTTCTAGATCATTCTGTAAAAGTACATTTATTTGAATTCTGATGGTCTCAACTGACACATAAAAATATTGACTTTAAATTAGAAGCCAGGATCCACTGAAGAAGATGAGACGTGCCCGAACTATTGCACACTGTGTCTCACCTTTCCATTACCTAAATGTCTACATGGCCAAGCTGTTGCCTCATTCCTTTTTCTGAGTGCCAGTAATATAAAGTTAAATGTAAAAAGTAGTGGTATAAAGCATCATAACCCACTATCAACTGAAACCATTAAGCACAAAGACAGCAGTAACGTAAAGCAGGAAAAACACTGCATATTTATGGTGTGCTTTGCTTCCATTTCATCGGAGGAATGGCATGCTGTGCTCAGTGCCAGCTGGAGTTGGCACAGAGAGGGCAGCCAGGCTGCCATTTCTGTCAGCAGGTCCTAAACCCTTTACAACTACGCTGCTGCTGCAGGTGGCGGTTGTAAACGGCACACCAGCGCCGTTACCCCCTTCCCTCCGCACCCACTAAACCCCTGAGGGCAACATGGCGGCACCACGGCCCCACCATGAAGGACCAGCAGCCGTTAGCACCCTCGCCACACTCTCGGGGGCGGGGCTCCCCTTGGCCACGCCCCCTCCTCTCCTCCCCTTCACCCAGCCCGGGCCGGGCGGCAGAGCTCCCCCCCCGCGGCGTATGCGCCATGCGGCCGCCGCCGGGCGGCGGGGAGCCGGGGGGCAGCGGCAGCGCTGGGGCGGCGGCGGCGGCTCCGCGCCTGCCTCGGGCGGTGAGTGCGGGGGGAGCGGCTCGGCGAGGGGACGGCTGTGGGGTACGGCCGGAAGGTCTGAGCGGGCCTGGCCGGGAAGGGCGAGTTGGGCAGCGCGGTTCTTGCTGCTTGCCGAAGGGGAGCGCGGCTGGGAGCCGGGGAGGAGGGGAGGGGATGGGGGAGAGCTGCCGGGGAGGGCGGGGGTGAGGCTTCGCGCTCCTCTGTTCGGCCACCTCGCCTCAGCGTCTCCTAGGTAAAGGAGCGTGTCTTCCAGGGCAGCCTAGGACGGAGCCTGGGATCCCCGAGTCTCTCCGTTTCCTCGGAATTAGCAAGCATCAGGAAATCCCCAGGCAAAAGTTCACCTAGAGATCTGCAGCCAGCCACTGCTAGCAGGGGGTGCCAGCACTGCGTCTGGTTGTAACACGTACAGGTGCCGAGGTTATAACATAGGCACTTCAGTTTTCTTCTGTTAAAGGTAGGGAGTAACACACAACTGTGCCATGATCGTCGTGTCCAGAGGCTCTCACAAATTAAAAGTTCTTTAGGTAACTTCAGTTCAGCCTCCTTGCACGTCTAGATTGAACTCTAGTTTTGTATTAGGTAATAACATGATGTTCGTTGCATAAAAAAATCCTGTTTTGCTCAGAGTGTGAATGATGGGATGAAGTGTTTTGGTCTGTGGTCATTACTTCGGCAGTGTGACCTCAAGATCTGTTTTCCGAATGCTGTTCAAATCAGTGTTCATGTTCTGCTTCAAATATTCACTTACAAATCCTCCTGTGTCTTTGTCTGTTGTCACGTTAACATCTCAGTACTTGACAAAAGCCCTCCTTACTTTCTTGTCTAGGGAGAACTTTGTTAGTTATCATCCCTGTACTTCCATATGAAGATGAAGGGTGCAGCTGTGCAGATTGATTCAGGAACACCTGGGATCTGTGTTTTTTCATGGTTTCAAGTTCCATATCCTGGTTTATATTAAGTGCACAGGTTCAAATAAATTGAATTGCTGGTCTAAGCCTGTGCTGCTTTTACAAATCAAACACTCGGATTTTGAGAAAGGCATCTCAAAATACTGTTTAAGCATGGGCACTAACTATGTGCATTTAAAAGTGACTTCTGGCAAGTCACAAAGGAACTCTAAGGGAAAAGCAGGGGCAGAATATGCTTCAGCTCAGTGTTAGCTTATTTTAGGCCATATTGTTGCGAAATGTTTGTGTTTGCTATGTTGTTTTACAGCAGCTCCTTTCCTTTTTCCTGTTCTTTTCCCATGTGCTGCCCTGCGTACCTCTGTGGTCTCCTTCCCTTCTAATAGCATAACTGTTCCATATTCATCTGGTGAGGTGGAGCAGAGGATTAATCCTACTGGGGAAAAAAAGTCTGACTTGCTTTTGACCCCGGATCATATCCCTTACCCAGCAGCTCCTATCAACAACTGGGCGGGCGAGGGAGCAACACGACATGCAGTTGGTACCATTCACTCCCAGTATGAGTACTGGGGAAAAAATATATATATATTCTGTCCATCCACTCCCCTCATCCATTAATCTCATTAATCTCATTTGTTCTGTATCTTTGCATTTTCTCCAGCTTCCTAGAAGCAAGAGAAAATATTTTTGTGCAATCCTGTTAAGGTCTTTTGCTTTCAGGTTCTTAGCTTGATTCTGAACGTTGCTGCTGCTTTCCATACAGTCTTACCCTTTCGTGAAAGCCTATCAACTGTTTCCAGAGTGCTGTCTTTGTCTGGCTCATGTCACTAGTGTCTATTTTGCTTCAGCCTCCAGAGACAGCCTGCTTTCCTCAGTCTTTCCCCACATCCCTTGCTTCCTCTCCCCTTTGACATTATAAACAAAAGTACTTGCAGTGCACAGTAGAAAATAATACAGAACTGGCAAGGGAGTGGATTAAATGACCTCATGTCTAATGTCTGTTCTGCTGCCAGCTATTTTTGTTTGAGTTCAGATGTCAGTAACTATTTGACCTCTTGAAATCTAATCTGACAATACCCAGGCTTTTCCTTGTTTACCTTTGTTCTATTTACCGAGTCCTGTTCAGTAAAATGGGATACACATTTGTGAAGTCTGAAATAACCTTATACCATTCGCTTTTTGCCATTAGTTTTGATGGTATTAATGATCAAGCAACTTGTGCTTTAATGAATATCAGTATTAAAATAGCTACATTTCAAATGCAAAGCCTATCTGCAAACAGGGTTAAAGAAATTGCATGCTAACCACCTAAAATCACACCCTGTGTTTTGGCTTACTAGTCATCTATTTGTTGAAAGCTGATACATACATACTTTCAGGCAGGGGCTTACTTTTAAATACATTTTATGTAATCATTATTAACTTCGGGTAAAAGTCATGCACCTTTTCAGAAATAGATTTGTAAAAACTGATGAGACACATCTGTACAACCCAGCTCCTTTATGCTGGAATTTAGGGCAAAGACTCCTAAAACAATGCGGTGGCAAATGAAATGTTGCCTGCTCTCAAACTAAGAGTTGGCTCTTTGTGTAATTTTGTTCTGAGCAGATGTCTTAGAGGCTTGAGATCACTCAAGTCTTGTACACAGCACAGTACAATGGATCTGCTCAGTGGAGGGTATCTTTTAAAGCATTTGAATCCACCTTGTCACGTTGCTTCTGAAACAACTGTTGAAAGTTGGCATCTCATGTTTTAAGATTATCCACTCAACGTACTTCTGGTTTTTCAGCGTAGCGGTCAGTCTGCTCCAATAAGGTTACTCCAACAGTGGTCATGTTAAGTAACTAAAAGTTGGAGGGAAGACATGTGGAAGGTAATACTTGAATCGTTTATCATAGTCGTTCTCTTGCCTGAAACTGCAGAACTTCTGTTTTTTCACAGAACCGTAGATTACGTGAGATGTTTTTCTGTTTACAGCAAGACATTATCTGCTATTGTTGTAATTCTGGATATTCCTGTTTCTCTGAGCTCTTTGTTTCCCTGTAGTGTAAGAATGAATTCCATGAACCGATTTCAAGGATCAGTTTACACCAATTCCTCCTTAAATCCCTGTCTCTAAATTAACTGACTAGTGTGTACTATCCGTTACAATTAGCCATATTTCTGAGTGTTTACTACTCAACATTGAAGAATTACTCCTTTTTGGCTCAAAAAAACATGAATTTGTTAGCTCACTGGGTTTTGTTAGGCGGTTTATAGGAATGCTGCCAGACAGTGGCATTCATCAGACGTGAACTTTTGCACCTGCCTGTGCCTCCAGGTTTATCGGTGTGCTATTTACTGACCTTGTGTGTATTTTTCAGCTCTTACTTGTAGAGTCTTCCTCTCCAAGCTATTTGCTAAAGCTGGGAGAGGAGAAGTGCCTTCCTGGTTGTTCTTTTTTCCCTGGTTTCCATTCTCACTGCTGAGGTAAAGAGGTCTCAAGAGCAGTATCATTGGCAAACTCTTGCTCATCTTCCTATAGATTTGTCCTGCAGCAGCTGAAATTAGCACAGTCCTTGACATTTTCTTTCAGTACAGCTGAGCAGTCTGAGTATCAGCAGTGAAATGGACTCACTGTGCTATTTTCTGTTTGCTGCTGCTGCTTATCAGGGTTGTGGGCAGCAGCAACATAAAGGCATGGCTTAGGCTGGAGAACCGAGTGCGTGGCTTTGTAAGCAGCTTAGCTGATTGGAGTGTGTCCTGCTGCTTGAAAACAAGAGTTCTTGCTTTTTCCCTCCATCCTTGTGAGGTTTTGCGTTTTGACCACCTCCCCATTAGTACCAGGGAGTTGGTTTGCTTTGAAACGAGAAGTCAAACCAACTCGTGCGCTCACACAGGCACACAGAAGGATTTCCACTGGGCTAACTCTGGCTGCCTGGCCATGGGGCTGGCAGCCAGACCCCGTGGTGTTGGCTCAAGGGGGGGAGCAGACTATGGGGTTGACTACTTGCCCAGACAGCAGCTTCAGCTGGGATTGATGTATGTGGACTCTTAGCAAAGCATCGGTATTTCAGTAACTTTCTCTGCTGGCATCCTGGAAGAGCAGCAGCAAGCTGCTCAGAGAGGAAGGCAAAAGGAGGGTCTTCAAGAGGGGCAAGGGCCTGGTGAATAGATCTGGGGGAGCAAAGTCAAAATGAGGAGCAAGGTGAACACAGTCATCCTTTATGGAAAGGCCCCTTATGCCAGGCTATAAAGACGTGAACAACTGCAAGCTTGCCACATCTGTGTTGTCTTGGAAAAAATGAAGTGTCAAAGCAATTTCGCTATGGCTGGTCTTCAGGAACTCTTGGCAAAGGTTTGATGAAATTTCTGGGCAGGTGAAATACAGAAATACAAAAAGTGGAGATGCAGCTGCTGGTGGGCAGAAAGCCTAGGAATGTTCTCCAATGACTCCTGCAGTCTATTTCTTATGTAAATGTACACAACAGAACTAACCAAATTAAATATATCAGTGAACTATTTGTGTGCATTAGAAGACTCCTCTCCCCTTGACATTCCCTAGGTGCTGGGGTAGGTGTACAGCTTGTAGGGGTGAGCAGAGCACCTCCCACCACCACCTTTTAAATCTTTCAGGAACAAATGTTAGATGTGCAGATGCTGGTAGAGGACCTTTCAGTTACAAATAAAGTTTTTAACAATTAACTATTTCAACTGTGTGTTCTTGACATAACTAAGTCATGTCTTCAAATACAGTTAATTTTGCATATTAATTTGGCATGTCAGTGTTTAAGTGACTTCAACCTTTTCTTTTTTTTAAGCCAAAATCTTTCAGAATTGTTTTTGTTCCATACTCTTGCATGCTTCCTACTCACAAGCAGAATGTGCAATATATTGAATCACTTTCTAAGGAGTAGGAGAGTATCAATAGATTTATTGTTCTAGTTCTGGGAGGTGCTCTAGTGTTTCCACAGTGCTGGAAAGTATCAGAAATTCTTGGTACGTAGGCTGTGATACTGGTGGTTTTGTGACTGCTGGAACTCATGTAGCTTTGTTTTCTATGGATTTATGCCATGTGGTTGATCGATGATAGGCTGTGACTTAAAGCTTTACTGTGGTGTTTATTTTGATGGTAACTTCAAGTCTTTTCTTGAGTTACTATGTTCAAAATGGCTCCATCGTCTATACTAGTTCGGTTTATTTGGGAAAACTGCCATGGATACAGTTGTGTTTTTCTACTGTTCCGTACTAGGTGATTGAAAAGGACCAATGGGTTGGACTAGAGGACAAAAGGAAACCCCAGGTAGACACAAAGCCAAAGGAAAGCAGTCTAAAAATAAGAAAACTGTGTTCACACCCTTTGACAAGAAATACCATTGAAGTATTCCACTTTTGCATTTCTAGCAATTCTTACTGAATTGTAAGCGTTTAACTTGAAAAATAGTACTTGGTTTCAGTCTTTCTAAACCAAATCTAATTTGTTATTGAGTCTTGAAGGTAACTTGAGGAATGCAAACCTGATAGGTTGGCTTCAGTGGCAAATGCAGTTTAGGAAGTTATATTTCTTTCCTGCAGCAGCCTTTGAGAGCCAAGGGGGAGAGGAGGGGAGGGAGGCGATGGGTGGAAGAGCTGTGAAGGGCACAGAGGGCATTAGCCCCCTCAATTCCACTGGGAAGGGAGAGGGGTTGGCATTATGGGAGAGGAAATAGTGGTATTAAAACATATGTGTGTGTGTGTAGTGTGCCTTTCTGTGTGTTCTTCATGTAATTCCCCAATGTGACAAAAATTCATAAAAATCAGTGAAGTAGTTGTGCCTCATTATCTTCTTTCTAGTTACCATATAACTGATAAGATGAAATATTTATTTATAGCTTTCATATAACTCATCTGGCACTTCTGTGCAATTTGATTTTTGGTTGACTGGAAAATCCCATTAAAACGTGCTCGGAAATGCCGTTGTATGTGCCTGGCTGCAGGGGAAAACAGGCAGGGTGGAAACTTGTATTCAAACATGCTGATGGTGCATAAATATTTGGAAGAGAAGGCTTTGTTTGCGCATTTCTCCGTGAAGTGCCGCACTAAGCTAGCAAAATTACTTTGTATTGCTTCTGGATAATTTTTCTAAATTAAATGAGGTGTAAGACGTTGGCCTACCAAGCAAGTGCTAAACGCAATTGACTTACAGAGCAGAATATTCACCTCACCTTTCCTCACTGCAGAAAAGCAAAATAAATTTCACAAAGTAGCAGGCTGAGATTTATTATGAAATTATCGTATGCACAGCAAAGATGCATCCAGGCATTTTTTGGCTAGAAAAATGCACATTCTGATCTCCCTCTCCCTCCCTCCCTTCCCTTTTACTTCAAAATATCAGGAATTTAGAGGGAAATAAAGTAGCTATTGCTTCTTCCCCTTCACTGCATTGTAACATTTTCAAGAAAGGGTTCCGGGAGCCGAGGATAATCTTTTTCAAATGTACAGAATCGTGAGGTCTTTTTTGCAGATGCAGAGGAAAAAAAGAAGGCTTGAATATTGGATACAGGCTGATACGCTTGGAGGCTGCATTCTGTACAGTCAGCCAGTGTTATTGGAAAATCCGTGAAGATATTATTTGTGACATTTGGGTCATGGCTTTGCTTTTTAAGATGTGTTGGAGAAAAAATATAAGAATTTCCAAGTAGGAAAAAAAAGTACATGTTTATTTAGCCATGGTCTTTTGACCTTTTCTGAATGGGCAAGCACCATATGTGCAATGAAATTACAGTCTTGTGAACAGACTCTGCCCGGGTCCTGTTGCTTGACCCTTCTCTAATTTTTGTATCCCAAATAAAATGTGGCTTTCCAACATCCCAAGGATGAGCAGTGCCATTCAAATACCAAGTGACGCCTTGCCAGATCTTTGCTCTTTACAACAACTCTGATGTATCCTGCAGTGCTAGCAGCTTTATTATTGGCCATGAAAAATATGTTTAAATGTCACTTGCAGGGGGGAAGGAAAAGAAAGTATTTTGCCTTTCCTGGAGAGGCATAATCTGAAGTAAATGTAGTAATTTTTTCCTTTTTTCCTCCCTGACCTATAAATGCTTTGAAAAGGCTTTATGAAACCAGCAGGGTTATAATCTACTTTCTGCTTATCGTGAATGTGTCGATTTGGCAGGGGGAGGTGGGACCCAGAGTCTGGGGAGATTGTAGATAGCAGAGGGCAGGAACCACTGAAGAGACCACTTGCAACTTACCAACTCGATTTTTATGTGCAGGTCCTAACCCAGTCATAAACCGTTTGGGAGAGGAATCACTCAGAGTCACTCATTCCATGCTGGGCACCAGATCACTTCCCTTCTTTTACAGCCAGATTGTTACCTGTAGAAGTATATATGCTGCCTCTGAAGGTTTGTAACAATACATGCTTTCTTTGAAAAACCCTTTAAGATCTGGAGGCTAGCTGACTTCTGAACTTTAGGAAAGGGTTGAAACATTTGGGAAACTGTCTGACCATAAGCTGCATAAGATCCTAAACTAGGTATTAACAACGTGGAGCTTGCTGGAAGCTAACTGGTTAGCTGTTTTAGCATACTTTTGTAGGAACTGGATCAACCCAAACATCAGCCTAGTGTTGTCTGAGGAGATGCCATGGGAGGTGTCTTATGGCAGAGTATGGGCAGAGTGATGATCCATCCCTTGGTGTTCTGCTGGACTCTCAGGTAACGAGGATCTTCCTGGGATAAAGGATATAGCTAGAGAATTGTGTATTGCAGAAGTCTCCGAATCTCTCCTTTGTTTATTGATTTTTTTTACAGCCATCTCAGTGTTCCTCCTCAACACTATCTTGCAGCAACAAGTTCCCTAACTTAGGCACTATTTGAAAATTAAGGTGGTTTTACTTATTTACATCAGCTCAGATCAGTGGGTGCCCTCTTGCTTCTCCTGTCATGAGAAATAATGGATAGCTGTAATGTAATTACCTGCTCTAGCATGGTCACAAGTGTGTAGCCAAAAGACCAATTTACCCTGACAGACTGTCTATGTTCTGATTAGATCACCCGAAATGTCTGCCTGCTTTAAAGTGAGTGGTTTGTCATACAGTGATGATTCAAACACAAAGGATTTTTTTCATTTTTTTCCACCTTTTTTAAAGCAGCATGTCATTTTTAATCTGCATACATCCCAGTTCCTAAGTAGAGTTGGGAGCTTTTGACTCCTATCCCTCAGTTTGTCGTCTGTAAAGCAGCAGTAGATGGTTTGAACTGCAAAATGGAAGCTGGCTTGTTTGTAATTTACAAAACATGCAAATGTTTCATTTGCATGAAATCAGGAGCACAGAACAGGGGAGGAAAGTAAAATGAATGCACTTTCAAAGCTGCTTCTAGTTTTGGAAGGTTATGGGTGAAAACACTATAAATGAGGCAGTCTGCAGCAATTCTGATATAGGTCATGTGGTTCTTTTCATGAAAAGAGCTAGCAGCTGCCACTTTAATAGGGTAGAATAAGAATTCATCAATGCATTATTTAAAACTTCAGCTGCCTGTAAATGAAAGGCAGAAGGATCATAATGGAGTTTCCCTGGCTTATTATAAATTGACTTTGTGTGCTTCTTTATTATTCTAGAAGCTGGTAACAGATACTGGAGAGAAAGTTACTGAAAATGCTTATAATGGTGGTCATAAACCAGATTTTAACTTTGTAGTCTATAATAGTAGGTTTCCACTACATGTGGGGGGTGCTTTTTTTGTCTGTGCATTTTTTTGAGGTTGTGGGAGGTGGCTAGGTTATCTCCCTGCTTACCAGGTTAGCTGATTAGCTGTAGGTATTTTTTTTCTTCCCCTCTGGTCTTTCTGAGCAAACACTGGCATTTCAGATTTTTAATTCTTAGATTGGGCCCTGCCGTGTCCTGTGTATTAGCAATGCTGTTTTATTTTTTCTTGTAGTTTTAAGTGGGTTCAACACATCACTTCACCAGAATTTGAATAGAGTTTAGTGGGTTAACAAGGTTGAATTCTTAGAGCCAGAGCATTGTTTAACTTCCACAGGGAGAACACTGCTTTTGAATATAAGATAAGCACCTAGACTGCTTAAGAAATCTGTTGTGCTGTGGTGAGGGTTTTTTGTTCTTTTTTTGTTGTTGTTGTTGTTTCCTTGTTGTTTTTTTGTTTTTCTTGAGATTTTATTGTTTTATCTTTTTTGTTGTTTTGTTTTATGGTGCCTTTTTTCCCCCCTCCATCTGTAGGCAAGCCTAACATTTTAGGATGATGCCCTAAAAATGGGAGGTTCTGTCTGGGAGGTGTTACCCCTAACTAGCATCCCCGCGATTCCTTTCTTGCTTGAAGGAAAATCTTGTGTTACCTCTGTTCTTGGCTACATTTTTGTCAAAATGATTCTGTAGCAGCACCACAGGAAGTTTTGCCAGACATTCACTGCTGTCCCGTAACGACCTTTAATTCTTTGCTGATGAATGGTTTATCCAGAGCTTCCTTCCTCAAAGCTTAACCTCTTTGAGTGTAGTCATACACTACATACACATTGAACATATCTGCAGCAGCGTTTTGGTTCAGATTAGGAGTGTGCTATGGAAGCAAAACTCCCAATTGTCACCACTTTCCATGCTTTGGTTTCTCATTGCAGAATCATTTCAAAGCAATCGAACTGAATTACTCTTGGATGAAAGTAAACCTGAAGATGTGCTCTGAGAGCATACCTAATGCAGTCTGACAACCGCACAATATTCAGCCCAATGAATCAAGCAAGAGCTACTGCAAAGGAAAATTCTTACCGTGCATGTTGTGTTAATGTTGGGTCCTCATCACCAGCTGTTTTGTTTTTCAGACTTACCCCTATTGCTCTGCATTCCTCGCTAACCTGAGTGTAGGCATTGATAGAGAGAAATACAGGGCACGTACAGGTTATTTTCCATGTTGCTGATAAGAGTCCATCTATTCAAGTTTTAAATCAGAATAGATAGCATCAAAGTAGCTGACAGCTTGAGTTTGATTTGGAAGCCATTACTTAAACAGCAATTAGGTCGTGGAACACCAGAACTATGATGAAGCTCTTTTCCTGTCTGCCACCTTCTGCACTTTTCTATTTTTAACAATCTTGAGTTCTCTTCCATTCTCTAACATGCATGTTTTTGTGACCCAGCTGTTAACCAAAGCACAGTATTCTCAGACACTTCCCATGTGCTGATGTGCTATTTCCCCATTTTAATCTCTCCATCTTTTTGGACTTGGCAGCTTGCAAAAGTCTGTTCAGTCTGCGGCTGTATGCTTACTGCCTGCCTACCTCGTGCTGGTGAAAATGGGTAATGATTTACAGTCATCAAAGGCACCATGCCTCTTGAAAGGCTTCCAGAAACGGTAAATCCCAACTTACACTTCACTGAGAACATAAATGGCTTTTCTTGGTTCTTCTTGGGCATCAATATTCAAGGAAAACTTGCGGGAGCACAGAAGTAGAAATCTGTGTCAGATTTGGTTAAAAGATATTGGGGAAGCAGAAGTTGGAAGGGTTAGGTAACACAATATCACTACTTCTGATTCCATGCAAGATCAGGACATCATACTGTGAAGGCTATATGTAATCATGCACCATTCCCGCTTTAAAAAAAAAAAAAAGAGAAATCAATTATTGCAATGTCAACGTTCAAGTGTGTTATCAAATTAAATACTCCAAATTTATATTCCCAAAGCAGGGTGATAATGTCTAACCTAAAGCAACATTTTTCAATGACAGCTTCTAGAAAATTAAAGTGCCTGAGATGCTGCTATGTGAGCTGATGAGGAAGGCATGGGCTCTTGAGCATTTGTGCAGTTTTGGTTTCAATACTTCTGGTTTCCTAAGTATTCAGTTATTTCTCCCAAGAACTGCCCAGATGGTCCCCATGCACTTCAAAACGATGAAACTAACCAAAGCTCTCCCTTGCCAAAGGGAGAGTGGTGTTACTTCTCTGCACAGATGTCCTGCTCGCCACAATGTGTGTACTGGGAGATCGTTCTGGTCTGGTTTTGAAGGACAGGGGAAGGAATAGATGTCAACTTAACAGTAATTCCCTCTTTGAGCTGGAGGAGCCTGGGAGTAACCAGAGAACAGGCAGCCAGAACACTATCACTGCTTTAAAGTGACAAAAAACACCGAGTAAAGAATGGGTAATGAAGCTGAGGCAGAAACTTGGACTTCAGCCTCAGCCATCTGAAGCGTTGCCCAGCTGCAGTCATGAGCAACCCGCTCTCTGTCAAATGCTGCTCCGTGTGAAGAGTTGTACTTATCACACTCGTTCTGCGAGCGATGATGTATTCTATTGATTTTAAGACATAATGGCAGTCTGCTAACTACAAGCGTCTCTTAATGATTTGGTCTGTGGTTTCGATCCCTATGTAATGAAAATTAATGTGCTATAATGCTGTGATTAGATAGCATCGATAAAGCTGAAGGGTTTTTTTTCCTAGTTCCATTTCACTCTTACCCTTGTTCTTTGTAGTCTCGGGTGGGGTGAATCGTGTACATTTGACAGTAGTTTCCAATGGGTTTCATCCCTCTTTATTCCCAGCCTGATTCTGGGGCAAACAAATCAAACTTACTAAGTAGAGGCTTTTCCCATATCCTTAAACTGTGGACTTCCTGCTCAGAGAAAAAGCAATGTATTTCTATGGTGTTTGAATCCATCTAAATCCTTGTGTGCACTTTTCCTGGAAAAAAAAAAGGTCTTCTAAAAAGACGGTAATGAGTAAAATTGTAGTCTTCTGTAATGCTTTTTTTCCAAGGATGTAAAAGCCAAACATGGTGGCACTGGGATTTTTAGGTAAGCACATCCCACGTTTTGAATACATGGCAGTTTGAAACTTATTGTCTTCCTGTGTAATTATTTACTGTTTTCATTTTTTCTTCTAAACAGACCTCCCACAGGAGTATTTTACTTGTTTCACTGCACACGATTTAGGGCTGGGGACTAGAAAAGAGTTGTTTATTTTTGGACTGAACATCTGATGTTTTACTTAGCAGTGTCCCTTGAATGTATTTGCTTTCACAAAATGCTCCAGAAGAACCTAAATATTTATAGTATGAAAAATTTTATAGCTCTGTGTGGCATCTGGTTGTAAACTGCATCCCAGTAGTCTCATTAATTGTACAGGTTACAAAACTAAGCTTAACAACCGTATCCCCTGTTAGGGTTGAATTGCAGAATGGAGGGGAAAAAAAAAAAAATCCCTTTCCCTACCTGAGTACTGGAGTGCACGTTTCTCCCCTGCTGGGAGAAGAACCTGCTGGCCTTCAGTGTTCAAAGTCCCTGTTAACGCAGCAAGTGAGAAATGGAGTGAGGCAAGATATTGCTGCTGCTTCACGTTACCCCTTAAGGATCCTTTCCTTCAGGACGTGCTTTGTTCTTGATGTTGTTTTTCTCTAGAATACATGACGGGCAGTGAGCAAGAATAGCAGAGGCAAATTGGACTTGTGCCCTCTGTCAGATCCTCTGCCCCTTAATGGTATGTGGTGGACGTAGGTTTCTATCTAATTTGTGGGCAGGAAATGTAGCCAGGAGAAGAGTACCTGCTAAAAGAATGTGGTTATTTTAATAAATGCAAAAAAAAAAATCTTGCAGAAATACTATCTTGGGCCAGCAACTTTTGTTGTTGAAATTAGTTATCTCAATTTATGGGATATGCTGCACTGCTAGACTATGACTAACAGCTTGGGAAATGTTTGTAAAAAATATTCTATGATTTGTGCTTATACATAGTGTGTACAAGGTGTGAACAGGATTTTAGGTAAAAGTTGAGGAAAAAATACTTAGGTTAGATATGGGAAAAAAACGTACAGCTTGATTTGCTTCAATGTTAGCTTCGTAAACTTTCATGTAAAATGCTTCTTGGTGAGATGCTACAGCCCTTTGGTGATCACAGTAGTGCTGGTAAATAGTGCTGTGCTATTGCACAGGCTTTGGTACATCTCCTTTGCTGTCTCATGGTCTGTATAACTCATTCTGTTTCCCATTGAGCCTTTATATTTTCTATTGCAGGTGGGTGGTTCATTGTGTTAGTGTTCGTTTTTGTTTGTTTTGTATTTTTTACCATCATACTGATGGTCAAGTATGTGCTCAGAGAAGATCCTCTGTTGAACGTCGCTGGTCAAATACGTCAGCTTTCTGCTGAACTCAGAATGTGGTTCTCAGCTGTAGCACTACCCGTGCTGTAACTGTATGACTGACTCTTGGTTGAAGAGTGTTTTCTGAAATAACAAGCATTAACATTACTAGTAAGATATTATCTGTGGCTACTTTGTTCTTGCATTGGTGAGTGTCTGTGTATGTATATAAATATATAAGAAAAACATTGCTCTGACGCCATAGGGCCATCCTAGCCTTCAGTGAGGTTCTTGAGGACTAAAAAGCAGGAAACTAAATTTAAAAAGTTGGGGGGGGGGAGTAAATGAGCCAATAGCAGGTCAAGATGTTCCTGTAGTGTTGCCAACCCTCTTCAGTTTTATTAGCTTGTTTATGAAGGGAAAAAAAAAGAAAAAGATTCATGTACTTGTCTGCATTCAATCCTTTTTTCCAAACAATCTTTGAACCAAAACTGTCAGGGGGTAGAGGACTGAAATATTATTAATCTCTTTCCCTTTGGGGGAAGGGATGATTAAGTAGAGGGCAAATACCCAAAAAGTTCTTCTGTAGTGGGAAAATGAGTTGGGTGAGCTGAAGTTTTCTGACCTGCCCATGTTGCAGCAGGGCAATCGGTGCCTGCAGGTGGTGGGATGGAGGAAACCAGCCGTGAGCTGAGGGAAAGCAGGAGGCTGGGAAATGAAGAAGGTTGGGCAGATAAAGAGGGGGAGGGAAGGCAGGGGAGCATAAAAAAAGAATGATGCACATTTGGAGGAAAAAGGTTGTAATTAGTTTGAGGGATCAAATGACAAATACTTGTCATTGCCATAAGAATCTAATGTAGACTGATGGAGTTTTTGCACCGTGGTGGCTGGAAAGATGGATTTGATGTCTCCTGGAGAAGGGTGCACTGATTCCTTCTGTAATGAAGGAAGGGTGAGAAGAGCTATAACTTGTGTTTTGCTGCCAACTGAGCAAATCTTTGTTTTATCACTAGTTCATAATATATTTGCATCAATTTCCAATGAATAAAGCAAAAGGTATTTTTTCTCCTCTACATGTTTCCCATAGTTTTACAATCTCTGTATGTCAACATTCTGATTCTTATTCCCAAATATTAGATGTACCAAGCTCCTTATGCCAGATGCAAAGGCTGCACGCCACACCTAGACTGTATCAGACTCAGCTCCTGGTGGAAAACTTCCCTTAGTGGGGAAGGGGGACACCAGGGCCCACGTTTCCTCCAAATCTCCCTGCAGGCAGAGCCATCTAGTTATGACTCAGTGAGTGTGGATGGGGATGTATGTTTTGCATTTTCTTAAGTGCTGATGTTGAAATCTACCTCCAAGTTATTTGTTATAAGGCTAAAATATTAAAGGCCAACCAAAATTTAACAAAGTCACTGTTAGAGGGAAGAAGCTTGGCAAGATTCATTTCATGTACTGTGTTACAGCAGATGAGCTGAGGGTGGTAGAGGGTCTTGCTCATGGGTCGTGCTCCTCTGTTGCTGTTGATCCTGTTTGAGGAGCTGTTGCAAGGAAGCTGCCTGAAACTGGAGGATAATAAATGGAGAAATAAACTTACGTTGCATCAGATCACACAAATAGTTACCAGGAAACAGATTTTTTGCGATCTGTTTATTACTAAAAGTTTGGCGATTTCTTCAACACAAGTATTTTGTTTATACAGATGGGACTAACCAGAAAGCTGTGCTAATTTCAGTTTTATTGAACAAGCAAGTGGCAAAGGTGTTTTTGTCTTTGCATGCAGTAGTCAAGTAGGGCTACTGGAGGAGACTGTATATGTCCTGAAAAAAAAATGTAAGCCCTCTGCTTCTGTTACCCTAGCATACTTAGTAATGATATACTAAACATGGTGGTGAGATTTCAGTGCTTTAATCTTCACTATTTATTTGCATTAATTTGCCTTCGCAGAGACTTGATGAACTTGCTTTAAAATCAGTTTACTCCCGTGACCCACATTTCATTTAGTCCCAGTCCTACAATTCTGTTAGTAGACTGGGATGCTTTTATAGAGCTCCATTCACTTCAGCAGCATTTCTGATAAGTATTGCAGCCTGCTCTTTCTAGACAAATTAGTGTTGGAAGGGCTGTGCTCAAAGCCTTAACTTTCCCTCTTTGTTACAGCCGCTATAGCCAATACTTGTCCACTATTAACACTTTTTTTATGGAGATGTTTGCCTGTGAGGTTTTGGTTTTAAGGAGATTGTGGGCAGGAGTATAGAATGATACGTTGATGTGTAACTTGGCCTCTGAAGTAGAACTAATGCTAATCTTTAGGAGTTGGTAATTTATTAGTAAAAAATCTTTAACCTCATGTGGAGTTCTACCAACTTGGTTAGCTGCGCCTTTCTAGTCCTTTGCTGAAAGCTTTTATTTTCTTAACTAGTCTTCTAATGAAGACTCCAAGAAACTGAAAACTGTCTCTCAGCTAGCTATTGTGGCCTTCAGGTGTGGCTCTTGTTGGCTCTCTGCCTGGTGGGTACAATGAGCTTCAGGCCTTTTCTTGCCTGAGTGCATCTTTTGTCTGTTCTCCTTCCAAGATGAGGTATAATGTACATGTAAGTTCTTGTAGGCCAGGCTGGATCCTTACATGTATGGCAAGTTCCTTTGCCAAATTGCAGGTCTTGTTCTACCCTCAAACTTAACGCAGGCATCCTGTTTTAATCACTAGCCTCTGAATTTGCATGTGTTCGTTCTGATCTCAGAAATCTGATCCGTAGACTAGAGGCAATGAGTTGACATGATGTTCTCCGCGGAGTGAATTTGAGTCTTGGATAAGATACGAGTAGTTTAACCTTTTAAGTTGATTTGGGTAAAACAGAGGTTGCAGATTAGTTTAAAATAATATACACATATTTCAAACAAGTGTCTTTGCCTATTCTAAATATGAAATGCTTTGAAAAAGGTTGAAGCATTCACCCTTTCTCAAGAGTTATCATTTGTTGCATAGTACTCTTATACTACCAAGGCTAATATGTATGCCGGAGTGATACAACTCAAAAGGGGATAAATCTTTACCCCAAGGTTTCCAAAACTATTATATGTTTCTCTCAATTTCCATATATTATTTTAAACTTTTCCCAATTCATCATGATTCACAAACTCAACAGGATGTTTCCTCTTTCGTTTTCAGATTTGATATTCGCAAGTTCTGTGCCTTGACAGTAATCATCATGGATAGTGGTAAGTTTAACTTTTGATATGAATGTGTATTCTTTACTTTTCCCCATGAAGCACGCCCCCAAATTGTCCTCCACTCAAAATCCAAATCTGTTTGCACAGAAAATGTTCTTTGCTATTGAACTATTTTGGTGTTATATATGATACAGCTCTTTGTCCATACTAAACTGAATTGGAATTGTACTACTGTTCTGACTTAGATATTAAATGTGGACCATAATAATGAGCATCACAAACTCATTCATGGACCTTTGAAACCTGGCTGCAGAGCAGAGACTGCAGAGCTGATTTTCCAGCCTTGCATCCTAAGCTTGTTCCAGTAACTCCAGGTTCTCACAGCAGAAGTCACTCTTTAAGCTTTATAGGAAGATGATCAAAATGTTTTTATATGTTCTCCCCTGTGCAAACCAAATAGTATTATGAAAGATCACCTACAGAAAGACACATTTATCGGTAGCTGCAGCTTTTTATTTAAAGTAAAATGCTTACCTCTAGTATTTGCTAGAGGTTTTAAGCTGCTTGGGTGTTGGTAAAGAGTCAGAAAAGGGGAGTGTCAACAGCAGCCTCAATAGAGCTGGCTTTGGTGTCCACAATGCCCTTGGCTTTGATTCTGCAGCATTTCTGTGTATCAGGATACTTTTCCCACACTGCAGCTCCCTATTTCTCTGCTACTACAGACCTGAAGCCAATTTTCTTTGTGATAGCTTCAGCTGGCAGGCCGAGACATGTTTATCCTCGCTCATGCCCTTGCCTGACTCTTCTTGATTCTGGTTGACCTTCACCTTGCTAGAGTATCTATTCACTGTGTGAATAGAAAACCACAGGTTTTCCTGAGAACATGTAATAAAATGATCAGACTACATTACTCTCTCCAAAAGTAATGTCAAATGAAGACTTTGGAAAGGGTTTTTTTGTAGCTTTCTGATACATAAGAGCTTGCTAAAAAACAAGTATTAGTTACACACAGCACTGAGTGCAAGCATGTTTGAGAAATAAATGCGTTCCAATGCATTATATTTGGTAGCTGTATACTTTCATCTATGTTCTATAAAAATATGGGGAGAAAGAAGAGATTTTAGATTGTTTCTTTGTCTGTCTTAATACCAAAATCATTATTTTCATTTTTTTCTTTTATCTGCATTTGCTAGTTAATCTCCTTGACAATGTGAAAAAATAAAGTTTAATTGTACTTCTTTTATTCTTGCCACACCATTCTTCCCTAATCATTTTCAGCTTTGTAGTAACAGCTGCAGTGAATTCAGCCGTGTTATAGCTTGGTTAGATGGACAATGCAACCCAAAGAGTTTTTTGTTGGCTTTTTTTTTACACCCTCCTCTGTAATTATAACAGAATATCTCCATGATGACAGTCAGAGAATACTAAGAAGTCAACGTGGTTTCTGCAATATGGTGCCATTATCTCTCTTTATAGGATTCATCAGGCAATGAGTGATTCTCATTAAATCACTGTATTTCAATCAGTATCTCCATCAAGATTGCTTTGATCAGTGCATGTTTTTGTTTCCTTGCAGCCTTGGTATTGACTTCTTAATAAGGATTTAAAGTCATAAGGGGTATGCAAAGCTTTAAAAATGGCAGATCAAAACAAATGAATGTTTTTATATTTCATTCTTTCCAGTCTTGCAGGGTCAAAAACCATTCCTGGTCTGGACTAATCACAGAACATTATTTAGCAGATACGTTCAGGGTTAACATGGTGTGGGGTTTCTTATCCTCAGTGGGCTTTTTTGTATTTTTGAGATATGCATTTTCTATACTGTATTATGAGAGAAGAGAAGCTTTCTGAATGTGACTTGCTAAGCAAAAAAGGTGAATTTTCTTCCATATTGGCCATTCTTGAATATTAAATTTAGTGCTCTGCTGTTCTTTGTCAATGCATTTTGCAGCAGAAATGTATGCTTTGCTGCTTTTTGGAAAACTAGGCTATTACCTAGAAACTCATGACAATATGTAGTGAATGCAATATTTCATGGTATACCAGCTTTTAAACCTTTACTACATTTGTTTCTTTGAGAAACTGGTTAAGTCCATGTAAAAACAAAGATTTGTATTTTCTTTCTGAGAGCCAGAATTTTCAAAACAGAATGTTGTCAGCTACCTCTGTTTTTCTCTATTTCTTTTCTCTCTGCATCCAGTGCAAAGCTATCATAGTTTTCCTGTTTTCTATTTTCAAAGATGTATTCCATGTGTGAAATGAAATTCCGTAGGCTTTATCCTCTGAAGGAAGGGAAACTGTTGATTTACAGTGCATTATCTACTCTTCAGTGACTCCACTTTTAAAAGTGTTTTGGCTGTAGCTTGTTCTACTCCAGGAATGCCCACAAGAGGAGTTGGTGAGGAGCAGGTAGAGCATGGACAGTTCATTCCCATACATGGCTGCGTGCTGGCTTCCTGATGTGGCCAAATCCTCTTTCTCATCACTCTTCGTGATTGCTGAGGCATGTGGAAAGCAAGCTGGTTCTTCAGGCCTAGAGAGAGGAGTCAGGAGGACTGTGTGGGAAATAGAAAGAAGCTAAGAAGCTATCTTTTTTTTTGACTTTTAAAAATTAATTTGTGTGTTGTTTATACTATGTACTTACACAGTAAGAGATGCCCATGCATTTGTCTGTGATGCTATCAGAAATCAAAATTGCAGTAGGAGCAGTTGTAGAGTAGTATGCATTGAATCTCTGGCAGCATTATGAATAATGTAATTTGTGTGGTACTTGCTCATACCACATGTATTCAACTGAAAGTATAGGAATGACCGGTATATTGGAGTTTAATCTTCAAATACTTAGTCTTTTTCAAAAGGAAGATGACTGTCTGCTGACTTATAACAAAGTACACACATCACAGAGACTTAACAGAATGACATTAATGTGAAGTAGGTGAGCCTAATTGTGGTAGTATCTTCCTTGCTGAAAAATGCTGCCACGTCTAAGTTATGAGAAAGGAAAAGTATAATGACCTGTCTTTGTAGACTTGCTGCAAATCCTATTTTAGTATTCAAATAAGATGATTAAGGAAAAGGAGCAATCTGATTCTTAGAAAGTCGTAGATAAATCATTGTTTAAACTACTTAGTTTCTGTCCTTCTGCAGACAAGGAGAGTTTGTCTTCTTACCATATTGGAGGTCCCGGGGTAGCTGTAAATGAGCCAGTGCAGAAATGGTAGCATAGGTCAGGAAGGCAGTATGAGTGGGTTAGTATGGCCATGCATTGAATAAAGATCCCCTATTGCTAGCAGTGAGAGGCCAAGAGTGGTGTTGTGTTGGCATGACCTTTATGCTTCCTGACCTGAAATACCTGGAAAATTTCTGCACCATTCACTGCAGATACGCCTTTTGAGTAAAGCAGTCTACTGGATTTTGCAATGTGCAAAATCAGTGCAATATTCAGTTGCCGTGTGTTATTGTAGAAATCATTTGGTCAGGGAATTTGACAGAGAAATTGATTTTTTCCCTCAAGCAAAGGATCAGAAGATTACTTCCAGCTCTCTTCTTTGAACAGAAAACTAAGGAAAGCAAACAAAAGAATACCTTTGTCATAACTGGTTGCCTTTTGGGGTTATTTGATTTGATTCATCAAATAAAGTAGGTTTTGTGTATGATTTAAGAAAATAGACTACTTCTACATCCCCAGAAGAGTTGCTATTTCATGGCTGACATTTCTAGAGTGAAGGCAGCAAGTCTGCTTCAAAGTTGCTTAAGAAAACAGATGGAATTAAACTTTGATAAAGGCAGCTGTTCTGGTGTGTATGACAAGGTAATATTCAGAAATATTTATGTCATCGAAAACTTCTGAGTATTCTGGCTGTGATGTCCTCAGGCAGTTGCAGATACCCTTTTTGATGTTCTCAAGCAGGTTTTGTTTGTTCTGTATCATCTTAGTTTAAGAAATTACTTGAGCTGAGCGTATGCCTGTCTGTTCTGAGCATTCTTCTTAGGCGCAGGCTTCAGTCTTGTTTAAGCCTACATGAACATGATGCGGAACTGGGGTCTGTCACGTTTATGAAGTAGCAATAACTGCTGAAATTGTAGTCCCGAATGCTCATAATAGTGAACAGAACTAGTAAGGCCTTTTATCATATTAAATAAAGGGGAGGACTTTGGAAAAAGATTTTTGTTTCTCAAACATGTGTTTTCTTTGAGCAGTTTTACCATGAGGTTTTGGGTATCTATTTCAGTAGTGACCTTTCTTGTCTTTCCTCTTATTCAGTGTTCTTAGCAGAGAACAAAGCCAATTCTGTGTTAAAAAGATATCCAAGAGCCAACAAATTTTTGGAAGAATTAAAGCAAGGTGATATAGAACACGAATGCAGAGAAGAAATCTGTACCTATGAAGAAGCAAGAGAAGCTTTTGAAAATGAAGAAAAGACGGTATGTTTTGGTGTATATTTGTAGATGGGTGGGGTGTTTTTATATTAATTTTGGGGTGTGCTGAATGTTTGTATGTTTTCTAACATTACACTAGATCTGTTTTTTCTTTTTGACACAGTTCTTTAAGAAAATAAGGTCAACAGTGGAGATGGCTAGACTCCACAGCAATAAATTTCGAATCTTTCATCCAAATTAAACTGAATTTGAAAGGGACAGAATTCTCAAAGATAATTTTGCTCTTAAAAAAAATGTGAAAATTGGCAGCTGAGAAGAAAAGGAACACAAATAAATACCCCCACTTGAGGAAACATAGACAAATCTGTCATTATGTAGTTTGGCAGCCCTACTTACCCAAATAGCATGTGTACTGGTTTTCGTATCATCACACACTTAAGTTTGACCTGCATATCACAGATGCTGTTGTCTTGCTTGGATGAAATGATGGCATTGGGACTATTATGGAATATATAGAAGCAGAGATCACAAGTCTTCACTTACTTTGCCCCTTAACTTATTTATAGAATATGTTCACGTGAAATGAGCACACAAATGACAAAGTGTTCCGTTTAAAATAGACTTTATATCCCATGTGCCAGTGTAGCTGACCGAAGTGGTCAGTGGCCAGATTATTCACAGTTGTAAAAATAAGAAAAGATAAATGTCCTTCTTGAAGGTAACTTCTGCAGGTCCCCTGAGTATATTGTTAAGCAGCGGTGATCTAAAATACGGAAAGACTAACAATTTCAGTGCTGCTGTATGTTATGCAAGGGCAGTGGTATATTAACTTGACTGGAATGAAGCAGATACTGCCCACACAGAATTATTGTGTAAGTCTGATGGCTTCTCTAATTAAAAGAAGATTGTGGGCCAATGGTTCTGCATGCAATAGCTGCACGTTATACCCAACATATCTTAAATTGTCTCCCAACTAATAAGAACAATATGCAAGCTTTTGATGGTGTCATCTGACATATTTAATGCAAAAGTCAAGGATTTTTTTTTCTAATTCAGGACAGACCTCATTGAAATTGGGGCTGAATTTGAGGATAACCCTTAATGTGAAAAACAGGTGCTAGAAAATGTGACTCAGAAAAAAAAAAGTTTTCATCTCTCATGTTTTTGCACAGGGGAATTGTGCAGGCAAGGCTAATGAGCAAAGTGACACAGGGAGGATTATGAACTTCTTTCAGAATTTACCCAGTTGATATGTCCTAATCTTTACTGGCTGTGGTCTACATTTAAAAAAAAAAAAAAAAAGATAGGTTATTGTAAAGACCTAATGGACATTTCAAGTTCTTGGCATCTCTTTGTTGGTGGTTGTACATGGGAAGGTGGACAGGTGGAAAGGGCTGGAATGAAAGTTTTTTCTTATTTATAAGATGAAGCAATAAGGATGTGTGGTGTCTCTGCAAGTCCTCTTCTTTTCAAAGCTTTAAAGTGCATGCACAGACGTGTTTTTTTGCCTCCTAAATTTGACTTGGTGTGACTATTCCTAATGATAGCTCATTGTGTAATTAACAATAGTGTGTACAATGATGCAACTTACATAAAGATCTAGCACAGTATCACTAATAGCTTAAACATGTTCACCAGTGATAGGTCAAACTGGTGACCAGAACTGGGACAGACTCCCCAGGGCAGTGATCACAGCATTGAACCTGCTGAAATTCAAGGAGCATTTGGACAACACTCAGACATAATTTTAGGTAGTCTTGTGTGAAGCCAGGAGTTGGACTTGATGACCCTTGTGGGTCCATTCCAACTCAAGATATTCTACAATTGTGTTGCCTCTCACTTCAGCTTCTTTTCCCCTATTAAATATTGAGGAACATGCTGTGTTTCAGTAGAAACCCTTTCCCTTGCAGAGGTATTTGAGAAATGCTAAAGTAGAAATAGTTACACTTCCTGCTGTGCCACAACATTTGTCATAGTGCAGAGGGAATTTCCAGTGAGGTCCTGATCCATTATCCTTTTCTACTACATCCTTTTTGTTTAGTTGCTTAATTCCATTGCTGGTAGCTCGCTAGTGTCCAGACTCTGCTAAAATGCAGTCATGCCCAACCAGCATCGTTTACTCAGGCTTTATTTGGTCCTTTATCTTGCAGTTGTATCCATCTTTACAGCCATTTAATAAGACTTGATTTCTGGGAATGTAGGTACAGTAGACTGAGGTTGTAACACAGTATGTTCGTACTAACAAAGATGCAATGATTTTATTGTATAGATAGACTGGAATTCAAGAAGAATATATAGCTTATTTATCTCATGGTAACTCTACTTTGTATAATCAGCCTTTTGTATTTTTTTAAATTTTCCACTTGGTCCTTTGCTTTCCTGCAATCTTCTGAGGAGGTGGGCAACATCTGATCTTGTATTATTAAAATACCAAGCAGTCCCCTCAAGTTATTTTTGATGCATCGGTTTTCTTGGAAGTTGGCATTGTGTATGTTAAGTATACAGGCAGATGTCATGAAAGTATTGAATGCCTTTAATATTGTGTGGCGTTGGGGACAATATCTTCAGAAGTATTACTTAAAATGATAAAGTTAATGATAAAGGTGAAACTAACAGGATAGTAAAGGCTAGAGCTGACAGGAAAGAATTTGCAGAAGTATGTGGTACTGATTGGGGCAGGGAATAGAAAATGAAATTCAGTGTTGATGAATGTAATGCATGCTGGGGAAAAGGGAACGTTCCTTATACGTATGTTTGCCTTGTGAACGAGATCCAAATTTATAAATCATCAGTGAAAACTTGGCTTGATAATGCCCAGCAGTCAAACAAAAACCTGAAAGTTAAGAATCCTAGTAAAGGCATAGAGAACAAAATGGAGAATGTAGTTACACAACTGTGCACCTGCATCTCTAACATACCATGTATGGCTCTGACCTCCCTATCTTTTAAAAAGAAATAAAATAAGTAAATTAAATATTAAATAAAATAAGTAGCTGGGGAAGTTCCAGAGGACCAGTGAGATGACTATAGAGATGAAAATACTTGTATAACAATAATATATTGGAAATAGTTGAATCAGGGGATATGTGGGAGATGTCTGTAAGGAGTATGAAGATTGAACAGAGTTGTTTGACATTTTTCTGACAGGAGAGATAAAAGTACCTCAAAGAAGATAAGAAGGTGCAGATTCAGAGCAAATAGAACCATCACCATGGGTAGTAGAGCTGTGGACTGCTTTGCCACAAGATGTCTTGGATGCTAAAAGCTTACATAGCTTCAGAAAATGAGGATATAAAAGATTAAAATAATATTGGTAAATCAATCTGGGACCGTTGAATAAAAGGGATCTGCTTTGGCTGATGGAAGTTTCTGAAGTACAAAGACATGAAAGCTGGGAGAGTATCACTGCCTGGCTGTGTTTACACTCTTTGCGGCAATCTATGATGATTGTTGTCAGAAGATAATGGGTTACATGAACCCTACACCTGATCTAAAGCTATATGTAGATGCTGTAGCATAATACAGATAGCACTGTATGTGGTCACTAGTCCGTAGTCAAAAGTTGTTGGGAAGCTTAAACATTTGCAGAAAGGTTACTGTGCAAAATACCCGGGAGTGACTGAAGCATTGATATTCGTTTCAATTCCATTAACTCATTGTTTTTTAAAAATGATACTGCATGAAGATTTAAAAAAAAAAAAAAAAGTCACATCTTGGAAAGGGTTCTGTATTTCCCACAAACTTTATTTTAAGTACTGCAGAAGTTGCAAGATCCTCTGTATAACTCTAATCTAGGAAAACAACTCAAAATAAAAAACACTAGAAAGCTTGGAAAGCAACTCAAAACCTGGCACCACATCTAAAACGATGTGATCAAATAAGGCTTTTAGTATCAGTTTGTATCTAATTGTGAATGCTGGATAAATACCCAGAAGAGAAGACGTGAATTCTTTCCTGTCATCTGAAATTGAGGGCAGACCAGAAGAAAACAGTATAGCAGGTACTCTCACTTTCCATTATTGCTTTGTTCATATCATTTACCTACTGAATGCTAAACACTCTCCTGATTGGCATATTATTAGTCCAACTTTAAGACAAGTCAAACAATGGACCAAGAGTCATTTGAGGTTGACAGTGCTGTCAAATGTAGTAAAGGCCTCTGCTGAAATTCACAGCAGTGTGCAAGACTCTTAACTTTCATGTGGACCCCTTGTTAATTCAGCATTCAGATCCATTTGACTGAAGTTGACTCTGTTCTGAATAGATAAAAATATTAGACATGCAAGGGGAAAAAAAAACCTGACAGCTTGTCTGTAAATGCCTATTTATGATGCCTTTGAGAATTCTTTTTATTTTGGACTGGGTATGCTAAAGCAGAAATATGCAGAAAAGTAGTTCTTGGTGGTAACTTATACTAGATGATGTTAAGTCATTTCCATTGCAGTTATCTGATTCTGTGGCCTGCTTAACTTAGTTTTTCAGCCCAGCTATGAGGTGCTTGAGGGTAAATGATTGCTGGAGTGTCCCTTTCATAAATCACGAGTTCATAGTTTTTCCAAGTAGAAAGACAGGCCTCTTTGTTTCCTTGGTTTAAGAGACCAACCACTATGGAAGGGATGTTTGTGCTGTAAGTGTTCCAACTTTTAAATTACCCTTTAACTTCTGTATGAGTTCTACAGCTACCTCCTGGGGTTTCATTATTTCCCTCTCTTCTTTTTTCATAGCAGATTGTACCAACTCCCACACTGTGCAAATTCATCCGAGTTCCCCCTGGTTTTATTTGGTGATGAGCATTATTTGACTCTTACCAGGTAGCTTGTCCTCCTTGTGTGCCATGACTTTACCATGCAGCATAGCTGTGGGATAACAGAGCAGAGCGGGTAGATGCTTGGCAGCTGAGTAGCTCGAAGCTGAAGTATTAGTTTCCTGCACTTCCCATAAATTCTGGAACTAACAGTTTTTGTGGTTCGCTTTTATATTTGGCTTGCAAAACTGCAAGCTGGAAACCTCAGGTTTAATACACTAGCAACTTCTTTTTTAAAGGGGAAAATTAAAAGAAAGCATTTTTCAGAGTGACTAAACAAGTGTTTCTTAGCAGTTTTTCACCTGTGAGGAACTTTATTCCTTTGTCTCTGTAATACATCCGCAGACCTGAAACACTGCAATTTTTGGCAGACGAATGCATGTCCAAAGTGCCTTGGAATTTCCTTTGTCTTGCATGTAAATGAAAGTGGACACTAAACTACTTTCATCCTTAAGGCAATTTAAATTCTTACGTTAAGCTCTTTATGCACCTGTCTGGTCACACCATTAACTTCACCACCCCCCCTGCCATGTCACCTATTCTGAACTGCCCGCCTGTCACTCTGGTGACAAGGTGAAAAGGAGCAATGCTGGTATTTCAGCTTCATGAAAGAGGTGCAGAGACATTTCTCCAGCAGATAATGTGGAGCTAGAAGTAATGTGGAAACTTTACTAAAATACCAATCACGGCTTACTACCCTTACACTGGAGAGGGTGCATTTTCTCTACAGTGTCCAACATAAAATACATGACAAAAGCAGAACTGTGTTGTTGTTTTTTTCTGTTAATTTTCATCAAAACTACTTATCTCCTCTACATAGTCTTTAACAAGATGCACCCTTGCATAGTATATTTGCTGGCTTTCAGTAAAACTTTGCAGTTTTTGCCTCAGAAATAAACATTGTATATCATTCCTTTGCTGCTGCTGAGGTAGCAGAGCAGTGAAGTGGGAAGCTTGGTTCCAGTACAGATAATAGTAGTTAATAATGCTAATGAATCTTTTTTTCTGCTTTTTTAGTTGAGAACATATTTATTGATTCAATTTAAGATCTAGTTTATTTTATTCAAACCAGCTGGAAAGGTTATAGGTAACAGATCTACCTAATTGCCTATTGATTTGGTGGGGAAAGATGCTGTGTTTGGTTTTGTTTCTTTCCTATGATGCGGAGAACCCTAGGCCCCAGTTGTGCAGCTAATTTCATTTTTTTTTCCCATAAGCTTTTCTGAAGTCAGCACAGTTGCTCTGGGATTCACTGCGGAGCAGTGCATCCAGGCCCTTGTAGAGAGGTCTTTAGAGGGGTTAGTCCATCTTCCAAGACTTGCTTAGTTTGAAGTGAATGCTTACCTGACTTAGCTGAAATGATTTAAACCAGGGTTCATATCAGAGGGGTACTATGGTGACTTGCTTGTGATGTCAAGCCTTGGAAATTAGGAAAAACACATGATTCTGGATTGCTCTGGAATAAGACTTTTTTGTACATTGCAGTGAGTGTAAGGGTAAGAACAACGTAATGTATTGCTTTTTTTAAAAAAAAAAAAAATGTGATAGCCAGTTTTCTTTCCACTTTCCAGGAACATGGCATTGTTCTTAACCTTAGTATATTCTTTGTATACTCTTAGAATCACTGTGAGCGTGTGTTTTACCCACGTTGTCCAGGTCCCAGCTTTGCACAGGGCAAGCTTAGCCTCCACACTAAAGAAGCCAGACTGCTTCTGGACTCAGGCTGAGATCAATTTGGTGGCAATATTTATGTAACGCTGCTCACGTGGCAGCAGTCCTGAACTGAGGGGGGATATAGATCTGATTTGTCTGTTCACAAAGTCAGTCTGCAACCTGAATTTACTAATAACTGAGAAATGGCTATGTCATTTTTCCTGGTGAGTATTTTTTAAATACTTGAGTGTAATGTGTGTGTTATTTAAAATAGATGCTAGTGTGAATATGAAGAGGTCAGGTCTCTGCATTTTTAAAGGAAGCCAAAGAGCTCAGGATTTCTGACAGGGGTGTTTCTATTATTATTATTATATTTTTATTAAATTATACATTGCTATAAAGCACAGTGGAAGTGTTTCTCAATAGAGATCACATTACAGACAAGGATGACTACTTTTCTGAGGCAGGGTATGTTTTCTTTGTACTAGCTTTGCACAGCGCTCACTCTAGAGAATATTGGATGGTGATGTGATCTTTGTGCTCCTGCTTTTGCATATTAATAATACAGCAAAAACTATTTATAGTAGTAGTATCCCCCTCCATCTTTGTTTTCACTTGTTTGTATTTTCAATTTTCACTGTTCCATGTATCTGTAGCTGTGTTGTCAAAGTTCCTGGAGTATAATAAGTAAACCATGTAATATTCTCACATTGATGAAGCTATATTTAACTATAAAGAGAGGATTTGAAGCAACTCAGAATATGCTGACAACAATTGCTTTATGAGCCAGAGGATGGGAGAGGTCTGATTTATAAAATGACAGTTCAAAATAGTTGTGCTTTGCTAAATTGGTCTGACATTCTGGAACAATATTTCCCTGTCAAACTGTATCAGTGCATTATAATTAAAAAATAAATAATAACTTCAAGCTTGAGTGGTTCTGAAAAATTTTGATCTACCACATGGCTGATGCGCATGCAGATTAGATTTCTTGCTTATTCCTGTCTGTGCTACAGGTTTTTAAATATTAAGTGCCAATACAGGATTGTTACAAGTAGCAAGGAGTTGGTGTTAAGAAATTTAAAAAAGCCTTTTGTATCACTAAACACATCAAAAGAAAATTTGGAAAATTATTTTGTGTGCTTATTCATGCCAGTTCTCATTTTGATCATCAGTATTTGAAATGCCATTTTTTCCTCATTCATTCGCAACTGATTGATTAAAGTGTTTGTTTTGTTCTTTTGTTTTTAACTGTCTTATCGTTTCTGACATATCCTGTCTTGCTCTTCTAGAAGGAGTTCTGGAAAGTCTACAAAAATGGACTTCAGGGAGAAAGTAACACAGGACATAGCTGGTATTCATTTTACCTTGCATTTCCATTAATCATTGGCCTTTTTGTTATCCTCATTGTCATTTTTGTCATATGGAGATGCCTCTTTAAAAAGAAAACACGTAGACAGTCGGTGTACGTGCGTAGGGGAGCCCACGAAGCGATGGGTGATGGTGCTGTGTCTGACGGCAGAGGTTCGCTTCCGCAGCCTCTCAGCATTGTTCATTCCCCACAGGAGGAAATGTATGAAGTCAGTGGGCTCTCTCCTGGAGGTCTGAGCTATACGGATGCACAGTCAGACTCAATATCCACAAGGCTGTCAAACTGTGATCCTCCTCCTTCCTATGAGGAAGCCACTGGTGAAATCAGTATGAGAAGAAGTGAAACTGAACAACATTTAGATCCACCCCCACAGTACGAAGACATTGTGAATTCCAGTTCAGCCACTGCAATTGCACTATCTCCTGTTATCACCAGTACTAAGTAAAACAGGAAAAATGCTATGGACTTTAAAAAAAAATACTAATCATTTTGTAGCACTTTATCTTGGCTTATTATGCATTTCTGTAATTTAATGGACCTGTATAATTAACTTCATTTTTTGTTTTAGAATCACTTTGTTTTTTGGGTCTTGGGATTTCTTTTTCTCCTATAGTGGGTCTTAAACGATAAGGGACCTGTATTGAGAGTGTAAGTGCATGTACAAACGTGGTGCTCTGTTGTACTTCTCAGAAGTATCTTTGCTTTGAAAGATTTCACTTGTTTTATTCCAAATGCTGTCCACACTCCCCACAAGATTTGTGGAATCCCCTTCCCTTCTTGATGCAGAATCTGAGAATGGGGAATTGTTAAGCAATGTTTTAGAACAAATGGGACTAATTTTTCAGTATTGCCTCTTGTCTGGTCATTTCCTTTTTCTCACTTGGATTTTTACGTGCTGCATCCTATCTTGGGCCTCTGGATGGCCAAGAGCAGTATGCCTTTGTGTTCAAACCAGTATATCAGAGTATGCTGGCTTAATAGCAATAATTTCAGAGCCCTAGCAGAGAAGGTGCATTCAAAAGTTTTTGCTATTACAATTAATGTTTAGAAGCTAATAATTGAAGACAGTAATTAGTGAATTTATGAGTACTTCTTTTGTATTCTGCTTTTCCTTTCAGTATTCCTATCTGTTTTTTATTCCTGTGCTCTAGGGATGAGATGTGTTCATATTATAACTTTACAACTTGAAAACTCATGCACCACTAAAGAGTGAAATGCTGAAGATTGGATAAAATCCTGCTTATTTGGAAGCATATACCAAAACTAGCTTAGTCTTCACTGGGACCAGGATTTTATCCATTATCTATAAACATATGAACCCAAAGATATTACTCTCATTTTTAAATGGAAAAGAAAAAGCATTTGGTGTGTGACTTTTTTTCCCCAACAGTAAGATCCCCTTCCTCAAATCCTGATAATATTTTGCCTCTTGCATACTTAAATGTACCATGTGTGCATCTTGTGGGCTATAGAAATCCATTGCTATCTAGGGGCTATAGAAATCCATTGCAGGCGTTTTTGATACCTCTTCAACAGCTGAAGTATTTATTGCTGATTTCACATTTGCTCATTCAAGCAAGGTGCTGGGAAGCATGGTAATCAAGGCTGGCTCCAGAAACTCTGTGGCCAGCATGGCTCAGCTATCTCCATATGTGACCTGTAGAGTCTACCTGACATCGGGCCAAACCATGAGGACCCACTGTGTTGCATTTCTAAGAACACAACGCAGACATACACCTAAGCGTTAGTTTGGAGTGACTTTTTGAGGCTGAAGAGATGTGTATTTCTGTCAGGCTTGATGCAAGTTAAAGTAGAGGCTTCTATAGGATTTCAACCAAGTGGTTTAGACCCTGATGATAGTTCAGCTGATGCAAGCTGTAGTGTGGTGGTTCTTTTTTCCTGCTTAATTTAAGAGTTGATAATTCAGTTTAGCTTATCAATATTCATTTCAATTTTTTCTTCTCACACCAACGTAGCATGGCATTAACTTCAGTATTGTTGTTTTCTACTAATCCGTTAGCACCAATTGAAATGTAATTAGCCCTGAAAGATTACTGGGTTACGTTGGTTTTCTTAAAACAAAAAACTGAAGCTGGATCTTCTTCCAAACGGTGCCATCCATTTCAAACCCCTGCTTATGTCCTCAGTTAATTTCTGAGATGCATGCTGGCATCTATCTCATGGCACCTTGGCCCATCTTTTACCTAAGGAAGTTTACAGAAAATTGCTGAAAAGAAATGTATGATCATACAAGGATGTGCTTCTGCACACTGCTGTAGTAATTTGATACAGTGGATTGACAAATGAAGTTAGGATCCTGTGATTAATTTTATATTCTCATTTTTGGCAAAGAGTAGGCTATCTAAATTGTCTACTGGGGTTCTTCAGTTACAAAGGCAAATTTATTGGAGTTAATGGATGGAACTCTAGGCCAAACTGTAGTAAAAAGGATGAGACTTATTTATATTTATTATTTATGACAGATTTTGGGCAGACGATTACAATATATTTTGGGCATTTGTTGTAAGAATTGCCTGGATCTTGTTTTTAGACTGTCTCACCTTTTCTTTTGAAGTGTTTTTAGCTCTGGTTTAAAGACCTAAATTGCCACTTGTAGAAGTTAAAGCTCCTTTTATACTGAGCAACAGTTATACTGCCTTTAGCCAGACATTACCAAAACGAAGTGCCTCATCTCAGTCTGCAGGAGCCACCTCAAAGAGCTGGTATCAATGTCCATGCCATATTGGCATCTTCTGTGCCTGCCAGCACAGCTGGCAGTTTTAGCAGTAACTTTTCTGTTTGGATATATGACTTTCATGTAGGAAATGCATGGAGTTCTCCAATTTCACATTAGGTCGTTCAGCAGCTGTCTACCCCTGAACGTGGGCAATCTGGTTTAGAGATGAGCCACCTTTTTTTTGTTGTCATTTTTGGTCTGTGTTCCACTCCCAGTTTTAATGGCTTTCACACTTCTGTTTCTTAAGTAGAATATGTTGCTGCATCCTGGAGATAGTTTTATGTGCAATGCAAACATGTTTGTCTTCCCAAAAAAGCCACAACCAAATATTGAAAATGATCTGTGACTAGAATTTATTGGGCCATGCCTTTTTTGCATCCATGCACGAGTATGAATGCTATTTTGGGCTATAAATTTAAGTCTTGCTGAATAAACTTTCATAAATAAACAAAATCTGCATGTGCCAGTTATCCAAATGTATTTCCTCTGAGACACAAACAGCTTTCTTCTTGTTGGAATGATGTCAAACTACCAAATATTTTGTTTTTCTTTGTGAAATGTGGGAAAGTAATTTAGACTTGTGGCTGGCTTTTTTGATCTGATTGAAGAGTAAAATTTCTTTTGTAGTGGGTTTTTATACAGCTTTGTTTTCCAGGGCACTTGCTGAATATTGTTATCCTGCAATTGCATCATCTTGCAATAAACATTATGAATTTCTCGTTGTACTTCTCTGAAGGTTTTCCAAATCTGAATGCAGTACTGCCTTCACTGATGACATGAACAGTCAGGATACTGCTTTTCCCACTTCTGAATGTAACACTAAATTTCATCTTGTATTAGGACTCAGATGATTTACCCACTAAAATCTTATATTTAAGTGTCACTCTTTAAGAAATTATGGAAATTAATTGTGCTTAGATGATGATTAGCATTAGTGGAGGTTGTTCTGTCTTCACTGGGTGTAAATAACCTCTGATTACAGTATTGAGTATTTTAAAGGGATTTGGTTTACATTAAATTATCGTATTTAAACATTCTTGCCTATGTTTATAGAAAAAATTTTGTAACATTTGTTTTTGGATTTGCTAAATAAAATTTTTTAAATGCCTCTAGTGCTTCAAAATATCAATTCTACACAACTGTAGTATTAACTGTGTATTTAAGTGGTGGCCTTTCAATTTCCATTGATTGTTAAATGTAATTAACAGTTGTAGTGAATCATTTTTTTTATATAATTGGAAATATAATTTTGGGTTTGGGTAGATTGATGAAAAATAGACTTTTGAAAGAATATAAAGATGTGTGAATTTGGTTATTTTCCATTAAAGAAAAATAATTGTTGTAGCCATAGTTAAATAAAAGTCACAAGCAGAGAGGGAGAGCAGAAATTATCCTTTGTTACAACAAAAGGAAACAGTACACTGTAGAAGAAAATGTAGTCAAGATAACTTAATTTTATCGTTGGCTTCAGCTGTTTGAAAAAATGAGTGCAGAATTTTGCATCAGCTCTGTGATTCATTCTGCAATGATTGAATGATGCTTTAATAGCAATAGAAAGACCTTTTATAGTGATATGTGCTGGAAACTAACGATAACCATTCCAGCTGAGAAATTTTGTGTCATCCTTTCTCACTCAGTTGCTGGTAAATAAGATATGTCCCTGGTATTTTTCACTAGTTTACTATATGACTGGAGTTGGAAGAGGTAAGCGAAGCATTACAGAAAGCATGTCGTGAACACAAGTGCAGTTTTACACTGATCATTAAGAAAAAGTGCAAAAATAGTCACAAAAGTGCAAAAAGAGGAACTGTGTTCAACTTCCCAAGCTGTCATATGCATAGTGTAGTACTTCACTTTCTTTGTTGGTATGTTTTTTATTTGCAGAGCTCAGAACAGTGTCGTTGGAACAGAGCATTGTTTGCAGTTAAGTGACACTTGCTGTGCATATACACGTCCAGAGTCCTGACCACACATCCATCAGCACTGGCTGACATGTTTGCACGTGGCTCAATGCATGATTGCCTCTGCCTGCCTGGCTCCTAGCTATTGAAATGTGGAGGATATAATGCTGAACTGGTGTCATAAATCTTGGTGTCTATAAAAGCCAAGTCATCACTCCAGGTTACTGGTGATGAATGTTCATTATTTGTTTCATGTGCCTTGAACACTGTTCCCTGTTGTTCTAAATCACACTGATAGATTCTTTTTTATCTTTGTATAATGTGAACCTTGTAAATATTTCCTAGTGCTGCCTACCGATTTTTAAGAAAAGCAACGTTAGCTGAAAGCAGGGAGGTGACATCTGCACTACTTCATTGCTTGCTGCACGTGCGTCTGATTGATTTGCTACTGGGTAATTAACTTTGAGCTTTGCCAAAAAGTTGAACTACACTTTTCTTCTTGCAGTAGGAGCTCAGTAATTGCATTTTTGACTTGGTGATGGGTTATTGAATGCTAAATAACAAGTCACTGCAAGAAAGTCCTCGTCTATATTCTCTTGATTATATTATACTATGTAGCATGTGCTTTCCATTTAACTCTCTGCAATGTTAGTAGGTGTTCTTTCACTATCCTGTTTCAGTATATCATGCAGTATAAACACACCAACTGCTGTGCTGTTTCCCCCTGTCTTAGAAACAACAAGAACTAAGAAAAAAACTTTTAGCATGACCTGCTGTTTCCTTCTCCAGCTGGAAGCTTTGTAATACCTACGTGGCTCCTTGGGCTGGCTGAGAAGGTTAAAACAAGAAGGAAACACACTCCGAAAATTTATTCAGATACTCCCAGGAATGAAATCTCTGCATAAGGAGTAGTCTGTACCAGGCTCTCTCCCTGACCTTTCAGTGGCGTAGGATGTTTTCCCACAGAACAGACCCTGAACCAATTCCGTAGGTCAGAGACTCTCGATTTTATTTTTTCTTTATTTTCTTACTCAGTTGCCATCGCTGACACAATGGCAGCTCTTTGCTGTGCACAAGGATTGCCTTGTTTAGTCAATGACTGCTTGTTGCAAGGTCTGTATACGTGAGGGCTTAGGACCCAGTCTTGCCTCCTTGCATACCTTACTGGCTTGCTCACACCTCATGCAGCGTTTCAGTGCTGGACAAACATAAATGAGGGGTTGAATGCATGGATTTGTGGCCGGATGCAGGCATCAGTCTGCTGTTACACAGTGTGAGGCACGGGCTATTATCTGTGACCTTCCAACTGCAGTTGAAGCAGTCACCACAGATGGGTCATTTCCAAGATCAAAACCACTGCAGACAGCATTTCTTCCCAGGATTTTCTGTGAAAAGGGATAGTTAGAGAAAATGGACGATGTGACCTGTTCTAAAAATATTCCCTGGCTGATACTGCTAAGCCATCTTCTCAGAAGTCATTTATTTCCATTTACTAATAAATTACTGATATTTTTATTGTGTGTTTGTCTGTCTTTCTGTTTGCGGTTTTATTATAGCCATAGGTTGTGCTTTCAGAGGGCAGGAACATTCATCTGCATCTACCTGGAAGGTGAGTTGGTTAGACAGGATTTTTTAATCTACCCACGTCACTGGAGTTTTAAATAAAACCAGACAACTCCATTCCGATTTCTGCTGTGCAACCCAGTAGTGGGATTTATCTCTTATCTCCCTTTTGCATGCAGTCACATGGACTTGGCATCTGAATGTTTGATTGGTGTCTAATTGCACCTCTCTCGTTGAACAGCCACGTGGAATCGTTGCTTGGGTTGTTTCCAACTCACCTACAAGTTCAGCTGTACCAGAATAATAACGTCTGGGTGCATGCATATTCATTTGCTAGTAGTGGGAGGCAACTGTAAGCAAATTCCTGTGAAAGCACCTGCCAAGTGGGGAAGATGGAAGGTAAATAGCAACTTCAAAATGTAAAGAGCAGCTTTCCATGCAATAAATGCTGACCTCAAAACTGAGGCTGAATCTGCTACTCTGAGAGGGCCCTCTGAATCTGAGAGAGCTTGACGTGCAGCCAGGGAGGGGTGGCACAGCTTCGTGTTGCGTGGGCAGCAGCCTGGCAGCCTGGCTGGTGAGACGTGTGGGCTGGGAGGAGGGCAGCCACCCTGCAATTAGTACAAGCCCGGCAATTGTATGGTGGTGCCCCTGCGGGTTTTGCCCACAATAAGCGTATTGTAATGGGCTAGCTCTGCTTCACTGCATGTGGGTGCTGAGGCGCAGGGCCAGCGGAGAACAAAACATTGCTCTATCTAACGTACGCCCTTGTGATCTTCTCCTGGGAGCAGAGCATGATCTGGCTCATCCACGCCATGCCTGCACAGCCCAGCTCTGCCACCTGCCCTAGCGTGAGCCCACCTGGCACTGCACCCTGCAGAGCAGCAGTTGCTGCTAGAGGGACCCTGAGCTGGGCAAAGCAACCAAAGCGGTGCTAGGAGCGGAGCTGTCGGCTATAAGAACTGGGATCTACATTTATATCCCTCTCACTGTCAGTCTGAGCTCCAGATATTTTTTTAACAATATAATAACTTTTGCAAAATGAAAGAATATCAAATGTTTAATCAGATATGACTAGTAACGGTAAAAAGGTAAATGCTTAGCTTTTCTCTTTTTCCCTCCTAGCTTGCTGATTTTCACGGTTTATTTAATAGCACTGCTGAAAAACAATACCTCCTTGTTCTGTTCCCCCACTAAAATATTTCAGATGTTGTTACAGCAAAGTACATAAAAGTTGGTGTATTCATTACACATATTCTTTAGGGAAGAAAAAAAAAAAAAAAAAAGGTTTGGAAATAATTTCTAATTATAAGTTCTCTTCCATATTTTTTTCCATCATTACAAAATGTTACTTATAGCTTAGTTTCCCCTCTCTTCCCCATTTGTGCTACCACCTTCATTACCTTTCAGCCTTCCTGCACTGGCAGCTGTGAAAATGCTGCCATCTCCCCCATTTGCAACAGGACTGTTTAAAGGAGGATTTTCTGTCCTGAAATCCTTTCAGATTTCAACATTTACTATTCTGCATCAGCACAAAACTGTCTGCCCAAAGCTTGTTCATAGAGTCACGATACCAACACCACCCCAGGCATTAGCCTGGTGCTTTTAGCAGAGCCCAGCCCACGAGGAAGGCTGGCTCGTGCCCTCACCTCACCATTCTCCCACATCCCTGCAGCAAGGATTTGTACTTGGGTTTTCTCCACTGCAGGGCATGAGGCTGCTTTGCACGCTAGACTAGGCTGGTAGTCTTCATTTCATCTTTTTCAAACTTAAAAATGCCCTGAAATTTTGCTATTTTGTATGCAGTTTTCTATGTACGGTGAATTTAAACTACTTACAAAAAACTTAATTTACTTAATTAGCATCTTCTGAGTTGCTGGAAGCAGACTATTCATTTTCTACTCAAGTATATCAATGGTGTTGGGGTTGAGCCGATCCTCCTGTTTTTTGTATGCTGGTGCCACGAACCTTCCCATTACACTTTCTTGATCACAAATTCCGTTTGGAACCTGCAAAGTCTTTGCCAGTGCAAGTTCTGTTGCTTGTTTTCATCAAAGCTGGTGTGGTCACATGAGTACTTTTAACTCCACTGAATTACTTCTCAGTATAGAAAAATTTATTAAAAAATACATATATTCCAGAGGAGGAATGTTGTTCTGAGGCTGGCTAACATTCAGCACAGATGCTCTGGCGACGTTTCTGGGTGACACAGAGATGGCAGAGATGCTGTCCTCCCCCCCTCCTGAAGAAGGGCATCCGGCACTGATGGAAACCTCATCAACGGGATGTGGTCCTGGAGTGCCTGAGGTGCACGCCCTGCGACGCCTGGCTGCTACCTGTGTGTGACCAGAAAGTTAGACCCTTTAGAGCAGATATTGTCACTGTGGAAAGCCATTTTTTTGCATGCAGTGTGCTCTGTGTGACCAAAGCTCATGCAGAAAGCACTGCTCAGTCCACGAGTGAGACATAAATAACTGCAGTGCTGTGAAATCTGTGCAGCCCAAGGTAATAGGTCTGCTTTGCAAACCCCTAAGCTGCCTTGGACAGATCTACCTGAGAGATCACTGCTCTCCTTGTGCCGTGCCCCTGCAACCACATCTCAGTGGGATTCTTTCCTGCGAAGGAGGTTTGTCTGTGCATCAGGAGCTCTCCAGGTCCGTGCGGTTGCCTCTCCCCCTGACTTGTGTCAAATTTTAACTTCTTGGGGACGTGTTGTAAAAGCTGCATTTCCTATAAGGGTTTGAAAGGAGAATACAGAAATTATGCGGGTGCTTTTTTAATGTTCCTGCCATCTCTGTTCAGTGTCTGATGTACATTGCTTTCTTCACTTTGCTATTTAAGCTGCTGGCAGGTGAGTAAATTTATTTTAATAGAGTGCTACAGGGTAGTTTCTGCAAGTCTAATTACTGGAAGGGCACTTGGAAACGTTAAAAGGTCTCTTTTAATGCCATATATAAAGTGATACAACTAAATAATGGTCAAGGATTTTTCTTTTTTAATTAAAAAAAAAAAAAAAAAAAAAAAAAAAAAAGGAAGAGGCCTGAAGGTCAATTGAAACAGTTAGGCTAATAGCAGAACATGAGTGCTAGAAGTCCTTCAGATCACTGTTTTTTTTCATGTACATGTATCTCTGATATCATTACAACATTATTGTCTGTATCTGGATCAAGTTAATGCAGACTTCTCTGCTTTGACGTGGCTTGACTCTGTGCAAAGGTTGATACCAAGTTACCCAGCAAATCCCCCGTGGGAAGATGATCAAAACAGAGACATCGGACCAGTCACCATCACGGGTAACCAGAGATACTGGTCCACCGAACCGGACTGGCCAGTTCAAGCACTCACGGTATCTGTGTGAAAGAGTCAGCCTTCAGAGAGAGGGCGAATGGGAGGCTCGCTGGCATGCAGAAATTGCCTTTCTGCTCCTTTGGCAGTGTGTGTAAGGCTAATTGTACAGGGCAAGTGTCCCCTAAAGCTGAGACATTTGCATTATTTTTCTTGTAGAAGAGAATTTCTGTCATCAACATCTCTCCTTGGCCTTTCTCTTTTAAGGCTCTGTTTAAAATGCCAGTAGAGTGTGGTCTGCTCTATTTCACCTTAAATCAAAGGAGTGGTTGAAGTTGGATTTCTGTACATGTTTATATATTCAGGTATCAATTCCACTCCACCTTGGGTAATGAGAATACCTCTGAGGTTAGAGCAGCAAGTTTCTGTGCCTGCCTCTGGCCTTAAATGATTAAATGTGCTGCACAGATGACTTGCTGTGTTTGAAAAGCACTAATAAAGAACGGGGAAGAGTTGTATCTTGCTTTATTTCAGGTATTTTCCCTCTAAGTCATGTTCCTCTTGAACTAATCGCTCCTTAGAACGTCTCTTCACAGATTTGGCTTTCTGTTTTATTCTAGTCTGTGTCAAGGCAAATTTATATTGGGAGCTTTCTTTCATTTGTGTATAACCTTGAGAAAGATTCTTTCTGCTTGTAGTTACAGCAACCTCACAAAGAATAGAGCTGAGCAACTTTGTCAGCCATAATCGTGTTGGGGAAATGTGTTAAAATTCTATTAAGAAATGAAATGAAAAATTAAAAGTGCAATGGTTTTGCACAAGTCTATTCTCATTACATTTTCCCCAGTAACCATTCCAAGCTTTTACCAGTTGTTGAGCTGCATTTCTATCACTAATAAAACCAATATGAGACAAATAATGGAATATTGATTTATCGACTTGCAACTTTTTAAACTGCCATTTTATTCAATGCATCCACAGACGGCACAGCAGAATGAAAGTTTTATTGTAGAGTGAATGAACCTACTGGTTTGAGCATGACACAATGAAATTATAACACAGCAATAAAACTGCAGAGCACATTTATGCCATCTGTTTCATAGTGGGAAAACAAAGAACATTTTGGTGATGGCCCCAAACAATAAATCTGGATTTAGAAAGGAAAATCAGTTGGCGCTTGTAATGTTAGGAGCAGCCTATGATGCCACACATCCTCCTTCCCCCGCTGTTGCTCAGTGGCGAAGTTCTCCCAAATGTTTCTTGGTTTAGGCATCCTGAGCTGTTACAGTCCGCTGGGTTAGGGGCTCTAAAAAATCTCGTTAAGTCACAGAACACTGATTCAACAGATGTGTGCCTCTTCCCATCTTGCCTGTTGTTTTTATCACCCTTTGCTTTTTGGAGTAGGCAGAAAGGAAGATGGTCAAGTTGTGGTGCTCCACTCTCTGTCTGTTATAGGACAAAAGAGTTAAAGGATCATGATCTATTAGCAGGAGGCTGGCATAAAACCAAGGTTTTGTTCAATCTTCCATCAAACCATGTAAAATCTAGTAGACGAGCCCTGTGTTTTCAGAAAATGAAGCAACCAGATTACTGTAAATCTTGTGCCATGTGCAGGAGAGGTGTTTTTCTTAGGAAACCAGAGATGTAAAAGAAGAGGGATCTCTCGCCCTGAGTGCTCTTTAAACATTCTGAATTGTAGACCTTGTATTTTTAAATATCTTGTGACCTCAGAAAAAGGTCCATAAAATACTGTCCTGGTAGCTATTGACATCTGTAGATACAGAATGTGATTAAGACGGGTACTAAATCATTTTCAGGATTATTTTTATTCCAATTTTATAAATGTTATAGCATGTCTATCTCATTAAATAAATAAATAAATAAATAAATAAATAAATATTTTCTTGTTCTTGGGTGGGATCTTTTTCAGACTGTTGCTGCACAGCTACTTTCTGTTTTCTGTCCGCTGTCCCACAGCAGTCCTCTGGATGACCTGTAAGGCCATCTGTTCAAATTCCATATCACAGAATCACAGAATCACAGAATTTCTAGGTTGGAAGAGACCTGAAGATCATCGAGTCCACCCTCTAAATGCAAATGGCCTAAAAACGACAGAATGAAAGATGTAAGAGTATCTAGGCTTTTGAAGCTTTTCTGCACTGCACTGGACAATAATGTTCTCTCTCAAATGTATTACGTACCTTTGGTTACACTTTTTCCATTGTTTCTTTTCAGCAATCACCAGTAATAACATCAAGCACGATAGTGAGATGCAGATCCTGCAGGACATATATCCACCCTTTTGTTTCTTTCATTGATCAAAGGAAGTGGAAATGCAATGGAATCTGTTCCTCCCACCTGCTGGGAGAGGCTAGGAGAAGCAGACCGAAGATATCAGGGTTATTGAAGCCACCAGTTTTTGGTTCAGATACACGGCGATAGTTGCCTTGGTGCATCTGTGCATGTTCCCATCAGCAAAACCCCTCTCTGGCATTTTCTCCTCCGTTCCGCTACCTGTCCCTAGTTCCTAGCCATGATTTCTCCATTTGCCAAGACCTGGTTGAGCACACATTTTCCTAAAGTCTCTCCCAAAGCCTGCTGCTTTGCAGAGTCACACATTCACTGATAATTGCTCTAAGTCTACCCTTAACTTCTGTGAAGGAGGTTTCATCCTTATCAAGCTGTCTCCATTAGGCACCTCATTACCTGCCTGCACAAATTGGTGCTTGTCAGAAGGTAAATGAGAAGGATGGAAGCAACTTGTTTTGTTTATGTTTAAGCCACAGAAGGCACAGTTTTCATTTTTTTTTTATGATGTTCGCCCGTTTTAAGATGAGAGTTTGAAAAATGCCATTAAAATGAAGAATGGCTGCAAGGTAATAAAGAAACAATCTTCTCACTTTAGGGACTTGAACTAAAAGCTAAATGACTGTAGTGGTTCAGGTTGTAAAAGCAGTGGGAAATTTAATGAACAGTGACCCCACAGGAAAGTCAATCTGTCTGTTAATGTTCAATTTTGTCATTTCTCCTGAAAAGTAATAAACTTCTATTATCTAATCTATTGCTTATGGAACTTGGGGTCAGGATCCCGTTGGGTTTAAATCTGCCAATCTGTCTCAGTTGGAATGACTGCCTTTTTGGTATAACAGGTAAATATCCCAAACACAAATGTCTCAGGAAAACAACCTGCAGGTGCTCAGGGAAATGGCCGTGGCTGTGGGGAAATCGGCACGCACTTGACTGCAAAAGCTCTAAATGGTCTGCAAATTCCCCTAATATTAAGCCAATTCAGCCAATTGTATTAATGAATGGAGCTAAATATAAAGCATGGGACTAGGATTAATTAGTAGCGTTTGATGCCTTGGTCCTGTAACACATTATTCATCTAGATGCCGTACAATATTTATTGCAAATCTCATAGCAGAAGAGGCAATCAAATAAGACATGAACACATGAACCTCTTTGCTCATGTTTAGCTGTTAAGAACATGTATTTACTTAACCAGGTAGTGGGAAGAATAAATGTAAATAGACAGCTAGCTGATTTAAAGAAGTGTAGCCATAGCTAAAATAATTCAGCTAAAAGTAATACATCTGTCTGTGACCTTTTTTGGGGCTGTGGTGCAACAAACCTTCACAAAGCAGAAAAGCTGCCTACTTCAGAGAGCACTGTCCACACAGGCTGCTTCTGGGGCAGGGAAGAGGCTGGAGAAGTCATCTGCTCCTTGCCCCTGGCACAAGGCAGAGCCAGCTCCTGGCAAATGACCGTCATACCTCACGTAAGGACTTCCAGCTCCAGGCAGCAGAGTCCTGCCAGGGTTTTTCCTGATGCATTACCTGAGCCTTTTCTGCTGCAGTGTAAACCCTCTCTCGTCCAGTCTTCAGTGGATGTTAAGAACTGTTTGCAGCTGACTCCTACATTTTGGAAGATTGCTATCATGTAATCAGTCTTCTCTAAATTGTAATAGTCCAATTTCTATAACTTTGGCCATTCTCATCACTCTCTGATGGGTTTTCCCCAATTTGTCCGTTTCTTCAAGGAGATGTAGTGCCCAAAGCTGGAAGAGCAGTCCTGCTGAGGGTTGACCCATGCTGAACAGAGTGGAAATGGTTATGTCCAACGATGCTCCTGTCCTACAGGTGATTGTCCTGCTTATTCACACAACAGCTCTCAGATCCTTTCCTCTAGAACTGATGACTACTCAGTTCTCCCCTTTCTTGGATTTGAAGCATTTCTTATGTCCCCGTGCATGAACTATTCCGCCTGTACTTCCTAAAATTTTCAGGACTAATCACTGTCCTGTAAATAAATAAATAAATAAATAAATAAATAACCACTTTTCTCCTCGCTCAAAGCAAAGTTGCATGCAAAGGCAGGGCATGAGCTGAGTGCTATCAGCAGAACGTTTACCCTTGTGTTGAAATTTACACCTCCTACCTACCTGCCTCCCAAAAATTTACATGCATTTTCAGCTTACAGCTATAAAGCACAGGTAGATATTTGAATGGGAGCTACAAATATGTTATTTTGTTTTGGGATCAGTTTTATGAATTGGGGATTGATCATTCATTGTTATCCAGAGTAGGTTTGAGACATAATAATTTTTGGTACACGATCCTCAGGTGTGGATAACCCTACCAAACAGCACCTGTGGAGTCCACCTCTGTCTGTATGCTGCTCTCCTTGCAAGCTCCGTCTTTACACCAAAAGGAAAACAGAAGTCTGTTCATATATAACTCCTCATTTACTGTGCTGTGACGCACTTCTGATTTCTTTTTGTGCACCTAAACACCTCAGTGTCTAGCACCTTCTAAGTTCCCAAATAAAGTGTGCTCAGTGGTAACAAGGTCTTCTAGTACAAGTGAGTGACTCTTCTGCCAAGTGGCACTCATTGGAAGAAAGGGGATGAAGCTCATCCTCCATCTCTGCTGGCTTCAGAGCCTTGTTCTTGGGTGGCAGCACCAGATAGTACCTAATATCTTCAGCCACTTCCCCTTTGGCAAAGATATCCTAAGACTGAAAATGTGTATTTCTAAATAGACATAATAAATGGAAATCTTATAGTCCAAACACAAGAGGAAGAAACTTGCACTTGAAAAATTTTTTTGTTGGCATGTCTTTCAGTTTTGGCTAAGGAGTCATTACGGCTCCCGAGCTTTAACTCCAGCAAGCACATGTGATGATACACAAGAAGAATCACTGGGTACCAACAAGTGAAGCATCGAGTATGAGAGTTGAGCCAGAGGTGCACCAAGCATCCTGACAAACCTTTGTGTGTATAGTCTCTAGTTTTTTAATTAGTTTTTTCTTCAGCCTGGTTGGAAAAAGTCTAATCAGATTGTGGCCAAATTAAGTAACAGCCAGAATAGACATATGACAGGGCTGAATAGACAAATGACAGGGTTATTAATATCCAGGGCCTACTCTATGAGTTTCTTTATTTGGGCTGAAGTTTTGGGCTGGTGTGGTTTTAATCTTACCTAGTTGTTAACCTGTTTGGTTAACACTTTGTTGCAGACATGCTTGGGTAGCTTAGCACAGCACCTTATCCTGTGAGAATGGGACCGTGGGTGGGATGCGATTTTGGAGGTAGCTGAGCATCCTCCCCCCACCTCACCACTCACCAGGTTTCACCACTCTGGTTTTACTCCAGTTAAGTAGTGGGGATTATCCAACCCCTATGCATGCACATTCCTCACAGTGTACAAATTTTAACTGGAGATTTATGAATTAGTTGCATACTGAAAGTCACACTAAATCTGTATTTTCTTCTTTATGATGCTTTAATAAAAGTTGTGTAGCTCTATTTATGTATATGCCTCACAGATAAAATTTCTTTAAAGTCTACTCAAGTTTATTTTTGCTTAAAAGCTTGTTGCAATTTATGGTCAAATATATAACACAATTAAAACATCACATTTAAAACGCTGTAGAGCTATTTATGGTTTCCATCTTTTTTTCTTCCTTTTCTCTTTCATTGTGGCTGGCTGGCAATTGTTTCTGTGGGCTGGAAAAACAGCTTTCCCTGACAGCAACGTCCTCTTCCATTAAGCAAATCTTGTTGATGTAAAGGAAATTCTCTGTCCTGTAATTCACTATTAGTAAAGTTCATGAAAAACTAATTTTTTGGGAAAAAAAAAAAAAAAGTATTCTGGAGAAGGCCATTATGTTCGTTAAAAGGAACAAGGCTACAAAGGACATCCTGGTGTAGAAAGGGACGGCAGCAGGGCAGGAGCCTCCCCCAGCATCCCCATCCCACCGTGCCCGGTGAGCAGAGCTGGAATGAGGACAGTAACCAGCGCCCCTACAGACCCAGGGACCACCAGGCATGGCCAGAGGGAAGGGGCAGCTGCAATTTTAACTCATTCTTTAGTCTGCTGTGAATCCTCTTGTCAGGAATGTCTTATGTCCCTCTGCTCTGGCAGCATCAGGCCTGTTTGTCTTGTGCTGGCAGCCACTGAGTGCCCCCACGTTTGTGTGAGTGGCTGCAGCACCAGCACTGCCAGGGGCATCCCCAAACCTTTCATCTGAGCAGAGCCTCCTGGCATCTTTTCCGAAGTAAATTTGGAAGCCACAGGCTTGCAAAAGATCTCTTTCCAAATACATCTCATGAGGACAGACACCAGATCAGATTTTTCTGAGAAATGTCAGGAAAGCCACGGGCAGCAGAAGTGTAGCAGTAACATTGCTCATTGTTTGATGGTGGTGTCCAAAGGAAAGACAAAATGAAAATGAGAGTAGATTAATTTCTAATTTTTCATGATGGCAGCACAGCCTCTTCTCACAGAAGGGTACAGGATCATTATAGACAACCCTGTCCTCATCTGTACAAAACGATTTACTTCATCCAAGCACTTCTCAAAGCCCAGTTTCTTTCTGACCCTCCGCGCCACATCCTCATCTCTGTGCCATGAATGCCTCTTTGCTCAGACGTCAGGGGCGCACCCTTGAGCCTGACGGCCACGCAGCGCACGTGTCCAGCGCAGTGCGTGCAGAGGGCCACGTGTCTGAGCAATGACTGCACGAGCCATCACTCCTTCAATTAACTACTTCCTCCATTCCACCGGGCTGCCCGATGCTTTGCAGCAATTAGGTATCATGATATGTGGGAGAAGCAAAACCAGTAATTTCTATGCCATGCTAAACACGCTGACCTTTCTGTGGCCGTAAGTAAGGCACGAGTTGTGCTTTGGTCATGCTGGGCTGCTGGCTGGAGGAGGCAGCCCTGCCTGGTCTCAGGGTGGCTGCAGCATCCTCCCCTCATTCCTGCCCTCATCATATGCTGGCACGGCCTGTGTGCTCTGTATCACCTCAGTTATTTATTCATTTTAAGCTGTTGTGTTTAAGAATGTGTCTCCTTCCTCCCAACAGCATTACTCAAAGCATTTCTGATGTGGTTTGTCCATCATTTACCTGTCAAGATCTGGTTAATGATGTTGTGTTCTCCTTCCTGATAGCAGGTGACACTGCAAATCACCAGCAGAGCCGGGAGCTGGCGAATAACTTCTGTGTAAGACAGAGCTAAGACAAATCATTCCTACAGGACTGAATCAAAAGAAAATATTTCAGCTGCATCCGAGAAGACAGCTGCAAAATATGCATGGCCTTTTGGAGGATAAAACAGAATATGAAATATGCAGAGAAAACATTTCTGGATGACATTATCAAAAATGTTTAGCATACGGTTAGCAGTTTCCACTCAAGTGGAAGATAAACCTTTTATAGACTTTAGTAGGAGCCGTGATTTGCTTTCAACAGCACATTGGAAAAGCATGTTCAGATCAACCAGGTTAGGAGGTGATGCAAAATGTGTCAGCTAAACAAGGCAGGTTACAAACCTGAGGGCGAGACACAAAATACGATATTTAATTGCATAAGGGTGAGTGAAAGTAAGGACGTGAGGCTAGAGAATTTTACTCATATTATTAATCCTCTTAAAATTACTGATAAATGGGTGGCTCCCTGAGGATGAGTTGTGGCACTGAGCCTCCAGTTTCACTGTCTTATGGAATATCTGAGATACGAACAGAATTAAGTTTCCTTCCAATGTTTAGTTGTTCTAGACTGGATGCCAGCGGAGGGTCACATTATCGCCTGTGAGATGAAAGAAATTTAATGCATACTGATTATATGTTACTGCTAGAAGCAAAATAGCAACACTTTAAAAGAGTAAATGCTCTCTCTATAAATGCTATGCATACACTGTAGAATGAAATTCCCGTTTCAGGAGCCTGATCCTTTTTTAAAAGGTTTATTAAGGAGTGGAAGCACAATGGATGTTGCCATATTGCCCTCTCGTGGGGCGAGCCTGCAAACAGCAGCTGAAGATGCCCGAGCTGCAGACTCTCCTTCCTCGCTGTCGGTGAGGTTTTCCCTGGCCTGAGCCGAGCACCCAGGGGTGCCTGGCCTGAGGAGAGTGTTGGGAGACCTGTCCGTGCTAAACACGTAGTCAAAGAAGGCCACAGACCTCAGGAATTGCAAAGATCATCCTGGAGTGTCAAAACATTAAGCAGCCCAAATATGATAACACTCCTGGGTTGTTTTTTTTCCACGGGAGTTCAGGTGGCAAACAGCAATTAAAAAGCAGGTGGATAAACCTCATTATTCTGTGGCATGGTGTGTGCCTTGAAACGCACGTCAGAAGTGAGGCCAACTCTGTGAATGGGAGTCTATAGACAGATCCATCTTGCTTTCCCGTGAATGATGCCATCTATCACACAGATTGCTACAATTGCCTCCCACATTGTTATATCTCATCTCTATTCTGCGCTGTTCTCCTGGGAATTTTAAAGCAGCATTTTCCTGTCTTGCCGAGGTGCTTTTGTCACCCGTACTGAGAGAGTTGTCTGAGTGCTTCATGGTCTCTGAAATATTTATCCTCTCACTTCTCCTGTCAGGTAGGGAAATTCTCCATTTTGCAGATGACAAAGTGAGGCAAGAGATTAATCCTCAGATCCAAAAAGAGATTTATGCATATAAAGTGGTGCTTAGGCAGACTTTGAGAGTCTCTATCCAAAATGTGCATTGTCAAAAGCCCCACTCTATGGCTAGAAACGTCTGCTAGCATACAGAAAGCTGCAGCGAGTTCCTTTCTCTGCCTGAGGGAGAAGGAAAGTGACAGTGTTTCAGCTCCCTGGTACAAGCCATTTATTTCTGTATAGGAAATAGAAGCTCCTGAATAAGACTGCCTTCAGAGAGGGCTCCACATGCGGCCTGCACTGCTAGCAGTCACACTGAGGAGGAGGAGGAGGAGGAGGCACAGCCTGGAAAGCTCCCAGAGGGGAAGGAATCAAGATATGATCTTGTCCTACCCTGCTGTGACTAGCTGAGGGAAATGCTGCCTTGTTTGTTTGATGCACAGGACGTCTACCACCCGAGGGAAGAAATGTCCCTGAGAGCCTGCTGCAGAGATAACAGGCACACTGTACGTGGTCTTGTCTGCACTGAGCTGACCACGTAGGTCAATGTTTAACCCCGGAGGCTGTCTGGGGATTGACCTGTTGCATGCATTCAGAATTCATTGCACTAGCCTGAATTTACCCTGCTGCTCCATTAAGATGACTCTATCACATAACACAATGGCCTTCTTCTGTACAACAACCCAGAAAATACAAAACCCGAATCCCAGGCACTTCTAATCCCATGGAAGCTTGAGTCCCCAGCTCCCTGAGCTTAGAAAACATGTCCTAAACATCAGGCAGTGCATATTTGGGGTGGGAATACTCCCCATGACTCTTGTTGAGCTGCTGTGCATCCGAGAATGGAAGACCCACGGCTCCAGCAGAAAGCAGCCGTGACCTGGAGCCCAGAGGACAGGGCATATGCTGGGATGGGGAGTCTGGCTCCTAGTCTAGGGCATTTTCTCTCCTTTAAGAGCGCTGAGCTTTGATTTTCTTAGAGGTCTGAGGAACCACAGAATGCCTCTCTCCAGACTGAATGCCAGACCCCGAGGCCACTCACCCATGGGGCCCCTTGCCTGCTGCTCCCACAGAGTCAGCACTTCTGACTCTGGAGTGGACTGAGTTCACTAAGAGGCAAGGATCACTTCTGTACAAAATGCCCCATAAGCTGCCTGCTAATGTATTTTCCTGTAATGCAGACCCATCGGTACAAAGTTCTGCAGGGGTGATGCTGTTTGGGGATTTAGCTCTCACCTCCTGGGTGCATTTCCTAATCCCTGGCTGTGGAAAAGAGCAGGCAAGGCACCGCAGGCAGTGGTTTCAGGGCTGCGAATCCCTGCTTCCCTGGGGAAACATCAAAGACAAGGTTTTAGACACACAGCTCTCTTGGTGTTTCTGGTCGACTTGTTTAAAACTCCCCTGTGCTCAGTGATTTGGCTTTTGCGTGTTCCCACTTGGACGCCTGATTTTCCTGTCTCTGCTGGAGAGCGCATGTCCCCATTGGGGAGGGCAGCGGCAGGGCAGGTGCTGGCAGCAGTGATGCCACCCCCTGTACATTTCAGCTCCTACAGCCCCACGCTGCAGGCCTGCTAAAGCGCTCTTGATTGCCTAAAGTAACGGGCTGTCCCATTTTCTTTCTTGCATTTACAACAATTAGTGACCCTAGAGCCCACCTCCCCTCAAACTGTTGGAAAAGATCATTCATCTTGGCACATAAAACTAGGCACCTCCTTCCGTTAAGTGGTGCGAATATTTCCTGAATGTGACTGTGTGATGATGAATAGCATTAGCTCTTTCCATCTTAAAAATCCAGCACAGCAGTAAAGAAAAAAAAAATGTTTTATTAGGGAACAGATCCTGATTTTCTGCAGAATATGAATTTATCCTTTTGAATCTTCGTCCAGGAGATCACTTGGGAGTTGATTAAAAACTCACTCAAAGAAGATCATGTCTTAGTGTGTACACATCTTTAAGCAGATGTTTAAGGATACCACTATTCAGCAAAGCACAGAAATGCATGCTTACATCCCACTGAAGGCCAATTTCCCTCCAAAGTGCACTATTAAACTGGGATTTTGAAATACATCATCACCTCTGTTTAAAATCTTCACTCTGTAGTTCTACTGTTTCAGAAAGAAAAGCCATATGGAAGTAATCACGCACATTGTGTAGCAGATAGGCATTGCAGCAGATTGTGTTTTCCCTTCAAGTGATTGTCCATATGAGCATGCAAACTGTGGTATGCATACATCCAAACATGCAAGACAAGATTTTTAGTTCTAACGACATCCATGCTGATGTATCTCCTGCTTAGCTGGGTAATAATCATAAAAGAGCAGCACACTCATCACTGCCTATCTGCCAGCCACATGAGGCATTTTTTATTTTATTTTTTTTATATACATTTTGGCATGCTGCCCTCAAACAGAGCTTACTCTTTTTGAGCATGTTTTCATTCTTAATTTATTTTACTTAACAATTGGATTTCTTTCCTTGGCTGCTGGCTCCTCAGAAACATAGTAAGAGTTCAGATTACTCATCCCACGTGTGTCTCTGGGCACCAGTCAGGTGGCAAACTTGGGCCCTTGTCTCAAGCCAGGCTCTTTCCCAGCACCTGTCCAGACCCTGTAAGACAATACAGACTACACATACTAGGATGAGTCTTAAGTTCCTCCAAGATGTGTTATGGAGTAACGGCTATATGATATATACCTTTCTCTTCCCCACACTGGTCCTTCTAGCAGTAGCTTCTTTTGCAGCCCATTTGGCAGTGGGCATGGGCAGACTGCTGAGCTCACATTTTTCTCAGCACCCACAAACTAGACAGGACAGGCCCTGAAACTGCACAGTCTCTCTTAGGGCCACAGACAACAGCAACAACAACAACCATGGGTAATGCTACCATACTTATAGTCTGACTCAGTAAAAGCGGTTCAAAACAAGATCTTCACAAAATTTTCTGTGATCAGGGACATCCCATGGTCAATTTTCTTATGAAGGGGAAGGTAGAAACCAACACACCTCTGCTCCTGAGCCAGTCTGTCTCTGGGAGGTGGCAATACCTGCCAGATGCCCTGTTCTTCCCAAAGCTCTGAGGAAGGCAAGGCTTCTCATCTTAATTGCAGTCATGTGGCTGAAATTATTTCAGTTTCTTGTCTGGTTCTTTCTGATGGTGCTATTTCCCAATCAGCGGTCCCAGACTTCCAGTAAAGGGATCTGGGGAAGGATGGCTTCGTCTAACCTCACATCCCTGTGTCTCACAGCATTGTGTCTGGAAGACTCTTGGGGTGAGAGTATGACTGACCTTGTTTAGGATGAAACCTCTGTATGAAGAGCACTAAGGAGTTACTAGATCTGAATGAAAGCCAGTAGACTGGGTTTTTGAGACTGTATGTAATTGTGCCTGTGAAATATAGGGGGATACTTTAAGCACGATCCTAGAGTATTAAATGAAACTTTAGAACATGAAGCTTTCCCTTAGTTTGTTGAAAGTGCATCTGATAGCTTTAGTCACCTTTCCCACAGAAAAGTATTTTATTTTTTTCTCCCAGCAGTTGCACAGTTCTGAATTTCATTGCATTGATCCTCCTAGATACAAGTCCAATTTGGAATATTGAATGCTAGGAGAAGTTAATATTGAGGAACTTAAATTTCCCACTTGGTAGATGGATGTGAAGAGAGAAAGTAGGAATTTATAGCAGAATGAAAATTTGAAAAATTTTTGTAGAAGTTTTTGGAGAAGTTACTTTTTTTCATTAGACTTATAGTTTAGCATATAGCAGTACTTTTGAGTGGGTATATGACTAATTCCTCAACACATATGTGAGAGAATGAAAAGGGTATATTATCAACATCATAACCAAAGATTCATGTTTACACTCTCAGCTGTAACTGAATTCATGGATCAAATCATGGATTGAAAAGGTAGTTTGGGTTCAGCTGGCACTATTCACATGGCAGGTAATTTGGATCTGACCTCAATTTGTACTCAAGGACTTATGGTGAGTGAGAAAGGAACTAAAGGAGGCAGATGTGTGCTTCCTTGTATGCTGCAGTATTTGGCCTTGAAAATTCACTGAAGTGGTCAATTTTATATAAAATACTGTATTTATAATATACATATAAAAATATAAAATACTTAATGGACAAAATGACTCAAAGTCATTTGTTCTGTCAGCAGGTCAGTGCACCAACAACCATGCTATGAGTATGCTTAGTCCCTTTTCCTGGTCAGTGATAAAGATGAATTGTTTTACTTCACAAGGTAACTTCATAAGATGCCTTAACGATGATGCTTGCACTTGCTTCAGAAGTCATACAATAAAACGTGGAGAGCAAAGAGTCCTGTGAGAGAGAGCAGCTATTGATCTAGGTCTGGCTCAGTTCTATTAACCAAGTTATGAGAAGTGTCTGAAAACAAATCACGTGTCATTCACCAGTGGGATAAAATACTGGGGAGATCAGGTTGATTTGCAATATTTTCATTGTTTGGCCACTTCACTGATAAATCAGTCACTGGAAAAACAAGTGTGGCTGGAAACTCTCAACTAGCATTTGATCAAAAGAAAATAGGAATAGAGAAAAGATTTTCTCTTCAGTTTTTCAGAGGGATTCTGTTATGTATTTTATACTGCTCTTTGATTTGATTATTCTTGACAACTTTCCTCATATGAGGCAGAATTCCCCATCTGGAAGAAATATTAACTCATCTCCCTTATACAGAACAAAAACAACAATGAGGGTTGGTTTTATCCCTGTGAGCAGATAAACAATGTTGTGCTCTCTGAAGATGTGAAGAGAACAATGTCTAAAGGAATTATTTTGGAGTAGTTAAGTAATCATAGAAGATGGGACAACTTTTTTTTGTCTTTGTTCTTATGTTTAACTTTTTCTACTTTTCCAAACTGTTTGTTGCTTGTGGAACACCAGTAATTCTAAAAGGTCAGTGTGCATATGTGTACCAGTGTTTGAAAAACACAATAAGTAAATTTTGTAGTGATTCTAAATCTTTGCATCTCTTGCAATAAGCATGTTAAAGATGATTTGCATATAGGCATGACACATCATTCCTTGGTTGTTTCACTCATTACTCAGTGAAGTCATGAAGGTTAAAGAGAAAAAATATGCCAATTAAAATGGTAGATTTATTTATCTAATTTTAAAAAGCTCAGTACCAAAGCCCACAGGCTTTCATACAGGTCCTAATTTGAGTTGTAAAAATTCCATTCCCCTTTTATGTCTTAGTAATGTTTCACTTCTCATTTACAGATATCATTGTTCTTTATCACAGGGAATTAAAACATAATAAAACCACGGTAACATTTCAAAAATATTTTTAACCTAAGAAGCTCTTCTCTTTATAATGGAAAACACGTACTACTCTCCCTACTTTATATCTGAGAAATTGCCACAGATACTGAAGGCACAGAGTAGGTCATTAGCTAAGGCAAGAGCTGAGATGAGTTTCTCTGATTTTGAATCTGTGTCCTCACCACCTGATTAGGTAGCTTTTATTGCAGAAGCAAATATTCAATCTTTATTATGTGCACTGCAGTACAATCTAGCAAGCTACAAGCAAGGAGCTGAAACCCACTGTTTAGGGCAGCCTGCAAACTCAAAATGAAAATATAGCTTAGCAGGGAAAATGATTGATAAAAGAGCAGTGCATCTCAGTGTATTTTTTATTGAGGGCCTATTTCTTTGTTTTTCTGAATATTCTGGCTAGTACGATGGCTTTAAGATGAATTTGACAACCTTATAGTCTTCATTCTGTTCTTTATAAAGCAAGCAACGAAAGTAGCTGCCACGCGTAAGTATCATTCAGTACCTAACATGCAACAGAACCACAAGTGCTGACTTTACACTCTTCTAAACAAAATCAGCAATGATTGGAAAGGTGAACATCAGTCAATTATAGGATGAAGTCTAAAATCTTTTTCTGATGTTACATTTAAAGAGAATGGTCTCAACTATCCTTGAGATAAGACTCAAGAAATGTTACCTAGCAGCCCTCTGCAGGCTGTGTTCAGTAGGGTCTATGAGACACTTATAATGAAAAGACTGTACACAGTTCTGTTACTTCACGGAATCACAGCACCACAGAATAGTCTAGGTTGGAAGAGAACTCCAAGATCACCGAGTCCAACCTCTGACCTAATGCTAACAAGTCCTCCACTAAACCATATCCCTAAGCTCTACATCTAAACGTCTTTTAAAGACCTCCAGGGATAGTGACTCAACCACTTCCCTGGGCAGCCTATTCCAGTGACTAACAACCCTTTCCATAAAGAAGTTTTTCCTAATATCCAACCTAAACCTCCCCTGGAGAAATTTTAGCCCATTCCCCCTTGTCCTGTCACCAGGCGCTTGGGAGAACAGACCAACCCCCACCTTGCTACAGCCTCCTTTAAGGTACCTGTAGAGTGCAATAAGGTCGCCCCGAGCCTCCACTTCTCCAGGCTGAACAAGCCCAGCTCCCTCAGCCGCTCCTCGTAGGACTTGTTCTCCAGACCCTTCACCAGCTTCGTAGCCCTTCTCTGGACTCGCTCAAGCACCTCCATGTCCTTCTTGTAATGAGGGGCCCAAAACTGAACACAGTACTCGAGGTGCAGCCTCACCAGAGCCGAGTACAGGGGGACAATCACTTCCCTAGCCCTGCTGGCCACACTGCTTCTAATGCAAGCCAGAATGCTGTTGGCCTTCTTGGCCACCTTAGCACACTGCTGGCTCATATTCAGCCGACTATCAACCAATACCCCCAGGTCCTTCTCTGTCAGGCAGCTTTCCAACCACTCATCTCCCAGCCTGTAGCTCTGCTTGGGGTTATTGTGCCCCAGGTGCAGGACCCGGCACTTGGCCTTGTTGAACTTCATACAGTTGGCCTCAGCCCATCGGTGCAGCCTATCCAGATCTTCCTGCAGAGCCTTCCTACCCTCGAGCAGATCAACACACGCACCTAACTTGGTGTCATCTGCAAACTTACTGAGGATGCACTGGATCCCCTCATCCAGATCATCAATAAAGATGTTAAAGAGGACTGGCCCCAGTACCGAGCCCTGGGGAACTCCACTAGTGACCGGCCTCCAACTGGATTTGACTCCATTCACCACAACTCTCTGGGCCTGGCCATCCAGCCAGCTCTTAACCCAACAAAGCGTATGCCAGTCCAAGCCATAAGAAGCCAGTTTCCTGAGGAGAATGCTGTTGGTGAACAGTGTCAAAAGCCTTACTGAAGTCAAGGTAGACCACATCCACAGCCTTTCCCTCATCCACTAAGCATGTCACCTTGTCATAGAAGGAGATCAGATTCGTCAAGCAGGACCTGCCCTTCATAAATCTATGCTGACTGGGCCTGATTGCCTGCTTGCCCTGCAAGTGCCACATGATGATGCTCAAGATAATCTGCTCCATGAGCTTCCCTGGCACTGAGGTCAAACTGACAGGCCTATAGTTCCCTGGGTCTACCCTCTGGCCCTTCTTGTAGATGGGCGTCACATTTGCTAGCCGCCAGTCGAGTGGGACCTCCCCTGATAGCCAGGACTGCCGATAAATGATGGAAAGTGGCTTGGCCAGCTCTTCCGCTAATACTCTCAATACCCTGTCAATACTTTTTGCAAGTTTTTGCTGTGTCTGTGATAGATAACAGAGTATAAATACCATGGCCAGCCTTATCTGCCAGGAACAGCACCTTTCATTGTGAAAACCAAATTTATGCTTAGCGGTAGGCATCGTGGTGACCTTTATTAGTGTGTATCATTACACCTGATGGATGTTCATGGCTCTAAAGAGTGGATCTAGAAGAAGCAGCAGTGCAAACTGTGCTGCTCCAAGGAAGGGAAAGGGAAGTCTGGGCAGCATCCCAGGAGCCCAGGAGAACTGAAATCTTGTAGGCAGAAGGGCAATGTGTTACCACAACCAGAGCCTGAGAGTCAGCACTATAAACAGACAGCAGAATGGGTCATTTAAAATCACCTCCCCTACACCCTGACTTGAAGTTTATACACAAGAAGAAATCTGCAAACCCACTGGATTTGTCAAGAGAGCCTCAAGTGAAGATTCACCTGCAGTCTATTACATTAGACTGCTGCAAACTGGACAGCTGATCTCAGAACAAATCTGTCCATAGCACAGAGTAAGTAGGTCTAATGGATTTCTATCGAGTTGCTCAATTTCTAATTGTGGGTGCAAAGAAAAATATATAGTGCCTGCAGTATTTCTCACATGTGGTTACCAGAAATGTTTCCAGAGAGTAAAAAATAGCAAATGCAAATACAAATGCAAATGTAAATGCAAATGTAAATGCAAATGTAAATGCAAAACAAACAAACAAACCAAAAACAACAGTTATCTAGGTCTCTGACACAAATATGACAGCAAACTTAGTAATGGCTTTAATTTTTCAGACCACCTTTGCTTTGTGCTTGCAAAGGTGGTCTGAAAACACTGAGGCATACAGACAAAGATGTGCACTCAAAAATATGTGTTAAAACACAGTTTTGGACAGTAAAAGTGCCCCTTCCATGTAAATGCTTATAGAAATAAAATAATAAAATGCCATGGTAATAAATTACTATTAGCTTTTCATACCTTTCTTTTATAGTCTCATTTATCAAGCTACCTGAGCATGATTTAGACATCTTCATGGATGTCAGCTCTGAAGAACAGGCACATCAGTTACCCGGGCTTTGCTGACCAAGCAAACTGCCCTCCTGCCCAGTATCAGTTCACCTCTCTGCTCACTCTGCAGTTGAGAAGAGCTGGGAGTGGGATCAAGGCTCACTGAAGTCCCATCCAATAATTCCACCAGCACAAGCACCCTTTCCCAAAGCTGGGTATGCTGAAGGGCAGGCCTGAGAGACAGTTTATGTTCCTGACTCTTCTCAGTCATGGAAGTAGCCTGGCCTAGACACCCTTGCATGAACAGAAATGTAAAGTTTCCTGCAGGCATGAAAAGTGTTCCATGAAAGACCCAGAAAGGGTATCAGATGAGAAAATGTGATACAAAATGCATTCTTGCCACGTGGGACAGCTGACATTTCCATGTGGTGCCCAGTGCCAGGCATCTGGTGGGAAGGTGCCAGGATATCACGCAGCCAACACCCTTCGAACAGCAGCACACAGTCAGCCACACAGCCACCACAGCTAGCTGTGGATGTTTTACATCATTCTTTCAGCAATATCTGAGGGTAAAAATGCATTAGTGTGGAATAAATGAAATGCATTTTCATTTCTGTGTCCATTAAACACAGCAATTTCAAGATGAGCAGAGTCTGTATGTAGAATCTGGAGCACTCAACATGTCAACTGTTAAACCAAATACAACATGCATCTTCAATTATCCTAGAGTCACAGGCTGGTTTGAGTTCAAAGGGACCTTAAAGATCACCTGGATCCAACCCCCTGCCCTGGGCAGGGACACCTCCCACCAGACCAGGTTGCCCAAAGCCCCATCCAGCCTGGCCTTGAGCACCTCCAGGGATGGGGCACCCACAGCTTCTCTGGGCAGCCTGTGCCAGGGCCTCACCAACCCCTGAATAAAGAATTTCTTCCTTATATCTAATCTGAATCTCCCCTCTTTTAGTTTAAAGCCATTCCCCCTTGTCCTGTCACTACACTCCCTCACAAAGGGTCCCTCTCCTGCTTTCCTGTAGGCCCCCATCAGGTACTGGAAGGCCGCAGTAATTCTAAAAGGCATTTACTACCCTATAACATCCCTGTCATTTTGATTAAAATGCCTCAAATGAAAGAATAACAGGGAACTTGTAAAAAAGTCATCAGAAACTGCTTCTGAATGAAGATCTCACAGAGAAGTATAAAATACAACATATGCAGAAATTTTTTTTCTCTCCTGTCCTTGCCTCACCTCACGTCACCTCGCCCCACTCGCCTCTCCTTTCTGGATCCCTATTCACTTTCCAAGGGTAACAGCACACCCACAGCGTCACTTATCACTCTATAATAGTCATAATAGCAGCTCTGTAAGTCCATGAGGACAATGCTACGAATACTTTGATTGACAATTTATGATAAAGAAGTCGTATTTTTCCAAGACGCAAGAATTTTCGGGGTATCTCATGTACATATGTTTGAAGGGTACAGAGGAAATCTCTACTGAAGCAAGCTAAGCCCTGCTCTGCGGGTGTGACTCCGTGCTGAGGCATGGCATTACGGGGATGTCTCACCAGATGTCTCCCTTGTATCAAATTCTTAGGTGCAAAGTTTTTAACTGTAAATTCCAATTAGAAAATCTTCATGGCTTCCATTTAAAATATTCTGTTTATGACTGTAAAAATATTGCTGCACAGTCATTTGTTGGATCAGGAAGACAGTTTTAAAGTAGTTTCTTCATTCTAAATTATAATATGTTCCTTAAAAGTGCATCGTTTGCTGATTAGATATATCGGTCTGTTTAGCGGCAGTGCCTGAAGCTTCAAATTTGATTGCATTCATTTTAATCACATAACTGGTCTTATTTTCAATAACATGGGGTTGTTTGTTCCAGATGCATTCATGAATTCTTAACTAATCTCAGTTATGCCACATGCTGGAAGCGATATTATTCTTACTAATTCCTAACATCATTAAAAACCAACCCACATGGAGGAGAAAGAGGTAGGAGAAGGAAGCATCTTTTGGAATGATTTTAAAGTAAACCAGCTTATTTTCAAGTCTTTAATCCTGCTTATGCTGCCTTAAGGGGCAGGCTCCAAAACCACAAATGACCTTTGTGTCTCTGAAATGAAGACCTGTACATTCCCACACAGTGAGAGTGACACCAATGCACTTAGCTCACCTCACGCTTCCCCTGGCTACATCTACATCTGACGTGTTTGCAATGCTTTACCATGCCCTCCTTCTTCATGGATGAAACACACCTCCCAGACACAGCCAGCTGCCAGCCCTGGCCTGCAGGACAAGGGAGGAGAAAAAGACGACTAAGCAGGGGAGCTTTATGTCACAGCACACTTTCCTGGCTGCTATACCACCTCTTCTGCCTGGTGATCACAGTGCCTCCTCACCTCATGCGTGGGATCTTTCTTACTGCTTGGGAGAAGAGAAACTTGAGTCTTCCGGGCCTGAAAGGCAAGCACCAAAGAGGATGAACATTTATCAAAGTAAGGCAGCGCGTGTTTTTGGTGATGGAAAAAAACACATCCAGCTAGGCACCAGCCATAAAACTTGTCTTCTCTCTGCTACTTGCTGGAGGAAGAAGGCAATTCAGAAATCTTTGTTTTCAGCCAAGGGCTGGAGTGAGAATTGTAGTGAATTAACTAATAGTCTCACTGCCAACACATGTAAACCTCTGTTCCTCACCTCATATATTCAACAGTTCTGCCTGTGGGCCATAAGGTGAGGAACAGGGATCCAGGGTCATAATGCGTTGGCAGCAAAACATATCCTGAGTGCCACAGAGCTCCTTTCACACTCCACTCACTGCCTGCCAGTGAGCTGGGGGTGCCCACACTCCCCAGGACATGCGTGCAGGGGTATGTGGGTGGGAGAGTAGGAGTTCATTATCTTGTTCCAGAAGCTAATGATCTTCAGGTGCTATTTTAGGAAGAGGTCATCACTGGGCCATAAAATGCTTGGAACACATCCCCTCTCACTCAGAAACTCCCTCTATGGCAATGGTGGGAGGAAGCCAGTGGAAAATTCCTGTGCTTAACAAGGTTGGATATATTGTTTTTCCATCTTTTTAAGCAACTGCAGTGACAGCCAAGACTGATACAGACTCAGCTCCAGGAAACATTCTGCAAGAATAGGACTTTGATGCAAATGGGAGTCCGGGACCTTACCACAAACAGGAGTCAAGCCCATTGAAATCATCGGTCTGATCTACTGATTCAGGGTTGTTCTAATCAGAAGAGATATTTTAGACTTAAATCTATCTCTTGAACAAAACAACAGCAAAATCTAAAGGTGCATGTGGGAAAATGTGACTAAGTACCCCTGAGTGTGCCTCTGAGCCTTCCTACACTGGAAGGTGGAGTGATGTTAAAGAGAGGGAACAGTTTGTACGTTGGCTAACGTGCAGAGGTTTAATTTCTCCACAGTAGGTAGCCAGCCCTGACATCTGTGAAAGCCACTGTGTGTTGAAGAACAAAAATCCAAATGTGGGTCATCCAGAAAGCCAGCCAGTCCAGCCCTGCCAGCATCAGCAGCTGCACTTACAAGAACAAAGGCAGAAGTTTTTTATTGCAGTGACTTCTGATGACTGAGTCCAGCATCCTTTTCAGCAGAGAGGCTGCTCACCAAGCTGTATTTCAATGTCTGATTTCAGAAAGCTGTTCGCTTTTTTTTCCAGGTTTTGAATCTGACAAAGGGGAACAGAGACGGACAGGCAGCCAGAGAAAAAGGCAAATGCAGGCAAATTAATATCAACCATTTGTGACTCTAAGAAATAGTGTCAAGGTTCATCTTTTTTGCAAAGCTGCTGAAAGCAAGGAAGTGGAACAAAACAGACTGACTTCACCAACAGCAGTGAGGAAACCAGCAAATAAACCACAGGGTAAATGAGTAGGTATAACTGTTCGGTTGTGTTTGTTTTTAATAAGTTGTAAAATAAAGGTAATAATCAGAGTAAGCAATGCTTTTGTTTTAAAATGACTTGCAGACTTGCCAGAGCAAATTTTATTTTCAAATTTGAAATTAGCTTATATATATACATATATATATGGTGTATACCTATCATATACATATAAGTTATTCTTTCTGCATTGCCTTTTTAATTAACAAACTTCAGACATCTGGCTTATAGGCAAATTATAGTAACCATGTGGGGTCCCTCCCATGGGATGCCATCCTTCCCGAACTGATCCAGCGGGGGCTTCCCACAGTCACACCTCCTTTATTTTAAGGATGTTAGCTGTACTTCTGACCCAAATGGTTTTCTGAATCAGAGCCCAATTCCGTAATCCAAAATTTATATCTCAGTACCTGAACATTTTGCTTATCTACAGGGAACAAGAATGTCTCCCTGCATAATTCATGATGCTGTGAATTATTTTTATGTATCTTCCAGCTTTTTTTTTTTTTTTAAGGCATTTGCAAACTGTAGACTAGAAAAACAAAAAACGCTTAATGGCGTTCTGGAACAATCTTAGACCATGATCTTGCACACAATATTTACTGAGAACAGTGAGGTACCATTCATGTATATAAGCTAAATCCCAGGTGCAAACACTTGCTGGATCACAGTTTGCACATATTTTTACACTGCAAAAATATTTTTTATAGGAAGTCCAATACTTCCTGCTATTGCAGTTTATGACTTTGTAGCTTGCTTTTACTAAAAAAAAAAAGCAACACATTACAATGTATTTCACATTTCTATTACCTCCCCCTGGGATGCTGAACATGCAGAATAGCAAAAACTCCAATAGATGGATCTTCATCAAGCAGCCTAGCACAGCTTCTATGCATCCCATCAGACTAACATATAGCAATGAAATGAAGACAGACGGCGTACTAATCACAAGAGCTGTAAATAAATGTGAACAGAAATTGATTTTGAAATGTTCTTGGCACTTTCCCAAGAAAACATTATCACTGTATTAAGAAAAAAGTACTGCATACGTTGCTTCAGGGTTCCTAAGAATTAAAAACTCTGACCTCTCTTACTTTCTCTTTTGACAGACCTGGAGCTACTGCAGAGAGTCCAGTGAAGGGCCACAAAGATAATGAAGGGACTGGAGCACCTCTCCTGTGAGGAGAGGCTGAGAGAGCTGGGGCTGTTCGGCCCAGAGAGGAGAAAGCTCCGGGGGATCTCATCAATGTCCATAAATACCTGAAGGGAGAGTGCAAAGAGGATGGTTTCAGTGGTGCTCAGTGCCAGGACAAGAGGCAGTGGGCACAAACTGGATCCCAAGAGGCTCACTTTGAGAAGCAGGCAGCAATTCTCTGCTGTGCTGGTGACCAAACACTGACACAGGCTGCCCAGAGAGCTGTGGGGTCTCCTCCTTGGGGATCTCCACAAGCCGCCCGGGCATGGCCCTGGGCAGCCTGCTCTGGGTGGCCCTGATGGGGCAGGGCTTGGAGCAGGTGGCCTCCAGAGCTGCCTTATGAACCCAGCCATGCTGCGAATACATTGAGAGTTGTGTTTTGAAATGTATCCATCTGGAAAATTTCGGAGGTGAGCAGAGTTTTCTTGAATATCAACTTCATTTATTTTTAGTGTCCTAAATTGAGTGACCTGTTTTATGAGACTTAGAAGTCTCATACTGAAGTTTTTTCATTTTTGCAAACCCAGCCTTGAGAAAACAACAACAACAACAACAAATTTGACCAAAACAAGAAGAAAAAACAAAACCAGCAACACCTCAAAGAAGTTTTGTTTCTGAATAATAAAGTATTTCTATGTGTGAGCACATATCTTGTAGCACATGTTGCATTGCCATGCACTTGAGCCTCTCAAATACATCAAGCTAAGAGATGTTAGATCTGGTCACTATGTGTGGCAAGATGGAAATTTTTTAAAAAAGTTCAAATGCTGCACTGGTTTTGATGACTCGGGACTCCAAAATCTTCTATCCCCATTAGAATCAGCGCGTATCCAACTTCCTAGCATACTGTTAAAGGGTGACTTGTTTGTGGAGGTGCCACCTTTCCCCCAGGACATAAAACCAACTTCACCATTACTTGTATTCAGGACCCCAGGATGTTTTCTTATCAGATTTGGTCATATAACCTGAAATTCTGACATTTTACTATTTGTGCTTGCAGCTGTGCCTGATCTTGGGGCTGCAATGAGCTTGGTCACCATCCCCAGCTTTCTTCATCACCTGCAGGTGCTGTAGGATGAGGCCCGCTGGGTGAGGTCCCTGCCCTGGCAAGCAGGAGCATGATTTGTTAATAAAAGTCTAACATTTCCAGCACAACAATTACTGAGATCAGGTAGCACAAAGGGAATAGCAACATGTACAGAGAAGAAAATTCAAGTAAAATATGACAGACAAAAATGTTAACTGCTTTCAGGTAAAAACATTACTTGATTTCAGGTATTGATTTTTGCTCTTGTACTATGAAACGGTTCCAAATTCTGGATCTGACCAAAACATTACAATTAAAATCTCGGACCTCACATTAACATCAGCGGTAGAATAGATGCACATATGGAAATTTAGAATTGACAGTGTATGTTGTATTGACAGACTAATTAGTCAGACAAAATAACTAGTTTGTTTTAATATCAATAATGGAGTGCACAGCAGGATTTTTGCTTCCTTATCGTGTTGGCTAATGCTGGAGCCATGCAGAGAACTGCAAATTAACTACTGTTCTCTAAGCATACAAAAGTACTCCTGGTTCATTAGAAATCACCTTGAACATACAAAATCGGACACAATTTGCATGACAAAGAAACTGAAGATTGTGAGGGACGTATCTGCAGAAAAGAACTCCACCGTCCTGCCAGTTTGAGTAGGTTCAAGCCAAGGGAAGGAAGGCTAGGAATAACCATGCCTTGTGGGTGGCTCAGGATGGGGTCCGCATATGCTGTTTTGAAGACAGATTTTTGCCAGATAAGCCCAAACTTAGAATGTCAAACTTCCTGCTCCGCAGAGAGCCTTGGCATTTGACAACTGTGTGGTGATTCACATGTCTATAAATGGGCAAATCAGCGTTCAGAGAGGTACTGAAAACATGTAATACTTTTCCCCAATGAATAATCGTCAGAGACTTTGTAACAGTAGCTATGTTTTCATCTACTGATACTACTTCTAAAAGAGGACTGCCTTTTCAAAGGGATAATGTGATATTCTGTAACCAGAAGTAATTCCCTCAGTAATGAGTACCTCTGCCCACACTTTCATTATCTTCTTACCAAAACAAAAACAAACAAACAAACAAAACTAAAACTAAAGCAAACCAAACCAAACCTCTCTAGCCTTGTTTCCTAAGGAAGCAAGGCATACACGGTCATGCATACCTGTCCATCTACCTTTTCATTTCATACTTCTCCTGTAATTTTGCACCTGTTGGCCAATTTCAACCAAATTTAGTAATAAAGACAGAGCCTTGGAGAAATCAAATTCCTATTCCGCTCCTAAGCTTCATGACACTGAGCTGTGTACAGAAATTTAGTGTCCCCTTGGAGCAAAAAGCAACTCAGTGCAGCCCCTTGCTTGCATGGGCCAACTACAACTCACCTCCACCCACCAATGGAGTGGGAACAGCCTGGCTGGGATACAGAGACCATGGTGAGAAATGCAGACACAAGACAGGCCTGGGAATAAGATGGCCACTACGAAAACTAGAAAATAAACAAGTAAGATGGCAGATCTTATTAGTTTCACTGTTCATAGCCCAGCTTGTTTAACAACAAATACATGCAAGTCCCAGAATGTAGGTCTGCTGCATAAAAGCACTAGAGCAGTCATTGTAATCCCACTGGAATTCAAATGATGTGTGATAATTTAAATATTTGACACAGTATTTAACATAATCTCTGTGAAATGACGTGCTTTATCTTCTGATAGACAACTTTTCTTGTGATGAAATGGCAATGTACGTGCACTAAAACATCACTTCTGTCATGCAGCAATCGTGTTTGTACTATCGACCACGCACAAGTAATGGAGTAAAAGGCTGGCTTAGGAAAAGAGCTTCCACTGTGCGATGCCAAGAAGTACTTCATTTTCAAAATAGGTTTGCACATCACTGTCAATTATTGTCAAGGAATGAAAATTCAGAATCTTTTGCACAGCTTGTGAGCAGAGTCCGTATAGTACAGGATGGCTCAACCTGAGAAATGAAAAAATACTTACGGTAAGAAACCGTAAGCGTGAGTCTCTGAGCAACCAGAGACTGCCAGGACAAGGATGGGGCTGGTGAATGACAATGGTGTGAAGCCCCTGGGACCACCCCTGCTGTGTGACTGTCACTCCTGCTCAGACTTCTCTGTGCGTTGGCTGCTAGCACGGTCTGTGCAGTGCTCAGTGGCATTTCACCCTTCACGAACCCATGGCAGGGAAGGTAGATGAAGGGCATACGGGGAAAATGGGTACTACTTTTATAATGGGAACATGAAACAGCTCTGCCTCGTTCATCCACTTCTGCCAAATGCCGGATTGCAGGGCAGGGCCTCAGGTGGTCCTGTAAACACCAGAGCCACTCAATAGGAGTGTGGATACTCAGGACAAAGCCTGAGCAGGCAGGGCAGCACTGGGCAGTACAGGGTACTGATGGCTGATTGCCAAACGTACTTTGGGAATTCAGGTAGCGTTGAATTTAAGAGCTGGTGTGCTCAGACCAGCCTGAACAGCCCCTAGCACAGCGCTGTTCATGTAAGCTACGTGGCAGTTCACACCACTAATCACACGTCTGTTGTGGGAGCTCAGCCTGGGTATGTGAGCCCGATGTTTCACCTTCAGCTCAGGAGAGAGGTGGAATACAGAGTAGGAATAAAATTGGCAACCATGTGGGTATCCAAAAACCCTGAAGCCCCACTAAATTGATATATCAGTAAAAAAGCACATACGACAAATGACAGACTACCCTTTAAGACATTTGTTAGGGGATGCCTCCAGTTCCAACACTACAACTGAGGACACACTACTGTGCTCTGTCAGAAATATCAGATGGCACTGGTTCCCTAAAGGAATATGTAAATAAGCACATGGAAGTGAATAAGCACGCTGGAACAACTACACCAGCAAGCAGTCAGCCCTACTTGGAGCAGGGTTTGGGCTAGATGACCTCCTGGGGTCCCTCCCAGCCATGGAATAACCGCAGTTATTCCACTGTTGTACATTTTATCAACATGCAACAAACACATACCCAGAATATGCGTTCAGTAAAGACAGATTTACTCGGAAGAACAGCTTTGAGGCTTCCAGTCCCTCCTCCCCCATTACCTCCACCCACCACACCTGTGTCACACCCTTTCCTAGTATAACATGCAGCTTGTATCCAGCTCTGTGGCTTCCAGAAGCACGGCATGCCAAGGGGGCACAAGCCAGTGCAGAGGGGTGAAAGAGAGGAAATTCACTTTTTTTTCTCAAGCTGAAGCCACGCACCATAGGCCAATAATTCCTCTGGGACCACAGAGGAGGGCACACCTCAAGCTATGATCTGATGAGAGACACATGAGGAGGCTCAGGTGGAAACCTCATTGCTCTCTACAACTACCTGAAAGGAAGTGGTTGTGAGCTGGGGGTTGGCCACTTCTCACAGGTAACTAGAGATAGAACTAGAGGGAATGGCCTCAAGTTGTGCCAGAGAAGGTTTAGGTTGGAAATGAGGAGACATTTCTTCTCAGAAAGAGCAGTCAGGTGTTGGGACGAGTTGCCCAGGGAGGTGGTGGAGTCACCGTCCCTGATGGTGTTTGAGGAAAGGTTGGACGTGGTGCTTAGGGACATGGCTTAGTGGGTGACATTGGTGGTAGGGGGATGGTTGGACCAGATGATCTTGGAGGGCTTTTCCAACCTTAATGCTTCTGTGATTCTATGATCCCTCCTTCTCTTCCAGTCATACCAAGAGCTCATCTATGCGTGGTTTGAGTGAAAAGGACACAGAACACATCTTATCTGTAAGCATGAAACTTTCGTACATGAAAACACAAGCAGTTTAAGACCTGGTCTTTTTTTAAAAAAAAAAAAAAATGTATACAGCTATAAGAAATGTTTCTGTAATTTTTCTTCAGCTCTTCTGTTGCCTTTGGTGGTGTAATACTCCTGTACACAAAAGGTACAGCAGAAACTGTCATTCTCATTTCTTGCTGATTGCTCCATGACTTCCGCTAGTCCGACAGTGTCTAAGCACTCTTCACTTTGTCAAGACTCTTGAGAGCACTGAAGACATTCCTCTTCTGCATGTGATTACTGACTCCTTTCTAAAAAATATTGTAGCAGTCTTACTTGACCCTCCTTAAGAATAGCATTGCTAATGCACTGATTTTACTGTGAAGTCTGTATTTTTCTTAAAGTCTTTGCTGCTGAGAGTGGCAGAGATCCATTTCCATCTGACGAGATTCTCAAAAAGATGTACCTAAGCCACGGAGACTCACTTGGTTTTTTCAGTGCAGGGAGACAAGGACCTCCAGCAAAGGGATTCCTCCACTGTCAATGGGAGGACACCATCCGAGACACCTCCCTCCCAAAAAGCTTGCAGGAAATATGAATGATAAGAATGATAAAATATGAATGATAAGACTGAAAATACGAAGCAAGCATCCTCAAAACATGGGGAAAAAATGTGTCAGAATGAAAAACAAAATTTCCAAAATTTCACTTACAAGGTCATTTTTTAAGCCTGGACACTCAAGGCTGGCCATATAATTGCAAGTATGTATACTTGTGGGATGGGCAAAAGTCTGTCCGTATCAGGCCAATACAAACCTAGAAGCACCATGAAGATTTTTGGAGAAGTATACAGAGTTTTCCTTTCAGAAACTGTCAGCCAAGCATCTTCATTAATTTACTTTAATGAAATTACTTTATTAACTAACTTTATTAACTTACATTCCTATGCCAATGGTGTCATCTATTGTTACAACTCAGCACATCACAGTTTCAAAAATGGATACAAAAGAGATGACTTTATAATAAATGTTTTGATTTATATCAACTATAATTTGATTTCTTATGCTTCAATGTGTAGCATTTGCTGATAACCCACCAGAATATCTACCTGTTTGAGAAATGTAGGGGACATCAGTAAAAAAAATTCTCACGTGAGGAAAAAACATTGACCATAACGTGCTGAATTCAAAGGAATCCATCAGCAACAGCATGGTGCTTGAAGTGTTTGCTGCTAAGTGCCTTAATCCAGAGCCTACTAGAGGCAATGGGATTCTTTGAGCTAAACCACATTATTTGTCCCGCTGTTGTGTACTGGGATCTGGAGGAAAGCTGTTATGTGCAAAGGAGCTATGGAGCCACAGCTCGAGGAAGATATTTTGGCGTCCAGAGGACAGTGCTTTTGGCCTTGCTGAAAGCTGTGCCGGCACTGGTTGGAGCCTCTGGCAAGACGCTTTTTCCAGCATCCATGGGGAGGACCTGAATCACTGAAGGTGCATCTACCTGAGGAAGTGCCAGGGGCTGCCAGCTGACCCAAAGTCAAGGACCTTTGATGACAAACTCATTCCCACTGCACCAGCTCACGTACCCAGGGGAAGACGTGACAACTGTGTGTTTCCCTCACACAGCAGTCGTTCTTAGCGCCCGCCCCAAGCTTTTCCTTTGTTGCTGTTGGGTTTGTTTGTTTGTTTGCTTGTGTTAACTAGGAATCCATCCAGCGCCCTGGATTTGTTCCTCACAAGCCCTGCTTGGCTCACGCATGGCAGAAAGGAGCCAAAGCCTCGCTAGTGCCAGCCTGTCAGGGACTCCCCCAGCCTTCCCCTCTTCCCGGGGGGTCCCCCCACCCCTCAGCGGCCACCCCTCGGCCCGGGGACCGCTCCAGGGCTCCCCGAGGCGCTGCGGGCAGGGGCTGCGGGCGATGCCTCCTCACCGCCCCTCACGGCGGCCGCGTCCCGCCCGCCCCGGCGGCCCCTCGCCGCCTCCCTCGCTCCTCCCTGCCGCGCCGCCGCCTCCCCGCCCGCCGCCCTCCCGCCGCGCAGAGCCGGGGCATGGCGAGCCAGCGCTGCTTCGCCAACCGCTTCGATGACTACCAGGGGGCGGCGGCGGCGGGGGCGGCGGCGGCGGCGGGGCCGGACGCGGAGGCGGCCGTGCCTCTGGTGACGGCCACCATCGAGCGGATCCTGCGGGAGCTGCCGCCCCTCGGCGGCCCCTCGGCGGCGGGCGGCCCCCGCGGCTGCCAGGGCGGGCTGTACGGCGGGGTGGCCGGCGTGGCCTACATGCTGTACCACGTCGCGCAGTGCCCGCTCTTCGCCCCGTCGCGGGACGCCTACCTGCGGGCCGCCCGCCGCGTCGTGGACGCCTGCCTGCGCTACCAGGAGCGGGGCGGCGGCGAGGCCGACACCCGCGCCGCCTTCCTGCTGGGCGGCGCCGGCGTGTACGCGGTGGCCGCGCTGGTGTACCGAGCCCTGGGGCTGCCCGACTTCGCCCGGCCGCTGGGCAAGTTCCGGGAGCTGAGCGAGGTGTGCGCCCCGCTCTCCTTCCTCGAGTGCGGCTCCGACGAGCTCTTCGTCGGCCGCGCCGGGTACCTGTGCGCCGCCCTGGTGCTGAAGCAGCGGCTGGGCATGGAGGTAAGGGCCCGGGGAAGGAGCGTGGACACGGACGGCGCCGGGTCTGCTGCCTGCTGGGGTGGTGGTTAGAGGACCGAGGAGACGCGGGGATATCCAGAGCAGGCATGAAGCACGCTAAGCCAGTTGAATTGCTTGATTACCTTGAGCAGAAGTCATTACAGCGCTGAGCATTTAACATAGCATGCCAACGGGATTCTGTCTGAAGAACCATAAACGTGGAATTGGTTATGTTGTCCAGCAACATGTCCAAACTTCTCATTCCGACAGTGTTTTCGATGAGAGGGAAGTTTTGTAGATGCGGCAGGACCGGTCTGAGGGGATGATGGCTCCTCACAGAGGTACAAGCCACCTTCGTGGCTCAGCTTGGGGCTTACTGGGGGATGGTGTCCCAGTACCTATATCCATGTTTCTGGTGGTACTGTGACATACCACCTCTGTGAGATCGCACCCTGGACCCCACCGCTTCATTTACTTCCCCACTGCTTCATTTATTTCCCCCTTTTGTTTGTTTTGCACCCCTGAGAGCAATCGCTGAACAGTCCTTGCACATGGGAGAGCAGGTGCAACCTCCTGAAGCCTTCTGACAGGCAAAGCAAAGAAGGGGAAAGCTCTCCCTCTTTGCTTGCTTGCTGAAAAATTATACTTTGCAGCTGGAAAGAGTTAAATTTCCCCACAGGTGAGCACAGGTGTGCAGGTATTGTGGAATCCCTCTGGCAGGTGAGTTAAGGACAACCACAGGGGCTCTGTTTTGCCATGGTTGCAGTAAGACATACTCCGTGTCCCCTTGCGGATGTTTTAATCAGTAAGTTAGACATCCTTCTGTAGCGTTATTTATTCTGTCGCCACACTGTAATTTTAAATGTGCAGTGAAAGAGAGAAATCAAAATGTTTTAAACTGTAAAGCATTAATAAAACTTTAATTTTTTACTTTTAAATAAAATATTTTGCACCTTAAGTGAGCAAGATGGTAATGATCTGTAGCCTGTGTACCCGTGCTTTAGCCAAATTTGTGTCCGCTGATAAAAGGTCCCATCCTAATGCAGGATTATTTTAATTAATGCATTGCCAAACCAGGTCCTGCATCTTTTAACAAATGAGGAGAGGGATGCCCAGAGAGAGAGTGCATGCCTTTTTTTTTTTTTTTTCTTTTTTTCCCCAAGGTCAAACAGAAGGCCAGGTACATCCCGGAATAGAAGCGACGCCTTGTGATTCTAACTGCTGGAAAATGCTACCTCCTGTAATTTGATTGTGCACAGTCTCACATGGCTCTCTGCCGCATGTTTTCTTGTGGCCCACGTTCTTCTTCTGATGCTGCTGCGCAAACATTTCCAGTGCAAAGTGAAATCCATTCACATTGAAATTTGGCCACTGCTGCCCATATGGGTATTTATTCCTCTGAATAAGTCAAATTGTAACCTACATATGAGAAATCGATTGCCCTTGAAGAAAGGCTTTGTGAGCAAATTTTACACTTACTGTTGTGGGTTTGGTTTTTATCTTTTCCGGGCAGGGCAGGAAGGGGACTGCTTTATTTCAGTAAATACTGATGTAGCTCAGCCACTGTGCCCTGATGCTTTGGTTCTTGCCAAACAGTCTCAGTGTTTTAAGGCTTCACATATTCTTCAGAAAGTTGACCGACTGTCCTGAAAAGAGCTGTCAGTTGAATAACATTGCCCTCCTGTGAAGAAGGCATTTGCATTCTGCTGGTTTTCAGACTTCTAGGCTAATACAGCATTTTTCCCCAATGAATTAATTGTGAGTTTTTGCATGAGTAAGGATTACTCAGGCAAGAATTAACAGGATCTGACCTTCTTAATGCACAAGACACGGTGTGTTAGGAAAGATGGTTGTTTTCATCCTTTCTGTAATCTCTGTTATGTTGTAATCAGTACGTTGCAGAGAGAGGTGAAATGTTGTTCTTGCAGAAACAACATATCATTTGTACAAGCTAGGTATAGATAAGGTGCATGTACTTGAGCAGTCCTTAGCCCCTGTGTTTTCACTGTTAAGGGGGAATTTTGTTTCTGCTCTGTCTTCTTCAGGTACCTCTTTTTCTGATGTTTCTAGTGTTGCTTCATTATGTATTCTTGGGGAAATCCATCAGTTCTGCTTTTAATTCTGCTCACTCAGTCCCTGCTCGGGCAAACAGCAGCAAAAGACCATTAAAATGGTGGTCTTGTCCCCCGTTCAGACGGTATTTTATCCTCTCCTCGTGGTTTCTCAGCGATGTTTCTGTCCCATTTCATGGCCGATGGAGCACGGTGTGCCTCGGCAGTTGCAGTGCCTCCGGCAATGTCACTGTCAGATGATGGAGGAAAAGGTACAGAAGCTCAAGAGGCTTCGTGCATCACCATCTGCTAGGATGTTACGGCCTTTCAGCGCAGCTCAGGGTTTCTTCCAGGAACTGGCTGAACCGATGGGCCCGACTGACTTCCACTACCCGTGTTGCAGTTACGTACCACCGAGGAGGCAAAACTGCACCACCGCATGATGGTGTGGTTTCAGCAGAGGAGCAGGACATTGTGGGCACCACGTGTGGGTAACCTTCCTATCTCTGTAGCATAGACGTACCTCAGGTTCTCTTTCACACAAATGAGATGCCATGACGTGCAGTGCCTGGGCACTGACAGGTCCAGCAAGTGTATTTCTGGGGAGAATGAAAATTACCTTCTTTTGACTCCTCAGATGTCTCTGGATGACATTACTTGTTCCTCTGCATCTTCCATCTACCTAGCATTTCAGTGCTATGGTAGGTTACTTCTCTCCACATTTTTGGTCTGTTTTTTTTTTTTTTTCTATCTCTTAGAAAAAGATACAGAAATTATGAGAGGAAGGAGCTTCCTGAATCCTGCCTAGAACATGTTCCTTTAGGACTTTTAAAAGTGCAGTGTAAGATTATTGATGCTGAAGATAGTGTTTATGAAATACACTCGATGGAGGGGCCTTACAAAGGGAGATCTGCAAAATACCCACTGAATGGGTGCAACCCTGAGTTCAAGGTCCGCATGTTGGGCTTTTTATCTGACCCGTGCCTGAAATGGAAGGGTTGTCCTTTGAGGTGAGATTTCATTCCCTTTCTATACTTACTGAAGTCGTCTGTGGAAGAATTTGCCCATTTATCTGAAATGTGGTGTTCGTAATGTTAAACACTGTGGTGCTAGCTGGAGCTCTACTGATTTCATTATTTCATTTTGCACAGGCCACTACACAGCCAGGATGTCAGTTTTTGCCACAGAGGATTTAAGTGAGATACCAGTAAAGATTTTTTTTAAAGCTTTTGATCCTAGCCAGCTTTTTGAAAATGTACATTTTTCTGTCCATGCCTTCCCAAGCCACACAGTACAGGTTTTGCATTAATTTGCTTAAATTGATGAGTTTCAACCAGGAGTTGAAAATGGGAGTTTTCTAAAGTATAAAGTGAAATAAAGGGAATTATTTAAACCTGGATTTGTTTAGAAAGCATTCTGAAGTGGTTTGGGTCTACATTTCAGCAACGTTCCGCTTCTCTTTAGCAAGGCAACGCGAATCTTTATTTTAAGCAGCCTTCAAATTCTGAGAATGGGGCACCCTGAGAATGGCCACCAGAATTCAGCTCAGCATGGTGGAAGACGAATATCCAATTGTAGAGATAAAGCAGAAATTTTTAGGTTTTAAAATGTTGAATTTCAAGCACATTGTTTAACTGCCAGTAAATAGTGCTGTAGTAAAGAGGTTTTGGTGGGGATCCTGCCAGGACTGGAGATTTGATTGATGCAGGTTTGACAGCGCACATACATTTTATGTTCTGTTGCAGAAATACGGATTTCAACAGCTTATGGCTAAAGACTGGTAGTAATCTGCCATTGTCTGCTAAAAATAATTTTATACAAAGGCAGTGTCAGATATCTCTGCACTTTTTTGTGCTGTTGGAGAATTGTTTCCCAACGTAGCATCATCTTTTTTTTTGCTGAAAAAGCAACCTAAGCTTTAATACTGACATTACAATATTTGTGTTTAATAAAATAAAAAACATACTTATCCAGAGGAGTTTCTTATATCTAAAAATAAATCCTTACTTTCCCATCTTCCTTCAAACTCCTTTAAATTTCAAAGATTATGAACTTTAAATTTTAGAGTTAACTTCTAAGCCTTGGCAGTTCAGTCGTCATGCTCATCATCGCCTTGGAGTACTTTCAGGTCACCCCTTGGAGTCTGTCAGCACCTCTCCTTGGCCTGTAGGAAGTGGAGGTATTGAGTGCACGGTGTCTCTGCCCTCTGCAGCTGCCTCTGATGTGCTCCTCGCGTGAATAATGGGGTCTGAGGAGTAAAAAACAGGAATCAGAAAGAGGGTGTTCTTATAGAAAAGGTGCTGTGTCCATTCTGCTGAGTACACGCAGTGGCTGAATCTCCCGAAGCATCCAGAGCCACCTGAGGATTTGAATCAGCAAACCAGGGCCAGCAGAGGCACGGGGCTTGGTGTGGAAGCTGGTGGTCTTCAAAGTGTGTTTTATGGACAGTTTGGTGGCAGTCTGCGAGAAGTTTCTCATGCTCGCGTGATATTTTTCAAATTTGTATGTTGTGTATTATAGCTATGTCCTATATACTATTATAATTGTATTTCCACGGATGGCTATATTTGACACTTATCTTTTCCTCCGTGACAAAGGCTAATAGTGATTTTTTTGGCTTTCTTCTGACAAAAGACCAGGAAACACAGTTAATTGCAAGGGTGAGGTATCAAGCAGCACCGAATGACACAGCAGAAGGAGTGTGTGTGTGGAGCATGCATGTGGGGGGGAGTATGGAAAGGCAGAGAAACCATGGAGGCGTGGGGAAAAATGACATTTCACAGAAAATGAATGGAGAGGAGAAAAAAAAAGAGTTAATTAAAATATTAAAAAGCAAAGGAAATAAAATACTAGCAAAATATAAAAACAGAAGTCTGGCGAGGAGTAGAATTCGAAGATGAATGGGGAAAAAAGGCAAGCAATAGCTTAGGCCATGGAGCAGGGGAGATTTAAATCTGAAAGTAAAAACAAACAAACAATAATAATAAAAAAGTTTATCTGGTAAATTGTGGTGGTTTTGATGGATAATGTACTCAATTTAGAAGATGAACACAGAACAGGAGAGTATGGACAGGGAGAAAACGGGTTAGGGAGGGGGTAAAGGGCCGAGGATGAGGAAACATACTTTTTTTGTCTGCATGGTTTTTGCTTGTCCCTCTTCTGTTCCTGCATTCTCTTTGCATAAGCACATACACTTACAGAAATAGCTGTCATCTAATTCAGCACTTGCAAATTCAGAAGACAACATTATGTCTTATACCACAATTTCTTTCTGTAACAAATAACTGAGATAACTACCTGATGCCTGGAAGCAAGTATGGGCGTGTTCGTGGATATTCCTCTATTTGCTTCTAACACTGAAATTCTCTTACTACATGCACATAGTACCATAAATTACTGTGTAACCTGAACAGTAATTCTGTTAGGAAACCTTATTTACAAGACTAAATACGTAGAAAAGTGAAAGACTGAGCTTCTAGTGAGAGAAGAAAGGAGCTTGAGGCTAACAACACTTACTAATGAAAAAGTAACATCCTCTGCACTTGACAGCACTGAAATTAAGGGATAAAATTAAGCCTTACGTTTCTTGGTAGTCATTTAGTACACATTGTTAAAACATTAGGCTTGTGTATAAATCACAGCATAGCTGTGCATCACAACTAGCTGGGCTCAGGTATAGAAACCATCCCTTTCTCTCCTTCCTCCACTAAGTCGATAGCCGCTACGTCTCTCTGTTAATTCAGCTGGACAGCCTTAGAATGGACCCAGCACCCTATTGCCAGCCATGTAAAGATTGCAGAGCAGGTGTCCTGTGGATGTGGATGCTCAGCCCGTAAAACGCTGCCCTCAGCCTTGCCTCCAAGCAGCAGAGGAGCCCTGTAGAAAGGAGCTGGGAGGCAATTAAAACATCTGAGTCCCATGGGCCTGCTCTACTGCTGCAGGAGCATCCGAGCACAGCATCGTGTAAGGCATTCGTTAAAAACTGGGGTCTTGTCAGCTAATTTCAGTATTCCCCCCCCCTTTTTTTAAATCAAAATTCAATATATGCAGTCAGGTCACCATTTTTGGTCAGGCATTATGTCAAGATGCCTCTGTCTTGTGTCTGTCATGCAGTTCTTGGGCTATTGACAAGAATGAGATTAAGCACTGTGTGATGTTGCGTAACCTTGTGTCCACTCCATTAGGGCAGAGCTCAGCTAAATACAGTCAAAACCAATTATTACTTATCTATGTTGTAGGATTATTTTCAAGTGATAGTGAGCTGCTTAATTTTTTTTCAAGGCAAAATAATTGAAATAGTTATTTCATTCCAGGCAAACGTGATCAGAAGTATCTTAATAGCAGTCCAAGCTGTTGGTGAGTCATTTCGTGTTTCTCAGGTCAGTGTATTTTGATGTGTGAGAGCAGAAACATAAATCTATTTTTGCCACAGTTTGGCATTCCTGAATTCCTCGTTTTAAAGGCTTAATATCTTGTTGAAGACCAGTATAATACGAGTGAGACGGAATGGATATCAGCATTGAAGGAGCCAGGAAGAAAGAATTGTGCCAGATAAAGACACCTTCTGGCTGTCCAAGGCATTTGGTTATTTTGGGTGGCTAATTCCTTTCTTCACAGAATGCTTCTGTCCTCTCATTGGTGCAATGTTCGTTTGTTTGGTTTTTATTATTATTTTATTTCATGGGGAATAATAAATTGTTAGTAATGTAATAGGGGATGGCGAGTTGGGAGCGGACTGGTCCGATTCAGATTTTGGTGTCAGGGAGGAGGAAGCTGCTCTTCCTGACGTGTGTGGGCCTGGGGCTAGCAGCAGCATAGGACAATCGTTTAAGCAGCTCTCCACTGATGAGTCAGTGCATAACGTACTGGAATGTGGTGAGTATTGCAGATTCTGCATGGCAATTTTGCATAATTTGTCTGCTCCAGCCTGACAGTGATAACATAGAATCAAAGAACTGGTGGGGACCTTGAGGGGTTGTTTGGGCCATCGCCTGGTCCCCAGGCAGGTTTACCTGTGCCTGTGTCATTTCTGACAGCCTCTCTCCAACCTGTTCCAAATACCCCATAGTGGTGGAGGTTCCGCAGTCTGCCCTGGCTGTCAGAGGCACTATTTTGTTACCTTGCTTATTGGAAAGTCTAGCCTAATGCTTACTCTGAGTCTTGCGGTTATTCAAACCTGATATTCCTTTTCCTCTCCATTGAGAAATACTAAGAAAAGTTTGTTCTGCTCCTCTTTACAGAAGCCCTTCGTGTATTTCAAGTGTTTCAGTTTCTGCCCTTAATCTTTTCTTCTCTAAACAAACCATCCTGTCCCTCCTAACCTTTCCACATGCATCATGTTTCCTACACCCCTAGTCATTCCCATGTGCTCCGCCAGACTCCCTCCAGCCTTTCCTGAAGAGTGCCAGAAGCTGGACACGTAGTTCTGGCACAGCTCTTTCTAACCGAGCAGAGATTTAACTTTGTGTTTCTTCCAGGTCGTGTTCCTATTTATACAGCTCAGTAAGGTGTTTGCATCTCACACCGGCATGACACTGACTCACATCCATCTCATGACTTGCTATAATCCAGCAGACTTTTAATAGGTCGCTGCTACGTGGGTGGGTATTTATTCATTAGGACCACTGAATAAGCGACGCAGGTAGGAGGTCAGGTACAGTCAGGGAATCACCGAAACACTGAAGTTGTGCTGTAATAAGCAAAATTAGAAACTTTTCAACTGGAGGGGGTTTGTTTCATTAATATCAAATAGATAACCTCCTTTCCTTCGTTCTCTGAACAAAAATGGAAATATGTTGCTCAATGTGGTAACACTAGAAGTACCATTACACATTCAGGGAACATCTAGGCAGTGATGGGGTTTCCTTCTGGAGGTATGGTTTTGACAATATATTTGGGAGAGCCATATTAAGTCATTATTTAGTTCACATTAGAAATCAAGGAATAAATGAAATGTGAAGAAGTGTCTGGAGTTCAAACTTACTCTGCTCTCATGATTTGCGTTTGTTGCTAATGTAGATATAAAGCTCCCTATCATTGTGCTCCCTCATTCTTTTGTCTTCAGTGAGGGCTGTTTTGTATATTCTTGGATTCAACAGCAGCATGAGTTGATGGAAATCTATCCTTTCATTTGGATAAAAGTTTCTTATAGCTTCATCCAGCATCTCCAGAGATGTTTTGGCTTACCAGAAATGTGTTCTAACAAAAGCAGAGATTGTCTTGTAGTAAAATAATACTGTAGTCAGGTTGGAAGCATCACCCTTGCTGCAGACATTCATAGTATTTTGAGCTTGCCACTTTCTCTAGGTTCTTCATTCCTTTGGAAAGCTGACTTTGGATTTCTAGGTATTTCTATGTGTCATCTGTGAAAAGGGTAATGTTACACTTTGTTGTTTTGGTTTTCTCAGGCTAAACCAGAGATAGATTAGTCAAAATTACATTTATAATAGCAACGGTCCCCGCGATACACATTCCACATGTACCTCTTAAATCTGATCAGAAATAAGATAGTCAAATATGAACTCAGTGAAAATTCTTTGCACTAGAACAGCAAAAAAAAAATCTTCAGACCCTTTAAGTAAATATTGATTTGTTTGTTCTTGGTCTTGCAGAGCTGAATCAGTCATGAGTGTGCTTATGCCAGGCTGCTGTTCTCATACATACACGTTTTTGATAATGCCAGCAAAAATGTCTGGGAATAATGCTTATGTACTTGTACAAATGCAGAAGACAAAATGTGATAGTGTCATGATAGGAATGCGTTCATATTTTGTTCTCCAGGAACTACAGAACTGTTAGCTTATTTTGGTAAACAAATATTGTGAGGTAATTGTTAACAAAAAACAACACAGGTATGCTGATTCAACTCAGAGTTGAATCTGAAGGTCTCTGTGGGGGTAAAATCCTCCCAGCTGACTAACAGTGTAATGACATTACACTGGTTACATCTGTGCTGGTGCAGCCTCACCTCGAGTACTGTGTGCAGTTCTGGGCACCACAGTACAAAAAGGGTGTAAAACTGTTGGAGAGTCTCCAGAGGAGGGCGATGAAGATGGTGAAGGGCCTGGAGGGGAAGACATATGAGTAGCGGATGCGGTCACTTGGCCTGTTCAGCCTGGAAAAAGAGGAGGCAGAGGGGAGACCTCATCGCGGCCTACAGCTTCCTCATGAGGGGGAGTGGAGGGGAAGGCGCCGATCTATTCTCTTTAGTCACCAGTGATAGGACCCAAGGGAATGGTGTCAAGCTGCAACAGGGGAGGTTTAGGCTAGACATCAGGAAGAGGTTCTTCACTGAGAGGGTGGTCGCACACTGGAACAGGCTCCCCAGGGATGTAGTCACTGCACCAAGCCTGTTGGAGTTTAAGAAGTGTTTGGACTGTGTGCTTAGTCATATGGTCTGAATTTTGGGTTGACCTTTGTGGTGCCAGAAAAATTCAGTGTTAAATATAAATTGCAGTCGTTCCTGCTCCCTTTCCCTCCTTCCCCAGTACCAGGTTCTCAGCGCTATTGCACCTCCTCAGACTTCCTCTGGTACCTTGGATGGGCAAAGCCTTGCAGTTTCTTCAGTCATGTCCAATCCCCTGCAGCTATCAGCAGGGAAGATCCCACGTGAAGTCCAGAAAGGTCAAAAAGAGCCATTCAGCACCACACGCTGCCACACAGCCTTTAATACCAGTTGCATCCCTCCTTGTCAATCTCAGCTATATGAAGGAAAAGCAAACTCTTCTGCCAGCAGCTAAGTATTAAGGTTGACAAAATTATTATCGGCTCTTCCAGGTAATTGAGCAGAAATAGCTGGCCAGGCCGTCCTCTCTCATGTCACACAGTTACTCTATAGAGCTGCAGAGAATAATCATGTAAAACGGCAAATCTGGTGGCAGAGAAGCATGGCACTGAGCGCTCCCAGGGCAACAATCACACAGTGTAGCCTGTGGCATGAGATAACAGTGAGTGCCATTAGTTAATTATGCATCGCTTTGAGATCTTCAAATGCAAGGTAACAGCTAAGTGCAGGGAATGCTTGTTAATTACTGTTGGCGGTGGAATGGTTTACCTTACGGCTGCTATTCCTCACCCTCTTTTCCTGGTGAAGTTTGAACCACGTCCACGTCTTCTGGCACAGCAGAGTCTTCCTCCCAGAGTGTGCAGTACATGCAGTCACAACGGAGAAGAAGTTGCACAAAGGCAAGATTGGTAACATTTCCTAATTTTATTACAGCGTCAAATGGCGATCTTTTAACAAGGAGAAAAGTGCATATGGTGATCTCATTACTTCCCAACTTAGCCAGGTTTTTGAAGAGCATGGTATTCCACACTTCCTCAGAGTAATCCCATGACCCTCACTCTGCCCTTCAAGCGCAGCAGTATTGAATTAGAAGCGATTGGCTGCATCTGATGTACGACCTGAATTGTATTTGGATTTGTGGGTGTATTGCCAGGCAATGCCACTGGAAGCTCTTAGGCTACTGTCTTTGCTTCAGAACTGTCTTGTCGATGTGCCTGGAAAAATCTGGGAGCCAGCACGGAGATCACCAGGGCTTTTACTACCTCAGTCAGCTTCTACGGTCTGAGAGCAGGGCAAAATTGAGATGACTCAGAGGACTTGATGACCTTCATCTGGTTTTCCTCCGTTACATTGTCAGCATTCTTCTTGTAGTTTCAGCTGATACTTCTGCTCAGCGGCTTACTGGCATGGCACAAATTGCGGATCATCACAGAAAGTAGAAGTGGCGTGAGGCCAGTGTGGAGTTCTCTAGAATTACCTTTGCTTGAAAGCAGTGCTGATGCTGCTCTGAAGCGATCCATTTATGCTTCAATTAGCCTGTGAATTATCTTATTGTGTGCTTTAACTCATTTAACTCATTTAACTAATTTTGCAGGTAGCAGTATTGTTTCTCAACAGCAAATATTTAGGCATACTTCTAGATGTCGCATGCCTCATAAATATCTACATAATAGGACTACGCATGTAAAGCAGCATGACTCAGAAGAATAAAAAGGTATTGTGAGACAAACAAGATCTCTTGTTGTAAATAACAGAATTATAAAATTAGTGGCTGATGAAAGAGCAGTAACCAATACCCTGTTTGCATTTGAATAAAGGTTTTGATACAGTGTCAAATATAATCTTCCTTGAAAACTTAATGTATGCTGACTTGGATGGGGACATTGAAAATTTGGAATTGGCTGAAAGACCACAAGCAAAGCTAATCATAAATGCTAATAAAAGGCTGATGTGGGAGCCAGCCTTATGTATTATCTTCATTAATGATCCAGAAGAGGCAGCTTATTGGATAAGAATTGCCTTGGCTTCTGAACTGAGAAGTGCCAAATACTGTATCCAGGAAGAAGGAAGGTATGAAAACAGTTCAAGAGATTTAAAAAATGAGCTAAAATGTTTATTTTTAGCAGTACAAGTACTCGTATCTGGGGAGAATTATCTGTAATACTTATCCTCTCTGCTAGGAAGAAACTGAGATTCAAGTAAGCTGAACATGACGGGCCTTGAGTTACTCGTGCACTCGGTTGAAGTGGTTGTGTTGGCATACTGTCTGCACGTCTGTCACATCTCCGTTTGTACATCTTGATGCAACTGCGTAGCACTTCAATGTAAATCAACATCACGCTTCTTTGCATTTATTCTGTGTGGAAATGAACAATTAATACAGGTGAAAAATCCTAACCAGCCCTAGCAGGGGTGAAGGCAGTATAGCATCAGGACAGCCAGTGAAATTTTGGACTGCCCACACAGGTGTACCACCCAACAGAGACATTATGGATTCGCTCCTCGTGATTCTTCAGGCCTTCCCATTGCCTAAAACCCACTCTGGATGCCAAGACCCAAAAGTTCTGTAGTCAGAACTTTCCCCTGCTGCTGAATAGGGCTGGATGTGCTTAAATGTGCAAGGCACCCACTTTACGTGCTTAAACTCTCCTGGACATCTTTTGATAGGCACACAAATCCCAAGTGCTGCACTGAGGGGCACTTCAGCCCTGACAGAATTTATCAGCCACTGTGTCACTGACAGTCCGTGCAGCTCCAGTACTGATTTATAATGCTCTCTTTTCTCCACGGTGTTAATGCAGCAGCTTCCAGTTGCCCTCGCACAACAGTGGCATTGTGCACTCCGTCTCCCCTGCTGTAACTCTCCTCTACATCCTCCAAAGGAGGCTGTTGGGCTGCAGCCCTGAACAGCAGCTGGGACACACGTCCCACCTAGCTTCTGTCTCCTCGTTGCAGTGTCTCCCAGGTTGCAGGAGGTGCTCTTCCCACAGAAACCCAGGTAGGGTCTGGCCTGGTGTGGAGTAAAAGCAAACCAAGCATCTTATCTTTTCCCACTAGCAAGGGCAGGATGCAGTCACCTCTTATCACCCGTACAGGTTTTAAGACCAAATTGGACTCTGAGCAAATCAGTCTGACTGGAACCTGTAGTCTCTTGTGTGGAGTAACCTTGAGATTTCATCACTAACTTCAGATTCACATCCCTTCTTTTTCTGACACTGCATGATTTGAAGCTGACACCTCTAAGCTGAGTGTGCTGATTGCTAGAACAACTATCCCTTATTGCAGCTTTGATTGAAATTACTTATCTAAAGTAGCCAGATGCTCTTTTCGGCAGTGCGTCTTGGGAAATGCCCCGAACTCCAGCTTCCAAAGTCATTCTGTGTCCCAGTCACCCAAACTGTAAGCGCAGAGAGAAAGAGACTGTTTCTGCACGGCAGAGGCACACTAGTTGCAGAAGAGCTTTGAGCAACAGTTTGCAAACTGTTTTACGTACAGCACAACATGGACATTGTCCAAACAGTCAAATGCTTCCTTTTGCTTGCAGTGAAGAGCTGGCAACATTATCATGGGAGTACACAAACGTTTTTTTTCCTCTTCAGGATTTTTTTCCAGCGATCCATCTGGTTTGATGTCTTGTACCAGTACTTGGTGGCTCAGAGTAGATGAATCACTGCGGAAGGCACTTTTGAAATATGTTGCCTGTAGCATTACTAACCTGCATTTTTCCAGAACTGGCTTTATGCTCTGAAGCACAAGGGTTTACCTTTCTTTTAACATTGTTGTGTTGAGTTCTGAGAGTTAATTCCATGAACTAGCCCTGTAACATCTACCAGGCCTAAATGTTCTTACAATGTAAGACTGCATTATTGGAAAGTGATAAAACATTTATTTAAACAATATTCCAAAGAACTGTCATTGAATTCAGTCAGAAGTGTGGGGCATTCCTTGCAGATAACCTACAAATCTGCTTAAAAAAATTATCCCCTTAGTTACAGAGCAATTCAGCGAGTTTGTTAAAACTCCACAGTGCAAATGGACTCAGCCAAATTAGGCAGGAATAAATTCCCTAGCTTATTTGAATCTTAGGGGAACAGAGAAATATTTTGCCTTTTAATTTGCTGGTTTTCATAAGCTATAATTTTTTTTTTCGTACGTTGCAAGATAAAATAATGTCTTGTGTTCTTTATCACATTAATTACCTCCTGTCCAGAAAATGAACTGCAGCCTTTTGAGCTTCACTTCTTAGGAGAATCTCTTATTTGTCTCTAAAATATGTTTCTGCTTGATACCTATACATACATATTTTGATAGTGAGAGAACAGACATGGAAAAATACCAGGAGAAAGAACAGAGCGGTGGCTGATAAAGTAGCTTTTAAATTACTGTTTCAGTATTACTCCCATGCATCCTAACAGTTTTTGTTTGCTTTTTACAGTGATGCAGTACACTTAGGAGAGATTTTCACCAGGCAGTTCACAGCACTATGGAAACTGTCACATAGAGCTTCAGACCTACTCTTCCGTGACTGTAAGAATTTTTAGGTCAAGGACTCCTCTAAGGTATTAAACTGTTACCACTGTGCAGGTATTATGCAGCCACTACCATGGCGTTTCATGCATCCATACAGAGCATCTTAATATGTAAAACCAAGCTTTCATTTGGTTTAAATGAAAAATAAAATGAAATTGAAAGCATTGCAGTTGGGAGCCTTTAACTGTGGCTGCAACCGTGTTCTCTTTCTTGAACCTTAATTTGAAACAGATGAAAAAAATAACATTATTGTACTCTTCTGTGCTTTTGTAGATCACCTCTGTAAATTTAGCACAGTAACAAGCCATAAAGTCTTCTATGGGTAGTTTGCCAAATGCTACCACCTGTAGCAGAATTCATTAGCAATGAGCGCTATTGGTTGTGAGTCGGGAGCAAAATAATTAGTGTTTTGGTTGGGCCAGAAGAGTGTGAAATGGAGTGCTCTGCTGTAGTAGCTCTGCCCTCTGAGCTACTAGCCTCTCCTGGGATATTTTTTTTTTTTTTTGAGGGGAGGAAATTCTGCCATGAGAAGTTGAGGAGGCCGATCTGTTTCTTTCTCCATTCACTAAGCCTGTGGATTAAGTATGTTCACTGCTATAGAAGGGGGAGACCCAAACATTTGGAAAGCAAGCCTAAAGGCGTTGGAGGTAGATTAGGAATTGATCCTTGGGGAAGGTAAGAGGACTACATGAAGATGAAAGGTAAGGAATTCGGTGCCTTTGACATAAAGAGAAAAAAACATTAGGCTGCATTGATAGTGTGAAGCCTCCGTCTTCCTGTGTTTTAAATGTACCCACCATTTTATTGAGTTGCAACCATGTAAACAAAGCTAAACAAAACAAGGAGGAAGACAAAAAAGACAAAAGGAGGAAAAAGTAATTTGTAATATCCAGCAGCATACTTCATAAATAACTGGATGTGCAGTTGCTTACTTGTAATATTTGATTAGTTGAAAAGTGATAAAATGTTTTTGACAGGTATACTTCAGACCCAATCCTATAGTCTTACAGAAGAAAATTCCCCCTGCAAAACAGTGGAAATTTGACCTTTGCACTACAATCATAGCTGCATCTGCAAACCAAGACCTAACATAACAGTTCAAACGGCAAATAAATTCCTGTTGCTGAACTGAATATTGAATGAGATGAGATAATGTCTGGTACAGGTATCCTTTTTGCTGCTGGGTATAGAAGCTGCAATCTTACATTTTACTGCTAGGTTTTTAGCTCCTTAAAAAAAGTATTTGCAGTAGCTTTACAGCAAGAGTGTAAGGCTCTGCCTCAACAGAAATTGCAAACCATTTCTTGGAATTCTAGCTGCAGTGGGGTGGTGACTCATGCCAGAGCAGAAGTTCTTACGCTTCTTTCATTTAGATAAGGAAGAAGGTATATTGTCCTGCCTGTCAGAGGAAACAGTCTCCTTGAGAATATTTGACACAACGTCAAGCTCTTCCAGTAGTTCCAGAGAGCGCTGCTCTTTGTACATATGGCTTTAGTCAATAGAGGCATAGCTGGTACACAGCCTTGAATTGAAGAAAAAGTATCAAAAAGATAAATATTTTTATTGCATATAAGTCACACATTCCACATTGGTGTAGAACAATGAACAAGAATGCCTAGTAACTGCCTAGTAATTTCCCACCAAACTGCCGAAAAGGAGAGTAGTCCTTGAAGCACTAAGTATTTGCTCAGCTCTATTTGTTGGGTTTCTCTGTTCGCCTTCTGCCAGCAAGGTCAGCATTTTACTCTGTCAAATAAGCCATATTCCTGTAGTCTCAGTCTTTAAAGGCTGCCTCAGGCAAAATTATTATCATTCTCAATAAACTGTGAGCCTGCCCGGTGGTTTTGTTGGTAAGACATGGAACAACAATACTTTACTTTAGAAGATTAATTATATTGCATAGAAAGTCTGGTGTATTGACCTGGTTACTAATTGAATTATTGGACTCCATTCCTGGGGGTCATGAAATTACTCAATTTTTCCGACTGTGTTAGATAATGGGTGAACTGGAAAAACCTCCAGCACTTCTTGCCAAGAGCAACGCCCTCCATTCAGCTCCGTGAGGACTTTGATATTAAAAGCAGAATGAATGACCTAATAGGTGAAATGACTTTGGCAAAATGGAAAAAAAAAAAAAAAAAGATACTGAAAAACCTCTTTTCCATTACCCTGGGTGGTTAAGATGACCGTATTGCCTATGATGAATTGAACTATGAACATCTTCTGAAAGATTGTCAAGGAACTATCAGTCTTTCTCTGTCCCCATCTTGTAGTTTTTATTTATTTCATTACATAGTTTCTTCCAGTGTAATCTTTTGTTTTCATTCCTCTTTCCAGCAATCTCACAAGAGCAATGAAATCACTGTTGTTGAAATTAGTGAAGCTTAAATGATGTGTACAGCTGCAGCATGAAAATAATATTTATGGTAACCGGGAAATAGGTATGTGTTTGTGCAACTATACAGGTTCTGTACAGTAACTTGGGCACAGAGATACTTTGGTGAAGGGTGCAGTAGAAAAACATTAAACCCTTTAAATATGCTATATGTAAACTTGTGACCATGGACCGGTACCGCACTGAATTTGTGTGTAGAGCACCCTCTTCAGAAACAGCTAGTTAACACAGGCTGTGGGCTGTTGAGCTCTGAATTCACTCTTTTCTCTTCCTCTGCCTCTCTCTGTACCCTTTTACCCTCTCTCCCAGGACAAGCTATGCCAACCAGTCTCGGTTTTGTGGTACCTTCTGCGATGTAGCACCCTGCTGGCCCTTCCCAGCAGAGATGAAGAGTACTGGAGCACACCAGCCACAGAGCGCATAGCCTCCACAGGGACAGGACACTGCAGTAGTAAAGTTGAGTTGAGCCAGGTGTAGGAAGTGATTCACAACACTGTGGTCTCTCTTCTGTGGTCTTCTTAACCAAATACCAGTTTGAAGGAACTTCACACATAACTTACTATTTTCTCATAGAAAACTAGATTTCCCTATTAAATTTATCAGAGTTTAAATTTTGGTGGTGAGCTGGAAGTGTCCTCATTTCCTCTTTCCCCTTGCAGAATCTTCTACAGTGCCTGATTTAACGTCTAGATTTAGTGGCACCTTCAAAATTAACTATGTCTTCATGTACTTGTCACTGGTCCAATGCATAATTGCAAGAGGTCCTAGTATGAACATTTCTCTTTGCTCATTTATATTCCTCAGAAGTAAAAACTTTACATTTTATTAGATGGGTTACCTGTAAGATGCTGAGTGATCTCTTTTCCAGAGAAATGAAGGAATGAAGGCCTTCTGCTCTTTCTGGAGACCTTCAGGACATCTTAAAATATGGCCTATCAACTTCCTTTGGTTTCTGTTGTGTAGAGGTCTAAGCTTAGGTCAACTTCCCAGTGAAAAGTATTAACCTTTACGGAGTGTGTTGAGATGACTTTGTCCATCTCATGTTGACATGCAGACATGTGCCAACACTAACAAATGATTTTCCAATGAGAGGTATGCCTGAGTTGCTGCAGCAAATGGGAGCACCTGATTAAATTGGACTTGCATCGCTTCTGAGAGCAGACGAGGCGCTGCCAAGGTTACTGCGGTGTCTGGGGAGGCTCTCTCATCCGTGTTACAAAGCTCTAATCTTTTGGAAAGGCTGTTTCATGAATCCTGTCTCCTGCTGCTCTGGAGCTGGAAGCTCAGGCAGCGTTCTTGTGTCTCGGCACAGGTTACATGCAGCAGCCAACTCAAGCACCAGGACAGCTCTGCTTCTACACAAAGTATCTGTGGAACAGATGAAGGCACGGGTTGACTTCCAATGAACCAGCAGACCCACTGCTAAGAGGAAGTGAGCTGATCCAAAATACATGGGTAGAGCAGATGTTCCTTGCTTAGCCTTGTTAAAAATGGGATAGGATCCTGGGGCAGCACAGCTACAACACACTGGGTAGCTTGTTCTTCAAACCTGAGTGCAAGGCACCCAGCTTGGAAGATGTTTATACTCATAATGCATAATTGTCAGGAACACTTAACTTGAGCGTGGCATAGATCCCCCATCAGGATATGACAGCTTGGTGCTGTAGTTCTGGCATGTGTTAGCTACAGGACTCATGTACGGATGTGCTTTCTGACTGAGGCTAAACACAGCACAATTTCACCTGTATGTTGCCAAAAGTTTAGGCAGAATTGTGTAATGTATGAAGAAGCCTCTCCAAGCAATGCTAAGATTGCTTCTCAGTTAATATGCAAGTCTTAGGTTTGCACAGGTTTAAACATTCTCTTTAATTCATGCTCTGAAATTCAGGTTCAATTCTAGGGACAGGTGCTTAAAATGAAGTTGCTGTCTCTGTGCTCTCTGGTAACTCTAACCCTCCACTAGGCAGGGCAGGACATGCATCGGATGTGGCGCCTAACCTCTCAGCAGACAGGCTGATGCCTGCTCAGTTGTGTTGGTTAGCTGAACTACTCAGAAATCTGCTTCATGGCATCCTTCCTGCTTCACTTCTCCAGCAACAGAGAGCTGGGTGCTGTGCTTCCCCGGTGCCTTCAAGTGAAGATGGTGTCGGGAACCTTCTGTTTCCTTCTCAGGATCTAGGAGAGCTGTGTTGGGAGCAGCGAGCTGTATCCAGCCAGCCGCCAGTGCATTTGAGTGAGAGATGCTGGGGTCTGTCATGAATTGAGGAGGAGACAGGAAAGAGGAACAGGGCATAACCAGAGAAATTGACACTTTCCTTCTCATTTCACTGACCCAGGATAGGGAGAGCTTGAGGAAAGGCTGGTTGCTGTTTTAACTTGAATCCCTCGATTGCTCACCTTGAGACACAATGAGTAACGATGCTCATTGCATTTGGCCAGCTCTGTAGCAGCACCAGCTGCTCCCAGGCAGCCTGCTAGCTGCAATAACAGCAGTGCTTCATCCTGTTTTGCAACACTTCATTTGCAGCCATGTCTGAATTTTTCCTTTTCTAAAGGAGAGGTTTAATTGCAAAATTTGATAATTTTATTGCTATACAGTCCTGACAAGTGAGACCTGTGGAAATTTGTCTACACTGTTAGCAATAATAAAAGTGCTGTGTTGTCTTTTTTGCCAATAATGTATTTCATCAGGAGTAAATGCACCCTTCTGTTTCTGTTGAAGTCATGATTAGTGACCCCCAAAACAGGATTGGACTGACGTTGTTGTTTCCATGCTGCTGAGGAAAAGAAAGGGACTCAAAGAATTGAAAATTGTCATGTTAAAAATAAGCAGCGATGGGATCTATAGGGGAGTCTGTTTAACTCAGGATTAGTTGTTAGTAGTTGTGCTGCATCTACACATACAGTCCTGCAGTTGTGTTAACATGAGAAATTTGGGAAAGTACGCTCTCTAGAAAGTACTTCTGATAAATGATGTTACAGCATGAAACGCGCTGCATTAGCAACAGTATCATTAGTATATCAGGAACTAATTCATCAAAAAAATGTTTTCAGGAGATTTAAAAAAAACGTTTTTTAGTGTACTTGGCAGTGTTTGCAGGGAACACAGCCAGCTGTAGAGCTGGAGCTGGGCTTCCCACATCAGTCAATCTGTAATAACACTACGGAGAGGCAGCTCCCTGTGTCTTCGTGCCCGCTACTCTTTCATGGCTTCAGGTGTTAACATCATCTGAAAGAAAAAATTGCCTGTGACACTGCATGGAAAGGTCCCTGAACAATCCCAAGCCCTGTCTTTGGTAGAAAAAGATCAAGCTCAGGAAGTGAACTTAGACATCACTCAGTGCAGTAAGGTGCCATTGATCTACAGGGATGGCTCCCGCACCTTTCTGCTTGAGTCAGCTGAAAAGAAATGTATCTGGACAGCATTTTTCAGTATCATAAGTAATTCACAAGCTCCCTCTGCTGGGCTTCCAAAATAGGAGACTAGTGGCAAAGCTCCTGTTAGGTTTTTAGGCTGACCCAATTCTTTCAGCTTATTTTTGACACTTTTTGTGGCATACGAAGAAACATATGATCAAATTCATGTACATGGCTTTTTAGAAGTGTCACAGAGGTCTGATGGGCTACGTACATGCTCAAAAAAAATTACATGCGTAGAAGAATCTAGTGGAAGGTTTCCCTGCCCATTTGGGGGGAATTAGGTGATCTTTAAGGCCCCTTCCAACCCAAACCATTCTGTGATTCTTTGAATAAGGCTTCTTCCATAATAGTGTAAGGGTACAAGTTCCCTCCTAAAAGTACCAGTGCATCTATAAGCACATAAGGATGCTTAGCATTCAGTAATGCCTACTATGACATACATACAAGAAAGAGCTCAAAGAAAATAGAGATCCAAGAATTTAAAGTTTACAGCCATCAAATATATTCAATACCATATGCAGTTATATGCAGTAGTTGTTCCAAAGGGCAAATCATGAGCCAAGGGGTTTGTACCAAGCATTCCGAAGAATGACGAGGCGCTGAAAATGTTATTATAATCAGCAGCAATGAAAAGCTAGTTCTCCTGCTTCTTTCTGCCTAATCCCCAAGGTGAAGATTTCTGTCTGCAGTTTTTGAAGTACATTTGTAGGGCCTAGCACTGTCATAATCAATATATTAGTAAATCTCTTTCAGTACTTTAAATGGAGTTGTGAAATTATTTGCTTCCAACTCAACAATCTCGAGTTGAGAAAGACCTCTAACAACAAAGAAGCTTGATGTTCTGTGATTGATCTAGACATAGCCCTTCCTTGCTGACTTGTAACAAGGATTTACTGAATAAAGCACCTGGCTTAAGTAATTCACATATTTGTGGAATGCCTTAATAGAAGAAGGCAGTGAATAGAAGTCTGCAGTGACACAAGAGAAAAGCGGAGAGACTAGAAGCAATCACAGCAGCATTTCTGGCTCTAAGTAGGGCTCCAAGGCATTGACAATATAGGGTGAATGCTAAGTGTCATAGTACTGCTTAACTATTGTGCTTAAAGTAAAAGGTATGTGGGAATGCAGCTGTCGCCAGTGTGAATGGAGCAGGGTTTTTAACAGCACGCAGCATCGCTGTGCAATGATGTAAAACTGAAAATAAAGAACTCCACCAACCCATTGATATGGAAATTGCAGAAGAAATGTAGAATACATATGGAAATATATTTCAAATTACGATACAGTGAGGAAACTAAAATGAGCACTTATGTGACAGGACAGGTTGTGATGTCTTTAAAAATACAAAAAACACTGAAATATTAAATAACCAGCAATATATCTCTTAACATCAGTAGTCTTTTGGCTGAGTACTGACATAATAAAGAATAATTTTACCTACTCTGTAGCAAGCTCATATTAAATGTCATCCAAGTTTATGAAAATATAGCTTGAGATAGCTTGATATGTGTTTTGTTGTTGTTGTTGTTGTTTTTTCCTGGGCAGCAGATCCTCATCCTGGCTTCATTCTTCATTAGAGCACTGTACAGGTTTCACCAGAGGATGTGATAGCAATATGCAACTTACCCTTTAAAGACCTTGGGATGATCAGTCTATTTCTTTGCTGTCTCTAATTAAACATACTGCATCAGTAATTCCCAGGGGCAAGTAGGCATTGTGACTACGCTGAAATGAAAATGAACTTTATGGCATCACAGTTAAACCGTCTGTGGTTATGATTAGCGTATTCTATGATTGCTGTTCTGGTGATAGGTTTTTTGCTAGTTTTTAAAGATGCTGAGATGGAGCATACAGAGACTGCCCATAGTTTTTATTTCTTGGCAAGATGAAAGATCTCTTGAGGAGCTTTTAATACAGATTTGGTTAAAATAAATGTAGCATGCCAAAGGGGATCTTAAGTGTGGTATCATATCATTAAGCCTTTGGAAGGCCACTAATAATTAGGATGAGAGTCTCTCATCTCAGTGAATCATTTTCTAGAATAAGGAGCAAATACAAATGTCTCATATTTAAGTGTTTTGAAAACCAGCAGCCTAACTCTGATGTGGTGCTTGAGGTGCTTGGCTAGAGGTATTTGGAGTCAGCACAAATTTTTTCTTATTTAGCTCTTAGTACACATCTCCCACCTGCTTCATGCTTACAGGCCAGTCTGAGTAGCCAAAGAGAGAAGGCTACTTTCAAGATACACAAGTTATTTTCTTCTCCATTTTCTCTTCAGTACCGTGGATGTGCCTCAGGATGGGTTGATTTCTAATATCCATTCTAATAATGATTTTAAATATTAAGTTTTCATCTCGCTTTTCATGGGGACTTTTTTTCCATTCTGAAAAAAAAAAAAAAAGTGGTATTTGTTAGTTGACATAATTTCATTAAGCCAGTCAAAAGGGTATACTGTTTATACACTTAGTGCGTAAGCATTCTGCTTCTTATACTTAATTTACATTAAAAAATGGTGAACGATACACATATTGCTGGCTGATACTTCTTTACACAGTGTCGTGTAAGGCTGGATTTGGGTAGAAGTTGAAATCCATTTAAAAAATACAGTCAGCATTTTGAAATTGTCATTAATTCAATTTAAAAATTAAATGTGCCAAACATGAAAAAAAGTTGATCAAAATGTGGTTTATATTGAAATCCAGTTCATTTATTAAGTAAAGGAACCATTGCATATAGAAAATGAACTGATGTTGAGTTCTCTAATCAGCATGCATTAGCCTTCCAGCATTACAAAGAGGAGATCTTAACCTTTACTGTTATTTTTCAAGGGTTGTGTTACTGATCCTGTACAAAGTATAGGATTTGGAGAATTAGGACCCAAGCTACAAGACTATAAATCAGAACCCTGGAGAGAGTGCAGCGTGTCTCGCTACATCTGTGATCTTCTCATTTGCTTAGGATTTAAGCTGTTATTAAATTCAGTGAAGCTGAAACAATTAATCTTAAAATGACTGGAAATGAGTGAAGTCTCCAGATGTTAAGAGCTTATTTACTTCTACTGCAGTAACATGAAAGAACACTAATCAAGAGCAGAACTGGGTTGTTTTCCGGGTTGTACAAATTCATTGGAGTAGCAGTAATAAAAAGCCTTTCAGGGAGTAAAGTAAGATGGACTAACAAGATTTTTCAGTCAAGTTCTAAGTGACATTAACTATCTGTAGCATATTTTACTTGCCAAAGTGTGTAGTTTATAACAAATGATGCCTCCAAACTTAGTAAAATGGTAGTTTTAAAAGTTAAGTAATTGTTAAGTCCTCTGATAATACAAATTGCATCAAAAGCAAATGTGTTCAAAAATATTTTAAAGACATTATCTTGTTATTCCAGTTAGTTTTAGGATTTTTATCTATCTTGTCAAGGCTATCCTACAGCCTTTTGCTTTTCTCTGTCTCATTTTGCTTGTTCTCCCTTTCTTTTCCAGTTCTCTTTTCAGAAGTTTAAGTGCATTTTTGCAAAATACAGGTGCCATACAGGTTTCCCCTAAAGCCAAAACACTACTGAGCTGAGCTGAATTGTTTCAGTGACCTAGGTACTGGTCAATAATGCGCACGAGTGGCTGACACAGAGGAACTTGCAAGTGATTGCAGAGAAATACATATCATTAGAGCTGCAGTTAAAAGCTGTAAAACAGATTCCTTGCTGAATACTTCAGGTCAGCAACTTGAAAAAGTTTGTGTCTGGTGGAACATATGATTTGTCAATCCTGTTTACTTTCAACACACCTAGGAGTGAGGCGTCAGTCAGTTCCTAGCACTCCATTAAAACAAAGGCAACATTGACTTGTTCTTGATGACGAAGTCCTGTAAACGTTGCTAACTTCCCTTCGTAGAAATCTCTTGCACTTCATTTTTGTGAGCCTTTCTGTGAAGTTAGAAGAGGTGATTCTTCAGTAAGATGTTTCTGAACCCACATAGGTAGTGCTGATTTTCAGTAATGGTTAAATACCCTCTTCCTTACTTCCTCTTTTTTTTTTTTTAATCTTGTTTGAAGAAAAATCTGCCTTGCTCAGTATGTCCCAATAAAGCCTGTAACATTTACTTCTTCTCTGGGTACATTTTCTTTTGTCTTCCTCGTCTTGTCTCTTCCTCCAGTCTCACAGCTGTTGTTCTGCAGCTTGCCTGGTGCTTGCTGTCTGATTTCATCAGGTTCAAGTATCTCCGGAAAAGGAAGGCTCTTAGTGAGCCTCTTTTCACCTCTGTGCACCCAAGATTTGATGTTCATTTTCCTGAGATGGGATCAAACTCTGTACTTGAGAAACATTATGTACATTCACTGTATTATGTAAGGAGCTCTTAACGGGAATGTACACTACAGCATGTTCATAATGTTAAAGGCAGTACTTTGTCTTGTGTGCCAGGCAAACAAGAGTCCTGAAAAATGTCTAAAATACAAAATTATTATATAGACTTGTTTGTTTGCTTGTTTTTGATGTGTCTGTTTAGGTGCTGACCCCAGCGCAGATAAAATCAATTTGCCTGGCCATCTTGGAATCAGGAAAGCAGTACGCAGTGAAGAAGAGGAAACCATTCCCGCTCATGTATTCCTACTATGGAACGGAGTATCTGGGTGAGTAAAACACACCAAATACTTCAAAAGTAATGCAGTGTGTAGATGCTGATCCAGTAGATGATTCAGAAACGTAAAATCTACAGTGTGGGATTTCTCCTGGCTGAGCTGGGACCTTCTCCTTTCCTAAAAGTAGTGTTTCTAGCTGTGAAACGCTTATTCCTGAGTGTGTGAAAAAAAAAAAAGTGTTTAATTTTCATTATTCTAAAATAGGATGATTGAACCTTTATACTTTTCAGTCTGGTTCCAGTTTGGGTCTAGCTGTGACTGAGATTATTTCTCTGCGGGTACATTAACTGTGTTAACAGGGCACAATCAGCTCCAGTTGGAAAAAAAGATGTAGCAGCAGATATTCAAACAGATAGCACAGTAAGTGTGTGCCTGCAGCTGTCTTCAAGCCCAGGAAGGGCTCCAACACGCCTGACCCCCAGCTCCTGTACCCCGGCAGCAAATGCAGCTTCAGCCTAGTGTCACAGCTCATATCAAGCTTCCTAAATCTGCTGTAGGGATTGAGGAGCTGGAGGGAAGTATTGATTCTAGCTCTAGAGGGTACAAAAGGTGCCAATGCAGCAGCAGAGAGCAGCTTCATTCCCTCCTTTCTGCCCTGGTGCATTTGCCCTTGGCAGGTGGAGGCAGGGAGAGGTGCTGGTCCACGTGCCTGTGTGGAGAAGAATTCTGGAGAGAAGTGTCAGGGGAGGTACTTTGCAAGCTGATGCTGCCAAGCAGGGACTTGTAGAGCATTTCTGGTAATTGCAATGCAACTCAAGCGTATGGTCACCTCCCACCCATCATGAGCAGCTTAGTTGGAGCACCTCTGAAGCCCTGATGAAAAGTTATAGCGCAGGTCCTCAAGGCGCTGTGCCACAGTGCAGCAAACATGAAATTGGTTTGCAGATATTAGTGAGTTCCTTGGCAGGGGAGCAGACAGAGATGTCACAGAGCAATACTGCTCCACAGACCCTGGCAGGTACAGACAGCTCTTGCACTGAACTGCAGGTTTTAGGTGGATGATACTCTGAATCAGTAACTGGAAATGCCTTTTGTGGCCCAGTTTCAATTCGGGTTCAATAGAGACTTGAGAGCAATGGTTCAGATTCAGCATTGTGTCGAGAAAAATGTCATCTTGAAACAGTTTTCAGTTAATGTTCAGTTTAACTTCATGCACAGAATTTCAATCATACCAGAGAGAGAGCAGACAAAATCCGCACATATTTTCCTTAGCTTGGAGAACTGGAAAAGACAGAAGCAGTAACAAATCATCGTGTCGTGCACCTGAAATGCTTTCATTCCAAGCACTATTGTAATATGTGTAAAGACCAAAGAGCCATGCACTGGACAAGGAAATCAGTCATGAAGGAAAGATCCAGAGGGGTGGATGTGGCACCTAAACCTACCCTCTCCTTTTGACTGTTGCCGTTCCTTGCAGGTGCAGCACATGGGCTTTCATCAATCCTTCAGATGTTACTCTCCTACTACGAGTACTTGCAGCCAGCAGATCAGGAGCTTGTGTGGCAGAGTGTAGATTTCCTCATGGACCAAGAGCAGAACAGCAACTGGCCTCCTGAACTGGGGGAGACGATCGAGAGGGAGAATGAGCTTGTCCACTGGTGTCATGGAGCTCCAGGTTCTTTTCCTATTGATGCTATGCATAGCCAGATGCTGATCACATTGTTTTTCTACATTAGGTGATTCCATGAAGATAATCTCAGGTTAAATTTCACTGATTTTGACATTTTTTGAGATGCAGGTGAACTATTTAATCTTTTTCTTGCAGTTACTAGTGTTTTATTTATTGCTGAAGCAGCTGGAAGGGTAGGCATATATCCTACTCTAGTTATAAGCATATGTGATTGTAGCAGAAAGAGTTCTGGGGATCTGGTTGTAATGCTGAGCACTGACATGCAAGAAAAGGCCTGATCCATGTGTTTTACACTCTTGCTCCCTTTCATGACAAAGCCCCAAAGAATGGTACAGCTGAGACCAAAGACAGTGTGTGGCTGGACAGAGAACTGTATCCAAAAGAACACAGATACAGGCACATATGTGAGTTCAGGGAAGGCATTCGGAACTTTTCCCCCCTCATCAGAATCAAAGGTTAAGCCTGTGCATATTACATGGTTAATGCATAAATTTGATCAAAATATTTTCACATGACGGAGAGTTTGTACTGGCAAGAGGCATTTTTTTCTGAAATTCACCCATATACAACTGCTTTTAAGAGAGAAGACTTAGTTTGGGTTTGTGAGTTAAGGCTGATATCTGTCAGTTCAGAATCAAGTCTTATACCCTAACAATTTTGGCAAGTAATGCTGTATGTTGAAATTGCTTTTTTAACCCCAGGCAGAATTTTGTTGCTGACCAGTACTATTGGTTTTGTAACATGAACCTAGGTTACAGAGAAGCTGACTTCTGTTCAAAAATGGCCATGAGCATTGAGGCACTGCCTTGAAAGCTGTTCCATTTAAATTACAAAAAGTACATCATAATTAGTGTCCCTCAAATGTGCCTTCTGCTGATGCATTATATTTTTATTGGTATGATTAAAGGAATAAGCTTCTTGCTCTTGCACTCTAATGAAGTGACATGAAAACAGTCTTTTAAGAGAAAAAAAGTGACTTCTGTGGTGTGGCTGGCCTAGTGATGAAATCTGTGGGGAAGATGCCCTCTTTGTTTCAGTATCTTGAGACTTTGATATGGGTTTAACTATTAGTGGAAACGTAGTGAGAGACTCAGCCAAGGTGACAAAATCCCAAAGGTCATAAAAAGTTAATTTAGAAAACATTTAGAGACATCTAAATTCATTAATAGCTATTGTTCTTTCCCTGAAAATCCTGTATCCTATCCCTCTTCATGGGTAATAAAGCACACGTAGCTTACAAGTAGCTTTTTAGCTACTTCATTGTGTCTCATATTCAGACCATAGGTGAGCTATTCAAAATACTCCCTTAGGTGCTTGATTTGGTTATATGTCATATGCATTCTTTTAAGGTTACCATGTACTAAACAGTGCAATGCTCTGTTGCAGATTTTGATTAATTTATTTGAATCCCTCAAAAAATAAGCCGAATAGCATTTTTTTTACAGAAGGTTGCATTCATAACTGTTCATAACCAGAGTAAAGCAGCATGTGCCCTACTGAAGATAAGATTCTTTTCTCATTCAGTGAAAAATTGTATCTGTTGGCAATGCAAGAAACTGTCTTGCCCATCTTTCCGTCTTCCCTGTCCTGCCCATCCTTGTTTTTCTGTCAGTGTAAACAGGTGAGGTGAATGGGGATTTGAAATGGGTAGAAGGCAGTGGTAAGAGTATTGTTTTCAAGACAGAAAAGTGGCTACTGTTTCAAATTGCTGAAGGACTGGGAATATTAGAGGGAAGTCTGAAATTAAGTACAGAATTGAAAAGATTGAAAGCAGTGTTGTCACAAGGAGTGTATAAGTGCGTCTAATCTGACGCTTTTTAGTGTAGCAGATACTCTTCTCTCTACATGTAGGCATTGACATGTGTAGAGCATGAGACTGCATGTGTACTGTGTGTCAATCTACTATGTATTTATGTATTATCTTTCTTTTCATTATGTATACTACTTATGACAAGACTATTTTCATTGCTGTTTCTCTAGGCATTGCGTATCTGTTTGCCAAAGCTTACCTGGTTTCTAAGAAGCCTCAGTACCTGGACACTTGTATCCGCTGCGGAGAGCTAACCTGGCAGAAAGGCCTCCTGAAGAAGGGACCTGGCATTTGCCACGGAGTGGCTGGTAGTGCTTACGTGTTCCTGCTGCTCTATAGGCTCACTGGAAACTCAAAATACATCTACAGGGCACAAAGGTTAGCATTTCTGCCCATCTGGATTGAGGGTAGCACTAGACAGCCTCAAAAACCAAACATAAAGCTGCTCAGGGGCTGCGATCCCAGCCCTCTGGGAGCACTGGGGCCTCAGGTGCAGGCCGGGCTGCCTGTGGCGGCAGAGGTGGCAGCGTTCACTTGGCTTCCTCCCTGCCCACAGCCTGCAGAGGGAAAAGAAGGAACAGCCCACGGCCAGGCCTCGGCCAGACCTGAGATCAGAAAGCTGCCAAGCTGCCTACACAAGGCCAACAGCAGGGCAGAATGAGATGCTGTTCATTGTATCGACTTGTTCTGATTTTCAGAGCATTTTACACCATCACTGACCACTAAAAGTGGAAAAGAAGCACAGGACCTGTGGCACTGTGTATTTTACATTTTTTTAATTCATCATGCCCAGCTTCAGCCAGTTTGACATTGTCCTACTCAGCTTACCTGGTGGAGTCAAGTCAAATTTGGTTGATTCAGGAAAGCACAACCCGCTGCAAATTGTCATAGTGCTGCAGTTACCTTTGATTTATATTTTTGTCATTTACTGTGCATTTAACATGATAGTTTTCTACGTTTGTTACTGTTTTCCTTAATGAGAGGAAGTAGTTTGGTAATTATGGTGACTTATTTTCAGCCATGTTCTTGGAAGTTTGTTTATTTTTTTCAGCTTTACATAATTTGTTGTGTCCCATAATTGCTTGAGTCCTGCTGAAATAACAGTTGATATAAGAGTTAGGAAAAAGTATTTGCTTCATGATATGCATTATAGAAATCAGAACAATGTGTAGCTCTCGAAGCACAACACATGTAGAGATCCCAAAGGCTTGGATCTTCTAAATCTAATAGACCTGACTTTGGAGGGGAAATCAAATAGTGTAAAGATTGCAGGTAAGGTTAAATAATGAACCTTTTACTCTTTTTAATTGTTGAATGTTATTAAAAAGATGCTTTCAAACAGCAAGGAAGTAGATATACAGGAACACCAAACAATAATACATTCTTTTTTTTTCTGTTTCTTAGGTTTGCAGAGTTCTTATTTACAGAAGAATTTAAGGCTGGTTCCCGGGCATTAGAAAGTGTGTATAGTCTGTATGAAGGCTTCTCGGGAACCGTGTGTTTCCTGACTGACTTGCTGCAACCCAACCAAGCTGAGTTTCCTCTCTTCAGTGTCTTTGTCTAGAGAATAATGTTCTCCAGGGCCACATCCTAGTGGCAACGGGAGAGGGCACCTGCAGTTTCACTTATGTGTCAGGAGAGGCTATTTACAAAACAAGCCAGTGGTACCACTAATGCTAGCCTTAACGTAGCTGGGAGTCAGGTGAAGGAGTAAATACTCTGGGGCTTTGGGAGGGAGGCATGTGACCAAAAAAATGGGTCAGTAAAAAAGGGGGAAAGTGATTAAATCTGACAGGGGTAGATATTTATCTGTAATAAGAAGTAAAATCTAATTATTCAAGTGAGAGAGAAAGGGGCATTATCAAACTTTTAATTTGGTGGTTACACAGGAGAATAGAAGAGGCAAGGTAGAATTACAGGGACGTGCAAAGAAGGAAGAAAGTGATACATCCAGAATGTTTTAAAAAGAGACTTGTAAAAACAAGTCTTCTGCAGCGATGCACTTAACGGGGAGAGTGTTGTAGATATGTCACTACACTGCACAAAGGCAAAATCTGGGATTTTCTACCTAAACCACGTTTACTAGTACTAGTACCATGTATTGGAAATACCTGTATCTTGGAGCTCTTTCATCATCATATGCATAGAATGATAGTTATGTGGATAGCTACATATTCAGCCGGCAGTTTCACAGGTTCATTTCAGTGAGTGGGGTCTCATGTATGTAAATCAGGACTGAGTCTGACCATTCTTTTCCGAGCACGGTCTGTGGTAAGGAGCTGGTCTCCTTTACTGATTTACCATAACAGTGTCACTCATCTATACCTTCCCTTTCACAGGGAAGATGAGTGGAGCCATGGAGGAGACTTGGATGAAAACGTTAAATAGCAAAGACACAGCAGGCAGATGCTTTCTTCACAGTACAGCATTGCTAGATAGGTATTGTTCAGTGAGACAAAAGCTTCCTTTAAAAATTAATTACCTATAGCAGCATTTCTGAACAAAGACACGCATAGTTCAGAGAATGGAAAAACTCCTTTCCTGATGAATTGTTCATTAAAGACCCTGCAAACTGAATGCAAACCCTTGATGGCACACTGAGCTTAAGAAAAAAATGATAACAAAACTGCTTCTTCTCCTAGTTAAGAAAATAATGTATATGCCCGAATTATTTCTATAGAAATAATGATTTCCTCAACACTAGTTGCACTAGCACTTAAGGTTGCAATTATATCCAGTTTTATATGTATTATATATATATATATATAGTATGATAATTAAAAACTAAAGAAAACACATAATTTGTACTAAAAATCTAAAACCAATACCTATATTTAAATATTTTTTTTATTTTTATTTATATGGGAATAATGTAATGCAATTACCTTTTACAGACAGATTAGGAAGGCCAGTACGTCAGAAATTGCAGTTAGAGTGAAAAAAACTGACCTCTGTGCACTGCCAAGCATTGCAGTCTCTCTTCCTGCATTTTCAGCTGAAGGAGATTACAATTTTGTTACTTTTTATGCCTAATGGATTAAAGTTCCCATTTGATTTCAGTGGGCCTTGGTCAGGCTATAACATGGAGCCAAGTCTTGAAATCCTTCCATATTTTAATATTGTAATCCTATTTCTCTTCATGCCACTCTTAATTTAACTTGATGACTTGCATCATTATGAGCTGCAGATTAGGATTTCTGCTATTTGTCTTGCACTGTGCAGCTCTAATTAATTATTTAAACATAGAAGTAACCATATTTCACTGGTGACTAAAGCAATGTAGTTCTCTATCTGCTTAGAAAGTATTTGGGAATCTTTCGATTAATGTTAAAATTCAATATACATTTGTTACAGGTTTATTATTTGTGGGATAAAAGGTCTTTTAAGGAAGCCATTACTGTCACTTCATCACTGTGAGCAATGAGATGTGCCCATTCTTGTGTACAGGTATTTCATAGGGAGGCGTACATGTGAGGCTAAATCCAGAAGTGAATGGAAAGTCCATGTGCTCTGCCCAGCCATGTTTAAAGGCACCGGATAAATCAGAGCAAAGTCCATTTTCAGCAGTGCAGATCCTGAGTCCATTGGGATTCTTCTCTGGTTGCTTACTGTAATGCATAGGGGTAATCCATAACTGGAACCTTTTTGCACAAAAGATTAAGGAAGGTAACACTTGGCCTATCCACTTTTTCCCCACGATTAACAACTTGTTAGTCTCAATTTTTTTTGCAGGGTAGTGGCACTCAGCTAAAATATGTAAGTAACATTTGTGTCAGAGCATTTAGTCAGCTATTGCAATTGTATTCTATCTCATCATAAGACAGAGAAATGGGATCTGTCACAATCTGGCACAGGCTGTTGCAATCCTGCTTTTATTGCCAATTATTTTACTTACAGATGCAAATGTAAAAAAAAAAAAAAAAAAAAAAAAAGCCTAGTGTTCGGATAAATACACAGTCAAAAAACAAACAAACAAAAATTAAGCCTTAACAGAATCTACGCCTATCAACAGAGTAATCATGACCTTTCGATTTTTCCCCAGCACTTACTTTCTAATTTTCACTATGCCAAAGCATTTAATTGCATCCATTTATTTGTTTGTTTGTCAGGAGATGCTTGAAGGAGAAAACCTTTGCCAAAACCTCAGTAAGTCTAGAGCACAATAAATAAATACAGTAATTCAGACCCTGTCCAGGTCATGAATGCTGATACTGTAACACACACCACATATATGTTAAAATTCACCATAACAGTAGTAGATAAAATCGCTCCATTTTATTATGCCTAACTTGCAACCGTCATTTATCTTCTAATAACTTTCTTCTCAATGGCAGGAAATCTATCTGAAGAATTCAGTGCCAGTTTTCTGGTGCTTCCCCACCCCTCACCCCCACCCCATGTCTCTTTGTAGATTTAATTTCTTCTGATTTAGGTTCAGAGAAAGTTCAGATCTGCTCTGTGTTGCTTTCTGCAGCCCCAGCAAAACAATCTTATGTGTCTGCAACCCTTCTCCGTATATGAAGCCACGTGTTTGACTTAATTTGATACTAATCCTATGAGAAAGAAAATACTCACTTGATAAGTTCAGCAGTGAGAAAACTCATGCAACCACCCCGTTTTCAAAATCTTGGTCCCAGATCTCTCTGCAAATTACACAAGTTCAGCACTGAGGTCACCAAGAGCAACACAGGAAGTTTGCTTACTGAAACTTAAAGATATAAATAATAGTAACATAAGCATCCAGTCTCATAGGATACATCATGTAAAATCTTGGAATATAGTGATTCATCTGTCACATCGGATGTGTCAGTTTGAGCTCATCCTTACAGCTTTGTTGCTTTTCTTATCTGATCCAATTGGACTAAGGTATGCGCTGTAGTCACAGCTTCTGAACAGTGTCAGTATACCCTAGGGCTCTTCTGAAAATACCACTCATTAAATGGGCACGGTTTTCCATTTTTTTCCTACTTTTAATCTTCTCATTGCTATTTTTCTCTTTTACTATTTTACATATATGCTGTTGCAACCTTTATTTGTTGCAATAAATGCATGGACAGGACAGCAACCTGAGTAGAGCCATCAGCACCTTTTAGTGTGATGAAAAATAAGGTCCTTTGTGTTCCTTTCGTACTGCTCGGGGAAATCAGTTGTTACGTGTCCTTCGCTAGATATTCTCAGCTGGATGCTGCTTCCTCCTGCTCCAAATACAAGCCTAATAGACTGAAAAATTGTATTTCTGAACAGATTGTGCCATGGTGCTGTGACAAAAGACTGTGATACCAGAAACTTGAGAAGCCTCTTTTAAAAGTGTAAAACACAAGTTACCGAGTCACGTTTGCACATCAGTCTCTCTACTGTGTTAAGTTTCTAAAGTGTAGGCAATAGGAATTTAAGTGATATAATAGCATTTCTGATTATGCAGTTAAAGCAAAAGGGATGCATTGTGCTGGTATTGGTGCTTATTTGTGATGTACCTGTGTTTGTGCGGTGCTGTCTGTGAGTAAAGCTGTAGATTACAAAGCAGTTTAAGGAGCTGTATGCTATCCATGACTTTTAGTAGGCCATCCATAGATTGTCATAGAATAATTTGGGGGGAAACTAGATCCGTGATGTCAAGATTTAGTGATTTTAGGATTCATAGAGCCACATGCAATCTGTTTCAGCAACACTACAGTTCTAATGAATATATCTTATTTTTCCCCTGCCATTTACAACTTCCCAGCATGATAATGTTTTTGTTTTGTGCCTCTGCTTTCAATATCTGCTATGTTTGCACTGTTGTTTCCTTCAGTTTCCTTGCCTTTCATTTCCAGTCTATAGAAAGACTTCTAACTGGAAGGCTAAACAAGCAGCCTGGGTCTTTTATTCTTGAAATTAAGATCAATTGATTTTTCCGAAGAGGAGTGTTCACTTATTTGCATTACATTATTTTTACGCTCCCAGGTGGTCTCTTCTCACTGGCTTGGCCATTTCCCAACTGCTAAGGAAAAATCATTATATTGTAAAATAACTGCAACCGATGACATGCATCATTAACTAAAGCAAAAGGGGGAGACTTTCTAGGGAACACGTTCACTTCTCTAGTTATCTCAATCAGAAATAAGTGAAATAACCCAACCTCCCCAAATGCACATTGAAATAGTTCTAGGAAATACGCACAAGTGAATGCAAGTGAAGTGGTCATCACTACTCGGTGAAATTAAGTAATGCCACTTTGGTGTTCTAATAATAATTACATGGGCGTGCAGTGAATATGATAAGAATATTGTTGTTCTTTTTTTAAAATCCCATGGAAAAAAAAAATAAAAATTAGGCATCTGATTTATTCAGAAACGTACAGGTGCAATGTGTGCAAATGGAAACTTTCATGAGCAATCAGTTTTTTGTACGTCAAGCATTACCTGCATATACAGTTACAGCATCTGCCAAGATATTGCATGTTTTATGCAAAGAGCAAACTATATTAGCATATGCATGCATTGTGAGAATATAACCTTGTTATTTGTCTTGAAATTTTGTCCCATAAGATCCATGGACAGAGTGTGTCTCAAAGGTCTGCCAAATAAATCTCAGGTGCAGTAATTTCCTACACGCATTGCATATTCTGACATGAGTGCATATTCTAATCTGTAGGAAAACTGGTATATCAGGAGTAAGAATTGCTCTGTGGATTTTAAAGAGTAATCTTCCTGTGAAAAATCACACAGATGAGCAATTGTTGTCTAACAGCACATTTCAGATTGCTCCGAGTTTATATAAAGATGTCCTGGATTAAGTAGGAAGCGACATGAAGCTAAATTAAAAATACATAAGAAAATGACCAAAAATCACATTACTGACGGAACATACTTCAAAGCCATAACCCAAAAATGCTCAGGGTCCACAAAACAATACAGCAGTTTAGGGTTGTGAATAGGCATTTTCCAAGAGAATAGCACAGTTTGCTGTGGTACAGTATGCGCTGTACTTAACAGGTTATAGCTGCCTTGAACTCTTCATTGTCATTACAGCAAAGTCATCGTATGCTGAAAAAAAAATCTGCCTAAGAAGGAATTGCCTGTAGCTGAACCTACTGCCTACTCCTATCATTTAATGGAATAAAAGTGATGTACATTATCAATGCTTACAGAGTAAAAAAAAAGAAAAAAAAAAAAAAAAAGAGTATCGTAAGAGAGATAAATGGGTCCTGCCAACATGCACAAACTTTTTGACCTGTCTTTCACCTAATAATTTTTCTGATATATTTATACTGTCATTGATGTCACTGTTGGTCCTGTACTCTGTATATTTAAAATTTTACATCACGCTCTGGAAAAAAAAAAAAGTCAATCCATAAACAGCAATCTGTTTGAAAATACATACTGCTGCATTTATGTTTAACGTGTACAAGGAGGGTCATTTGGCTTTGTTCAGTGCAAGACCCTATGAAATGTTGGAGGCATTTAGGTCAAGCACAGCAATACCAACTAAAATGTCAGAAAAAATCATTAAAAACTTATTTTGACTAGTGGTAAAATGGTATTTGAATAAAAGATTTTTTATAATGCAGTGATACTCATCAACAATACTGCATGACTATACATACCTAGGTTAGATGGGGCTTTGAGCAACCTGGTGTGATGGGAGTTGTCCCTGCCTGTGGCAGGGGGGTTGGAATTAGATGATCTTTAAGGTCCCTTCCAACCCAAAGCATTCCGTGATTCTACGATTCACACATACTACCAAAGTCCTGAAGTTAATGATAACCTGTACTGAACAGAAAACAAATCTTACTCAAATATTTATTCCTACTTCATACAGAAGAGAAAGGCTGTCTGACCTGAAGCTGGGCTCTGTTTTTGTCTTCATCGCCATGACCACACAAGAGAAGAAATATTTCTAACAGTCTACTTTTGCTTCTGTTTTGGCCTCGTGCTCTCATTTTCGGGGCCAGATATGCGACCCACTGATGTCAGTGGTGAACCTCCACTTGATTTCAGGCATGCGAGGTTAGGGCCTTCCAAGTGTGTGAAAGTGGGGCAGAACTGCATCATTCTGGGCCCCAAACCTGCAGGCTTTTCTCAACGTGAGTCCCATGAGATTAGTGAGACCTGTTCACATGGTACAAGGAAAGCACAGGTGCTTGTATATGCAGGGCCCTATTTGGTAGCAGTTTAACACCCATTTTTATTCCATATGTCTGCAATATGCATGAATGCCAATACCAATTAGAAGTACGGGGAACTAAACGGCATTACCAATAAAGGGTGTAATTTCATGTCTAGTTTGTGTTGGTGACACTTGGATATTCAGTATATTCCAACGTACAGTGTTGATTTGAGTACATGCTGCACCCTAGATTCATGTCTCAGTGTAATAGCCATTCGCAGCCATACTGTGGTACAGTCCCTTTAGAATCAAGGTGGTTTGATTCTTTAGAAATGCACCTTATTGTTTAAAAGCAGGACCCCTGCTCTTCTGATGTTTTAAACACTGTGATCTTTCAGAATGTGTTTATTGTATTAGTTTTGTATTGTAGATTATGATAGAAAATAGATTTTATAGCTTTTTAAAAGCAGAGATAATACTAAGCTTCATAGTGGCAGAACAAACTGTGTATATCCATAATATTAATATTAAAGCTGTGATTATATTTTGCCTTAAATAAAAGCCCAACTTTGAACAGTATGATTTTGTGTTGGATTGGTTAATTCCTCATCTTCCGGTCAATTCCTTATCTTCCTTATCACCGGGAACTTTTCTTTCTGGAGCAGTGACTCAGGGCTCCAGGGAGTGCAGCAGTACAGTTTTATCAAAGGTAAAAATCATTTATGTGAGAATTAGGTAAAACATCCAGGCTGCATTTAGTGATTCAGCAGAACTGTCCCATGGTCGTGTCACAGGAGGTAACAGAAGACAGGCTGCTTTCAGCCTGTGGGTTCAAGCTTGCCTCTCTGCTGTTTATTTTCACCCTGCTTACATCCCAGTAAAAGCCCTCCGTTTCCAGTACGAGAGCACCACAAAGACCTAGGTACACTCAGAACAAAGTTTCCCCTTTGCCATCATCATCTGAGCTCAGCTAGAGGGGAGTGATGGGACTCATGATTTGCCAGTGCAGCGGCAGTTCAGAAACGTCCCAAACAAAGCATGATTGGCACTTTTTCTATAAATCTGGTGTCAACCTAAGTAGCATTACGGAGTATTAGCTGTCATGCAGAAGTAGCTATTAGTGCTATGCCATTAATCAGCTAAAAGGATCCCAGGCTCCACATCTTTGCCTCTCCTGCATACTCCTAACAGGTCTCTGGTTCCTAGCTGATCTTCTCGGGCAGATCTGCAGCTACCTGGGCACCAGCCATGAAAGAGGAGCTCGGAGGGGAGAGCCTGGTGGGCAGGGACCGAGGGTCTGCGCCAAGAGGCAGCAACTGAAGACACCTCCTTGGCCCAGCGTGCAGGCCCGAGCTGATGCCTCTGGAGCTTTGTATCTTGCCTTAGATTCAGGGTGTTTCATCTCTGCAGGGATGTTATGGAGAGCCTGCAAAGGCCAGCCTTGCCCCTTAGGCTACTCCTTTTGCCACCCGCAGGGTGCCCTGAGGCACATCCCGAGCCACCACAGAGCTCTGGAGGGGAGAAGGACGGGCAGGGGGCGCCTCCTGGCCCCTGAAGAGAAAGGGGAAAGGCTGTGGGATGAGCACACCGCGGCACAGCGGGTATCGGAAGCAGCCCTTTGGGTTTTGCGGCCACAGGACCGTGTGAGGTGAACCCGAGGCGAAGCTGAGGGGGGGGGAGCGACGGGGCCGGGCGGCGGCCGCGGGCCCTGCGGCCCCCTCTGGCGGGCGGCGGCCGCGCTGCGCGGCGGTCGGGCGGTCGGTCGGTGTGCCGGGGCGTGTGTGTCGGTCTGTCTGTCGGGCCGGGGCTGCGCCTGCGGCGATGAAATTCCCCGGCTCCGTCCTCGTCTCCGTCGTCCTCTTCGTGGCCGAGACGGCGGCCGCCCTGTGCCTGAGCGGCGCGTACCGGGCGGCGGGGGACCGCATGTGGCAGTGGCTGACGCTGCTCTTCGCCCTGCTGCCCTGCGCGCTGGTGCAGCTCAGCCTGGTCTTCATCCACCGCGACGTGAGCCGCGACCGGCCGCTGGTGCTGCTGCTGCACCTCCTGCAGCTCGGGCCCCTCGTCAGGTCGGTGAGGGACCCCCCGGTCCTGCTGGGGGGCTGCGGGGAGCTCGGGGGGGGCGGAGGGTGGCGGTGCCTGCGAGCCCCGGGGCGGCACCGAAAGGCGTCTTGCCGGGGGGAAGAGGCGCAGACTCTGCCCAGGGGCTGGGGGCAGGAGTTTTGTGGCCCTGCAGAGCCCTACAGGGCGTGTTTTGTTGCTTTCCTTCTCTTTCTTTCTTTTTTTATTTTTTTTTTTTTTTCTCGGTGTTTTCTGCGCGTAGCGTCTGCCCGGGTGGCTCTTGGCGGATGAGATGAGCCGCGCGGTGGCTGCGTTTGGTCGCCGCCGCTTCGTCCGTAGCTGCAAACACCAAGGTTACCTCCACGAGAGAAGGGAAGACTTGCTCGGTCTCCCGTTTAAAGCAATCACGAGGGTCCCAGCATGTCGGAAATGCTGGTAATGCCCTAACCTGGCTCTTCTTTCGGGCGCTGAGCTGCCCCAAATCGCCTCGCAGAATTTTACAACATGAGTCCAACTGATGGAGAATGCCCTTAGGGAAAACAAAACAAAACAAAACAAAAAAGGCAGATTAAAAGTTAGGGAGTTGGTGAAAACCCACGACAAAACATTGGCTGGGGGCTGGCTTTCGTTTCCAGCTTCTTTGGGGATTTATTTGCGTTTTCAATTTATGGTCAAATCTTTGAAAGGCGAGGGGAATAAATGTGGTGTCTGTGGAGCGGAGAGGGGGAGAGGTGTCCCCGGCGTTTTGAAACTCCTGGACGGTGCAGAAATGGAAGGTTTATTAAGCTCAAACTAATGAGGGCGAACAGCTTGGGTGTTTCAGAACGTCGTAGACTTCACCAAAAAAAAAACATTGAATTCCTCCGTAACCCTGGCTGCTTTGTTTTTGTTAATACTTTAAAGAGATTACTGTGTTATGGCATAACAATTACTGTGTTACGGCATAACAGGTTCTTGGAGAGCTCTGGCTTTCTAAAAGTGAAGAACAAAACACTTGCACACTTTTTTTTTTTTTTTTTTTTTTTTTGGAAAACAGGAGTGGACCCAAAGAGAAATCTCAAAATAAAGAGGCTGTTCAGGATTTTTTTCCTTCTAAAACAGTTGCTGGAACGACTGTCGTGTCAAGCTGCAAGATGTGAAGAAGTAACAGGACATAAACAGCAACAACAAATTAGAAAAATTTCTTCCTAATGTTCTGGAAGAGACAGAGACTTCTGCTTCAGCCTTATCCAAGCACAATTTCACTTTTCCTTTCCGTCTCAACAGTAAGCTTATCTGTTTACAACACAAGCCACATGTTACGTAGGAAATGTTTTCTGCTGTCAGTGAACTCCCAGGCACAGTGGTTGCTGTGAAACCCGTGGGCATCTGGGAGCCCTCTCGTGTCCATGAAGGCCGCAGTGAGTGTGTGCGCACCTCCTCGAAGATCTGCTGCCTCAGCACTTCCAGAGAGCTTAGAGGTGCTGTGGTGTGCCTGTGCCACAGTTCCCATGGCATCGTGCAGGCAGTATGAATCAGCCTCTCTCTAGACACAGGATGACCAAAATTAAAATTATTAATTAAAAAGGGTGGTACACATGCCACCTGAAAAACTTGCTTTCAGCTAAAGTCTGCAAGGACTCTGCAGATTAAGAGGAAGTTTCAGAGAAAACCACCTCTTTAGATTCAGAGAAATGTATCCATTCACAGGAGTGTGGGAAGGTGAAATGATTGTTCTGAGACCCACAGTAAGGGACTTTGTTTTCCTCTGCCTTGCTTTCCTTTCTGCTGCCACTAAACACTGTTGTGTGGCAGAAGAGGAAACATGTCAATTCCCATCAAGTGTAGATCAAAGCTGGGAATGCTGAAGTGTTTTCAGCACGTGAAATACGTCACCGTTCCCCGATTTGCACAGTCGGCTTTCTATCTTGTGTGGACTGGAATGTACGCAAGTGGAGGGGGATAGTTGGAAGGCAAAACATGCTGCTGTATTATCACTTAGGTGTGGCTTTTACCACTGAGAGCTGAAGAGAAACAATGTCCCTGCGGCCACTTGGTCCCACCCGTTTAGGCAAACCTTGATGCTTTGAATGAGAGAGCCCTGATGCTGTTAGTTATCTGCTTCCTTGTTTCAAAAAGGGCTGCTGGATTGTTTCTCTCTGTTGTATGTTGTTGGTTGTTGGTTTTTTAATTATTTTTTTTATTCAAAGCTACTTAATACCCACTAGTTCCTAGGGACTGAAGAAAAGGGGGAAAAACTGGATGTTCTGTTCTGATTGGTAGCCTTTTATCACTTCTATCCAAAATACACACCAGGACACACAACAGAGCCAGCTGAGGTGCACTGTGAGCTCTGTTGGACCCCAAGAATTTGTGGACACAGCACAAAGCCTCATGCTATCTCCTATGTTTGGTCCCTCGTTAGTGGGGGTCTTACACCTCACTTCCACAACCCAGCATGTTTTTTGGCAAAGCTGGGTCAAATTAATTCAAATAGGACACAGGCGGCAGAGCTGTCGCAGACGTTGCGCACTTGTGACATCAGAAGGAAATGCTAAATAGCCCGGAGGCTGCACAAGATGGCATAATTCAATAGAGGCCGGTCTGCTTTGGCTGACCTTAAGAAAGCCAGCATTAGTTTTTTAACCATCTCTCTTGGGTTTGTGGCACGATACAGGTTATTTAGTGCTTCTCTGTTCAGACTGGAATACTCAAACATCAGCACACTGGTTTACAGACAGCATGTGTACATGTATGTGATTTCTTCATGATATTAGAAGGTAGACCTTTTTTTCCCATTTCTTTTTCCCCTAAAAATTAAGACTGAATTTTGGAGAACAGCATGGAAATATCTTGGTAGGGGAGGGGAGTGTATTTAGCTTAGCAAGCCAAATGGTCCAACCTATTTTGAATCCTCTGTGTTACAAGAGAAAAAAGCATATTCTCTTATGAAACCTTCTTGCATGCCGCCACTTTCCCCAGACACCCACGCTCCACCTGTTCTCAAGGCATTCGCTGGCCTGCCGCTGGAAGCACTAAAATTAGGAGGCTCCCCTCATCCTGCAGAGCACATGTGCTGCACCTGAAGAGTACTGTTCGCCTGCCCTTCTTAATTCCTTCTCCCCCTGAGAAGAACAGTGTCTCTATAAAGTCAGAGCAGTTTGTGGAGTAAAATTCCTAATCCCCTCTGGTGGCCTGACGCAGATCTCCAGGGCGCAGGCTGCCAGAGACGACTTGCAGTAGTTGGCTGAATGAGTTGACTGCAGATTTCTGGGCACTGGGGGGGAGTCCTGCAACATTTCGGGTTGGTGCTGCTTCTCGTGGATGCAGGAATGCATCAAGATACTTAGAAAATGTTTGGATATTTCTCTTCTTTCTTTTCTTTCTTTTTTTTTTCTTCAGATGAGATTATTTTACCAAAAAAAATAAATTACAACACAAAAGATGACTTAAAATGATAGCCAAGACCAATGAGAGATTGGAGACATCTTTATTTCATTTGGAAAAGACTACAATGATATTTTTGGCTTCTCCTGGACCAAGGATTATCTCTTTGTTCTCTGTCCATTTGGACAGCACCTGTAACACCAAGATCATCGCAAGATTTCAGGTGCTTCAACTAGTCCAATAAAACACTGGATGTATTTTTGCTAGTGTATTGCTCCGCACCTAAGGATTTGTTCAGAATGCAAATAACTCTTCATGAAGGGTGCCAGAGAAACCCCTGTTAATTTGTTTGCCCTTTTCTATTCTGCAAGCTATTGATAGGTGAGGGGGGTGAAGTGAGGAATGTAGATTTCCACCAGACTTGAACAGGCAGAGCTTACGGTCAATGGAGTTGACTCTGTCTGCCAGATGAACTTCCCTTGTGAAAAAATTGTAAACAAATAAAATAGACTCATATATAGTATAGTAATGACTATTTTCTCCAGGTTTAATGGGACAAGGATATACAGTATAGATTTTTAATGGGAGGAGGCTTTTTTTTCATAAGGAAAAACAATGACATGCATGTAGGTACCATGCGGACAGCAGCAAAGGAGAGGGAGTAGGAAGTTTGAGTCAAACTGCCAGAGGAACAGCTATGTTATGGCTAACATTAGGTATCTGTGAGCTGTAGGAAAAACAGAAGACACTGGTAGGCTGAAATGATCATTTATTAATGTTTTGGGCACCTAATTCTACAGTTTGAAATATAATATGCATTATCTTCACCATTTTAGTTTAATAAGTCTTGTTGTGCAGAAGCATTGTCTCCTGTGGGTGATCTCTCCTTCCTAGTGACCTACTTTATAGTTCAGAATAGCCCAGGTCTAAAAAACTCTTTTCCTTGTAGGACTACCATTGGCAGACGTGACTTTAGGAGATTCAGCTAGCTCTAAGCTTTACAGCTGTTGGTGCATCTCCCTCTTTTCCAGATGGGATGAATATGCCTTAGACCCTCTTCAGGTTTGTTTTTGGTTTTATTTTTCCTTTATTCTTGAGCAGATGTGTTAGGTGTCCAAGATGCGATGAACAGGAAGTCAGTGCAGTTGGAAGGTAGAAAAATGAGTGAGAACAAATCTTTGTCTGACACAGGTAAGTAATTCTGTAGGCGTGATCACTATTTTTGCACACTTCACTAAAGAAAAAAGATTTACTGAAATGGAGTCGTCAGAGAAATCCATTTGTACATTTGCAATGAACATATCTGGGTAGTCCTTTCCAATGGGTGTTTGCTCTTGGAGCACTTGTTGGATGTGGGAAGTTCCATGTCTTCATTGCCTGCTCCTTCTCCATAGCACCATTATTTTGCCTGTATTTAAATCCCACGCATCCATGATTAAAAGAGGGAATGAGGTGCTTGCTCTTAACAGGCATAGGATTATTCCTCCTACAGACAGTGTGGAAGACGAATGTGTTGCTGCTGAATCACTCTTTGCAAGCACCATCAGGACCCTTGAAAAAGTACAGCTTGTCCCTCTGCCAAGATTCAGCAGCAGAGGAGAAAGCAGCACATTTCTTTCCCACCTTTAACTTCCAGTGTGTAGAGTAGGTTTGATTTTTTTTTCATCTTTGAATTAATTTTAGTTCCTTCTTAGCCTGTCCTACAGCTGTCATTGCTTTGCATCCTGCGTAACTCCCAAGCTGAAGGCCTTCTGCCTGACTGTGTATGAGGATGCATTGAAGGACCCTAAATATCCTTGAATTGCAGGAAATGGTTTGCGCCGAACTTGGGATGTCCCACTCCTGTTCCTCCAGAGCAGGGATGAACAGTGATCAATGGGCTCTTCTCCAGAATTCCCCGTTCTGTAGAAGAGCTTGAAGCTTCTGCATGGGCTGTGGCACCAGGTGCAGTCTTGAATGTATTTGTTGTGGGCCCCAGAAGGCATCACCTCCAGGGACACTTGTGTGGTATGGTTAGGATTTGAGAGAAGATGGGCATCACTACTGGTGAAGTCTGAGTGCTTGCACATACCATTTGTATTGCTCTGTTGTACTGGAAAAGTCCCCTCTGGCTGTAAGGTGTGCTGATCAGACCGTTCATTGCACACTGTATTGGAAACGTTTGCTTTTCTACATGGAAATAAAAATTTCCCATCATAAACGTGGAACCAATATACTGTTACTTAATACCTACCTAATAAATACAGATCAAATGCCTGCTCCAAAACCCATCTTTTTGTTGGCAATAGGACTTCAGACTGTAGCAAATACTGTGAATCTTATCACCTCTTTTATGGGATTACCTCAGATTTGTTGGATGGGTCCCTCAGCTATATCTGCTTTAATCGTGCACTGCAAGAGTTCAGAGGCTGATGCTGAGATCTCATTTTCCGTAATAGCTTCAGACTTGCCCTCAGCTCAGGATGAATAGATGGTGGTGAATACTAAGCAAGACATAAATGTTCTGGGACCTCTCTTTTGGAATAAAATCAATTTGTTGTTTTCAGAATCTCTGTTGGCTTCGTAAGCTATTGCGCTTTATTAATTTTTCACACTTTATTTTTGGCTGTACGGATTCTTTCACATGGAACAAAGCTGGCAGGGACTGAAAAGTTTAACAAAGTGAAAATAGAAAGTCGCCGCTGTGAATGGAGCCTCCAGCGCACCAGGCCTTTCAGATATTTTTAGTGAGCATGGTAGCTGAAGCCTACTGAGTCAAGGATAGTACTACGGTGTACTGAGACTGCTCTCCATCTAGAGCAGTTGAACCTTGCTAGTGGTCCAGCTAGGGGGGAATATGAATTTTTATCAGTGCTGCTTTTTAGATCAGCCCGTGGACTTTCCTCTAAAAGGCCTCTAAAGGCCTTCCTCCAAAGACGGGGGGCGGTGAGGAGGAGTGGGGAAAGCTGAAAACGCAATGATAGCTAATAGTCTCAGCATAGGTCTATGCTTTGTAACTGTGAGATACTTTTAAATAGAAGACGAGCCTTATTTGCATATTGCAAAAATACATTGACCACATTGACCTAGAAAAGACTTGGAGATTAGTGCATTCCAGCAACTATTATCTATGGAAGCAACCAGGGAGAGATGAACCTCAGTAGGGCACTGTGGAAAGAAAGAAGACAGCTGAGTCCTCATCAGAGGATGATGCCTGCACAAGAAGATGATGACATACATGTCCAACCATGAGAAGAGTTGGGACTAGAGATGGTGCCACAGGGTGCCCGTGCAGTTGGTGTTGAGACAACTCCCCTTGAAGTCCTCTCTCAGCTGGGAGAGAGCTTCAGTGGAAGCCCTCCATCATTGGTTGTGCACCTCACACATCAGTTGGTTTTATTTTTGAAGTGGAAGTGTTAGGCATAAAAGACAAAATAGTTTTTGTCCGCATTGTGTTTGGGTTTCAGAGGATTTTTTGTTTTCAGTAGCCAGTGCTGTTTGTCCTTTATGTTTCTGCTATATATAGACTTCTCCACAGCAGGCTCCGTATCTTCGGGACCCTATGCAATGTGACAGAAATAGAGCATTTCTTTCCTCTCTCTTCCCCCTCATCTTGCAGCGTCGCCTATATATCAGCAGATACTTGCTCATTATTACTTCTCAGACAGTGCTGACTGTTCCTCTAAGTTTCAGTTCCTGCTTGACACCAAAGCCCAACCTTGACACTTTCATACCACAGAACTCTTTGAGAATAGTGTCTGTAAAGTTTTTGCTAGTGTAAAATTATTGTTGGAAGGAAGTTTCAGAAACTTTCCTTTCAGAAGTCTGTCTGAGGCCGTATGTTCTTCTTTAGTACTCAGGGAGCTGTATTATCCTCATTGCTGTAGCACTTGCTGATGCTAACCCCTTCATCCCTTTTCCATTCCCCCCCTAACATATGGATTATTCTCTGTACATGGGTGGAAGCAACATGTAATAAAATATGTTAAAACAATATGTAATTTGTGAATAGAAATGTATGTACTGGCACAACTATTTTTCCTTGGAAGTTAATGTGTGGCAAGTTAGAGCTACATAAACAAGGTTTGGATCATCAGTGTTTAAAAATGAAGAACTGCAGGAACTGGAAACACTTCATCTTCTAATTTAGAATAGTTTTGCAAGACTGTGTTTCATATTTCTTAAGGGTTGCAGTAAATCTAAGCAAACATAAGGAGTAAAGGTGCTGTTTCTATATCTTTTTAAAACAGGCTAATAACATGAGTTGTGAGGTGCTAAACTGCTTGTTCTCATTATTGCTGCTATTGCTTGTTACTTGTATTTTTGGACCAAGGGTTGGTTTGCAAGGGTTTGAGCAAGGGGCTTGAGCAAGCAATGGTTTGAGTCTAGCTGTGTCTGAGGTGCATGCACCCACTTGTACTCTGAGCTTTTCTTTGATGTCTTGAGATATTTTGCTTAAGACAAACATATGAGAAGTGGTTTTATTGTTGTGTCCAATCAGTGTGCCACAGGTGTATGGATAACACCAGAAGGCAAAAGAATCTAAAGAAATGCTTTCAGTTTGGGTTCTGAGCTGGAAAACTATGAACATTGTGGTGGATGAATAGTTTAAGAAATTTAATAGGCCAGTAGAGGACAAGGGCAGCTCACAGAAAACAGCTGAGCTTCCTCCCATGTCCAAGTATTCCTACAAGCAGCCCCAAAGGCACTCCCAGATTCTTGCCCTATCATCACATGCAGTTCATGTTTTGCATAGCAAAATCTGTCCTATTGCAAATGTTCCAAGAGGAGAAAACGTGCAAGGTTTGCTCTGTAAACAAAAGACTTAGTGACTTTGTACAAAATGGCTTAAAATACTAAGCAAGGGGAAGACCTATGCTGTTGTTTCATTTGTTCCTGTTACTCTATTTACTGATTTGTTTGTAGGTGTGTGGAAGTCTTTTACATTTACTTCCATGCCGGCAGAGTCGAAGAGCCATATGTCAGCATCACGAAGAAGAGGCAGATGCCCAAGGATGGGTACTCAGAAGAAGTTGAGAAAGAAGTGGGCCAGGCTGAAGGCAAGCTGTGTACGCACAGGTCTGCATTCAGCAGGGCCTCTGTGATCCAGGCATTCCTCGGCTCAGCCCCCCAGCTCACGCTCCAGCTCTACATCTGTGTCCTGCAGCAGGAGATGACGGCTGCCAGAAGTAGGTAGAGCTGCTGTCATTGCCTCCGTAATTTGGTGGGAGGGAAAGGAGGAGGGTCAGCAGTCAGGAGTAGCTGCCTCTGACAAGAACTGAACACATTGCCAATGGTTTCATCTGGTAGCTTTTGACAGTGGTGTTGCTGACAATGTTTATATCATCGTGTTTTAGACTAACGTTTCCTTTAGTGTACTTTGGTTGCTGTAGAAGCATTAATTTGATAAGTGGCCCTTAAGGCATGAGAGGAAGGCAGCTGGAGGGACTGGGCTGTCTTCATGAAGAGAAAAAAAAAAAAAAAAACACACAACTCTGTTCCCTTTTGGCTTCTGAGCAAACTTTCTAAAAAATTCGTTGGGATACAATGCAGAGTGTATTTTGTCATGATACATTATGAAAGGTGTACTTTCCGGAATGCAGTTTCACACATGGACTGAAGCCACAAACTGTTTTTACTTGTGCCAAACTCTGAGTTTGAAATCAAAAGGCGTAACTTAGTATATAAATGTTACCATCTCATCTCTGGACCCAAGCTGTTAAGTCTTCACGATGCAATGCCGCACCACATGGACTTACCAGGATGCATCTCTCTTACCATGGGACTCTTTACGTCCTACTCCATGATATGATCCAGCTCTGTGGAAATACAATCTTGATTCGATGGCTCGTTGCTAGTAGAGGAACCTGCACCATGTGCTGGTGGGACAACTGGCATTTTGATGTGAGAAAGGGCTTTGGCACATGGGAGAACTTGCAGGGTTTCCTCTGAAATAAGAAAACAGCTCTTGTAGCTACGACACCTTGAGAAGCCACAGGTCTTTTGAAGGCCTTGTTAGTTTATTTTGAAGAAGCCTTTGTAGTAATGTCAGGCTTTTCCTCACAACTCAGGGAATGGAAGACAAAAGCATGCTGAAGGGTGAGTCAGCATACAGAGACATTACAACAGGTGAAGGCCTTCATACAAAAGTACTTGTTTAATGTTATAGCAGTTGATACTTGAAAGACTTTGCTCCTGAGTTTCTGAGTACTTCACAGCTAAAGTAGATTCTTCAAATAACCATGGAATCTGTGATTTGGGATAAGGACAAAGCAGTTGAATCCTTTGCTGAACAGTGCAATTAGCACAGTTTCCAAGCACTTTGCTGGAGATGGCATTTGCTTAAGAAAGGTCACCTTTTTATTGTGTTTCTTCTATTACTAGTGTTGCCTTTATTGGTCATGATTGCCAAGGAGAAGTCCTGTATTCCAGATCATTAGAAAAATGCATATTTAATAATGATTTGTAACTCCCTATTACTTTTGACTTTTATTTGTCACTGCCAAGGTAAATTCTTTCTCACAGACTGATGAGTGATCTTCTGTGGGTGAAGTGAAGTTAAACAACCAGAGCTAAGTTGGCTCACCAGGAAGTTCAGTGAATATGTATGAATTGAAAGAGAGGGCAAGACATCACCAGCAAATGCAGTATTTACCTCATGTCTCCCAGAAGCTACTTGTATGGCAGGTCCTGTGTAATTGTAAAATACAGAAATCAAAAGAAAAAAACGTTTCTTTTCATCATCAGTGATCTAGCACAATGGCAGAGTCCATAAGAACTCATTCAGCAGAAAAAATGAGTTCTGATGAATTCTCAGGAGGGACTTGGGAGTTTTGGTGGACAAATGCTCGACATGAGCCAGCAATGAGATCTTGCAGCCCCAAAGGCCAACTGCATCCTGGGCTACATCAACAGAGGAGTGGCCAGCATGATGAGCAAGTTGATTGTCCTGCTCTGCTCTGCCCTTGTGAGGCCCCACCAAGAGTGCTGCATCCAGGTATGGGGCACCCAGCACCAGAAGGATGTGGGGCTGTTAGTGCCAGTCCAGAGGAGGGCCATGAAGATGATCGGAGGGCTGGAGCACCTCTCCTGTGAAGAAATGCTGAGAGAGCTGGGGACATTCAGCCTGGAAAAGAAAAGGACCTCACTGCATCCTTTCAGTACTTAAAGGGAGCTTATAAAAAAGATGGAGAGCAATTTTTTACTTGGGTAGATAATTATAGGACAAGGGGGAATGGCTTTGAACTAAAAGGGAAGATATTTATATTAGAGGTTATGAGGAAATTCTTCACTAAGAGGGTATTGAGGCACTGGCACAGGTTGCCCAGAGAAGCTGTGGATGCCCCGTCCCTGCAGGTGTTCAAGACCACGGGATCCCCCCTGGCAACCTGATCTAGTGGGTGGCATCCCTGCCCATGGTAGGGGGACTGGAATTAGATGATCTTTAAGGTTCCTTCCAACCCAAACCATTTTATGATTCGATGAAAAATTAAGTCATAACCATATCTGTTTGTATCTTAAGTCATAACCACTTCTGTTTGTATCTTACCTTCTGAAGTCTTGAGACTTTCTGCACTCTTCAGCCAGTTTATTTCGGCAGTAATACCTTTCATCCAGCAATATTATTCAGCCTACACAGCAAGCAGCAATGATACATACCACAGTATCAGCTTGTTGTTTGCAATGTGTACATGGGGATTCTTATGTACATGACTTCAGCCTTTTGGATCTTGCGGCATTGTCAAAGTAATTAGCAGCCAGTCCAGCTCTTCTTCCACACTTCAGATCTCTTCAACTTCCCTGTTCTTTGTCAGACTCTTTTACATTGTCCATGTTATAACTATTACACTTTTCTTCTCGTCTTATGATTTCGATATTTTTTGTCTTGTCTTCTCATCAGTCTATATTCTTCTGGATTCCTGGACTACCTCGTCTGTTATTCTGTGTATATTCTGCTTGGTCAGTGGTAATGAGGACACTGTCATCCATGAATCCAAAACTTTTTACCATCATGCCACCTCCCACTCCTGACAACTCACTGAGACTTGGCAGTACTAGGTTAATGGTTGGACTTGATGATCTTGGAGGTGTTTTCCAACCGAAATGATTCTGTGATTCTGTAATATGGTTTGTCCCTTTTAGATCTGACTGAAACTCATTATTGCTTCCGGTATTGAATCAAACAGTTCTGAAAGGAATGTGCAATGTTGACTAATCCATTGTTAACCAGAGCCGTGCCGTGTCTTTTTTGTATAGTTCACGGAATTAATGAATTTCCCTGGACATTTTATTCTGGATGATCAGATTCTTGCTAGTGTCTGTCGTTGTCCAAAACTGTCATTTCACTGTCTGCCAAGAATGTAAGATGAGGAGGAAAAAGAGTTGCAAAAGCAGAATAAAGCCCTCCTGCATGGGCTCCTCTCCACAGGCTGCAGCTCTGGCCCGGGGCCTGCTCCTGCGGGGGCTCTCCATGGGCCGCAGCCTCCTCCAGGCCACATCCACCTGCTCCACGTGGGCTCCTCCACGGGCTGCAGCGTGGAGATCTGCTCCGTGTGGGACCCATGGGCTGCAGGGGGACAGCCTGCTCCACCGGGGGCCTCTCCACAGCCCGCAGGGGAACTGCTGCTGCCTGCCTGGAGCACCTCCTGCCCTCCTGCTGCACTGACCTGGGGGACTGAGGGGCTGGTTCTCACTCCTATCTACCAGCCGCTGTGGCACAGCAGATTTTTTTTCCCCTTTCTTACATGTGCTCTCACAGAGGCACAGACATCATCTGTTGGCCTGGCTCTGGCCAACAGTGAGTCCCTTTGGAGACAGCTGGAGCTCTCCCTTTTCTGACATGGGGCAGCTGTTGGGCTCTTCTCACAGAGGCCACCCCTGCAGCTGCCTGCTACCAAAACCTTGCCATTTAAACCCACTACAGTCTCTCTTTTGCATTTGGGCTTCACTTTGTACTAAATGCTACAGTATCTGTCACTATCATGCATTGTCGTAGAGCCAACTGAAACATTGCATTTACGGTATGGCTGACATCAGGCTCGTCACTGCTTACAGTGTTGGGCAGCCAGCAGGACTGCTTTGCTTAGCTAATACCACCTGGTGAAGCTCAAGGCCAGGAGGTGCTGAAGAGACCTGAGTTATTTTAAATGACAAAAATAGCTGGCTGGAGGTGGAAGGATTGCATGACTTGGCCTACTACCCTTGAAAAAAGGCCAGTTCTCAGCGTGCAGTATCAAATGTGAAAGATCTGTTTCCTTTGTAAGTTTAAAGTGTTGTGGTTTTTTTTTAATTGCTATTAGCAGCAGTAAAGTCATTTACAGACATGAAATAATCTCAAAAGATGGATTTCCTGCCATTTAAAAATAAAATCATGTTGCTGAAAAAGATGCATTTTTTCAATTAAAAGCTGTAGCAGTGACAAAACCAAAAAGTAAAACAGTGCCTACCTGAATGATTCTGGGACTATGCACCTCTGATCTGTGAGAAAAGTATAGGCTTCTGTGGGTAGGAAGGAAGAACAGAAATGCTACCTTTATAAGAACTGTTAAAGGATTTTGAACTCTCAAAGGAAGATACTTTCCTTTATAGTGAGCAGGTGAAGAAGTGAGAGATCATAAGGGAAAGCAACAATAACATCACCTTTCCACATTTCTGTATGTGGTTGATTAAAACCATCTTTATCACAGACTTAGAAGTGATGTTTGAACTGGTAGTTTGGTGGCAGTACTGAGCTTTTGGGAAAGCAGATGAACAGGATTACAGAGTCAGCATGAATGTAGTTTCTGTCAATGGAGCAGTGCCTCTTTTGAAGTTTTGAGGTGTTAAGGCAAGTTTGAGATTCACTGAGAATCCCTAAAATGGAATCAGACTCAGAAGACAAGTTGAGTTCCAGGACAGAAGCACTCTTTCTCCAGTGGATTTTGTGTGTGTGTGTGTTTTACTTGTTCAGTCTGCTTTTGTTTTTTAAACTCTGAGAGCATTATTTTGCCTAATTAACTCATTGAAGTTATTTGTACTTTCACAGTTCTAGACTCAACATAAAAGTGCAGGAAAGGTTTTGAAAGGAGCCACAGGAGTGAGTGTGGAAAGAACCACAGTGGTATTATTGACTCCATTCACTTGCTCTTCCTTATTTAGGCAATGCTTTCTAATGTTTAAAATACTCAGATCAAGTGTAGGGCTGTAAGAAAGACATTTAAAAATGCACATTTCAAATTTAAATGTGAAACAAGAAAATAAATAACCATTTTCAGAGAACATACGCAGCATGAAACTGGCACGTACAAAATTACAATATAAAATGGCATTTTTTTCATTTTACTGAGTACTATTCAAAATTTAGATATAAAGAATAATTCTTTTCCAAAGTAATTCAGAGGAATTTGAGGGAGAGAGTTTAGCTAAAAGGAGGATAAAAACCTGTGAGAAACTTATTATAGATCCTAAAATACACTTGTTTCTTTCAAAATCATGCTCAGAAATTAGTAACTCTAATTAGAAAAACTTGATAGTCATGGTTAAATAGCTATAGCAAAGTAGGCAATCTCATTGATGTATTGGATAATGACATGAACTAACTGAAGGCTGCAGCAAGAACTAGCTGCTACTAAGCATTACAGCACTGACATAATAAAGAATTGCCAACTCTGTTTATCTTGTTCCATCTGATGCAATATAATGCCCTGTAGCATGACCAATTAGCTTGGTTAGTTTCATTCACACTATAAAAAAAACAACGGAATAATTTTTACTGTGCTTAACTGATTAAAATTTGAAGTGTTCCTCACGAGAAAATAATGCAGATTGAAACTACAAGTATTGCATGGGGTTTCCTAAAATTGGTCTCCTGTATCAGCTGTTCAGCATGTTGGTAAAAATTGCATAGAAGGTATGCAGATGTTGACAAAACAATGCACAGCTAGCACTCCTGAACACTGGGATACTATTCTGTATGTCCAGGGCTCTTATACATCCATACCTGCTCAGGTCATAAACTTTCTCCTGGTTGATTCCCATCCTCAGTGCACTTGTTAATTCAGCACTGTAACTTGCACATCTACCTGGCAATCAGATCAACAGAGTTGATCAAAATTTTAAGACATTTTTAAAAGGAATATTGTTCTTAAATATATGATATAGATAGTTGCATAAGGAAAATACATGTATAGGAAATCACCATGTAGACAGGTGAGCGAATATTTGTCTACTAGGGGAAAAAAAGTACAGGTGGTTTGGGGTTTAACCTGCTTTAACCTGTTTTGAGCTCTGTCCCGTAACCCTTCTGTGAGCTCAGTCCTTCATCTGTGCAGAAGGTGAGTAGCACCCCAGGGCCTTAGGGGGTACTGTGAGAGTACTGCTTGAGAGCAGCTGGCATACTCTTACAACTGAGCTGTGCAGTCATGAAGGACAGTACATGCACAAACAGTCCTGGGCAGGTGGAGACACCTGTGATTTTTTTTTCACTGCCTTTTCTCTTTCTGTCTACTTGGAAATGTAACAAATGGGGACCAGAAGGGGACAGAGAGTTAGAGTAAGACACCAGAAGTGGATACAAGGAATAGGGTTTTTTTGCTTGATACCTGCTGGGAATCCCTAGAAGTGCTGTGAAGACAACTAGTTGCATCTCTGTATCACTCTGACGCAATGTCTACTGTGAAGATGACAGTTCTGATTTGTCTTTTCTCTTTGTAGGTGTTTTTATGGTCCTTTCTCTCCTGTCAATTGTATATGGCGCCTTACGCTGCAACATCCTGGCTATTAAGATTAAGTATGATGATTACGATATCAGTGTGAAACCAGCTGCCTACCTCTGCATATTCATGTGGAGAAGCTTTGAGATTGCTACGCGGGTTATAGTGCTGGTCCTTTTCAGCTCAGTCCTTCAGATCTGGACTCTCCCTGTTGTGCTAGTGAATTTCTTTGGTTTTTTCTTTTACCCATGGATTCTCTTCTGGCAAAGCAAGTCCCCGTTTCCCGAGAACATAGAGAAGGCATTGAGTAGGGTTGGCACCACCATTGTCTTGTGCCTTCTCACCTTCTTGTACGCAGGCATTAACATGTTCTGCTGGTCGGCAGTGCAGGTGAAGCTCAATGATCCTGACTTAATTAACAAGTCCCAAAACTGGTACCGTCTGACTGTGTATTATATGCTGCGATTTGTTGAGAATGCATTCCTCCTGCTGATGTGGTACATCTATAGAACTGATATCTACTTGTACGTCTGCGCCCCGTTGTTGGTCTTGCAGCTCCTGATAGGTTACTGCATGGCTGTCCTCTTCATGTTGGTGTTCTACCAGTTCTGTCACCCATGCAAAAAACTCTTTTCATCCAGCATTACCGAAGGTTTGCTCTCCTGTTTCAAGTTCCTCTGCTTTGTTTGCAAGCCTCCTAAGTCCACCAAAGTAACAGACAAGGCAGAGTTGAAATCATCTGAAAATGCTGATGAATCACAGAGCAGTACCAAGACAACAGATTCTCAAAATGGGAATCGTCATCAAAGTGTTTCTTCCAATGCCTAGCGTAACTGGAAACAAGTATGTGCCTTGGGAAGGTTGCAGGTCATCTGCTGGGAACGTTGAGCATCTTGGATATTGTGTCTTGTGGGTGGGTTTTATTTCTTGCAGGTGTATGCTGCATGAAGACTGACAAGCCTACCTTTATGGAAAGCGTTGTTTATGGGTATGTGTAGCTGTGCGTGTTTATGTATGAACGTAGAAAGCAATCATTGTTTGTAGACTTTTATTTCAGATTCTTTTCGACATGGTTTTATTATCATGTGCTCAATTTGAAATCATTATAGAAGACATCCTTCAAAAACTAGCCTGATTCTCATCTTACTCAGGAAATCTGAGGATGGAAGGAAATGCATTTTATTTCAGATAAGATGTCATTAAGGCATGCCACCCTAGCATGGAAACACAGCATAGTCTTTGACTATATATTGACTATAGCTGTGGTCTGCTTTCCTCTGATGGCAGACTTTTTTACGCTCTAATCAATGTCATAAAATAATTATTCTCTCTGTGGCATAAGAATTCGACTTCTACAATGCACAGTAGCCTAGGTTGCCAAGAAACGGCTAATTAGCCAGCACTAATACTGAAATGTGACTGTTATTGAGAATGGACAGAGGGGTTATTGGCTTATGTACTGTTTTACTCTTCATACATGCTGCTTGTTAGTAAGGGAATTAAATTTACCACATTAATTGTAATGTTCTGGAATAGCTCACTGTTCTGATATAATCATTTAAATAATACTTTATTATTTGTGTTATTCTGGTATTGGGGTGGGGTTCACTTTACATGACTTGAAATATCTAGAAGCTGGGTGGATTGTATGAACTAGTCAGGTAGGTGCTCTCCAGGGAATATCTCCAGTGAGCGATTCAGCACATCTTAAAATGTTGTCTTGGCTGACACGGATCATTCTCTGGAGACCTATTACTCAGTGTTAACCAGATGTCTTGACCACTAGTCTTGACCATGTCTCCATTTTAGATGGCTAAAGTTAGTAGGGACAAGTGCTACTGTGTTTGATAGTACACCAAGCAGGCAACTCAGTCACTTGTCAAGTGGAGATAGAAAAGACTGAGTCCTTTTTGAGGCCGTGATGTATTACAGCTAGGTTGATATCAGTACTGCAAAAACCTCAGGCTTCTTTTACCTCAGAATTACCACAGGCTTGAAATCTGAAAGAAAATGGAAGTTGTTGACTTTTTCTTCAATGCACTATATCACTACCACAAATCAAAATGTTTCTGTATTTTGCAAATCACTGAGAAAACTTTAGCAGGTGGACAGCCAAGAAGTACAATTTAGTGGAGATACACACACAAAAAAAGCATTTTAAAAAATTAAGTGAAAGCTTTTTGCACTTTGATGGCTTAGCACCTTGGGTTTCTTCTGTGCATGACACATTGTGACTGCTAGTGGAAAAAAAGCAATTAATGATTCAAAGTACCTTCTAATGTCCTCAGCTTAACTTCCATCCTACTTTATGGAAGATGAGAATTTCTTCAGCAGGGATGATACCAACACCATTTTATTAGAAACATCAAGTTGGGGCCTGAGGTCATTTGTAACGAGGTGTCACATGCAGTGCTGCACAGAGCTAAGCTGTTTTTATTTTTTATTTTTTTCCTTTACTGCACTGTAAATGAATGTCTTCCTACTTCAATTTTATAATGGAGTTGCATTTTTTATTTTGCTTGATGTGTGTGTGTGTGTTGTATGTATATGTAGATCTTATTAAATTATTGGTGGGTGGTAATGGGAGTTTTTGGCATGAGCCTACTATGGGAATGTACTTGATATATTTGGGGAAACCACCCAAACCCAACATATCTTCTCTCTCCAAGTAGTATTAGAATAGTGAAGTTCTCTGTACTTCTGTACCTAAAGGTGCAGTATAGTATTTCCTTGCACTTTTCTAAATGTAGATGAGTACTTCCGTTAAAGGAATAAATGCGAATGTGACCCCTTGATTCCAAACCTTCATAGTTCAGCACATAGGACCAATTTTTCAGGTATTCTTAGAACTGAATATCTAACTTCATAGTTGGGTGGTCATTGATGATCAGGGAATTAAAGTCATTGCCTAACTACATAAGCACCCAGGTGTGAAATTTTAGTCTTTGAGAACAAAGTGACTTGTTGTATAGAAGTACTTCACAGCTAAGAAGAGAGGTCTCAAGTCTTTAAATCAGACTTTGGACACTGGAAGTGATGGTCCAATTGTGGTTTTGCCACTTGAAAACTGTGAAAACTTCACAAACCTCAGCTGGTGAAGTGCTCATGCTACAGAGAACTCAACAGCAGGAAGCTGTAAAGGACCCAGCCGGGAGTCCAGTATGATGTGCAGTGAGTACCGTTCAACTTCACATGCTAATGATGAAGACTAACGTATATGCATATTTTTAGAGAACGTACCATATTACTTCCTATTTTTATACTAGTCTTCTCAAGTGCATGCATAGAAGCCTGAATATTTAAATCATTGTTTTGAAAATAAGAGTGTATGGCTTATATCACTGTCATATGGTTTTGCCTTAGGTACAGACACTAGCCAAATACTAGCCAAACACAGTTTAAACACAGCATTAACGAGTGCCATTGCTTTTTCTGTCCTTCTTTTTGCTGTGCCTCATTAACTGTGAGTGCCATTGCTTTTTCTGTGCCTCATGTCATCACAGCATCACGTTCAGCTTGACTGACTAGCCATATTGCTGTTCTGTTTATGTTTTGAACCTGTGGTGCTGCCATTGCTGGTGGAAAGAAGGAATGAGAGGGAGTCAGAGACAAAGATGTTCTGTTGCATCAAGACCAGTGTTTTAGAGGACAAGCTTATGTTTCTGAAGTGTGCGATAATGCCAGGAGATGCAGTTTTTCCCAGGACAGCGAAAGTCTAGATGGTATTATTATCAATACACCTCGTGGCTGCACTGAGAGAAGGGTAGTATCAGCTAGGAAGGATGTATGTGTATGAAAGAGTGATGATGTCTTGCTGTGAGCTTACTGTGGTTTTTCAATGTGAGAGGTGTATATGTTCAATGGAAGGGTATAGGGCTAATGTTAAAAACTTAACTCACTTGAGTAGTCCTGAGTCACACAAAGGATTGCTCAGTAAGGATTGTTCATGTATATGAGTATGCAAGATCTGGTATGTCTTTTATACTTGTAAAACAACACGAATTAAAATGTTGAAACACTAACTTGCATTGTGTTGGTGTCAGTTCTTAGTATACTGCATTCAGAAAGCCAAGCTAAAGGTTATATAGCACACTGTCATCTGGTGCCACCCAGCAGAAGAAATGTCTTCAAGTAAATGTGACAGAATAACAATCTGTGATTGATTTGAGAGTTCTTCACCTAAATCCAATGGTGCTTCTAATGCTACCTAGCTGGTGGGGGTCTCAGCTGAATTCGTTAGTGGTTTAAAAGAAGTGACATAAAAAACAAGATCAATTTAGGTTATTTATTGTCAAGATTTAATTATGTATTTAATTGTTTTACATTGGGAGGCAGAAAGAAATCATCATTACCTTATAAAGGACCTTGTTACATTTTCCTGCACACTCCGTTCATGCTCATCTGGGTTTACCACATGTTTATCTCTGATCTGGGAATAGCCAGCAAAATCCTCACTGTGGACTACTGTGGAGTCATATGATATATATTTTATACATATATGTATCAGCCTGAAATGTCAGCATGCCACCTAAATGACAAACAGTGAGAAAGGATTTAAAAGTACTGGTGGTGATGACACCACTATCTGCCCTCCCTAAAACATGGAAAGTAATTAGTAATTTCTTACAGATACTGGTTTTAGTTTCAGGGAATGATTTTGAAATGAATGACAAGTACAGTTTAAAAAAAAAAATCAAATGCAGATTTAAAACTAAATGAAAAAAATCAGATTCAGACACAGTTTTGATAATTTCTGTGGTTGTTTTCTTAAAAAATCTTGATAGCATCTGCCTGCAAGAGAATCCCTGCTTTTGATCTTCAATGTGTTTTCTTAAAGAAAAGACACTTGGGTGACCATCCCGCCTCTCTGTCAGCCCCATTCTCCCCAGTACACACCAAATTCATTTGTTTAATAAAACTGTTTGGTTTCTCAGGTTCACCTCAATATTAAAGTCAAAATACAAGGTAGGTGCTCCAAAATCACAACTCCAAAATCCAAAACAACAACTTTATATCCTGGAGAAAAAGAAAGAACAGCTTCATCCTTTTCCAGGTTTCTCACTGCCATACAGAAGATCTCGTGCTGCTGAAATGAAATTTTACAGATGTCATAAGTGTCTGTATTCAGGTATGACAATTTCACCTTTCAGATGTGAAATTCAGAGGTGAGTGCTTATTTGTGTAAAGGGTTCTAACCACAGACTCATGTTAATGGGTAAATAAAGATAATTGAGGACAGGTGCTAATTAGCTGGATGTTGCTTACAGAGATTCTTCTGGGATAACATCACTGTTGAAACTGTTTGGTCCTGAAAATGAGATCTGCTTTAATGAACTAGAAACAGCCTGTCTGAAGTGCGTGTTCTGTGCCTTCACATTCATAATTGCTGAAGTTTCCCTTTTGACAGAGGAAACAAAGTGACAGGGAATAAATGTTACATATATTAACTTCTGGAAATTCTTTCATCAGCTATTCTTTTCATCTGATTAACGTGCTCTGTCAGTACAGAACTCGAATCAGCCACAGTTACTTTCAGCAAGATGATCAGGGATGGGTCTGATGGAGAGCACTGCCAGAGGTAGTCAGGGTGAACGTTAATTCAAGCCTGTCTTCTAATGCATAGGCTAAAACCAAAACAGTAACTTACAGTCAAGGTACCAGTGTAACATTTTGTTGTCTTTATGTGTGGATTTGATGCTCTTACAAATCTGTGTTGTAGGAAGAGCTGCTGTGTTTAGCACACATAACAGAAAGCGAGATGCTTGCAATTGCATTAGTTTTGCAGCTGATGGCCCTCCTAACATCAGTTATGTTCTGTGGAATACATTTCCTGCTGTTTCTTGCTGTCTGTTGCATGATGGTGATCATTTTAAATAGAAATGGAGAAGCAATGCAGTGAAACACATGGCTGCATTTTTCAGTCCAGTTGATCTTTACAGCTAAGGTTGCTTGGCTATGAAAATGGCTGAGCTCACGGACTGCATCAATTCTTCATTGCTGTATTGACAATGTTAATAATAGTGGACAGTACAGTGTTCAGGAGTATACAGATGTGATTAAAAAAAAAAAATAGATGCATTTTAAAGAGAATGGGAAGGAGATTTTCTAAAACAGATGTAGCATCATCTTTGGAACTGTAGCATCAACTTTGATATTATGGGACAAGTAAGGTAGCTTACAACCACAGAGTAATTAGGTGTTTCCTAAATATATTTTTTTTACTGTCCATGTACTGTTTTGGATGTTCTTATTCTTTCCTTTTCTTCTTATTTTTAAGCAACAAGGAGAAAAAAGCCCAAACATGAATGAAATATATATATATATTTAAAGAAAAAGGAAAATATGAAGGGAAGGAGAGGGAAGGGAAGGCAAAACAAGGCAAGGCAAGGGTCATTGCAAACCTACAGAATTGTGTGGGGCAATTTAGAAACACTCAGGTGAAGAAGAACCTAGATTTATCCACTGGTGTTCTCATAAGGTGAACAGTGCAAGCCCAAGTAAGGAGTCTGGGTACAGTAAGACTGTGTGCCCTGCCTCAGAATCCGAGGCCTTCCAAATCTAGGCATAGCCTCATTTGGTTTTAATTTATTATTTTGTTGTTTCTCTATACCAGCACAGTTTGTAATTACATAGTGTTGCAGTACACACATTAGTTTTGGTTCTGTATCTCATCGAGAAATAGGCAATTACCATGCAAATGGTCAGAGCACAAATATTACCACTGACATAATGCGTGCAGTTTGCTCAGCTGTTTACACCGTCCTTATGCACATAAAGCAAAAAGCAATGACTTGTGCAGTATATCAGAGAGCTTTTAATGCCACACGGTTGCAGAATGGTTCCTGCTTGGATCTTGTTTTCTTTATCAACTAACAGGATGTGATGCCCTGAGAAGTCAGTGCCTGTTCTTTACAGAGAGATAAAATATAATTGATCTGAGAAACCTAAGACGTTGCAAAAGATAAGTCTTACAGTGATTTGGCTGTTTGGATCAGAAATGAACCAAGCTACTTTAGAGCAAGAGGAAAGTAAAAACATTGAAGGGGAGACAGATTATCAAGTGGGAATAGGCAAGGGATGTAAAAGTAAAAAATTACTTCTGTCTTGGTATGAAACATGTACTTCAGTAATGATGTTGATGTTGTGCATCAAGATTGATTGTAAGGCAAGTTCAGAGAAGGCTGAAGAGTGCTGTACCAGTAACTCATCAAGTGCCTTAACTGCCAGTTATACCTGCCTCTTCAGCATGATTAGCCATTGGTACAAAGTGAAATGGAAACCCCAAGGGTCCCAAGCAGGAACCAATTAGTAGGCAGCTATAAATCAGTTGTCCGATAGCAGTCAAGGGCTTATGTGTTTGAGCTGCTATCTTAATAGACATCACTGTTTCTTCTAGGGTATACCAGCAAATGAACAGCTATCTCTTCAGGCAACAAAAGAAAAACAAAACAAAGAAAGAAGAAAAAAAGAAGAAAATTTACTAATAGGAGATCTAAAATGAAAAAAAAAAAAAATACAAACTACTTATGGTCTTAAATGTATCACTAATTCACAAAAACTTCTAGCGTACTAGAAAACTAAATGTAGTTTTAGTGTATGTAAGAATGTACTTGAATGGGAAAAAAATATTGGCAAGGGATTGAAGCAGGATTTGTTAGACTGTCCATGACAGGCAAGGAAAGTCTCATTGAGGTTGGGTTGCATCCCGTAATATAAAAGGAAGTGCAATTATAATTAGCAGTAAAAGATCTGATTTTGAACAAGGTGGACACAGCTCCCTTAGCAGAAAAATATTTAGGAGAAATGATCTCTAAACCCAACTGAAAAAGAGTTGAGTTAGCTCTCATCTATCTCTACTCCTATGAAAGCCTGAGCAATGGAAATGGGAGAATATCATTAAGCCATCAAACCTTGTATTAAGAGCTAATAAAAACAAAAACAAGAGTAATAATGTAGAAAACGTATTCCCCAATCTAATCTACACCTTTTAATGTAATTTTTAATAATGGTTTCTCTGAAAGTGTTAAATACATATTATAAGAGAGAGAGGGAGGTATGAAGTCCTGTAAACAATCTTGCAACAGGAGGCATCTGTAGGTAGTGATCCAATGGTAATTCAATCTGGAAGAAAGTCATCACAGTTAAAAGTCCAAGTGGTGTGTCATTTACAAACTCATTAAGTCTTTCAAAGAGATGGATGGTTGCCTCAGAGCTTTTGAGTGTATCAGAGCAGGCCGTTATGCTCCCAGTGCCTTAGGTCAACCTCACACCACTTAAGCCAAGTAGGGTTTTGCAAGCTACTCTCAGACAACTCTCCAACTCATCAAGGCAAATCCATAGATAAATAAAAATATATTTTTTAAAAGTTGTATCATGACAAATGAACAAAGAGAAACATATAAGTCCAGTGAATTTTGTTGCTGGAACAGTGTCATCTTTATTAAGAGGCAGCTTAAGTATGACTTAGCAGTACGTAGGCTTCATGCTCAGTCTTGGCACAAGGAGGAGCCATGTCTTAGTACTCTAGCTAAAGGATAATTTTGAAGCAAAAGCTTTATGCAAAGCCTGCTCCTTGGTGCCACAATTCGTTGTGTCATATTATCTGAATATGAGCCAGCAGTGTGCTCAGGTGGCCAAGAAGGCCAACGGCATCCTGGCTTGTACCAGAAATAGCGTGACCAGCAGGACCAGGAAAGCAATTGTCCCTCTGTACTCAGCTCTGGTGAGGCCGCACCTTGAGTACTTTGTTCAGTTTTGGGCCCCTCAGGAAGGACATCAGGGTGCTGGAGCATGTCCAGAGAAGGGCAACGAAACTGGTCTAGAGAACAAGTCTCATGAAGGCCAGCTGAGGGAACTGGGGTTATTTAGCCTAGAGAAAAGGATGCTCAGGGGAGGCCTTATTGTTCTCTACAACTTCCTCAAAGGAGGTTGTGGTGGGGTAGGAGTTGGTCATTTTTCCCAAGCAACAAGCAAGAGGACAAGAGGAAATGGCCTCAGGTCGTGCCAGGGGAGACTTATGTTGGATATTAGGAAAAATGTCTTCACTAAAAGGATTGTGTGGCATTGGAACACACTGCCCAGGGAAGTGGTTTACTCAACATCCCTGGAGGTATTCAAAATACATGTAAATGTGGTACTTAGGGACCTGGTCTAATGCTAGGCTCAGAAGTGCTAGGTTAATGGTTGGACCTGATAATCATGGAGGTCTTTTCCAACCTAAATAATTTGATGATTCTATGATCTTCCTTAGACTTGTCCATTAAACGTGAGATCATTCCTCAGTGTTTCCCCTTCTGAAGTTACAGCCCTCCGTTCAAACAGGGCTGAGCCAAAGGCTGTAGCTGTTAGATGTCTGGCTGTGGACGGGCATCTGCTAACTGAACTGGGCTGCACTGTCACCCCCATGCTGAAAAATGAGAGGGAAAAAAAAAAGAGAGAGAGAGAGAGAGAGAGAGAGAGAGAGAAAAGCTATCACATCACTTATTTGTATTTATAAAACAAACTGCAACAGTGTAGTTAGGATGTAGGCACTGAGGTGTTCCCACATGGACTATGTGGGACATGTGCTGTTCATATGCATACAGGGGGATGCCAGAATACTTCTATGGCTGTGTAGTTATATTGGTGCTATTTCTTCCTCTGGTGCAATGCAGCCACTAGGACAACCGGTTAGCCAACAGATAAAGCTGTATCATGTCACAGGTACACCTCAGTCCTGCTGTTGTAGTTTATCCTGGCAGGCAGCAAAGCACAACACAGCTGTTCACTACCTTCCTCCCTCCCTCCCAGTGGGACAGAGGAGACGATCGGAAAAAACACCAGTAAGACTCATGGTTGAGATAAAGACAGTTTACGAGAACAGAAAAGGAAAGGAAAATAATAATAATAAAAAATACACAAAACAAGTGATGCACAATGCAATTGCTCACTACCCACTGACTGATGACCGCCTGGTCCCCAAGCAGCAGCAGGCCCCCTGCCAACTCCCCCAGTTTTAATAAGAAAATTAACTCTATTCCAGCCAAAACCAGGACACCTGGGATTATAGACCCTTCTGTGAAGAGATGCCTCTTGTATGCACACGCATAATCCCAAGCTGCCTCTGTGCTCAGGGTGGTGTGCATGTGGGTGTTGCATGGTCGGTGGGCCACCACTGTGCTAGAGCTCCTGGTCCCAACTCCCCTCCAGTGGGGAAGCTGCACTGCTCAGACCATTCCCAGGAAGCTCCTAACTTCTCTGTCTTGGCACTAATTCACCCTCTCACCCACTCCTCTCTCTCAGCACAGCACTGCAGACATCTGAACTCCACAGAGCAGATGTTTTGTTGCCTTGTCTTTTCCCCTTGGGAGAGGGGAAGTGTCTACAGCAGAGGCTGCGTAGCAGAGGCAGATGATGCCTACATTAGAAGTGACAGTAGGTATGAAAACGTTTATACCTGCAGCACCCCAAATCTTCAGTATGGTTTACTCATGCAGTAAGAAGACAGTCTTTATTTCAAAAAATTGGTTCTCAAAGTCAAATATGAGAGACAAGTGATAGATGTTTACAACGAGGAAATCACAAGGCAGCTTGCCTCTCTTTAACACCAAAAGACTTGTGATGAGTCAAGTCTGCTAGGTTTTCAGATCCCTCTAGGATCAGATCTACAGCTGCAAAAGTCAGCAGTGGCCCACGTGAGACAGAGATTGAATTCTGAGGGAAACACTGAGAAAGTGATATTGTTGGTTATAAGAGAAAAAAAGCTGCTGCCTGGAGATTGTAGGCCATGGTGGACAGTGACCTGACACTCTGCTGATATTTAACCTAAGTTCCACACCCGTGACTTTCATGCTTGTTTCTGATTTCTCATCTCCCAGAATATTTCCCAGTGGAAAGTGCAGATCCCTGTCTGGTAAGTAAACATTTAACACAAAATGTAAACTTACATTTTCTGTCAGTGGACTCATTTTCTTTTATAACTTTTACAGGAAAAAGTATTAAAAAAGTAAAATTTCACGGACTCTCCAGTGTCTTGAAAAAGCCTGCATGTTAGCTTTACGAATGAAAATGTGCCCCAGCAGAGACTAGGTCTCTCCTCAGAGCTATCCCTAACCCTAGCCCTATCATCCCTAACCCTATGGGAGATTCACTGCAGGAATCAGTCCAGGGACCATGAAAAAGGCCATACACACAGATCCAGCCAGCTCGCACTGGGGTGCCTGGCCCGCTCCACTGGCACAATCAGAGCAGTCCTCTCCCCTCAGACATTTTTAACTCCTCTGCCCAGCACAGGCTCAGCCGTGCACCACACTTATTTCTGTGTCTAGATGTGGCAAGGCAGGCACACTGGGAGCAGCACGGCTCTGCCTGGATCCACAGAGCTGGGCTAACTGATCTCTGGAGGTCCCTTCCCAACCTGTGAGCTGCTAATTAGAAAGGGGAGATGACATCCCAGGGCTGACATGCAGGAGTAGGAGCGGGATTTTGGAAAGCAAGCATGGCGTGAAGCGGGTGTGACACCAAACGGCAGGGGCCTGTGGTGGCGAGGCCCAGACGAGCAGGGGCACGGCGCCCTGCCGAGGGCCTCCGGTGCCCGCCGGGTGGCGGTGCCGAGCTGCCCGCCCAGCCCCGGCTCCCCGCCGCCTCGGGCCCTCGGTCGGCCGGCCCTGGGTGGCTGAACCCTCCTAGGCACTAGGTGGTGGGAGCACGGGAGAAAACGTGAAGAGAAATAGCTGCACAGGGAGCAGCGAATAGCTTTTAGCCGTGTGCCAGTCCCAGAGACGGATCATAAAGCCTGGGAGCTTGCCTAAAGGCTGCAAGTTGGGGTCCCTCCTCCTCAGTCTCACACAAAGCTGGGTTATTTCGGCCCCTGGCTTTATGCATGGGAGGTCATGCTATCCTAATGCTATGCTCACTACAGCCTCTACCTGGAAACTACTGCCAGCTTAATATACTTTTTTGCTTTTTTATTCCTGGCTCACATCTATGCACTTTTCTGTCATGGTCTCAGCATGGAATAATTTACCTTGTAAACAGAACAGAAAGGAAGGAGTTTCAGACTATGTCATTCCCTTGAGTGAAGGGAAGTCAATACAGTGACAACTGTGTGTGGAAGCAGGTCTAAGACTAAGTGCGGTGCAGCAGAGAAAGCACCAGAAATTGTGCTATTTGGGAAGAGACACAAAGCTAAGGATGGGGCTTTAGCCTTCAGGTAAGGCATCTTGACAAGATCTTTTTCTACTTCTACCTCTTTGGTGTAGAATAAAGGGAAGGTTGAGTGACAAGAGCTGCACAGCATTCAAAGTAAAGATTTCAGCCTACAAAATAAGAGACTAGTTAACTTCTCTCCTTAGCTTTCCACCTGCTACATGGGAAGGAGCTCAGCAATATCATCAGCAATGCAGGAACTGTATCTCTGTCATTCTCTTTTCCTTACCACTTTCTCTCTGGGAAGTTTAAGCAATGCAGAATCTTACAGTGGCCCTCGTAGTAGGCAGGTGTTAAACAGCTGCGCCTGTTGCAGCTGCCTGGCATTTAAGTTTATACAGGAATACACAGAACAATATTGCACAGATCAGCAGAGAAACTTAAGTAACCTCCTAAGCAAGGGGGTAAAATTACTGCAAAGAAATGAAGAAGCCTGAGACTTCCATTTTCAAACTGTCACACTGAGAAAGAACCACTGTTCACTGAACTTTTCAGTTAAAAGAAAGATGAAAAATGATGTGAATAATCAATGACCTTGAAAGAAATTTTAGAAACAGAGTAAGAAAAAAGTGTTTAAGTTTTTCCTGCTTCAGTTTAACACACTCCTACGTAATTGTTAATACTCAGCTGCCAGTGGTGCTTTTTCTTGTACGATGTTTTTTTTTTTTTTCTTTAATTAGACCAAAATACAAAACCAGCAAGTCTTGGTAATATTACACCAATGATATTTAATGTGTTCAGAAGGTTCAAGCATCAGAATTAAATCAAGGGTGATGTGTGGGTGGTTTTGATACCAGCTCTACTCATACTTGTTACATACAGAAACCAGGCAAAGCCAGCTGTGTGGTGTGCTGTCGCTTTTCACATTAATGGCAAAGCTTCCAAACATCAGTGAGGCACAAAACACAACATCTAGAGATCCAAGACCTCTACACCCCTTCTTCTGAGTTCAGGCAGTGAGATAAACTATGAGTATTTTATACTAGGCTTGGAGCAGCTAAAATATATTCTGTTTCATGGCTGCTACTCAGGCTACTAAGAGGGTATTAAGCTTTGTGACCACTGTGACAGATCTAAGATCAGCCTCCACTGGGTTTATGGCCCTTGAGAAACCTCCTGAGGCAGTGAGCCCTCATTTTAGCGGCTGCAGTGTCTGAGGAGCTGCCAGGCAAGCCAGGGCTGCCGAAGCTCAGAGCATCCTGGCTGCCTACACTTACTTGTAGAGGCCACAAGTAACTTGGCCTGAACTGGGGAAGAAAATTGAGTGATAGCACTGCTATTTCTGTGTGGGGTGAACTGGCTAGTCTTGACAGCAAGGATAGACATCCCAGAGTCTTTCTGACTCCTTTCCTTCCCCGACCACTCCAGCTGTTCTGCTCCCACAGGCTTCTTCTGCAAACATGAGCCAGGGATGGGGGAGCAGAGCCTCTGCTGGCATCCATTTTGCACGGCCATCAAAGCAACTGATAACATGTGAGAGCCTGGCTCGTCACAGAGCTTGCTCGTCACATGAGGTTGTTGCAAACCCCACTGAACAGACTGGATTTTGTTTTCAGTTACTGAAACTTGGGAGGATTCTGTGGAGGAAGATGATTAAAATACTGATAGCCCTGCCGATAGGAAGAGATGAAGGAGGACTGGTCTCAACAAGGCTACTTTTTAGCCACTACAGATCATAAAAGAGCAATTCAAGTCACCTGTATCATTCAGATAGCTTTGATTAGAAGTGAGGTTGTTTCTGCAGTGGATTTTTGTTCAACTCCTAGTTATGTCACTTTACAGAGGCCATATTCCAGGAGAAATTGAATAAGGGCAGTATGCTGGAAGTAGACACAGGAAGAAAACAGCAAGAGCACAGGGAATTATGCTGGTGCCCTCATCTTCAGTTTTACATCCTGACCAAATATCCCATCACTGCCAGAATCAGGCCCCAAGAAAGTTAGTTATACAAGTGTGATAAGAAGTTTGCTATTTTCCAGTAGGAGCAGGATCAAGCCGCTGAGAATGGCCCTGTGCTCTACAACTGTTAGTATTGTACAAGGCCCCATCTGGCCCTCCCAGAAAGAAATCCTGGGAAGCCATGAAATTCTGCAGGATGGGAGCAAGCAGAACCACATGGCACGGCTCTGACAGAGAGAGATCAGAAGCCAAACCATTCTGCACAATGCCGGGAAGGGAAGGGAAGGGAAGGGAAGGGAAGGGAAGGGAAGGGAAGGGAAAGACATAGCTTTTAAAGTTTAAAAAGGTCTTTGTGGGATGCATTAGCATCATCCATCCATCCATCTCACCTCCTGGGAAATCTGACAGACTTGTGTCAGTCATTTTGGGAGGAGATCTGTATTTCTGTGGTGCAATAGGTGGAACTGGAGAAAAAAGTGAGCACGAGGCATGTGTAAAAGGATTTCTCTAGGGCCTGTACCTTGACAAAAGATGTATTTTATTAATCCCAAAGCCTCCTCCAGTCTATCTGTTTGCACTCTTTATTGCAGGTTTGGGAACTGTGATACCACAGAGGTAAAACATTCAGAATCACTAATTTCCCACAAATATATATATACATTTTTGAATGAATATACTTGGGATAAATGTCCACGGGCTTGCAAGCTCTAAAATACAGGTGGATGATTTTCCATTTCTTCTCTCTAATCACAGAAGCAAAATGTTTACCTTATTTTTTTTTTCTTACATAGTGACAGGATTCCCAGGACTGGAACTGTGTGAGAGTACCAAATACGAAAAACAGACTGTCAAGTGACACAGCGGGTCCCCACTTTTGACCCGAGCAAAGAGGAAGTGGCAAAGTTTGCATGTATGTCCCAGACAAGAGGAGTGTTTGAAGGCTTCTGCGAACATTAAATTACTGACATATAAGTAATTCTACTGATAATTTATCAAAGGGGATCTGCAGGAATGGCAACTCAGACCTGAGGTGATAAAAAAGACAAGGCTGGGGAGGAGATGACTGTTCTGTGCCTTGTGTATTACACTTCAGCATGAGAAATTACATAAAGTGGCAATGTATTTTTCAGCAGAAAACCTCACCGGTTATGTTATTTATTTTATCCAAATTCTGCATCATGAGGAAAAATTATTTCAATGGTTTATGTATGTATAAGTTATTTGTATGAAAAGTTATATGTAGAAGGGGTAGAAACATGTTTGAAATTGAACTATGGATATGATTCAATAGTTAACTTATTTCCTAAATGAATGAGAAAGGAAACAGGTTGCTGCAAGCTTCTGCTCTCACTTCCTTATGAGAGAAGACAGAAACACTATCCCAGAAAGAACGGGGCTGTTGTGCACTCTCGTCTCAGGCAATCATGGGTAACTGGGTGGAGAATGAAGGACTGTCCATCTTTGTTGTTGTAAGTACAATTTTTATTGTGATTTGTATCCATGAGAAAATTCTACAGAAAGTTTTAATAAGCAGATCTCATTGTGTCAGTAAACGATTTATCTGATTATTCTGAAACTAGGGCAGCAAGTGCAGTGACACACTTCAAGAACGTGATGTTTTAGGAGCCCTGTCTGGTATCTTGATTGCGATCGGTTTTTTGTCAATTTAGAAATGATCGTATGTTAACTTTCATTTTCTTTGTTAGAAATAAATGTAAGTATCTATTTTATTTGGATGTAACAGTGACTTAAGGAAAAAGAATAACATTACATATCACTGTTAACCATGTGCACTTCAAAAATAGAAAGCAATCACAACAACAAGCCTTTCTTGCACTTTTGTAAACAAAAGTAGATGTAACTGAAAGCACTGTGGATGTGTCTTGAGGATAGAAAATTAGTATTAGAGTCAGATTCCAGAATTTAGAGTAGAGATTCATGAATCCTGCGTTAGAACAACTAGCATTTGAACTCAGTTTGTGTATAGCTTGCATGAAGTAGCTATGGAAGTAGGTTAAATTCATTCCAAGCAAGATTTAGAAGTACCAGAAATCTCACTCCCATTTAAAAGAGCCAGACAGTAAGGCAAGGCAGTCCTCCTTGGAGAAAACTTAGGCACAAGAAAGTATTTCAGCATTTGCTTTTCTTCACATCAGTATGATACAAGAGCTACACATATACAATATTTAATATGTGTAGATATGATATGATATGATAATTTTATTTTACATAATATATACAATAAAAATGTAATGCCATTTATGGGATTTCTGCAAAGGGAGATTAGTATATATAAATACTGAAAGTAATGCAAAAAAAAAAAAAAAGACAATCTATATCTGTGGTGATTGAAATGTGAATATCTTTGTTCAGAAATGTTTCTGCTGCTTTGAACAATTGATACTTACATATCACATTGTAGATGTTTAGCTCTAGTTTAGGAATAAAGCATTAGCACTTCAGTGCTTTGAAAAGGAGTACCTACGTTTGCTGTCACCCGCAGTGACTTGAGGAAGTTGAAACTACCATGAAGTGAATTTGGGCATATTTTTTCCACCAGAACTGAAATATTAACAGAATTAAGTAAGAGCCCATGAGGTTGTTCAAGTAAGGGTTTTTTTAATTTCCTTTTTTAGTCTCAGGGGTATACAAGATTAGCTAGTAGGGAAACAAACTGAGGGAGTCACCAGTAATGAAAGCAGATAAGCAGTCAGACAGTTCACTTTCCTTACCAAAATATTCTGCATTGTTCACTATGGCTTTATTACACACTGACTAGCTACAGGGATGTGCAGTGCTTGATAGGAACAGGACAGCCACAGCTTGTGTCGATTTACCTCAATAAAACAGACACATAGCATCCTTAACCCCAGCATGCTCAGTCTTCACTGGCCCTAGCTGAAAAGCACGGATGGCCCCTAACTCTAACACTCACCACAACTTGCCAGAGTGTCACCGTGTTTTTCAGAGGGTCCATGTTCTGTATGGGTCAAAAACAAGGACTGTGAGAATCCATCAAGGATCTCACCAAACCTCTTGGCCTCCTGGGCACGCTGTCAGGCTACTGTACATGGGACTGGCATGCTGTCACTTTAAATGCGTATTCAAGAGCATTTAATCCTGAGATTAGATTAATTCTGTAATGAAGATTTGGGGATTTCCCATATCCTGCCCTATGCTGATGGAAATCCCTTCACTTTCCTGGACTTGTGCTGCATGGGAAAGCCATTTTCAGGCAAACTGCCATTTGGAACTTTTAATGATGTTTGGAGATTTATCTAGACTCACAGACTTAGCTAGACACCTGTAACATGACAGTACTTACATAACTATAAATCTTTCAGACTATGAAAAAGTTTCAGCTGCCAATATCTGTGTTTTGGTTTATTGCCGCTCCTGTGCTCCTGAAAGCCCATTTCCACCTGCAGCACACCTAACTCTGCAAATAGAAGCACAATGAACTAATTGACCATTTTTCGAACTGTGTAAATTCAGCTATATGATCTTTAACAAACTGTAAAGTTTCCTCTTTGTTTCTCTTTCAGCTTGTGTGGCTGGGGTTAAATGTCTTCCTCTTTTGGTGGTTCTATCTCGCGTATGATCTCCCACCAAAATTCTTCTACACCAGAGAACTCCTTGGCGTAAGTACAAAACATACATTATCTTGGCATGGGCTGAATGTAGACATAGCATTTTTCCCAATTTTTTTATACTGAAACAGGATCAAGTTGCTGGAGCAGCAGGTTCACATAGGAGTTAAATTCACACGTAAACAGGTAACTTAATGTAGACAGACATCCAGTGCTTCAGAATAGAAAGCTGGTATGCAAAATAGAGAGATCTCATTCTAAAGGTGTTTCCAGGTAACTATTATTCTCCTGATAATTAAGGTAAACATGTGGTTGCCTCTTTATTTAGCAGAAGGTGAATAAAATATTGCTATTGGAACTACTGTGCAACTATTTTCCCTTTTTCATAGACTGAATATTTTATGTAGCTGTCAGCTCTGAAAAGCAACCATAATTCATCAAGTGTGTGAACAGCAGTCAAGCAGCCATGTGATCCTGGACCCTGGGCTATTCAACATAACCTAACTGGTTGATGCAACATGAGGTGTCTTACTGTGAAGGCGTTTCCAAAGCTACAAAGGGTCATGGCCAATAGAGAAGATTCGTTTGTTCATATAATTTAAAAGCCTGACCACAGACACAAAAATCAGTCTCAGCTTCAAATTACGGTACACATCATTTTGTAAAAGCTCTGCAAACCTATGGTTTAATTCAACCAAGCAGGAAATCCTGCTCATGCATATAGGTTCAGATCTATGGATCAGATTCTGCCTTTTGTTATCAGGGCACAGATTTGTATGTGGATAACTCTCAGTGTAATCCCAAGTCACTTAACTCTTACTGTGATCTGAAACTTGAAAGGGTCTCAATCAATGCAAGGAGAGCACACACTATCTTTCTCTTCCCTTCAGTGTGTTTGGATTAATATGGTCACTAACCCCTCCTTCTGAACTGTATTTGCCTAAATCTGAAATTATTCAGGATGTGAAGATCAACATCAAGGGAACACAAGCCTAAAAGATGGCGCAATGAATTTCCCTCATCTCTCCTTACTGACAACAAAAGTCCACGCTCAAGGGACAGGTCAGAGCAGGAGCCTTAGGCACTAACGTTCTGAAGCTAAAATGAGCTTCCTGAGCAAGACAAAGCTTCTTTGATATCAACGCTAATTACAAGAAAGACTAGACCTGATCCAGTCCTATTGTCTTTTGGAACACTCAACCACTTCCCTTTTTAGCTGTCCTTCTGTCTGTCCTAACCCTCAGCCAACTGAAACCACAGCAGGGCATCTTTCTTTATTGCATTGGGACAGAAAACTCTCCTGATGCCTTAGACTTGCATTTGTGCTTGGCCACCAACTGTCAGATCTGACAGGGAGCATTTCATACAACCGTATTATTTCAACACTGGGCATGGAAAGTGTCTGTCTGGAGGAAAGTTTTCTTTCTGCATATGTGCACCTTACTAGGTCGGAGCATGGCTTCTCTGAAATGCAAGCATTCTTAATTAACTCTAGATCTCACACTCATTAATAATTGTGATATAATACATAAATGAAATCTCTGCTTATGTGTCTCCTGGATAATGTCTTAGGTAATTCATTTAATAATAGTATCTCTGCAATTACAGCATGCCTTGGCCCTGGCAAGGGCTCCTGCAGCTTGTCTGAATTTCAACTGCATGCTGATTCTGCTGCCAGTATGTCGAAACTTGCTCTCCTTCCTCAGAGGATCAAGTGCGGTAAGATGAAGAAAGAATTTCAAAATTTATGAAAGATAATAACCCAAGTAGCCTTGCAAATACGCCCAAGTGACAGTCCAAGTTCCCCAAATACACTGTTATTTGGGGATGTCCTCTTTGAAGAAGTAGAGAAGGCCAGAGTTTTGCTATGAGCAAGACTGAGGTCTCTATACCAATGGTATGCCTAGAGCTCTGTTGAGATACTTAGCCTTGACTTAGACTTCTTCCCTTTTTTCTTGCCTTCTGGGCATTGTGCTGCCTTGGATGCAAAGACCCTGTTCTGTCTGCCAGACACCACTGGTGGTGCGTACAAATATTTGCCTCATTTTTCAAGGATACGATACCCATTTATAGTAGGAGAAATTAACCCATGTCTTCTGTCTGTGCATGTTCAGTTCTTACAGCAAATGTGTGACTTAGAATGGGACTTTTCAAGTGGTTCATAAATTACGTTCTTTCTTTTCTGCACTGCATTTCTATCTTAGAATGAAATAGTTCACCAGCCTTATGACCATTTCTAGCTCCCAAATGCACAGCACAAAGGAACCACCACTAAGAAAAGGACAACCAGTTCTAGGTGGTATCTGGAGTGGCTTCCTGTGATAGCACTGACTGTATCACATTACTGAGATTTAGACCTCTATTACAGCAGAAATAATGCAGACAGAAAGATAAAATAATTTTATTCAGGCATACTGAAAAAGGCTCCTATTCCATAGCTATGATGATTAGGCTCCAAAAGGAGCTACGCATTGCAAACCTTATTAATACAAAATGGATGACCCTTGTTGGCTGAGGGAACATGTAAGAAAATAATTAGAGAAAACCCACACTGTACACTCATCTAGTACATATACACTGACAGTCAGTGTGGATGAAAATGTGAACAGTTTCTGCCACATTAAGCTCCTAAATTATATTTCCAATGCTGTCCAAAGTGCCCAGGCCTTTCTAAGGCATAACACTCAGAAATATAAAATTGGAAATGTCCAGCAAGACTTTCTGTCTTGTTCTATACCCCTTCAGATTCTGGGCTGTAGCAAAAGCAGCCAGCTGCACCCTCCATGTGTAAGAAAGGAAAAAGAACAGTAAGTAGAACTCAAGGGTTAAAGTTTTTCTTCCCCTACCCTGAGGAAGATCAACTAGCATCTGCCAAAATGCCAGCTGACTTCCCCAAGCTGCAGAAGTTAATAGTGAACATAAATTCAGTAAGGGTTTGTGTTGCTGTTGGATGAATGCAACTGCAAAATATTGACGAGATCGTGGTCATACAAGGCCTTCATGAGGTCTGAAATAGATTTTGCAGGCCTTGGGCTGAAAGCAGGTTGGGAAGAAGTCTTCTGAACTCAAAGCAATGAAAGAGCTGGAGACATTTTCAGAAACATTACTGGAATGCTAACAACTGATTCCAAGGGTTGAGAATTGTATTGCAACTGGGTCTTAATACTTCCTGTCCTGAATTGCTCATCTCACCATGTAGAGGAAGCTTCATTTCTGCTGCCTGCCTGCAGCTGACAGCACCAGGCTGGGTGAGGAAGCTCAGGGCTCTGAGGATGAGCAAGGACACGAGGGAGGGACATAAAATAGGATTTTAAGACTGTTTGGAGTTTGTTTAACTTCAGTCCCTTGTTGCAATAAATCTCAATAGCTTTTTATATATTTGTATATTTATATATTATATACACAATATATTTATAGATATAAATTAATTTTATACAACACATCTATAGCAATGTGTTGTATTGCATCAGGAAGCAGGTAATTGTATACCTTAAGCAAAACATGCACAGCTTAGTGTCCCACTGGTAGGGACAAGACTGTGGAGGCCGTGGTGCAGTGGTACAGCTGTTTATGTTTCTTCTACTGTCTTGTCTAATTTTACTCTGGAAGTAAAATCTGTGAGGATTTTGTAAATCAGGATTTTTAAATATCGTGTGACTTACTGAAGGGGTAGTGGCCTTTCCAGTGGCAATGCTACTGGGGTTAGGCAGGGGGGTGAATTGCTCAATAGGAATGTGATGGAAACTCCTGCCCTTTACATTCTGCCACCCAGAAATGCTACACCACAAAGTTGTTTATTATTAATTGAAATAACAGCTGTGTTGTTTTTGCATGCCTTTTATTGCTGTATTCATGGCTGTTGTTAATGAGCCTCATTACTGGACTTCACTCCAGCATTTTGCCATTGCTTGGTGTACACTACATGTGGTCTTAAACTTCTTAAACGGCAAGATCTAGTGTTCCTACCTGCTTTTTGCAAGGCAGAAAAGCAGGATGGGTACTTCCATACTTTACTACTCTTTGTACTACAAGCTTTTTAATTATATCTTAAGGCACATGATGCAGAGAAGGCCAAATTTATTCTAGCTGTTGATATAGTCCACTGAAGTCATTGCAGTAGTGTTAAAGTTTGCCTTTTAATCAAAGTCACAGCTGGAAAAACAAAACAAAACAAAACAAAAGATCTGGAATGATCAGATCCACCCTGTTATCTGGGAAGATACTTTATCCAACTGTCTACAAAGTTAATGTCCAGCAAGCACTTGGAAGAAAATTTTGATCTCTCTTAATTAGTTGCGTGAAACATTTATATGGTTCTAAGGTGTATAATGTTTTAGCTTGCTTACTGTTTTGTTATCTTTAACAGTCAGCAAAAGCAGTTTAACGACACAACACAGGATATCTATGCTTTTCTACTGCATGGAGACAACAAACGCTAGCTTTACAAGAACTTCAATTTATAGAACTCCTACCGACTACAGCACAATTTAGATGGGGTCTCTTAGGCACCTGTCATAATTGTTAATGAAAATATCATTCTGTTTTTCTTAAGAGCCAAGTTCTTCAGCTTGTTTTAGCAGAGAGATTTTTATTATTATTATTCCTGTTTCCCTTTGGATAACTCCAGTGACAGTTTGCAAATGAATGTCTGGCAAGTATACCCAGCGTTCTGGGGAAGGAATCGCTTAAGAACATACGTGACTGGTGTGTTTGGAGTGGAAGTTCTCTGAGATGATGGTTATAGCCAGGTTTTACAGTCCATTTCTACAGTGTGAACCACAACAGGATCCTGATGCTAGCTGGCAACCTAAGTCCCTACAAAAACCTTGTCTTTGCATGGCAGAGTGTGATGATTCCCTCCATTTATACCGCATAATTTAAAGCTAACACAGCTAAGACATATATTCTTGCCATACTGCATGTTATTTTTTTCTCATTATCATATACTTTGTTTCAATGGGACATATTAAAATATAATATTATGATTATATTCTGAAGTATGGAGTGATATCTTTTTGTTTACATTTAGGAATTCTGAATTCCTAAATATTCTTTACCACCAAAGTGACCAACTGTTGTGCTTAGGGCCTCCATTTTTTGTTTATGTTTTTGTTTTCCCTGCATTTAAATAAGTACACAAAGGCATCACAAGTAGTCTGCAAATACTTTTTTTCTTCAACCCCAAAGTGCTGCTCTACCCGTGTCAGACGACAGCTGGACAGGAACCTCACCTTTCACAAAATGGTGGCATGGATGATCGCCCTTCATACTGGTTGGTACTCAAATGTTTCTTTGTTTATTGCTTTCTTTTCCATTTTAGGCAAAATTCAGGTGGGATTTAAGTTCTTATGGACATGGGCAGAAAACTGATTTCATTAACCTAAAGGAGTCAGCATGTATCAAGGCTTAAAACAGTTTTCAGTCATTAATTTGCAACTGGCAGAGAACAAATGATAAGTAAGAAATGATACCTTTCTCTTGCACTATTAGCAAAATTCATGACACTAATTAATAAAGAGTATTTAGCAATGCTTTGAGAACCAGGTACTCTAACTATGTTTTTTGTTTAGGCTTATAAATTAGCTAGTACATCTGAAAAAAAAATAATAGAAATTATTAAAGAAAGGGTTGTAAGAATTTGGGCAGGACATTGGATTATTTTTGTGTTTTCTGTGTTATTAGATAAACTAAAGGTTTTTTTCTTTTTTTTCCAACAAATTTGTCACTTCTCAATTCAAGTATCTTACAAATCACGTATCTTAGAACAGTATTAACATCAGTAGATTACTTGAGCTCACCACTTCACAGGAAAGGAACGGGGCAATTCAGTTTATGTAAGGCCACAGAAGTGGTCTGCAGCAAAGAGGAATTATTCAGGGATGTGAGATCTGTGCCTGTCAGGCTCTGATTTGCATATGAGTAAATATCCAGTGATATAAAAGTGGAAAATATTTGAGAAGTGTTGTATAGCTTACCCCTGCAAAAACATGTAGTGAAAATAATGTGGAACACTTCAGGTGTACTAGTTTATGGACAAGTCCAGCCCAGCAAAAACTTTACTAATGACTGTTAGCCAAACAGAAGAGCAAAGAAGCCCTAACAAATCTGACACCAAAGAGATCCAGATTCACTGCTTCACTCTTCTACAGAATTCCTATATGATCCTGACAAATAATTTAAGCTATCCCAAGTATAAAATTAGTGCACTGCTCTTCAACTTGAATTGTGGAAAGCCTTTGTTGAACAAAGATGTTCTAGAAATATTTTCCCTTTACCTCTTTACTTCCTCTACCCAGTAAAAGATGTAAACTTCAGATGGTGAAGCTCTAGCAATAACACACATCAGTGATCTGAAATTGTGATGAAGAGGGTGAGAGTGGCAAAGGTTCTAAGCTGCTGTTGAGAAACATTACAGTGTTCACCCAAATGTTACCCCAGAACACTGAGTACTTACCCTGTGCTTAACCCTAATTATTTGTTTCCTGTCCCTCCTAGCAATTCACACCATTGCACACTTATTCAATGTAGAGTGGAGTGTGCAAGCACGTGTTGATGAGAAAAATACTCTGGCAACTGCGCTCTCAAAACTTGGTGATAAGCCAGAAGAAAGCTATGTCAATTTTTTTAGGCAAACTATTCCGGTAAGTGACATCAGGCTGTGAAGTATCATTATTCCATTCATCTAGATAATCATGTAAGAATATCTCATCAGATTTCCTATTTCTGGAGTGCACAATCTGCAATTTGAACCATCTTGCAGGACAGTCTTTTGTAATTCATTTCCCTATGTTGGTCAATAATAGTGTGGCTGATTTTTGGTAATACTTTCTATCTTTTCACGTGAGAATTTCAAAGTAGTTTTAAAGCATTGCATAAAAACAAATACCCTGTGAAGAAGTCTTCTGATTAGGCAGACAGAAATCAAAGCAAAAGTTTTGACCTTGAGCTCCCTAAATTCTGGTTGAAGAGAAAAACAAACAAACAAAACTCCATTCCTCAGAAGCACCAAAAGTCTGACATAAGTTTTGAGAACCACAGCTGCACAACACCACTAAAAATGAGAGCTTTATTTTAGCTTCCTAAATATGGATGTAGGACCTCAACTCTAGAAACAGAGTTACACAAAAATCTTTCTTTTCCCCAAGCCCCTAGTGCTGAGCAGTGGCAGCGTAAGCAACAGTCCTTGGTGTGCAAATAGGTAGAAAATCCCTTATCTCCACTTCCACTTAATTTAATAAGAGTTCATTTGCAGTAAAACAAAAATGGAGTGGGTTTTCAAAGCATTGTTGGTGTTGTGGTTTAACCCGGCCGGCAGCTAAACACCACACAGCCGTTCGCTCACCCTCCCCCCTCCCTCTCTGGGATGGGGGAGAGAAACAGGAAAGTGAAGCCTGTGGGTTGAGATAAAGACAGTTTATTAAGATAGAAAATAATAATAATAATAATAATAATAATAATAATAATAATGATATGTACAAACAAGTGATGCACAATGAAATTGCTCACCACCCGCTGACCGATGCCCAGCCCAACCCCGAGCAGCCGGCCCCCACCCTGGCTAGCCACCCCTATATATTGTTCAGCATGACCCCAGATGGCATGGAATACCCCTTTGGCCAGTTTGGGTCAGCTGTCCTGGGGCTGTCTCCTCCCAGCTCTTGCTGCCCCCCCAGCCTGCCCGCTGGCAGGACAGAGCGAGGAGCTGAAAAGTCCTTGGCTTAGTGTAAGCATTGCTCTGCAGCAATTAAAACATCAGCATGTTATCAACACTCTTATCCTAATCCAAAACATAGCACCCTACCAGCTACTAGGAGGAAAAATAACTCTGTCCTAACTGAAACCAGGACAGTTGGCAAATTCAGAGAAGATGGGCTTAAAGATTTTCAACAAAATAAAGAATTTGGCAAGGGAGACAGACTGGTGGTTCAGCTGGCTCAGCTTTGATGCAGCCTCTTCCTTCGACTAATGTGTTCAATTATTTTACAGAATCCTGTGGGGGGCTTATATGTGGCTTTCACATACTTGGCTGGTCTCACTGGTGTTATCATCACTCTGGCCCTCATACTAATCATCACGTCGTCCACCAAAACCATCAGAAGGTCGTATTTTGAAGTATTTTGGTACACACATCATCTCTTTGTCATCTTCTTTATTGGCCTTGTCATCCACGGTGCTGGGTGAGTATTTGCATTTATCACACAATACATGATAACTACCATATTTTAGTTTAAAGCTCTCTACCCACAGATGTATATAGAGACTTAAGTCACTAAACAGCAGTTATTTTTTATGGTAATTATGTGCCAATGCGGGTTCTGAGGCCAATTGGCCCTCAGATACATGCAACAAGTTATTTACGTGCATGAGTCTTATGAGAGTCAGGCATATCAGTTCACTGATAATCATTTTTTTTCTGGTATTTAAACTGGAAACCTCTTTTCCAAGGTTCTGGTTTCTAGTTCTTACTTTATCTTTGTGTCCTAAAAGAACAGAAATAACATAAGGCCTTGGATTTTGTGGGATAAATGATAACTATAACAACACATATTTATCTTGCAGACTTGGATGAGTTTGGGGGTTTTTAGTATCAAAAGCATTTTATAATAGATTTTTAGCTGTTGCAGCTCAAATACAGGCAGCTGTAAGTTTCTGTAACTTTTAAATGCCAATCATCTTCTTTTTCCAACAGTTAGTTCATTCCATACCTTCTAAATTACCTGAATAGCCTATTGAAACAATTATAAGATGATGCATGTGCAATTTTACCACTTAGAAAAAATAACTTCAGTTGCCTTTTTTAAAACTTCAGAACTGATGTATAAAGAGAAAAAAAAAAGCTAAATTATCAAAGCCGCATTTCATAGTTCATAGTTATACTATCTTATCCATTTAAAATGAAATTCTAGGTGTTATTACCTTAAAAATAGCTAAGGATTTAGAGCCCTGGGAAGTGTTCTTTAGAAATGCCCAACAAAAATGACTATTGAACAACACTTCCTCTTAGTCCAATAGTGCTAGAAAAAAAAAAAAAAAGAGACAGAAATGAGACTACAACAGGAAGAGCAAAAATAGAAGGCAGAGGAGGATCTATCAGCAGCATGATAGTCCATTTCAACTTCCAAAACAAGAAGAATATTTGAGTAAAACATTGAAGGAAAAGAACAAGTTGTTTGTGTTTCCTTCAGCAAACACCATACCATTACCGACAGAATGTCCAGACTTGTCAGAAGCTACTACACAATGCTGTCAGAAAGCAAGCATTGCTCTTTCTAGCAGTCAGTGAGTAGCATATATTTCATAAAAGTTGACTTTTTGGTTACTTGGATGTGGACTATATCTTCATCATTTTAATAACATAGTACTGAAAAGACAAAGAGTTTGGGCAGCAGTAGAGGTCAACGTGGTTGTCAGAGAGATTCAGCTAGACTTTGGGAGGAGATAAACACAGGCATATTATTATCTGTAGTAGGAAGGATGATTTCTGGCAGTGAACTCAGGGTGGCCGTTAGTCATAAGTAGGATAGGTGTTAGATCACTTTCAGGCAAAGATAGCTCCATCGTATTTTGCCTTAAAAGCAAAAGACATTTTGAGTTTAGAGAAAATCCAATACTGAAAAAATATTGGATGGTCTTTTTATGCTCAAGGCAGGAATTTTAGGTGTGTAAAGATGGATGTTATAAAATAAGTATGATCTGACACTCTCAAAGTTGTATGTTTGAAAGAGGCATAGACATCATCGTATCTCAAAAGAAAAGGCTGTGTCTTACATAGGTATATGTACACACATATATATACGTATATACAGAAAACTGAGGCAAATATAGTTAATGGAATGAAGGGGGCAGATTCTTGTCTGTTACAAGCTGTTAAAGCACTTTTCCATTACCAATATTCTTTGCACAAGTTATGTCACAGGCAAAAGTCCAAACCTTCCCCTTGTAGTAAAGAGTACAGAGATTTAGATCACCCTGCTTTGAAAGTTTAAAGTAAAACTTGTAGCAGAAAAAGTAATTATAAGGCTATATTATGGAAAGCTTAATTTCAGTACTGGAAGAGCATCTACACTGCATAGTAAGTAAAAATAATTGTTTTCCTTTTCTTGTAAAGGCTACCAGCATTGTCAAACTTTGAGTGGATTGTAGGGCAGGGCAAAAACCACCAGGCCCACTCTTTCCCTTAAGTGATGGGGGTGAGAGTTGTCAGAAAACAGGCAGCAAATGGGCTCCTCCTGTTCCTGTAAATCACCCCAGAGGGTGGCTCCGCTAAAGCCATTGTCACTAGTGGGGAAGTGAATTGCAACTGGTGATCCTGCAAACTGCAACTCGTGATGCTCCTAGGACAGTGTCATTCTTTCCCTTTATTTTTCAGGCAGGATGTTAATGAAACCCTTAATGAGGAAGCGATTCATTAGTAGCATCTATCAGCAGTGAAATCTTTTAACTTTAAAGACTGTGCACAGGCATTGTAATAATCCTCCGATACATTTGTCACTTAAAGTCAGATACACATTTAACTTTGATACCAAATTTTGTTGAAACATAAGAAACACCGTTTAGTTCAAGGAAATTGATCTTGAAACACAGAAAGAGAAGTCATGGAAAGAAAATATCAACAGCATCATATTGGCCTAAAGCCAACCAGAATCAGACCATTTCTAGGGAAAGTCATCAGATCTTATTCTGCATTTCTTTGCTATCACCCTCATCCTACTAATTGCCATCATTCTGGGGATTCTCTCATGCCCTAAGGTTGGTAAAACTCTCCACAGGAAATAATGAACAAGATCTGAATAAGTTTTTTGTCCTCAAAACTGAAATTTTCTTCCTGCACCAGCTCTGCTACTGGAAAGCTGGAACTGGAGCAATCCAGCTTCTCTATAATAAAACAAACAACCAAAACAAACTAAAACAAAGCATAAGCCAGAATATAGAGTCAAGATCATCAACTGACATAAACTGGTTTGGCTGGCATAGCTCCTTTGAGCCAGAGGGACCGGTGCCCATTCACACCAACTGAGCATCTACTGTGCAGCTTTAAATCGAGAGAAAGTATCAAAGGAGGTACTTTGAAATGTGTTCTCTATGATTTCTAAGCTAAATAACAGTAATAATTTCTGCACTGATCACTAGGAAACTAATTATTGAGCCCACTCCCTGTTTTGTTTTTCTTATTGAAGGAAAAAGTAGAATTGCTTTGAAAAGAATGAAGTTTTGCTATTGTGACCACGTACTGGAAATGATAATGAACGTGCCCCTTGGTTCCTCATCTGATCTTGTTGTTGGTATTTTCCCCTACAAACTTTCCTCCTCATTATTATCATTTTAATAGGAATTTTGTGGGTTGGTCAGAGCAGCAGAGCTGAATCAAAAGGTACACTAGCACTGCAGAAGTCCATAACTTCACAGAAATAGAATAGTACATAAACAGAATAACAATAAGTGACAGTTCATGACAGTAAGTTCATTTACATTTCATTCCCTTAATGTTTTGCATTTTTTTTCAGGCGAATTGTACGTGGACAGACTGCTGAGAGTCTGGCTGAACATAATCCAGAGATTTGCCACAAGAACTTCAGTGTCTGGGGGAAAAAAGGAGCTTGCCCAATCCCCCAGTTTTCAGGGAATCCTCCTATGGTAAGAACAATTGTTTTGAGTGTAAAGCCAATCAAAAATGTTTAGAGTTTACTTATTGTTAAATAATATATACAGTCACTGTAGAAAGCAGCTTACTTTACATAAAGAATTATGTGTTTACGAAAATGTATTTTGTGGCTTGTGGAGGTTCCTAAAAAGTGCTATAATCCACATAATAGTTTCATATTATTAATGGATTCCTAATAATTAACAGAAAATGATTGTCTCCAGACATCATGAGCTGAAACTTGAGATCTTACTGACTAACCAGACTGGCTTTCATTCATGTTTCAGACAGAGCTGTTAACAGAAAACTTCCCTGCAGTAATACAGACCTGAGTCAGTAACACATTGAGAGTTTTATTCCTCATTTCAGCTAGCTACCTTAGTTTTAAGGTAGACACAAAATCATCCATAGGAAAGTGCACTGCTATAACTATTGTATCCATTAAAAATCCAACTGCAATTCTCAAGAAAGAAAGAAATTCTCTGAGCAGAAGCTATTTTGAAGGTGTCATGTATTTTAAGACTTCCCTACTCTGGTTGATAAGTAACTTAAATTAACTCCTGTTAATAGCATTTCCAGAATTCAGTGTAATGTAAGTTGCCATCTTCATGATCTGACTTCTCATTTTATTCTATTAACAGACATGGAAGTGGGTAGTAGGTCCCATGTTTTTGTACCTCTGTGAGAGGTTGGTGCGGTTTTGGAGGTCACAGCAGAAGGTTGTTATCACAAAGGTATGTGTTGATGCTACGCTTAACACTGGGCAAAACATGACCAATTTTTCCATATGGTGCTGCGAAGCCAGCAGTCCCTGCACATCAGACAATGTGATCAATTAAAGACCTGTCAGGTGTGTCCCGGCTGCTAACATGCAAAAATAATACTAACCTCTATCATCTAAGCATAGTTGTCTCCAAGCCGGTCTTTAAAAGAGTGCAGGAAGAAGATAGCTAAGGCATCAGACTTAGAGAAGAGAATTACTTTTCTTCATTTCTAGGGAAATGGCCACCAACGTAAATATTCCATAGCCTTCTAAGTAATTTAGGATAACAGATTTTTGTTTTCAAAACTACCTGGATATTTAGGAATTCACATTTTTCAGCAGAACAAATGCCTTCTGAGTAGGAGAGTTAAGGGGTACCTATTTTGCACAGCCAAAGCTAATGTTGAGCTTAGGTGGTAGGTCCCCAAGGTATGTTGCAGAGATATTAATGCTGGTTCTGAACGTATGATAGGCAAATTATCATGGCATCAAACTCAAAAATATAAAAACTCCCCTGGCCTTTCCCAACATTTCTTCACATGGCAGTGTGTTGCAACTCATGGACATGTTCAAGTCAGCAGGATATGGGGGATCATAGATGCCTCTACTGGTCCCTGGCACCATGCTGACATACTGGAAGGCTCCTATACTCTAGCATACTTTATAGTAATTTTACCAAAATCTCTCTATTTCTGCATCATATGTCTGTTGTGCCTGCTTTGTTCCCTGTTGGCAGGAAGTTTCTTCCACAGTGCTGAGCTCTATTATTGATACCTACATTAATAAACAGGGAGACTTGATTCTCTTCTAAAAATGGAAAATAACATTAGCAGACAACTTGAGGATTAAAAAATTGCAGTGACTGAAACACTAGCCTTGCTTCAAGAATATTCCTACTGTTTATTCTTGGCTAAATATAGGTGTAATAGGCACAATTATAGTTCCCATCCGGGTACAAAACGAAAACTTCAGTTTCCCGTGGTACTATCTGTCTAACTCCCTACCTGTATGATAGCTCTTTGCTGATACATACATCCAGCTTCATTAACACTGTGTGAGGTGCACCTGTGCCACTGTGTGAGATGCACCTAGAATTAATGTGCATACACAGACCTGGTGATGTGTTACAAGATGTGCCAGTCTGACCTGTCCCTTTTGGAATGGCTGCAAGTACAGTGTGAAAAAAGTACCTCAGCCAAAAATTTGGCAGCTTCTACAGTCTTTCAGCTGGCTGTCAGGCATTGCTTCTCACTCCCAGTTCTACTAGAAACAAAGTTTCACCTGCTTTCCTTGCCTTCATAGGAAAGGATGATGTTGGTGATGAAGGACATAGATAAAACCAGTGATCAGGGAAGACAGCCTTTTCATTTTGTCTTTTTTTTTACCTTGTCCCTCTTATTGTAGGTGGTGATTCATCCTTTCAAGACGATTGAGCTCCAGATGATGAAGAAGGGTTTCAAGATGGAGGTTGGACAATACATTTTTGTCAAATGTCCAGCGGTGTCTAAACTGGAATGGCATCCATTCACTCTAACCTCTGCCCCAGAAGAGGATTACTTCAGTATTCATGTCCGTATTGTGGGGGACTGGACAGAGGGCTTGTTCAATGCCTGCGGATGTGACAAGCAAGAATTTCAGGAGGCCTGGAAGTTGCCCAAGTATGTACAAAGAGTCTCCGTCATAAAGCCAACCAAAATCTTAAACACTTTAAATTCTACTCAGCCAGTTTGGTGGCACCTGCGTTACAGCCCTTGACTACTTCCATCACAGATGCTGACCTTGGACTGCTCCCTCCAGTTCCCTCCTGTGATTAAATCCACCTTTTCTTTTACTTTCTAGCATTCAGCCCAAACATGCCTTTTAACAGACAAATACTTTACCTTTCTATTGCTACTTTAAATGGTGCTAACAAATATTCACTATTGATTTATTAAGAGGACTTTTGGTTTCAGGATAGCGGTGGACGGCCCCTTTGGAACCGCCAGTGAGGATGTATTCAGTTATGAAACTGTTATGCTTGTTGGAGCTGGGATAGGGGTCACACCATTTGCATCTGTGCTCAAGTCTGTCTGGTACAAATACTGCCACGATGCGACCAACCTAAAACTTAAGAAGGTACGTGTCCTCTTTGTCACAGAAATTTCCTAGAACCCATATAGTTGTTGGAGGGCTGACAGCCCAAATCGAAACAGGCCCAGAAAAGGGATCTGGCTCCAAACGTGTAGGAATCCTGAAAGATGAGCCCATTTATCTCACAAGAGAAGCAGACAGGGAAAAAAAAATAAATAAATGAATGAAAGGAGAAATACCCTAGGAGCAAAATCCTATATGCAAATCCTGGCTGTGGTCCTGGGGATTTCTACCTGTGGTGGAAGTGCCACTCAAGCCATGCTAGATACAAAAAGACACGCTGTACTTCCCAAGCACTAACTACAGCCAATGCAAATTTTGTGTCTTCCCTAACAACACAGAGAGCAACTCTGTCAGTGGAAGCACCCTGCTGCCATCCTCTTCTTGCCTTCTGGGCCTGGAAAGTCCCTGCACAGAGATGTGGGGTCACACTCCAAAGTTATGCTCATATCCAGAGGACAGATCTGATTTCATTACCTGCTTTAAGTTAACTTCCCCGCCAGCAGACAGGGAGATAGAATCTACCTCCAGGTCATTGTTTTACATCATAACAAGCTATTTTACAAGGATAGCACTGGGGAAACATCCTGAACTACAAATGTAACTAGTGAAAGACAAATAGAAAGATGCTTCCTTGTTCTTGCAGTCACTCATTCTGCTTCACAACCCTCCCAGTGTCAAAACTCCTGAATAACTTCTGTACTGCCTACATATTAACTGAAGTGGTCAGGGTAATTTCTACAAGAATTCTGAAATCCTCATTTAGCCAGCCTACAGAAACCCGGAAACCTAAAAGATTATGTCCCCTGACAGTTTACTCTTGTCTCTTCCAGATCTATTTTTACTGGCTATGCCGGGACACTCATGCCTTTGAATGGTTTGCTGACCTCTTGCAGTCTCTGGAGACTCAAATGCTGGAGAGAAATAACGCAGAGTTTCTCAGCTATAACATCTACCTTACAGGCTGGGATGAATCTCAGGTAAAAACACTGCAGAAAATATCACTGCCTTATGTACTGAGGCAGGTGTGTTATGTTTTGCTAAATTTTTGAACAGCCATTATCCTGGGCTTCCACCTGGCTCTCAGAGGTTTCAGGTGCAGATAGGTATTACCCATCAGAACTTACATGAAATCAGCTGCTAATGTACACTCTGACTTTCTCTTTCACTCTGGCTGTGCACTCCCAAAAGTAGTCTTTCATCACAACATCAACCTCAGCTGACTATCCAGGTGTCTCTAAAGCAGTTACTACTGCCTAAAGCAGAAGTAATGGCATCTGGAAGAAGGTAATGCACAAGATTTGAGCAATGGCAGCATATTCTTTTCAGGGCCTTCATGAGTTCTCCCATCTGATCCCTTGTATGTAGGGCGCTGTAGGTATACAAAGGAGTTGCTTCTCCATGACCCACTTGAGAATGTGTGATTCAGTCAGGAAAGGTGCTCACTCTGTTACTTTTTATGATGTTTTATTTCACTTTTGTCTCACCTTTGCAAAATTCACTAATTTTTGTGCCTGAAGTGCCATAGCTCTGCTACAGGGTTAGGGTAGCAGTATGGTAGGAAGTTACCTTACACAGACAATGGAAAAACAGGAAAGAATGAAGAAAAAATAACACAATTTTTGCTTAGGGAGAAAGTTCCCACTCCAATGTTTTTTTGGCATATAATAGAGCTGCAGAACTCTGCAAGGGTTGAACTTATGCCCTAACCACATCTTCTCCTCTTCCTGTCCCTACTTAGCTTAGCTGGTCTAGGTGATAGTTACACAGGGAAGGTAGACAAGACCTCCTCATATGGATCAAACCTTCCAGAGATCAAACTGGCAGGACTTCATTAAGGTCATGGGAGTTGTATTATTGTAACTGTAGGAGAAGTTTTGTTTTAATTTACAGCTTTATTTTACAGTTCTTGGACTAAAACAGTTCATTCCAAAAGCAATGTAATTTCTGTATGTTCACAGTGTTCAACACTTCATGGCTTTGTGTCTTGATATAATCCAATCAGGGGAAAGAGGGAGATGGACGTTACTAGTTAGGACTATACCCATGTAACTTTCCTTTATAAACGCCATAAATTCTTCAGGAAATGTTCCTGGTTTGGAAATAATTCAGCGCATATTGACATGACGCTGTCCTTTCATTTCCCACAGGCCACTCATTTTGTAGTGCATCATGAAGAAGAGAAGGATGTGATTACAGGCCTTAAACAGAAAACCTTGTATGGAAGACCTAACTGGGAAAATGAGTTCAAAACCATTGCAAGGCAGCATCCAGGGTAAACTGATAGTCCTCTGTCTGAATGCCATCATAGCACGATCTTGCTCCTTTAACTGGTAACGTTTGAGGAGAGTATTTTAGAGTATTTTAATAACAATCTCCAAGTATCTTCTAATCTGGTTTCAGACATGGACATGACCTGGAGTCCTGACCAAATTGTTTTAACCTACAGCTTAAAAAAAAAAAAAATCATCCATGTTTGGTGAGGTACTTCATGCAGTATGCAATTACTAGCGATGTTTTAGAAAAAACATATCACAACTTCCTAGCTGAAGTAGATAGGAACATCATTTGACCTTAAATACATCTAATAGTAATGCCTTCTACCTAAAAATAATAATAATAATAAAAGCTAAATATTGATGGCCTTTTGCTGAGCATCCAATAATATGTAGGAAAAGATGGAACAGTTCCTTTCAAGAACTTGTGTCATAAACTCTGAGGCTTTATTGATTCCACTGAGGTCCATAGAACTGTCTTCACTGGCTTTTGCTGAGCTGAGATTTAGCCCACCATCTGCTTTAGAAGCAGTAGTAAGTGCCTTGCAAGTGAAGGGGTTGTAAATTTTAAAGGGGAGACATACCATTTTCCTTTAGGTTCTGCAATTGAGAAAAAAAAAAATAGAAGCTACAGAACATAAGACTGATATGCACAAACAATATCCTGCTGTTCTACATCGAGTTCCTGACCATGTTTTCATTTTCTTAACAGTTCCAGAATAGGTGTTTTTCTGTGTGGACCTGAGGGCCTAGCTGACACGCTCAACAAGCAGAGCATCAGTAACTCGGAAGCTGACCCACGAGGAGTACACTTCATCTTTAACAAGGAAAATTTCTGACTCCCAGATATGTGGCAGTCGTTCATTCAATACAAGGTCTAAAGACTGGATCTCTTTTTATGGGAAGAGCAGCCCAGCTTCTAATCCCAGTTACACAAATGCATATCCCTTTGCTTCTTTGGAATTATTCTGGCGCTGCGGTAGAGTAGGAGTCAAGTTTTACTTTAAGAAAGTTTGCACTGCCTGCCCACCCACCCCCCAACATGCTGGCAATTTAGCAAAAATTTACTCTTCATCTGTGTGAGGGGAATTCCCCTTGACTGTCTTTATCCTCCTGTTATTCATAATGAAGGTTCAAGGCAGCCACACACATTTGGGAACCAATTCACACAGAGAAAGCTTAATGCTATTAAACGATAAAGCATTCTGGCATAATGCTTGCTATTACAAGACAGTTTATCCTGACTACAGGGAGTCTCTGGAATGAGGGAGGACTTAGGGAAAGGTGAGTAGGAAACACAACAGGAAATCTGCTTTGTACAGCAGCATCTCTCAGGCTTCCAGGTACAAGCCTAAATGCCTCGTCCAAGAGATAGCATGGGCAGCTGAAAAGCAGCCATTTCTCTTTAGGGAAGCAGAGAAGTGAAAATGAACCACCTGGATGTCAGAGCACCGCTGCCACCATCGCCCAGCTGCAGCGGGGACCATGAGGCCGGTGCCAAACCAGGTCCTCTGCTCAGCCTGTAAGCCATCGCTCAGCTGCTTCGAACTGTCTCAGTTTCACATCTCTAAATTTCTGACTTCAGGGCTGAAAGAACTCATCACCGAATGGTTTAATGGCTCTTCCGTGAAGCATTTTAAAATGCACACAGGGCTGGTGGCCCTTGTTCAGCTGCTCCTCTTTGACAGTAGTGAGATAGGTTTAAGAAAGCAAATACCATGGGGACAGTAGCTGGAAGGCATATGAATAAAGCTTGCATGTGTGCAAGAAACCCATACAAAGCACAGTGCTTCTGTACGTACAGTACTGGTAACAGGTTATTAAAAAAAAGGAACCAAGACACTTTCAATACCAGCTGCAGGAAAAGAAAAATAAGTAAATAAATAAATAAAACTTTAAAGCCAGCAGCACAGGAAAAAAAAAGGTGAAAAAAAGTTGAAACGGACACATATTATTTCAGCCCAGCTCAGCCCTGCCACCTGCTTACTGCCTTTAAAACTCCTCTGCCAAGCCCTTTGATAGCTCCTACACAACACTAGACGTTGCTGACAGGTTCCTGCAGTCACAGAAAAAAGTGGTGACCTCCTTCTGTAACCTCACACAAGTTTGTGTAACCTTCTGGTTGTATGTAGCATATTTTACACCCCAGCTTGCCAGACAGGATGTGTTCTCCCTTTATACCATTTTTAAATGCTATCCAAGCACTTCATGCTACTTCAGAAGGACAGCTTACGGTTTTTATTTATTAATACGAAACTTACCTATATGACACTGAATTACAATTCACCATCTGTGGATGGGGCAGAAGTTGGTAAATGCTAGTAAAGATCAGCTCTTGGTGAGGAATTTTTCAATTCTTTTCTTCAGTTCTCGAAAGGGCCGTATTTAACTCCACATGATAATGTTTGAAACATGCCTATTCAATCAGAACAGAGCTTAAACAGAATTAAAGAAACTTCTTCCTTGGAATAAAAAGAATTGCTACTGAAATAGAGTAAGGCTCTCATCCTCTGCAGAGAGCACTGAAATATTTGGCTTTGATTTTAATGGACATATGATCAGATTTTCACACTGTCAGAAAGCAGGCAAACTGGAAGTTTGGGGTCTAATCGGTACAGAAGAAGGAACAAGGGGTCTATACGACTCAGCATATTTACCATTTGAAGACTCTTGGAGGGAGTGCATTTTAATTCACCATTTTCTAAACATTGTCATGTTTGTTCTTACAACTCCAGGGATCTTTCCTTTCACAGCCAGTTCTAATGACACTCCCTGACCTGCTGTGTGTTTATACCAGGGACTGTTGGTCACCTCAAACTCAGAAAAAAAGGAATTGTGTGCTTATTAATAAACCACTGTCTTCCGAAAACATGTAAAAGACCAAGCGAGAGCTTCTCAGTTTGTTTCAAAGGTTTGTTTTATCAAATACTGCTAAAATATGAGATGTGCATTATCAATCGTGGCCAGAATATGAAATATGAAGGGTGCTTTTTAATCTAGGATGCGTGAGTGAGACAGATAGCACTGAAACACAAACATAAGAAAGAAACTAGACCAAGTCCTCCCTACTCTTCAGCAAAGCATGGAGGGATGTCAGTGGTATTGTTTTCAACACTGCTGTCTTCTTGCTAATGGAGTAAAGCCCTTCTTCCAAATGCTTGCCTGGTCTATAGATGTTCCCCACATAGGTGGTATCTCTGTGCGCCACTTGAGACATGCCAGTCCTAGATGATCATGGTTACAACACTACTGCTTCCAATGCAGAACGTGCAGTGCTCTCCACTCATCCTTGGGAGAAGGCCAGGGCAGCAGGCTACAGGTGAGCCCACAGGACGGTCCTGTTTTGTGGCCCGACGACACTGCTTGGAAATAGATCGCTGCTATAGGCCGGGGCACAGTGCTGAAAATTTCCTCCTTCCGTGTGTTTGGGGATTTTCTGTCGTGGGGGCGGTGGCAGAGGTAGCTCTCACAATAAACAGCTTCTTTTGCTGTCATGTTTCTGACTCTCGAGGGCCTGTCCTGGAAACAAAGGCTGGCTTCTCGGCTTTGCTTGGGAAGCTGCACATGGTATTCTGCTGGGGGGAGCAGTGCCAGAGAGGGTGGGCATGGCGACTAGTGGTAGAAGGCAGGACTTGACAGAGCTCCGTGTTTCATTGACAAGGATCAATTTCCACCCCAAAACTCTTCCCCCACCTTTACCTGGTTCCTGACTTGCTGGCTGCTGAAGTAAACAAGCAACTAGGGTTGCTCAGGCAGAGCTCTGCTGCTGCCCATGCTCATGGAGGTCTTGGGGCCCCCTCCAGAACCGTCCTCCCTTCCAGTGGGGTCTGAACACCACACGTGGCTCTCCCTTGAAGTCTGTCCTTTTACAGGAACCTTCAGTCCTAGCTCTGCCTCTTCTGTAGAGCTGGCTCTACAAGAGGTAAGGACCTCTTGGCACTCCTGGGGACAGGAACAGGGATGGGGACACAGCCTGTGTGACATGCAGTATTGAATTCATGCTGCACCTGAGTTCATAACGCGGATTGAGGCCTGATCTGTCCTTCCACCCAGTTCCACAAATTCCCCATTCAAAAGAAAAATGCTCTGCTGATGGCAACAGGAGCCTGTTGTTGTTAGTTCAGTGACAGAAATGCTTTAACTAATGGAAGCAATTGGGAGTTCACTTCAAAGGGACTGAAGAGAGAAAGTGTGGCCTCTGCTCAGCACGTTTTCCTTCCCTTCTTACGCAATATTATGTCTTCCACATGTAGTCATCTGAATTAAGATGTTAATTAATTCATCGGTGTCCTTGATTTCCAGGCCACTGTAATTTTTCAGTCTCCCACTGAAAGATCCTGATACTGACGGGTGCTGGGCATCTCCAGTTCCTGTCGGTCCCATCTTAATTTTGGAAACTGGACAGTGGTTCTGGAGGGTGCAAGGCACCTGTTCATATCCAGATGATACATCTGAGACCTCAGTATGCTCTGGGACTCATCTTGTCCTCCTTCCTTCCCTGGTAAACACTTGCAAAATTGCAAACATGGAAAGGAAATCCAAGTTTTCGTAAGTTTTAACCTACAATAAGAATACTACTCTGCCTGTTCACCATCATGCATGTCCCGGGGGGAAACCACCCTGGTTGCAAAATAGGTCTTCCTCTTTTCTGTCTTGTAAGACTTTCTCTGCTGGGTGGGGACTTTTTGCACTTCAGTCCTCAAATGTTGGGTTAAACCAAATTAGAAACACAAAAACAACCAAAAAGCTGCCTGTCAAACATGAGGCACTTTTGAACAAGCAAGTAACAACTTCAGGGTCTCGTTATGGCACTTTGTCACAGAATCCTGCTCTAATTTGGGTATTCTTAACAAATTCATGGTGACTGTTCTTATTTTTTCCATCTTTTAGTGTTTGTTTGCTTGTTTTTTGTAGAACTCATAGCCAGGTGTAAGCTCTCACACCTCAAAAATATGTGTATAAATGCTCAAAGAAGTTAGTAGCATATGTTAAAATGTTAATGGTTATAAGTGCTCGCAGGATCAAGATCCTCGTGTCTGACTGTGTACAAGAGCGACAGCACCGCAGATGCGAACCAGAGCAGTCATTTCTCGCGAGCCACACGTTGATTTTTGCATTTCACAGAGACCCCAGCAACCCACTGCTCTCATTTACATTCACAACACACAGGCCAGCCCAGACAAGCAGAAATTAATAGCAGAAGAGTGAAGTGTTGAAAAAATTGCTGAAAGCTAACAAACGCTTTCCAGTTGTGTTCTGCACGTCTGCTAACTCCATCCCTCCTTTTCCACTGGCACTCCTCTAACCAAGGCGTGTATCTCTGCCCGCTCAGCTGCCACCGATTTATCCCCATTCATCTTCTTGTACCAGTTGCTGCTGTTGCACCTTCGCTCGCCCACTCCTTCCTGCTCCCCCAGCTCTGCAAGTTTCTTGAGAACCTCCAGTTCCCACAGGCTTTCTGGCGCTTTTGCAAGTGCTCGGGGCCCAGCTGCAAGTGCAGGGAGAAGCACGGGGTGCAGTGCGTGCTACGCATCAGGCATACTGGGATCCAGCTGCCACCTTCCCTGTCACCACAAAGAGACGAAGGCTGCAGCTAGCTCTGCATGGCCCAGACAGCTTCTGTAGGATTTTCTCCCCACATTTAACTTTTTAAATTTTACAGTGAAGGAGATTTAAGAGCTGCTCTGCTCTAGTATATCAGCACGTGTGAGTCAAATTCTGTACTTTGGTCTTGTAAAATATACCTGCATTTAGCCCTGCACTTCATTTGTGTTGTTCACAAGGGTAATGGGGAAAACCACTTGCTCCCATCCCCAATACCTACACAGCTCACTGAGCTTATTGTCGAGGGAGGCAGGAAGGTCAGCCAAGGCGGGGGGGTCAGACCACCTCTCTCCCTTGGAACAGACACTTCGTAATAATAAGAGCAGTTCACAAAGCCAAGTGCCCGCCAAATAACTCATCAGTTGATTTTGTTTTGGATGTTTAAAAAAAAAAAATAAAACATATGTAGGTCAACTGGTAGTGTTGTGGTTTACCCCAGCAGGCAGCTAAGCACCGCACAGCTGTTTGCTCACCCCCCTCAGTGGGATGGGGGAGAGAATCAGAAAAAAAATAAAAAGGCAAAACCTGTGGGTTAAGATAAAAACAGTTTAAGAGGTCAGAAAAAGAAGAGAAATATTGATCATTAATAATAAAAGAATACACAAAACAAGTGATGCACAATGCAATTGCTCACCCCCTTCCCTCCCCCACCTACTGATGCCCAGCCAGCCCCCAAGCAATGGCAGCCCCCCTGCCAACTCCCTCAGTTTTACTGCTGACCGTGATGCCACATGGTATGGGACATCCCTCTGGATTGTTTGGGCTAGGTGTCCCAGCTGTGTCCCCTCCCAGCTCCTTGGGCACCCCCAGCCTCCTCGCTGGCAGGGCAGCATGAGAAGCTGAAAAGTCCTTGGCTCTGTGTAAGCACTGCTCAGCAACAATTAAAACATCAGCGTTATATCAACATTCTTCTAATCCTAAATCCAAAACAAGGCACCATACAAGCCACTATGAAGAAAATTACCTCTATTCCAGCTGAAACCGGGACAGGTATTAAGATCAGAAAACACAAAAATACCATTGACCACGGCTTTCATGGCCTTCAGAACAAGTGGACTGCAGAGACTTCTTTGGTCAAGTAACTCTGAAGCAAAGTGTAGGTGATTCTTACACTGATTTTGCCATTTTACATGCCTGTGAGTTAGACTGCACCATGAAAAAGTCCAGGGTATCTACGCTGTTTTCTCTTTATATGACGGAGAGTGCTGAAAAAAATCAGGTGGAATTTTCCTCAGTACCAGCTGGGTGCAGAAATGGCATAGGGAAGAACTGGGACAGGGCAATGGCCATCATCTTTTTGCAGCTGAGAGGCCAAAACATCGCCAATACCAGCGTTAACACCAAAGCACTTTGGCACAGCAGGAGTCTGGTTTCATATCACAGCTTTTCCACCTTTCTAAACTGAGGAGATTTCTACCCTGCAATCCCAAGGAGCCAAAGCGTAAGTGAATGCCCTTGCAGGATGACCCAGGGCTGGCAAGTTCCCACAAGCAGCTAGTGAAGAGAGTTTCTGCTGTGTTTTACCACCCTCTTGGCCTTTTTCTCATACTTCCCTTTCATCTGCAATGCTAGGTCAAGCCTGTTTGCAGGTGGCAGATTCACTCAAGCCCTCAGAGACATGAACCTTCCTCAGACAGCAACAAGGATATAATCAGAAAAGGTTGTCGAACCAATTGTGGGAAACAGCTTTTTAGAGCAAATCCACCTGAAAAGACAGATAAAGAGCCCTGCAGGTCATCAGCAGCTACCTTCTGCTCCAAAATTATTAAAATTTGTCTTGTCTGTTAACAATTCATGACATACTCTCACTGTACTAGAGCTGCAAATGTTTAAATAAATATTTGGATCATTTTCCATCACTGTTGTCTGTCTCACATGTGCATAAAGTCATGCAGTCAACAACAAAACCTAATGCTATAAGTCAAAATAAGCAGTAAGTGTGTAAATAACAGCAACATGGGTTGCAACAAAATACTATTTGCAGAGTACTAAGTGATGCTCAGTTACCCAATATTGCTGTGCTCTCAGCTTACAGGAAACCCTCTACATATTTTAGCCTTTGCCACAATTACTGCTGCAGCCGAAAGTGAGTCCTTTCACTGCTATTTCACACCCTCTGAGACTGGCAGCAAAACCCATGGTGTAAACAGCTGGGGAATCTTGCCTAAATTTACTCATTGTTGTTGTTGTGTTAATAAATGCCCCGATGCCTTTATTTGCATTAATCTGTCAGACGTTCAGCTGGTACCAAAGCAGAAACCATCACAATGAATGAAGTTATTGTCAGGGGGCTGCCAGCCACATCACCGCCTGGGGCCTTCCAGCAGCTCTGCAATGTGTGATGAGCATTTCCCCAAGCAACTGCTCTGAATGTCGTCTCTCCTCCAGGACAACCACAGTGATGTGAGTGCTGGTCTCAGTTTTTCATAATGAGGCCAATACATTAGTATATTTACAGGATTTAGCCACTGTTCTTGTTGATGTCTTGCAAGAAGACAATATACTATTTAAGCCCTTTAGGTACTGATGCCCTCTGCAGAAACCTGCATGCCCTAAATCCCTCTAGAATGATGTTGGTGGTGGTTAACTATAAGCTATTGAAATTCATGTATTATTATTATTATTATTAGTGATAGACTAGAGATAAGATTTCTCTAGCAACATCTGGGGAGAGGATCTTGAGGCTGGAGGAAAGGGACCACGAGTATTCAGGAGGGGAGATGATGAGAGTCAGTATATGAGTCTTGTCTCATTAAGCTGGATGGGAAAAACATCAGCCCAAAGCTGTTAAACCCACTTAATCAATAAATGAAATACCTGCATTTCTCAGAGCTAGACAGAGGGTAATACAGCTTACTGTGAGGAAGATCTAATAGGTACACTTGCATTTATGTAAGCAACAGAAACTAGCCCCAAACCCAAGAAAATGACGAAAGTCCTCCTGTTATTTTCAAGTCATTTGCAAAGACTCAGCTGTACCACCTTAAGGCTGCCACTTCCCCTTTAGAAGTAGCAGATGTTATGTCGCTAATGTCCACAGCCACTTAGTTTGTTTCAAGGTGCTGGGACTTCCCTTCTCCCTCTACCAATGGAGGAAAGCACTGACCATCGCCAGCTAACGGGGACGGTATCAACAGAGAAAGCGCTGCGGGGCCAAGCTAGCAGATTGCAGCTTTACCTGCAGATTTACTCGTCAGAGAAAAGTGTCTTCTTCTCTTCCATCTTTTCCCCCCCCCCCCCAAAAAGTATTTTAAACAATCGGTGCTTCTGATTTTCACCTTAAACCTTCTCTGCTCTGACTTCCAACTCAGAGTGACTCTCAAATTGTGACTGAACTTTCTAAGTAGGCAGATCCCCAGCCCTCTGGTGTTGTTTTCTTTGACATATCAGTCAGCATTAACATTCTCAACCATGATCATTTTCCAAGATCTTCATTTCCCTTTACCTGATACCAACCACATCCAGGCCCCGGGCCAGAGCTGCAGCCCGTGGAGAGGAGCCCACGCAGGAGCAGGGGCCTGGGGGGAGCTGCCGCCCGTGGGGGACCTGTGCTGGAGCAGTTTGCTCCTGGGGGATGGATGGACCCCGTGGTACGGAGCCGTGTGGGAGCAGTGCTTGAAGAGCTGCTGCCCGTGGGCAGCCCCCCAGGCTCAGCTGGGGAAGGACGGCATCCCGTGGGAGGGACCCCACGGGGAGCAGGGGCAGGGAGGGACCGTGAGGGAGCAGGAGAGCAAGCATCAGGGACTGACCGCAGCCACCACTGCCCGTTCCCCTGTGGTGCTCAGGGAGAGGAAGCGGGTGGATGAGAGGAAGGTGGTTTTGGTTTGCTTTTAGTTTCTCACTGCTCTAGCTTGTTAGTAATAGGTAATAAATAACTTTAATCTCCCTATGCTGAGACTGTTTCGCCCATGATGATAATAGGTGAGTGACCTCCCTGTCCTTATGTCAAGCCTTAAACCCTTTTCATCATATTCTCTCACCTTCCCCTTTGAGCAGGGGAAGTGAAAGTGTGGTTGTGGTGGAGCTCAGCTGCCCAGCAGGGTAAAACCACATCAGGTTAGCGCATGGTCTGTGCTTGCCCCCCAGCCCAGACTCCCTGATATCCACGCTACCTGCCCACTAACCCACACGCAAGTTGAGCTGCAAATCCGCTCATTTACCAGGCAGGGTAACTTGGCCAGAGGGATGACAACATCAGCCCAGTCTGTCTCATCAGGGCCACTGTGATGGCAGATGGCCTGAACTGTGGTATGGATGAACTCAAGCACAGGCAGTTTCTCCTGATTTGTCACCACCACTTCAACCTCAAAGTTACTAAAAGAAGAGCTCTTGATTCAACCCCCACCACCAGCACCACCATCTTCCCACTCACTGGCTGCGGACAAAACCTGTAACTCCGTGGTATCTTTGAGTCAGACCATCTAGTATTTCATCTCATAAGCCTGAGACATGCAGTTTTTTTTTTTTTTTCAGTGTAAGTTTGGGGATTGTGGTTTTCCTATCCAGCCTCAAAAGCCAAGACTCCTATATGGGCTCTCATTGTCCCCCTCCCTGATTACTGTCATTCCCTTTCCTCCATCTTGCTGAATTTCTCCCCCATCATATCCCTCCCACACGTTGCTGCAGAGGTCTTCTAGTCCATCACTGACAGTTGAACATCTTCCTTTAGGTCTCCTGTCTCCCATGTGGCAAATACACTCAATTCACATTAGCTTAACAGCTGTTCATAGCCTACCTCCTACCTGCCTTCAAAAGCGAGAGTCAGAAAATCTCAGATCCTAACACCATCCTCCCAGTCCCATGTTTTAAACTATGAGCAGGTACCCTTTGATGCTCTGATCACTTTTAAGTTCCCTGTAAACCTCTACAAAGCTCACTACCTGCTTCAAATGCTCCCTTACCGCTCTGGCCACAGGCTGTTTTCAGCAGTTTTCTGCAGATAGCCCAGCTGCAATTAGGAGAACCAGACGAAACCACCAGCCAGCTTCCGAGCCAGCTGGGCCAACCGTGTTGTTGCCGGTGGGTTGGCCGGGAGGCTCTGTCCTCTCCTCTATACCCTACTGCTATGATACGCAGCCGTCTCTTTCCATTTCTGTTTTCATCTACATACTCTCTGCCCTGATCCTGAGATAGTTGTTGCACTCCAATTCCTCTCTAGGAATACTAATTTTGGGGGGTAATATAGCTTCTCTGCGCTCCTAGGATTGTCTGCATCCATTGATTGCCTCTTGTCTTTGCAGTCAATCTGAAGAGCTTTCAGCCAATGACTATGTTTTGTTTTACATGTGGATAACATACAGTGGGGCATAATTTCTAAATTAGTGCTTCTAGGTGGTGCAGTGATAATGACATAGTAACAGCAGTGCTACCACTAGTCTTATCATTACCATGGAGAACCAGGACCACACGTTCCAACTGCTAATGTTCAAGCAATTGTTAAGCTGGGTTTCCAAAATGATTTGTTTAATCTGTTTTTCCTAGAGAAATGAGATAGGCGCTGCAGGAAAGAACAGATATTGAAAAGGGGTTTTGTAAATTCAGCTGCACTGTGGGTTTGGCCCACTGACTTCAAGTTTGCCTCTCATTTAAATTTGCCCATGAGAAAAAAATAAAATAAAATAAAATAAACAGCTGGACTCCTGTCTTTCTTAAGTTTCTGTTTCAGCTGTTGGCATTTCCCTTGCCCTCTCACATCGCTTTTCTTCTTTGCTTTTCTCCATTTCAGGTCTGACTTCTCATTGAGAAAACGTCATGCAAATTTTTACAACACTGTACAGCCCCTTGACCAGCTCCAGCGGCTGAATGAAGGAGGCTGGCAATGCGTGCACCTACTGCCGAGGCTACTTTTACTTCCCCAACATCTGTTCGCTATCAACAGATATTGCTACGATTGCGGTATGATACAGAAATATCAGTCTCTGGTCACAGAAAAGTATTTTTAATGGTAGCAACACTGGGACTAAAAGTCAAATAGAGGTAAACGTGTACAAGAAGCACACACCTGTGAGGCCAGGAGGGCATGACACAGCATAAAAATAGCTGAAACCAGAGCACGCAGAGGCGGTCGCAGCCCGCAGAGCCCGCAGTGCCCGCTGCCCCTACTCCTGCCTTCCCAGGAGGTGTCCGGGGGGCTGCTGTCTGCAGGCTCGCAGCAGCGGGCGGTTTGCAGCCTCACGCTTCCTGGAGGCCATGACAACTTCACAGAAAACACGGGTTTCGAGGGGGATGACATAACCCTAACTGCCCGGTACTATTTTGTAAGAAAACTACTGTTATGTGCTAGTGCTTTTGAGACTGCACGGGGAGGGAAAGGCGGGGGAGTGTATTTTCATATGTGCGCAGACAAGCGGCCGGCTGGCGACAGGGCCCGGTCTCCCCCACCTCAGCTCCCCGCGGGGAGCCGGGTGCCGGGGCATCGGGGCCGACCCGCGGCTTCCGGGAGCCGCCCCGGGCAGGGCCGCTGAGGAGAAATGCCGGCCCCACCGCCCGGGCCCTGCCTCCCGCCCGCCCCAGGCGCGCCCCCTGCCGGCGGCTGGGCGGGAAACGGCGGCGTGAGGCCGGCGGCGGGCCTGGGCCGGGCGCCGGGGGCCGTGAGGGGGCGCAGAGCTAACAACCCTCAGGTTAAACTCCTTCCCTTCCAAAGACAGCTTCTTTTCGTGTCGTTCCGTACATGCAGTCGTTTAAATGGTCATTCAGGGGATCCATACTGATCCATATGCAGCTATAATTCGCTCACAAAGCTAGCGGGCCGCCTAGCTACAGCAGTGATCACAGTTTGCTTTAGAATTACTGTCCTAAAACACTCATCTCAAGCACAAATACTATTTAGCTCCAAGGACCCGTGAGGTCTTTTCTTTACATGCCTCTGAAGACATTCAGTCGTAAAATAAAAGGCATCGCTTGAACCCCTGCAGTACGTTTGTGTGCGCTTGTCTCAGACCAGTTTTAAAACCACTGTAGAAGCCCATACAGAGAGAACCAGCCCCCAGAGTTATTGTACGAAATTGGATGAAGTGGTGACCACCTCAAAGAGGCGCACTGTGAGTTACAAAAAGACAACAGTACCGCTGCTGTTACCTCACCCTCCCACTTCTGCTGGCTTGCTGCTGCTCCGATCCAGATGCAAAATTGGATTCTCCATGGCAAGGACACTTGTACTTGTCCTTTGTATTTGTACAAAGTGTAATGCAATGTCAGCCTGACCACACAGCTTCGGAGCCACTCTGCAGCTGGGTTTATCGCTGCATTCACAGAACACTGCGCCTGAGCTGAGATTCTCACCCAGACAGACCGGGGCTGGTGTTGGTCCGGGAATGCCCTGAAGAGACACCGGCAGAATCTACTGGCGCAGGATATTCTGATGCTGGATTTGGTCTGCTCTGTACTTACATGAAACCATGATTAAAAACTCCCCCTTGGAATTACACGTGGACAGAATGATTGTGCAAGAGCCAGCAAAGTGCATCCCCATAATCAGTTATGAATTGCTCATTACAGGATATGCTGCACTCCTCTCCAAAGAATCTGCCATCTGTATTAAAACAAAGCCCTGTTTTCTCTAAGTGGCAACTACTATAGTAATGCACGCAGGCTAGCAACAGTTAACAGTCTCTCTTTTATGGTGTTTAAAATGTCAGTGCTCCGACATTCACATAGGCTAAATAGGCTACCTACAAACCAGGAATTCAGTGGCTTCTGTAAAGTGCTTTAGATTGCAGAAGACTAAATTGAACATACAAGGATTTGTACTTGTTTCCTTAAGCAAGTATGAAGGGAAGACAGTCGTCAGTAAGGTGACAGTTGCTGAAGGAGAGCTGGCAAATAAAAGGAAAATAATGAATCTGTTCCCCTACCTTCCCTTTCACACTTTCCTGCTTAGATAACAAAATTCTTACACACCTTTCCGCATGAGAGGAACAGGTGCCTTTTGCCATCAAATAGTATACAGAAACATATAGCTCCCTATATCTGGGCTATGCCTTGATACAAATTCTTATGTCCTGTTAGTAACCCCCCATTTGCTAACAATAACTCATCCCCATGATTGCAAGAACTAAGGAAAACATTGTACCAACAAAAACTGTAACTTGCATCATCACGTCAAGCAGTACAAGGAATCAGTATGATCATACAAGAGCTAAGGGAAATTAGTGCAAGCTTGGGAATTAGCCTTTGATGAGTCTTCTCTCTAAAATGCTCACAAAACTTGAATAAATTTCCCAAGTTCTCACTATTGTATAAAAGTGAAGGAAAGTAAGAGAAATATTGTTCTCAGTTGCCATTTGTATTGATCAAGCACACGTGAGGCTAAAATACAACTAAGGCAAATCTTTATTCATTTTTGGTAGAAAGAAAAATGAAGCAGTCTTACAGTTAAGCAGTATTTTCCAAGTTTTTTTTTTTTTTTTTAATGGAACATTCACCAAGTCTCATTAAACTGATAGCTTTGCTCAGTGCATTGTATTTTCAAGAAAAGCAAAGACACCAAATGAGTTATAAATGGCTATTTGGAATATTCCTTCTAACCATGGCACCCACTGAACAGGAATAACAACCACAACTATTTTTACTTGCTCACATCTTATGCTGTATCAAACCTACCAAAGCTTGTTCCAGTTGCTACTCCACTTACGTTTTCCACTTTGTGCAGTCCCAGACACCAGTGAAACTCTGTCCCCATCCCTGGAAGTGTTCAAGGCCAGGTTGGATGGGGCTTTGGGCAATCTGGTCTAACGGAAGGCATCCCTGCCCATGGCAGGGGGCTGGAATTAGATGATCCCTTAGACAGTCCCTTCCAACCCACAAAATTCTATGATTTTTGTTAGTTTCACAACTCAGCTCTTAGAAATCAGGATCTAGTTCAGAAATTGTTATCCTCGCCTAAATAATGTTGAACTACTACATATCTGAAGGTCGGTACAACATACATACACATCTTCACACTACACCTGCCTTTAAGGCAAAGGCAATGTTACAGTGCTTAGTTTCACTTGCACTTCGGTAAAAGCAGAATTCTATTTGTCTGCAAAGCAATAGATTTTGAACAGCATTGTAAATTACACCTACATGTTCCTTCTACTTGTACTAGCTATGTGTATACACAGTTTAAGCAACGACATGGTTTTCAGTTTGTTCTTTGTACAGGACACTTGGTACATGTCCTAATAGTCAGTTACCAGAAAAACAAACAAAACCGTGTAATAATGCTTTAATACTCATTTGTTAAAATTGCAGCCTTACAGCAGCTGTTAGGTAGTCACCAGTCTCTTCCAAAGACATGCAGTAATAAAGAAAACATTCTATCCTTAAGCAGCATCTGATAAAACAATGTAGCTGCCACTTAGTGGCAGCAATCATTTAGGCATTTTCGGTATTGATACATCTTTATCATCTAACTTGTGCATTAATTAACAAAAATGTAGGCCCCGATCCTGCAAATACTTGTGTGTGCAAATGCTTTCCTTCCATGTGGAATAGTTCAAGTTAAAACTCATCCGATGAGCAAAGTTAAGAACTTGCATAAATCTTTATAGGATGGGAAATCTTAGTGCTTAAAACTTAACTGTATTTTTTCATAGGATTAAGGTCTGATTCTAGGCTCAGAGAATATAGGAAATACTCCTATAAAGAGCAGATACGTTGCTTCAAGATAAATGGTTTCAAAGGTAACAGGAGCCTCTATAAATGTGTGTGCCTTCTCGTTGAACAACTTACTCCTACTTGGAGAAATGTGGGCCCATTCTTACTGCCCCAGCTCCTGGCTACTCTTGCATTGCAGGAGGAATAATAAAGTGCTTGTCACATACTTGTAGTCATGGAATAAAATCAGATATAAGTACTTTCAGAATGCTTTAGGAAGTGATTATGAGTTCAGTGCTAATGTCTGACCCATGACATTCCCTGAACCGACAATAAATATGATCTTCATTCTGAAGGAAAATTGGAATTCTCGTCAGGCCCAGGTATATTGCACCTTCGCCCTAGTGAAGTCATCTTCTGCCTCAAGGGGAAAAGCTTGAATGGATCTAATCCCAATGTAGAAGTTCGCACTTGACTGAAGCATGATGCTTGTGCAATTTCAGAAGCACCAGCATCCAATATGACAGTTAGCTTTAACCAGACATGAAGCACTGATACTGCTTACAATGCATGCACTCGGAGTTGTGTTCATAATTTGTTCCCAAATGCACCACAATCCCGAGAGGTCCTGCTTGCCCTTTGACCTTTTCTTTGATTAGATATTTTATGTTCCTCTTGAATAAAGTGTCTTTGATATTAACTTTGATATAAATTCTATTGATCTTTGTGGCATCTTCTTATTAATATACTTCTGAATATTTAAATTATTAAACTTGCTTTCTATATATAAATATTTTTTGCTTGATTTCAAATAATTAATCTATGAGAACTGGCTAAGACTATGCTCTCTGTAGAGAAGTTCCATTTGCTACAACTCCTCATAAAGAAAAAAATAAAAATATAGCTGTCTGAAATATTTTGCCATGTGTTTGGAACGTTTTCTTTTTTTTTTAAAGGCTTCGGTGTTGCTTGTATTTATCTTCCAGTCAGCTACAGGATAATAGCAACAGCAAACACATTCACAATGCAGTTCATTGTTCGGTTTTCCCATCTCACTGTGCAAGTTCCTAAAAGAGATTATTACAAAACAAAACAAAAAAAAAATCCAGTCTCTTTATTATATTCATTTTACCTCTAAGTAAACTAAGTCAAATTAGTACAAATAATTCAGCTATGATTTAAGGTGATTACTACCATGTCATCATGGCTATAAGAAGACTAAATTCCTCAAAACATTTTCATTAACTTGGACATTGTTTACTACCTAACATGAGCCTCAGAGCAATTTGCAAGAACAAAACAATCTCAGTATCTCTTTTAAAAAGTTGGAATTGCAAAAATAATTGAAAATCCAATATTGAAATTGACAAGATAATCTCACAAGACATCAAGAGAAATTTCGTTTATTTACTTTCTGTATTTTTCCTCTTATATCAGTGTACATCAACTATCAACGTATCTTGGCTTTATAAAGCAAGAAAACACGAAGATTAAACTGTGCTTGTTTACATATCTTTACTTAATGATTTTTGTTTTAACCTCAGTTGACTTTCAAATTCAATCTCTATTTTTAAGTTATATCTTGGTATCCTCTTCTAATCAGACCATTTGGAGTCTGTGACAGACAGAAGATTATTTTAATCTAATTTCCTCATGATATCCTGAACCTGGGAAAAATGCATTTAGAACTATTTTAGGTGCAATGAAGAGCATTGAATGCCTATAAACTATCCGATTTTTAGGCGGTTGAAAAGTCAATCTTTTTTTTTAAAAAAAAAAACAAAAACAAGTTCTGTTCTCCTTCAGAGTAACACTGTATACCGTGGACAGTCAGATATGTTTAGGACTATGTGCTTACATTTACTGTGAACATTTTGTTGCCTCTTCAACTGACCTACAATAACCAAAGAGATTTTTTTCTTTTATTTTTGTTTCACAATGAAGACATTTCTACATTTGCTTTGTATCATCTGCAAAGCAGTCACTCTTAATGCAAGCACTGATTGTTAACAAAATGTTTCCCCGGGATTGTAAAACAAGGGTCTAGTTCTGGAAGCTACTGCTTCTGTAAGCACTCTTCCAAAACCTTCAACTGAACTGTTACAGTTGAGCAACAGGTAAAATTTTTTTTACCACAACTTTTTAATCTGAGTGAGGAAGCTTACCATCAGTTGTGGTATCCCAGAAGCATGAGCTTGCTGTGTGTAGACCAGCTCCACTCCTCTGCATCACTGCACAGGTTACTGAAAAATACAGTCATAAAATCAGGACTTTCATTATTAAAGCAGAAGAGGTGAATTATTTACAATTTCAAACGCACATTATGATTTCAAATGGCTGGCAGGCAGCATTCAGCTAAGTCAACACTTATTTTGACAGTTCTGTCAGCCCCACTATTCCCCTCTAGAAGTTGGCATTCATTTTGTGATAATCTTTACTCACATAAAGACAATGGCTTTAACAAAATGCTTGCTAATAGGATTATGCTTTTTATCTTTTAAACTGCTTAGATATGGCTCATGTCAGGTGTGCATCAGAACTGGATTGCATGTGCTGTCCTCACAGGTACAGCAGAAGTCACGTCTGACGAGAGTTGTTTCCCAAAATTACTTTTGTCCACTCTCTGAAACCACACTCCAGTAATAAAGCCTTTCTAGACTGACCTGTAATTGTTGTAAAACCAATGACAGTCTGAATTCCAAGACTTTCAAAACCAGAACACAGTACAAACTCTTGCTGTTGTATCAACACTCCACAGAAGGACCAAAGCACTTTAAACTTGCAATTAACTCGATTTCTCTTCCGTAGACATGCATTTAAAAATAATGGGACATGAGGTGTTTTACAGAACTGAAAATCTTTTAAATGTCTGTATTTATAAGAAGTTTAATCCTATTAAAACTAACTTAAGATAGAGAAGCTATTTCCTGAACTGATACCAAAATATTGATACAATTGTTTTGGGGTTGCTTAAGAGTTGGGGAAGGCTGTGTAACATCTTATCATCTTCTGTGCTAAGTGTTGACAGCGTGCTTAGCACAAATAAAATTGCTGTTGCTTTACCACAGTATTTAGTAAAAATGTGTATAACAGAAAAGTTCAAGTATCTGCTCTTTGTTTACAGTTTATTTATTGAATATAGCACTACATTGGAACAAACCTTTCCACAATTACTCACTGTGACTGTACAGGGATAGAAGTATGGTTACTTCTACTTACCAATGTACTTGTATGTTTTCCCAAGCTTTACCAAATGTGTAAGCGACTGTTCTACTATAGCTGCAGTCCACTGGTTGACTTTGTTGTGATTATAATCTGCCTTGCCTAAGACACTTTCTATGCACTGTAATAGAGGAAAAAAAATAGTTACAATAAATATAAGATACTTAAAAATGTAAAGGTTTAAAATATCTCTTGTCATCTGAGATTTTTTTTCTGGCAACTGGATTACTTTAAATCACTTCAGCTCATCAGGTATCAGTGAATGGGAAGTAAAATGAGCCTTCTTGGAAAATTATTTTTAGTATATTTTTACCACACTATTATATGGAGAAAAATGATGCTCTAATTGAAAAATAGTGTATAGGAAAGACCTTAGCCATATGCTTTAAGTGCCAAGTTAAGCCACTGGATCCATTTACCAATGAAAATACTAACACATCCCACCATTCTCAATGACTGCCTACTCCAGCTCAGCTTTCAGATGCTGCTGTAATGGAAATTGTACCACTCTAATCAATAATGTCGCTAGGGCCAGCCAACCTTTCTGAGTCTGTAAGCAATATACCAAAATCTCCAAAAAGCCAGAGCCCCCAAAGCAAAACACGTGTCTTGGCTTAAAAAATGAGGAGAAGTTAAGAGCAAGAGACACTGAAGTGTTGTACCTTGCAGCATGAGGGATATCTGAACTGCTTGAAAACTTCATATTCTCCCCCAGCTGTAGAATGACCAACCAACTATCTTGCTTAAACTTAAAATGACCAAACAACAGAACACCTCTAAGCTCTGTAACTCTAAGTCTTGAATTTCATTCCTTACTCCTAAAGAAATTCAGTATTACATGCTGGTGGAAAATGAATTTGTCAACATGAAAGTGTGAAGAAATGTACATCTGTAATAGGTAAGTAAAATATAACTATGTTTTCTCCTCTGATTCAGTAGTATAAATTGTGTGCACTCACCACCCACCAACAGGCTGTGTAAAAGATCTGTGCCCCAGATCCCACAAAGCTCAATTAGTTCTGATCACATTGTATAAAGCTAGACAATGACTCAATGGAAACAAACACAAAACAGAGCAGAAGGTAAGAGAAGTACAAGGATGCTTAGTGATCCTTCAGGTATTTTGATCTTTTCCAGAAATGTATCCCATGCCAGAACTCTTCAGCTCTGGTTAAGCCTTAAATCAGGGGTACAAACACTTGGCTTTACTCCCAGCATCAGATGTAAAAATAAAGAGAACCTGTCTGGCCTTTCAAGGCAGGGACAGTTATATAAAGGGCTGAACTGTCATTTACCTGACATCTAAGAGCTTGCTGTTGTGACCTGGAGCAGCTCTAGAAATACAGCCCTTTCCTTTCCTGACAGGGCAGGTAGGAAAGGACCTGCAGGGTCCCTCTAGAAATTTGTTTATAAAAATGGTATTTCCCTGTAAAACTTGACAATCATCTCTCTACCACAGACTCTTCATTACTCACTTTCTAGTTACCTAGCATTTATTTTGGACCATCGGGCTACTCATTCTCCGCCTGCTCTTTCCATGTAAAAATATATATTTTTTAAAACACTGACAGAATAACAACCTCATGTAATCCAACCTGTTGCTCAAGCCAAGGATAAACTTCCAAGTTTCATCAGATTGCCGAGGCTTTGTCCAGTCAAGTTTTTACAGTGTCTAAGGTTGAAGACTTCACAAGCTCTCTGCATCCTGCTCTAGTAATGATCTACCCTCTAGCTGGATAAAGAAAAATAAAGATAAGATATAATAAATTTCCCCATGCAACCTGTGACTGTCACCCCGTCTTCCCAATGTAAAGCAAATTGTCTCTCTCTTCTCTCAGCCACCTTCCTTCTCACCATTGGGTAGCTGAAGACAGTAATTAGATGAAGCTTAAAGCAGTTCCAAATGAAGCTCTTAAAACTTGATATAAATAACAGCTTATGTTTCATATAAGTTTGAACTTATCTGGGATGGTTGATTGATACTCTTTCTTTTCATATTGCAAAGTAAGGTAAAGAGTTTCTTTGAAATCACGACATAATGGTTAAATGGCTAACACCCACCTCCTTAACTATGTTGTGGGCCTCATCAGCGTTGAAGATCATCTGCAATAAAAAATGAATTATTTTTTATTTCTGACAGAGGTAAGCACACAATGCCGTTTTGAAGCCTCACTCGTGTCCCAGCACTACACGCGTGTTGTTTGGTGTTGTTTTGCCAGCGACCTTTGAGTGGGTCCAAGAAGCTCGGTCCTCAGCGTGCCCGCAAACCAGTTGGTTTTGCGCTTCCCACCGAGATTAAATACCACCACAGTCTATGCTATGCGACAAAATATTCCCCCAAACAAAAAGTTAGACGGCAAATCGGGCGAGAGCAGAAACCTCAGGGCCAGACCGGCAGCTGTAATGGAGGCGGGCGGCTGCAGAGGCGAGAGGGGACCCCGGCAGGGCGGCCCCGGCCTCCAGCCGGCACGGGCAAGGAAGTGCCGAAACCCCATGCGGAGCCAGGCCGGCACCCCAGCCCCGAGCCCCGGCAGGGGGGCCCCTACCTCGTCGTTGTGGGGGTGAAAGTCCTCCATGGCCCCGGCGCGGGCGGCGGCTGTTCCGGCGGCGGCGGCTCCTCCGCGTTCTGCGCGGCTCCGCCTCGGCGGGGCGGTGCCGGCGGCGCCATGAGGCGGGCGGCGGGGGGCGCTGCGGGGCCGGCGGCACGGCGGGGCTGGGGCCGGGGCCTGCGGCGGCTGAGGAGCTGCAGGGGCTGTGGGTGTACGAGTTGGAGCTGCTCAGCCCTTTCCTGCCACGTTATGTCCTGTCCTGCCCTGCCCTGCTTAGCCCTGCCATGCCCTGCTTTGCTCAGCTCTGCCCTGCTCAGTCCCTCAGCGGCCGTTTGGGCCGGCGGCACGCTTCAGCCTGGTGCCCGCGCCATAAAAGCGGTGAAATACTTGTTTGTAGCTCTATGATTATATATATCCCCCTTGTGGTGAACATAAGGAGCTCGAGGCACGGGGCGTGCAACAGGAGAAGTTCCTGATGAGGAGCAATCGTGTTTTTATGCCCCCCTGCTTGTGGATCAGTGTAAAGTGTCAGGCGCAAAGCTGTCAATAGGTACTGGTAATGGTGACTTGTAATAAGTTGTTCTTTTACTTCCACTTTATAATAAAGAAATAACACTGGCTTTTATTTTGCTCACTAAAAAGACAGGTGTAAAGAGATAGGGTCTTCCCTCTCCCCATGAAGTTTCCTGGGGAACACAAAAGATGCCCACTATCAAAAAGTGCAGATTTTTCAAATTATGGGGGTTTATTCTTTCATTTGGGGAGAAGCTCTTCGTTTTATCATTGCCCCCTCTGGTACTGTTCCCATCTTTCTAAACCAGACCAAAGGTGAGATAGAAGACCAAGGCTGCCTCCTTTCCACTTTCAGTTTTGGAGGCATATATTTGGATAGATTTGCACATTAAAAAGTGCCTCTTGCTCAGTGTTAATTGTCTGCTAATCGGAAAAAAAACTCTAAAATATGGCAGTGCAGGGGAAACAAAGCTAAACATTTTTATATCGCCTTGCTTTGAAACTGGCTTTCACGTTTATTTTTTGCCAATGTGTATAGTAGGATGAGAAGGCTGAGCATGAAGAGTAAATCTCTTTAAAAGCAGATCTTTGTGAACGAGCCCACATGGATGTAATCACTGGGGAGGGGGGACATAAAAAAATCTCCTTCAGTATAAAGTTTTTGTATGCTGACTTGCACAATATTTTCCTGGGCTTTCGCGATATGCAGCTATTAAAAGTAAAATGAAATATCTTTTTATGTGTCACCAGTTCAAAAGTAGGGATAAAATTTCATGTTTACATTTAAAAAAAATACAAGCTAGTGGAAGCACATGTTGTGTTTGCACTGGCAACCAGGAGAAAAAGCTAACAGCGCTAAAAAGGACTTAGCCTTGGATGCTGTTCATTTTTTTTTTATCCTCTGTATTTTCAGAGATCTTTGTATCTTTGAGATGCAGTGCACTATCAAATGAAGCCAGCTGCATTTTTCAGCTCTGTTTAGAAATACTGAAAGAAATACCTTCTTTGTAACAATCATCTTGGCGGATTCCATGGAAAATCATCTTCCTCGATGACCGATGTGTGTGTACGTGTTTGTGTTGATGTCCTAATGCAAAAAAAAAATAATAATAATAATAAAAATAAAAATGACCTGTTCATCCTCCCGCTCTGCCATTTACAGACAGGAGGACAGCAGGAGGTTTGTCAGGCTCAGCTCAATGCCCAGAGAGCTGTGAGGTTATTAAATGGCAGAACAAGTATTAATCCAGGAAGTGTTTACAAATAAACACCCAACATCACCCGCAAACAGCCAACACAGATTTATCGAGTATGTGTCAAACAATCTGATTTTAATCTTTGGTAGGACAAATGGTTTAATGCATGAGGGGGAAGCAAATAGTGGCATGTTATTTTGTAGTGAGTGTGTCTTGTTATGCTCTGACACGTAAATTTCACTTGAAGTAAGAATATATCATCTAGGGAAAAGGTAACCAATTGTTCCTAATGAAGGGTTATCAAAGCAAGAGAAATAAACACGAAGACCTTTTACTTTTTTTTTTTTTCCCCTTCCCAAGAGCTAATCAGCATTAACAGCAATAACTGGAATCATGCAATAAAAATGATGCTTATGAAAGCTTTTTAATGACAGCATGTTGAAAGAAGTTACAAGCATGTTGACTGACAGGATCAAAATTACAAATACGGAATAGGCTGGAGAAATCAACAAGAAGAAATCTCGCAAAAAAATACAAAGTACTATCTAAAACTAACATCAAACGCACAGATACAAAATGGGGACTAATTGGCTAGGCAGTAGTGTTGCTGGAATTTCAGTAGATGGGAAGCAAAGTATGATGTTAGAAAAAACTAAATACATTGAAGAATATCATGAAAGGCACAGAAGGCAATTATGTTGTTCTCGGTGTTTGCCAGGCATCAGATGTAATTCTCTGCCCAGTGTGGTGTCAGGACAGAGACACAAAAGTAATTCCTCCTGTAGGCAGCAAGACTGAAAGGAAGCTTAGAAAATGTGATTTGTGGAGGAACCGCATTTGTTTTATATCTCTTTGCCAGTCTTTCTTGTAGGTGTCCCAGTGTGTAGCAATTTAGTAAAAAATGATTAACAGGCCAATATATGACAAAAGGTAGGACAAGAAATAATGGGTTTAATTTGAACTAAGAGAGGTTTTTGTTAAATATTAGTGGGGGAGAAATCCAAGTATGAGTAATAAAGCACTGAAGCAGACCTGGTTTTGGAATCACCTTCTCTGGATCAATAACACATTAGATAACATCTGCCAGGCATCCAGCTAGCCTGCATTCTCCTTTAGAGAGCATTAAATCAGCTTTTGAGATAGTTATAGTCCTACATTTTTTTAGCTTTCATAACAATTGAGTGGTTATTTTTTCTTTCTTATTTTTTTTTTCCCTGAACCAATTCATTTTTCACCTAATATCAATTACCAAAAGCACCAATATTTTTTTTTTTTTTCCCCTTGGGAATGACTAATGCTATTACTGATTTTACGAGAGTAATGCTAAATTGTAATAAGGAGCCGTACACTTCTTTTCAAGGGGAGTTACCTGGCTATGTTGCTTAATTTTATATTACGCTACTGCAAAATGAAAGATGGAAAATGCAAATGGCTTGCAGTGTCATTAGTTCTGGAAACTGTGATAGCAAACATGAAAAGTGCTGAAAGAGGTGGCTCAAAAATGCAACCCTAAATTTGAAAGCGCTGAAGCCTTTCATCCAGATGCAGAGCAGGAGCTCTTAAAAGACTGGGAATAAGCAGATCAGATCAGCTCAAGACATTTTTTGATTAAAAAGCAAATATTTGAAGAAGATTTGGCCTGCTGGAAAGAGGGTAGTCTGTGCAGGCTATGAAGATTCACCACTGCTTGAACAAAGGCAGTAAAAAATGTGAATACCTGTACAGCTAAAAAAGTATGGCGTCTCTCTCTCTTCCAGCAATTTTTTCCTTCAGCTATTGTAAATATTTTAAACCTTCACGAACCACCTTAAACCACTGAAGTCAAAATCAGTTGAATACTGGTAGTTAATTCTTCTGACTGAGTTCCTAAGCTACACGTGGCTGGATGCTGGAGGGAGAATCAGCATGTGCTGCTCTTGTTCTTGCTCTCTTCCTACGCGTTCACTGCTTGTTACTGCAGGGAATGGAGCAGTGGATCAGACAGACGTTTGGCCTGATCTGTACAGCAGCTTTTATGTTGGCCAGATCATGGGTGTTTGGCCCTAGCTGAAGTTTTAATGATTCACTTTCCCGATTTTTTTTTTTTTTTTTTTCTGAGAGCTGTTTTAATGATAGCTGCAAGTGGCTTACTTGAACTCCTCCGGAGAGCTAAATGCCCACTCAACAATTGTTTAAAAAGTTATCCGTGAATTGTCAGAGACATCGCTATTTCCATAGCTACAAATGGTCTGTCAAGGCGGATTCTGTATTTTTGGAATCTTCGGGGTACTGGGAAATCATGTTGTGATCATGACTGAGAACATGAGTGCAGTGCAGAGCTCAGCGAGCTGCCTCATGCAGCACGGTAGGAACAAGTGTGAAGGGGGGATTGCAGCCATCAGCCTGCTGCTGGCTGCTGGTCAGCTTGGTTGCAGAGAGCATGGCATTTGCTGGCACAGCTGAGTTGCAAAGGCTCGAGTAGAGTGGCTGCATTGCAAGCACTTGCTGGCTCTTTATAAACTGATTTGAGTTCAGATGAGCTTTGTGATCTGTCAATGTACAGGGTCAATTTTAGGGTTAAACTTGGCCAGCTGCCACTATGTTATATGCATTAAGTATTTATTGCCTGCAGTCTGTTTTTAAGATGTGCATCAAGGTAGAATAATTTTCCAGTGCTAGTAAGTTTGCATAGCACCCACTGTAGAGACTTACACATTTAAATGATCCAGAACAATAACATCAGTGTTATGACATCAGATAAATCAATGCATACAAAGTTTTCATTCCGTTTCATGGCTAATATTTATAATATAAATTGGACTAATATAATGGACTGGTGCTAATATATATTTTTGGAACCATTTTTTTCTGTTTACATGATGTTTCTGGCATGAGAATGAAGCAACAACAGTGTACTCAAGTTAGATTTCCAAGTACATAGAATTTTCTGATGCTACACATTTTTAAATGTGCAATAACAACATACTCAGTAAAAGCAAATGGTCAGCCAGCTAATTATGTCTCTTCAAAAGAACAAACTAAAAGCACAAACTAAACTGCATTATGCAGTAAGTGGTGCTTTAAGTGCTGCTTGGCTTTGAAAGTATGGTACTATGAACTTTTGAAGGAATAAGAATTAATTTATTTCTTAATGAGTTCATATGAAAAATGTTTTTTATGAATCATTTGGTATCAAACAACTGCAAGTTGTTTAGGAGCTTCAGTTGCAAGAATCAATTTCTTTATTTAGAATGCTTTAAACTTCAGTTATTTGGTCAAAAACTGTCTATGTAACTTTCTACCTCGTATTCAATATTTTTGGAAGGTTAGTGCAAAACTGTCTAGGATATTTTCTAAATTGAACTTAATGAAAATAATTGATTCTCACCAGAGTGGAAATACTGACAGTTTTTATAGCATTTTATTTGTAGAAAGTCTAGCCCCTTTATATTCTAGAATGATTTCGCAAGGAGATCATCCTAATGTTAAGAGCAAATCTTTTGAGAACTTTATGAAAACCCACCCAAATGAGTCTAATTATAAATCTCAGGAAAATTGTTTGCACATTTTTTAGAGTAAGTTTGTTAGAGGCCACCACCGTTTTTTAATTAAAAATTTTATTTGCACTGAATATGCTTCCTGTCTGTGCTACATCCTTTAGCTACATAAAGACAGCAGGGCTTTGCATTCAGCTGCTGCTTCTGTCGGCCACTAGGGCTATGTCTGTCACTGGAATGAACGCTTTTTGCTTTCCAGATACTGATGTGTTGTTGGGCAGCATCCGTATTTCATCTCAGGAGTAAGTGAGGGCCTTCCCTCATCTCTCCCCTGCTGAGATGCCCTGACTGCCAGCACCGTGGGCATGATACCCAGGCAAAACTGTGGCAATCATTAATGGGACGGTGGTCTGTGTGGTTGGTGGACTGGGGCCCCTCTAAGGTGCTGCAACACATCAACGGGTCACTGATGCATCTGTGGCACTGCATCCTAGAAGAGAACACTCAGAGCTCGGATTTTCTCAAGCCCTCCTGGAAACTCTAATGTGTTCAGGCAACCAGAGAGCAGCCAGGAGGAAGTAACCTGACTGGCTTTAAAAGAAAAAAAACATCAGCCAGAGAAACAAATTTGAGGGAGTGTTTTACCTCTGAAGATGGTATGGACAGGGTAGGTCTGAGGCAGACAGACACTACAGGAGCCATGAGAAGAGAGCAGAAGCATGGTGGGGATGAGACAAGCATTTGACAGCCTGTATGGGGCATTTTGGAGCAGGAAGCCCACCATAACACGAATTTCAAAATGTCTCTGCTGGCCAGCAAATACTTATGAAACCCACTAGCAAAATGAAAGATATTCTAGCATAGAAAAAAATGTCTCATCCCTTCTTGCAACCTGTTCTCAGTTGAACAAAGGTATTTGGCTTGTTGTTTTGTTGCACTGTACTGCCACAGACGTCCCCCAAAATGGCAGAAACCTACTGCACTGGTTTTACATGGCAAGATGTTGGCAACAAGAGACTTGCAGGGGTGCCCTCTGTGAGAAGAGGCCTGGACCTGTCCCCATCTCTGACACCGCCAGTTCCAGGCAGCTCCAAAATGAACCCCCGTATGGCCAGACACATGCCCACCAGCAAAGCTGGTGGTGCCTCTGTGAAATCACATGTATAAACAGGTGAAAAAAATGCTGTGAAGCATCTGTGAAAGAGATGAGTGAGAGAATGTGACACCAAGGTCAGTGCGTCAGGAGGGCAGGAGGTGCTCCAGGCAGGCAGCAGCAGTTCCCCTGTGGCCTGTGGAGAGGCCCCTGGTGGAGCAGGCTGTCCCCCTGCAGCCCATGGGTCCCACACGGAGCAGATCTCCACGCTGCAGCCCGTGGAAGAGCCCACGTGGAGCAGGTGGATGTGGCCTGGAGGAGGCTGCGGCCCATGGAGAGCCCCCGCAGGAGCAGGCCCCGGGCTGGAGCTGCAGCCCGTGGAGAGGAGCCCACGCAGGAGCAGGGGTCTGGGGGGAGCTGCCGCCCGTGGGGGACCCGTGCTGGAGCAGGAAAAAGCCTGAGCAGGAAGAAGCAGCACAGAGGAGCTGTTAAGGATGGGCCCCAACTCCCATTCCCTATACTGCTGTGCTGCTAGTAGGAGAGGAGGAGGTAGAAGCCTCGGGAACTAAGTAGTGAAGTGGAGCCCTGGAAGAAGAGGAGGTTGAGGCAAGGCGATTTTAGTTTTGTCATTGTTTTCCCACCATCCTACTCTATTTTAAGTGGCAATAACACCAAGTTGTGTTGGTTTTGCCCATGACAGTAGTTGTTAAGTTATCTCCCTGTCTTTATCTTGACCCACAGGCTTTCTCATGGTATTTTCATTCCCCATACCATTGAGGAGTGGGAGTGTGGCTGGGTTGGAGTCTGTCAGCCCGCCAAGGTCAGCTGGCTACAGCCATGAAGACCCAAATGCTGCTGTCAAGGCTTCCCCTGTAAATCTGAAAGCAACACGCTTCGAGCTGCTAGCTATCTTCAGAAAATGTTACAGAATAATTGTCAGCATGGTTTTATTCAATAATACTCAGCAATTAGAGACACGGAAAACACAGGAGGGTTGACAGTGTTATTTGGAAGCCTTTGAATTTTTACTTTCTTCAAGCAGGAGAGGAAGATACATGCTCTGTTTATCAGTTCTTCCACTTCAGTCATGTTTCTTATGATTTGATAAATACACAGCAGTAACAGCAGGAACAACTGACGAGCAGAAAGCAGAAGCAAAAAACTATTATAGATGATATGACTAGGCATTTTCCAACCTGTCTTTTTATTTTTTATTTTATTTTATTTTATTTTTTTTTTCTCCTTGTTCTGAAACTGTTGCCTTTGTTCCAGTAAGGTAACAAAATGCAAATATATCTACCTGGTCAAAGGCAATGAACCCTTGGATATTAGGCTCTTCAGGATGTATTGCTAGTTTTTTACATTGATTATAAAGCATTCTTTATTAACCTCTTATAGACCAATTACAGCTGTAATTTACTGGGAATTGCTAATGATCAGAATTTTAAAATAAATACCCAGAAGCAAATAAATTGAACAAGTTTATTTACTTTTTTATTATTTTTGTCTGAAATTGGCTGAATTCATTTTAGAATGGTTCCAGATCTATTTGTTCAAAATGTATTGAATGACTTTGTCCTACTAAGCAAAATTCACTACAGATGGTTCATGAACATGTGATCCCTTTCTTGAAATTCTCAATTCCTATTTGGTTTACATAGGTAGATGGATAACCTTCTATGTTGGATAAAATATCGTATTCCATGACCAGAGCACCTATCTTCTAAGCTGTTATTTCATTTGATGAGGTGAAAATATCCATTACAGTACTGCAGGGATGCATTCCTGACGCTGTACTTAATAGCAGCAGCTTACAGCAGCTGTGAAAATGCTATACCACTAGATGATGAATTAAAAACTATCAATAACTGTAGAATCATTAAGGTTGGAAAAGATTTTCAATATCATCTGGTCCAACCCATGTCACACATTAAAACCATGTCCCTAAGCACCAGATCCAAACATAGATAAATTTACATTTTGGTGATTTTTTTCTTTTCCTGTTGTTTGGAAAACAAACAAACACAAAAGCACCAAAACACATTATTTTTAATGTGGAGCAAACACCACAAAACCACAAGACAGCTGATCTGAAGGCTCAGTGCCAGCCTAAGGAGCACTCGAGCCCCTCTTCCCTCAATGCTCTTCCTCAGCAGCACAATCCTGCCTTCCCTGGCAGAAACTCTGGTGCTGCTCTGACTCCTTGCTCTGGGGACGTGTGCTGGGTCTGTCTGGGATGGAGTTAACTTTCCCTGCAGCAGCCCACACAGTGCTGTGCTCTGCACTCGTAGCTACAACAGCAGTGGTATCACTCCAGTACTGTGTCTATTGCTGCACAACACTGGCACCACACCAGGACTCCCTCCAAGCCCCCAAGAGCCAGCAGGCTGGGGGTGGGCAACTGATGGGGAGGGGACATCACCAAGGCAGCTGACCTAAACCGACCAAAAGGATATTCCATACCACATGGTGTCACACTCAGCAATAAAAAGGGGGGCTCTCGTGGTGGAAGGGCCTGTCCTCTCAAAAGAGCTGTTACAGTGTATTGAGGCCCTGCTTCCCAGGATGTGGCTGAACATCACTCGTTGATGGGAAGTAGAGAGGGACTTTATTTCCTCTCTCTCTGTGCTTCTGTGTGCTCCTTGTTTTTTTTTTTTTTTTTTTTTTTTTTTTTTTTTTTTTTTTTTTTTTTCCTTCTCCCTTTTACATTTAAATCATCCTTATCTCAAACCTTGAGCTCTTTGTGTCATATTTTCTCCTCGTTCCCCTTTGAGGAGGGGGAGTGAGAGAGTGGCCATGGTGGAACTTGGCTACCCACCCGAGTAAAACCACCACAGGATTTATATCACTAGATCAACAGCAACAACAGCTGAGTAGCTTTCTGCCTGTTTGCTGGACTGAGCTGGCTTACTGAGAGGTCAGGCTGGCAACAGAGCAAGGGAGATGGCAGAGCACCATGGAGGAGAAGAGAAGAAGTAGTGAACAGAGGGTTTCATTTATCAGTGGCTGCAATTTACTGTCTCAACATTGCCTTTTAACCAAACATAAATGCAAACATAAACTCTTTTTCCCTAGATATCAGGAGATTACTTTTTTTTTTTTTTTTTTAATAAACTTTGTGTATTGTAATTGTCTATATTAGAAGCTACTTCAGGCAGCAAGAAATCTTGCTGATTCTTGTCTGTCAGAGTCCTGGTTTAAGGTAATGAGCATTTACTCTAGCTAAAAAGAAAGAGACATTGAAAATACCTTTTTGTCATTCTGGCTGAGACAATAAAAACATCGTCCAAAGTACTGTCCAACATATTGCAGAAAAGCATGGAAAGCAACTCTTTTTTGAGAGTTTCCCTGAAATACAGGGACCAGCAGTGCTCTTCATGGGCTGAGGGAGGGATAGCCAGAAGACAGATGTGATTGTGCCCTAAGGACTCTAAACAGCAGAGCTTACTTTGGTAAAAGTGCTTTCCACAAAGAGAAAAGTGGATCTCTGCATAGAAGAGTACCTGCAGAAAATACTATCTTTCTATAGTGTTCAAGGAAACACAGTTGGGCTGTGTTTGTAAGTCACTTAAACCATGTTGGAAAAACACTTCATTCGAGATGACAGCTTTTCTCTTATCAAGAGTAACTGCGTAAGACTACAACTGTGAACAAGTGCTTTAAGCAAAACATAATGCAAACGAAAGAAAGACAAGTGAGTGACTCTCACCATGACACTGAGTTTTCCGAAGGGTGAAGAATTCTTTTATTAAATAAATGGAAGGGTTTTTGTTTGATTGATTGTTTTCTGAGAAGATAGAAGTTAGCCTGCTAAGGTGTTTTTCCAAAACCTGTTTCAAATGCAGAATGCATCTTCTCACTTCCCAAGCTATGTTCTTGTCAAGGACAAGCTGAACCAATGTATTTGATCTAAAATGTCCTTTCAGTTTCTGACCAGACTGCTTCTGCTTATTCTGTATTGTGCGGAACTCTAAGGGTGTTTTTGTTTTTCCCTCTGCATCTCTTAAAAATTCCTAAAGTTTGTCTATTGATGGATGATCAAAACCTATTAGGTGACTTAAGCTATCTCCTTGCTGAACTTCACAAATCTGTTTTGTAGAGGAAATGGACTGATTTCATGAAATCAGTGAAATGTTTCTGTATTTTTTAGGGGCCATTAAAATTATTTGCGATAAAACATTTATAAAAATACAGATATTTACTGATGGATTTGCTAGGTAATAGAACCGTAGCTAGCTATTTTGAAGTAAAATGGTAAGTAATTCTAAGACGTATCTTGGTACACTTAGGATGAAATTATATGTTGTGCTACCACTTTAGGCTTTGCAGGCAATTCATACATTTTCAGATTCCTTTAACAGTTTCTTCACTGTTCCCTCAAGAAATACTTCTGAATGTCCTACAGAGGAGCACAGCATGCCTGGATATTAACTTAACATTTCTTTGTGCAAGACATCATTCTACGCCTTTTAGTCATTTTGCATAGTTCTTGCTCATGCGAAGAATGCCTTAGCTAATATCAAATACTTGTCTAGAGTAAATAGTACACGCAGCAATGGAGGCTCTAAGACCATTACATTAGCTTGTGTGAATGCATTCTGGGCAGTAAGTAATTCAAGTACTGGCTTAACATAGCACAGTGAGACACCCATAACTGTATTCTCTTATTCTTTTTGTTTTAAATGTACTGAAGCAGAAGTGGACAGATTCCTCATTTTATGATGTGTGAGAGAGAAAGCACAAATGTGTTGCTGCATTCAATATGTGTCTAAGTCTGCCTTCTTTAAAAAGAACTGGAGGCACTGTAATTACCCTGAAAAGCTTTTTGTAAATACCTGCTTTTCTAAGTCTTTTCACTGGATGAAACAGAAATGTCCTTGTCTCAGAACAGCTAATGACAGCAGTTTCCCCTTTTTCACTTCTAAGCCTGTGACATGTAATTTTTCTGTTCCTGTAGTAACTACCATTAAGAAAAACCCTAAATAATTGCCTTTTCAAAATATTGCTCTTTTGTAGAAGAGAGGGCTTTGTTCTTCTTGTAGAACACCTTTTTTATGTCCATCCTGCTTTTGATATCACTTTCTCAGCATGGAGAAGAAGAGAAGGCTAGGTATACTGTGAATAACTGGAATGAAGCTTGAAAAATAATATTTTTCTCTCAGAGGGAAGTTTCTTGGCTTTGTAGTAAGAAAACCTCATGTCATGTAAGTAAAGATGGTAGGGCAAAAAAAGGTCAGGAATAAGACTGACTTGCATCCCAATACTATTGAAAATACAAAATGCAATTCCTAAGAAAGGTGGGTGGCTCCAGGTCGGGTGGTTACTTGTCCATGCTGATCTCACAACTGTTTCTGATGGACACTGAAGACACCATAGCTTACAGGGTGATGTGGAATTCCATCCAGCCTTGTCTGTCATGCACTCACCAAGCAGGAATTGAGAAGTAACTGTCTCAGGGTAAATAATATATGTGCATGTTTTAATAAAATTCATAAGACATGGCTTATTAATGTTGCTTAAATAAATCTATCTTCTTTCTAGGAGGAATGCTGAAAAAGCCAGTGAATAGTCTAATGAAACATACTGATGTTATTGTTTCTGCAGCAGTTTCTGTATTTCCTGAAATATTATTTTGCCTCATCACAGAATCACAGAATAGTCTAGGTTGGAAGAGACCTCTAAGATCACCAAGTCCAACCTCTGACCTAATGCTAACAAGTCCTCCACTAAACCATATCCCTAAGCTCATTATTCATTAGTGCATCATAACAGACATTTTTTCTTTTTTGAAATTAAAATCTTTTCTCCCATCTTGTGCTGGCTGCAGAGTGAAGCCTGTGACCTGTGACTTGTGACCTGTGTCACAAGTGTCATTAAAAATTGACCAGGGACCCTTTTTTACAGAAATGCCAAGAAGTTCATCATTTAAAATGCAGACCATTCAAGAACTCAAAGCACTGAAAAAAATAGTCAGAAGTAAGACACTGCAAAATCAGTAGCTTCTATAACTTTCTAAGCATCTAAGCATTTCTAAGCATTGGAAGGCATTGCTGAACTGTGTGTGTATTTTAATGAAGACCTCCACCACATGACAGCTCAAAACCTTGAGCATAGAAAGTTAGTAAAAAGCACAGTCGTCCCTCTTTGTTAGACGCAATTTCACTTCTGGAAAATAGCATAGGGAATGATCAACTGGATGATGGGAACTTGCACATTTCAACTTCCTTGAACATATTTTCTTTTTCAAATTTATCTTCAAATCCTGCTCCTTACATGTATGTTATTTAGGAGTGAAATGTGACTTTAGAGGAAGCTATAGCAAAGTGGGGATTGGGATCTTCTCCCAAGTACCAAGTGATAAGAAAAAGGGAAATGGCCTCAAGTTGCACCAGGGGATGTTTAGGTTGAATGCCAGGAGAAAATTATTTACTGAAATGGTTGGGCAGCATTGTAATAGGATGTCCAGGGAAGTGATTGAGTCACCGTCTCTGGAGGTCTTCAAGAAATGTGTAGATGTAGAACTTAAAAACATGGTTTAGTGGTGGACTTACCAGTACTAGGTTAAAGGTTGTGCTGGATGATCTTAGAGGTCTTCTACAACCTGAATGATTCTATGATTCTAGTTATCCCACTTGAGTTCTTATTATTAACAGCTATGAGTGATTCTCAAAAATTCCCTTTTCTATTCCACGCCACATTATCTCTTACTTAAAACTTTTTGCTCTAGCAAACTGCTTCAGTAGCCTACTTTTCTGGTATTTACTGATAGATTAGATTTGGGTGAGGAGAAACAAAAGCTTGCAGAGCACTCTATAGTGCTAACTGAAATGCACAAAAACTAGGTTTTCTTTATTAACGTTATTGAACTGTGTTTAATTTGTGCAAGTTCTGTGAGTTTAGAAGATGTTGTGGCTCTGTGAACCAGAATATCAATAAATGTCAAAGATCATTGATTTCTGGTGTGTGGAGTTAGCAGTTGCTTATCCAGAGAAGAAAACCTACCAGAAAACCACTGTCCCACAGGGCAGGAGCGTTGCCATAGCACTCTGGAAAAGGGACATGAATACTTAGAGTCATTCCTAACAAAGCAGCGGCTAGGGACCTTAGTGGGGTAATTCCTTATGATGATGTAAGTGTGAGCAACTGAGACTGAAGTCACCAATGAAATCATAGCATGAATACTTTATGTTTCTTCTAAATAGGCCTTGTGGTGTGTTTAGAAATCTATTTTCTGTAATTATGATTTATAAAGCCCATTGTTCATGTGGTCTGTTATAGATCACAAAGGGCACTTAATAATTATGAATGTGGATTTGCATGGGGCAGTGCTACCAGAATACTATGGTTCTCCAGTCTTTGTGGACAGCTGCTTTCTATCCCAATGGAAACACAAAAAGTCTGTGATGTTTCTCAGAAATTCTCCTTGTACTTGGTTATTGTGGTGGGTATGGCTGTATCTCAGCCATCAGACTGTTGTACAAGTGGTTATTAGCCCTTCTTTCCACTCACCAGCCCCCAAAACAGTATTTACAAGCTGAAACTAAAAAAAAAACAAAACAAAACAAAACAAAAAAAAACCATAAATCATGTAAATCTGAGGCTTGTGTTCTAATATTCAAAGATAAGAATTACAGAAAATAATTATTTGTGTATCTTTCTTGATATTGATTCACACTGTTATAAAGACCAGCGTATTATTTTGGTAAATACAGCCAAATGATGTACCTGAGCATTTAAATTAGAGCAGATCCATTCAGAGCTTTTCATGAACAAGGGAAAGAATGCTGGTGTGAGTATAACAGGCTGCGAACTCCAGTTAGTTTTCAAAGGAGTTGTATTTGTATACCAAGCTAGCAAACACTGTATCTCCTTAGTGTAAGCTTCCCAACATTTGTGTTGTTTGGGATAACACAAGCACTGTAGTTTCTTAAAAATAGGACACTAGGAATTTGAAGGTAACAAGTAACATTAAGCCACTGTTGTGCACAAACTGCAATTTTTTTGTGCTACAATTTTACATGTGAGAACAGAGCAGGAGATTTTGGTTGCACATAGTAATTTTTTGAAAGTGATGACCATTGGAATCATCTTAAAATCAGCTAAAGCCGTGAAAAAGACCTGCTCTTCAGCATTTTCATGTGGCCTATATCTGCGTATGGCACGGGTTTCAAACCCTGTTGTAACACACTAGGCAATACACACAGGTCCATGTTTCCTCGTCTGTCTTAAACACCTGCTATGGGCATTCTTCGTGTGCCTGGGGATGCCGGCACGGGTGGATGAATCATTTGATTCACGAGGATGAACCCAGACACCATTTTATGTGGTTCCTTTTAAATTGGGGGGATATTTTGTAAGACCTGTGGCTGCTTGATAAATCTCCCTCACTCGAAGCCTTACAAGCAGCAGCGTTAAAACTGAAGAACTGTTGCCTACAGCCCTAGGGAGGACAGCTGGACTTCCATTACATGTTATGCCCTTCAGTGATGTTTCACCTCTCGGACACTTCCCTCACCCACCGCCCACAACAGCACCTATTTCTCCCTCCCGAGCCCATTTTGGGCTCAAAACCCAACTGCAGACAAAACAAGCAGGCGAAAACTGTAGTCTGCCCCCAGTTACAGAGGAGGAACGGGGCTGCCCCTGCCCCGTCCCGGCGGCCGGCCGAGGCGCCCCGACATGGCGGCCCTTCCCGCCGCCGAGGGGCGCTGAGGGGCGGCCGGGCCGGGCCGGCGGCGAAGGGGTGAGGGAGGCGGGCCGCGGGGCTGCACCTGCCGCCGTGCCCGCCCGTCTCCCGTAATCGCAGCCGCTTTTTATTTATTTATTTCAGTTTTCCAGACCCCTGGGTTTCCTCGGCCCGCGGGTGCCCTGACGGGAGGCGCTGCCGTGTGCCCGTCTCTCGCAAGGCGGACATCGGGAGGCAGCGGACCCTGCCTGCCTGCGGTAGCCGGTCGGCAGGAGGGGCGGCGGGAGCGGCGGCCCCCATCTCCCCTCCTCTTCGTCGCTGAGCCGGGTGAGTGGCGCCCGGGTGCCGGGTGGCCCCGCCGGAGGGGCTGCGGGGCTTCCTTCCAGGTTTTGCTTCGCCTTGCGTCCTTAAGGGACGTGGGGTGGCGATGGGGGTCGGGAGGGCAGGCTGGACGTGGCGATCGGGAGGGTCTTTCCCCACCTAGGTGACTCCATGAGAAACAGACTGTTGACTATTGAATGTAATAATATTTATATACAGCAGTTTGGGTTACTTGGTAGTTAACACGCGTGCCCAGCCAAATCCGTGTCTCAGCATAGCAAGCAGGGACTCGCACCACGCAGTGGGGCAGCAGACTCTGTGCCCCAAGTGACTTGGGAGAGGTGTGGGGAGTTCAGTGGGCAGCAGCTGGGGACGAGCCCTTCGCTTGGTGTGGGGAGAGGGGAAGCTGCCTGGGGGGTCCACAGGTATTGCTGCGTGCCCTTCAGGTGGAGGTGTTGGTGCCAGATGCAGCCCACCCCGGTGTAAGAAACATTTACAGACCACTTGCCGTTCGGCCTCTCGGAGCGTGTGGTCTTTGGGGGATCCAAAAGGGCAAAGGAAGTGGTCAGACCACTGTGTGGGAATGTAAAGGTGAGGAATAATAGACTTTTAAGTCAAGCTGGCAAAGGCTTAACAACATCCAGTGTTGCAAATTTCAAGTTTGACATCAGGAGACTAGAACAGGAGTGCAGTTTCTTCAAATAACAACACTCATTAGACGAGTAAATATTTTTTATTACTGATAAAAAAAAAACTTTCAGAAAAACAATGTTGGTTTAAAGGCAGGTCTGTTTTTAACAGTACTCAGTATGGGGAGATCTTACGGGCTGAGTGCAGGGGGGAGGCTGGAACAGGTGATCGTGACAACTCCTCATTGCTTGTTAGGCATGTAGTCAGGAAAGCTGTGCTGTCTCAGAGAGCATGCTCTTTATAATTCCCTTTCTTTCCCTTTACTCCCGTAACTTTCTTTGTTTTTGCTCAAGTAACACCGATGGCTAGGTTTTGGCTGTGTGTTTGTGTGTTTCCGAATCAACTTATCCCCCATATGCAATTACAGCCAGGAGACTCTGTGCTTGATTGGCATCTACGTGATTCCAGTGAATTTCTGACTGTGAGAGTTGCTACCTTTAGGTCTGAGTAAGGTTTGAGGAACACCTTTTGTCAGGCTTGGAGATATGGGTATGCTTTCCAGACAGTATCAGTATGCTTAAGCATTTAAGGAACTTAATATGTTAATGATTCTAAGCTGTCTTTAGCACTATGTGTACTCTGAAGAGATGCTTATCAGCATGCTTTGACCATTATAGATTTCATGGTAGTTGAATTCCTAAGTTCTTTTGGGATGGAGGAATAATTCAATCAAAATTCCTTGTAAAAAGCCTTTTCTGGGCTGGTGTTGCATTTCTAGAGTAGAAAGACAGCAGGTATGAAGGATCTTAATAAGCAGTTCACAGTGTGATGTTGCAGTTACCTCCTTGTTTGCATTATCTACAAAACATGTTCTTGTTACATAACGCTATTTCTTCTAGATCTCCTTATCAGGGGAGAGGTGAATTTCCTATCTGATGATTAACTCTGTTAGAAAGATTTGGCTTTGGGGAGGTGGGGAGAAAGGGAATCTGCTGACAGAGCGAAGGCTGAAGTCAGCTGCAGTGCAGGATTGCTGAGTGACTGAGCACGTTGTTTTCCCAGTTCTTTATTGCTACTGCCTTGCCTACACTTACTCTGCCTTCTTATCAAACTTTCTTGATAGCAGGGATTAACGTATTGATGTGTTGTCCTGGAGCCTGGAAACATAAGAAAGCAGAATAGGTAAGAACAGCTGGAAGAGTGAACCGTGAAGAACAGCGTGGCTCTGAGTCCAAGGGGAGTAGTAAAAGGTGTATGCATAGCAGGTGTAGGAAGCTGATAGAGGTATATTTCTCTTTGGATCTTTTAGAGCATTTTTTCCCATCTATTTATGCAGGACAACCACAAACATATACGTGCAGTGTATGGCAATGAAGCCTGTTCAGAGCAGCCTTGCTCTGCAATAGGAAAGATCTGTTTAAGCTTGTATCTTGGGCTGTCCTGGGTTGTGACCATGTGGCCCAGTTCTGTAGGGGTTTTATTTATTTATTTTTTAATGTTGTGTGTTGGGATCTCTTGTGTCCCTCCCAATATGCTGAGGCGTAGCTGCAGAGCCAATTGTGCAGGAGCTGAATTTGTGTGTTCTTGCTTGTTTTTTTTTTATTTTTTTTTTTTTTCTTTATTTTCTCCTTTAATGTTTACCTTGGCCTGAACTGGAATTTCTTCATACTCATAATGCAGTTACTGTAATCTGCACCTTTTTATTTCCACTGTAACTCTTCCCTGGGTATGCTTTTTGTATTGCTTAGAAATTTAGAGATTAAACAAAATTCCACAGTGGTTCATACTGCATTCCGCAAATGAGCGTTAACAGGAATGTACTTAAATGAGCTGCTTTTGTTGTTGTTGTTTGTTTTCTTTATTTAAGAGACTGGCTCTGTACCTTCACTTCAATGCATCTCTGGAACATTTGTATTCTCAGGGGCATCTCTTGCTGTTGACACGTAAGTTCCTGTTTCAGTTGGTCTGTGTCTTGGTTCCAGATGAATTTGCCATAGTTTGTGTGTGTGTGTGTGTGTGTGTGTGTGTGTGAGAAATTACCTTTCACTGCAGACTTCTATTGCAAGGAAGACTGCTTTTAGAATTGATTGTATTACGTATTGGGATGACTTGTGATCTGAATGCAACTGAACTTATTAGTATCTCTTCACTGAGACTCTGCTAGGTTTAGGGTTACACTAATATCCTTCACCTGTACGCCTTATGAATAGTGGAAGCAGTGGTGCATCAGCAGATGAAAGCAAAACATGTCCACAGCATGACCATACCATTTTTTTAATGTGTAATGGAGATGGAGACAACGTAGGAATTGTACATAGCACCAATGTGTTTCTATGGCTAGAACAGCAGAGTTGAGCTTGAGGAAATTGTTTTTTGTACATATGGTATTGAACTTCTAGGTTGTTATCTGAATACCATGGAAGCAAATGTCCATGACCATGGGAACGTTGTTTCCAAGGATTCTATTATTTGACAGACTTCTGGGAGAAAGCACTGTTTGAAAGCAAGCCATTTGTCAACAACATTTTTCATTTGCAGTTACTACATGGCAGGATTGATTGCGTTTTGAGAAATTGTATACAAGTTGAAGCTGAGCTTGACTCCTCGTTTCAGGGGTGTTTCAGAACTATAGAAGAGGTAGGTCAGATTTAAGAAAATACAGTATCTAAAACCTCATTTCCTTTTCTTGAACCTCTACACAAAATTGCTAGGGCCTGATAGCCTGGGGGAGGGGAAACTGGAGGAAAAGAAATTGAATTGTAGTTCTCAGAATACTAAACCTACTTAAAATAATAAACAGGCTTATGAACTCAAAGATGACAGTTGCTCACACATGGACAAAACTTCCAAAGGATAAGAGAAGTGTAACTCACACATACTGTCAAATAAAGATCTGGTGATGAAATTACCTTCTATTCACTTCAGTGCAGAAATAGTACTAACTGCGTTATGGAGTCTGTTAAGAGGGACAGAAGAGAATGAGTTCTATATGGGGGGGTATCAGAAATATCATCTTGTGTAAAGTGATAAAAAAGACATGAATACAATGAATGTGCGTATGCTTCAAACCAGTAGGTTCAGAGCATTTTTGGAGATAAATAATTTAAAAATGGCAATATGGCTGCCTTAAGTATTATGTAACATTGCAGAACGCACTTTTTTTCTAGCAGCTTTTTGTACACTGACTGTTGTACCTCCAAATTTTCTCACGGCTGCTAACTATGAAGCAGGTTCTTTGACTTCTGTCATGCTCTGAAGTTAAGGTATAAACATATGCTTTTCTCCAGGAGTATTGCTGTCCCTTCACTCTACAGATGTACTTTAAGTAGGCTTGGGTGATATAGTGAGCGTTTCTGTTAGCTATCAGCATCACTATCTAGAGTACAATCCTCTTCGTTGTTATTACCAGTGTTAAATATTAGAGGGGGGAAAAAGAATGAAGCCATAGCTAAGGTTATAGTGGGAATGATGTGTAAACACTGTCTAATTTTGAAACACTCAGAAAAATATGAACAAGGTGGATGTGGTATGGCGGGAAAAAAAATTAATGCACTGGAGAATAATGATTCACTAGGTACAACTGAAAACTAACAAGTGAGGAGGATATGCCTTCTTGGTATTTTCTTTCTGCTCAAAGGTGTACATCCTTCAGTGAAGTGAGTATAGCAGCAATGAAGGGTGGAGAAGTATGAGTAACCAGTGCAAACACGGGTGTCATCTGGCTGGTGCTGCAGTGAGTAAGGAATGCACTGACAGACGAGGGTGTGACAAGTTCAACATGTGGTGGAGCTGGTATATTCCTAGGTCCTGTACTTTCATTGGTAAACATTTGTCTGGTTTCGGCTTTTCAAAGTGAAGAACCTGAATGGAGACCATTTAGGTCAACTTAACTGCACGTTCTAATAATACCTGGGGCTGTTGGCATTGCACACAAGAAATAACACTCCTGGATTTCCTGCTAATCTGAATGTCTTTAGGCAGGGGGTTGTTCTGGTTATGATTGCGATAATCTTTTAGAGCGTTGTTCAAATACTAGCATCTGTAGTAAGCTGCAAGTCAAACCTGATCAGCCCTTTTCTTCATGTTTGAGAAGCTCTCTGGTTTGTCAGGAATTTGTCGTTCACCCTGAAGTCAATTTGAATCATGACCTCGCTGATATTTCATTTCTGTTATGGAAGGCAGCAAAAACATTTCAGAATGATTTGTGGGAAATGAGTTCTGAAAATTCACTTTCTCAAATAAAAATCTGAATATGTAATGTAATAGTTATATATAAAAAATACTTTGAATTGAAATCATGAGCTCATTTCTGATTAATTTTGAGTAAGTGTATTTAATGTTAGTTTTCCACACCATGTTTCCAGCTATAAAAAGACTACGTGTGGAAGTAAAAGCAGGTAAGCATTCAGCTTTAGGCTTGGTGGAGTACTGGTGCATGTAAAAGCCTTCTCACTAACTTAGCAAAGATAATACTGATGATTGCTACAATGAAACTGGGTTTTGAGAAAATGAGGAGAAATGAATGTTCTGAAGCATTTGTGCTCGCTTTCCACATCCTTCAGCTTCCAGTGTGGTTTTAACTGAGGCACAAGCTTGGGCACAATCCTGCTTCTGATTTCATCAGTGTCTGTATAGCTCTGTGCCTTTTGTGTGAGGAGAGCAAACTCGGTTATGATCTGCATTAACAGTAACAAAACATCAGTAGTAGACCTTGTAAATCAGCAACAAAGTACACTGTTGATCACTTCTCAGAACAGTCCTGTCGCTGTCCCCAGAGAGCAGAGCTCAGCGCCTGCCCCTCCGCTCCCCTCGTGAGGGAGCTGCAGGCCGCCATGAGGCCTCCCCTCAGCCTGCTCTGCTCTGGGCTGAACAAACCAAGGGACCTCAGCCACTCCTCATCCATCTTCCCCTCTAGACCATTCACCATCTTTGTAGCCCTCCTTTGGATACTCTCTAATGGTTTCATGTCCTTTTTATACTGTGGTGCTCCAGACTGCACACAGTGTTCGAGGTGAGGCCACACCAGTGCAGAACACATGCTTGATCTCGCTTCTGGCCTGTTCTGTGCCTGCTCTTGCAGTAAAGGTTCTGGCTTTCAGCCACTAAACCACCACAGCCAGTCATATGTTGGCTTCTGAGGAGATTTCTCTGAGTGGGCTTTGTTAATGGATTAATATAATGGATTAATATTAAGCTCCACCTCAAACATAACACGTTGGTTCAGAGACATGTTAAATGTTGGTAGAATATGACTTTAAAATGTGTAGTAATATCACAAATAATACTTAATTAGCCTGACCTTTCTTCCTTCAGTTGGAAAAGCATATTAGAAAATGAGTAACTGTTCCTTAACCTTAAATCTGGGCAAGGTAGTATTTCAGGTGACACTGGAAAGAAAGCTGTCAGACAATATAGCATGGATTGCAAGTTTGTTGTTTTATTTTTAATTTGTATCACTAGTGCACAAAAAGCAGATTTGAAAACTCCATGAATGAAGAAAAATGAAAGATCTTTAACTGTACAAACTATCTGTTGTGGAATAGTGTATTGTAAATACTGTGCATGGTATGTAGGACAATCAAAAAAACCTATGCCCTAACATTAGAAATGTGGTACTCCTGTCCTTTGACTCAATACAGTTCTTCTGGTTCTACTTGTAAGTAGACTGCAGCCGATGTATAAACTTGCACTTACTTGCAACTGCCTTTATTATTGACATTTCCAAAAATTACCCCTCTTGGCCCTCCTGTTCTTGGTAAGAAGAATTCTTGGTGAGAGAATGAGACCACGCTGTGACATTTTTTTCATTGTAGTACTTGAGAGGCAGAACAATGGTAAGAGGAACAGAACATAATGTCACCATGAACAAGTCTTAAGTAGTTAGATGTGGCTTTTTTTTTTTTTAATTGGGAATCCAAATGACATAATAACTGTTAATAAGACGGGTCGTTAAGTGGAGGGGAGCTTCTTCTCTTGTTGCCATTGTTGGTTTTCCAGGGGAGATGCTTTTCGCTTACATAAGGTCAATCCGAAGCCAGAGGATAAATAAGTAGTTTTTCCTTCTTGGCTTTGGAAGGTTTCTGTCCATCCATTCTTCTCCTTACACCAGGTGAAGATGCTGTGATGGTTGGCAGAGGATACGCTGGGGACTGTTGCATGCTCCCAGGTGTCTGGCACCTGTGGCTTGCTCCTGGAAGAGAGGAGAGCACAAGTGTGAAATGGGTCAAGACAATGAAATACCCTCAAAAGTTCAACGTTGGAGTCTGTGTAGTGTAAAAGTTGGAGATGTGTTCAGGAAGAATAAATGTGTGTATATTCATATACATAGGAAACTCTCTATATCACAAACAGAATTGTTAGATAACTATGCAAATACATCTTGAATAGCTTATGCCTGAAGACAGCAACAAAGTCATACTCAGTTGTTAGTGCATAAATTAAGTGAGGAGACCGAAAGCTTTCTTTTCATTACCGCAAATTTTCTTGAGCCTTGCTGTGAATGTAAGATCCCCCATTGTTATCTTTCCACTTACTTTTTTTGTTGTTGTTGTTTTAGGAAGAAAATCAAAAGGCCAGTAAATCATAAACAATTAAATATGTAACAAGGCATTCTTCTTTCAGTAATAAGTTGATATTTAAATAGCGTTTTGGGAAGAAAAGCTGTAAAAATACATATATGAGGTCTTAAAAGTGAGTTTATGTTGTGGTTCCTGGACATAAGTAATCCGGGCACTCTTTTATGCCATTGTACAAGGTTTTCCTTTACTGTTATACCAGTATGCATTCCCAAATACCAATTTTTAGGAAAAATACAAGCAGCAGGGTTACGCAACATCCTGTCTTGAAGGGGAAGGCGAGGGAATAAGCAGCCAGCCACTGACAATTAGCCGTCTGTGCTTTGTTCTTTAGAAGGAGTTTTGTGCTACCTCCCGGTGTGTTTGTCTCTTCGGTTTTGAAGGACCTAGTATACCTAAGCTGCTTGTGGTTTGTTTTCAAAGCTACACAGCACAAAGACAGCAACTAGTTCTGTTGAGAGACAATCTGAAAACAGCAGTGGAAAATATGGCTGAGGTTAATGCATTATCCCTGCCGTATGATATTCTCTGTTTACCAGGGAATATGGATAACGCAAAGAGAAAATGAGCTTCATGCATGATTCCCTAAAGATAAGGAGAAATCTTTTTACTGGTCAGAGGTGACATTCAAGCAGTTGTTTCTCAACTTGCCAGCTGCCAATTTTTGTATTATGGAAATTCTCTATTATTAAATGCGGGGAGCACGATCAAATTATTTGCAATGTCTGGTAATACAACTCAAAGTCCTCTGTTATTAGAGGAATCCCACAGTTTGATCCACCTTATTACTACTGCATCTCCTGCTAACACTTGTTGGTGTTTTGAGGGTATCAATTCTAAAACAAACAGCATAGTACAGCCTGATTTGGGCTTCTTGCCTGTGGGCTTTGTTGCACCACAGTGGTATGGCCTGCAAGAACAGAGGCTTGCTTCTCCAACTGGTTTGGTTTAAAACCCTGTCACATAAATGTAAATGCAAGATCAGCATGAGACAATGTATAAGAACAGTTGAGCCATCGTGATGTTGTAGTGAAATATTGCACGTTACTTGACGTCAGGATTATTTCTCTAGAAATAAACTGAAGTTTTACCAATTATTCTTTTTATAAATGGTTTATTCCCTCACGCATATGGACACATATGTGAATGCCTCGGCACATCTGGAAAACTTCTGGAGGCTGATGGCAGAACTGTCAGCTCTCACATTCTTCTACCAAAACCTAAGTTACATGAAACTGAGATGTGTGTGTTTATGGGGGGCAGATTTTAATGACGAACTTGAAAATCAGACTTTCCAAGGTTTGTGGTATTTCTGGATTAGAATAAAATCTATACTGAAACCCATAAAAATGCGTTTGAGTAAGTTTTATGCTAGGTTGAATTTGATCAGAATGACTGTAGTAGTGGTGACTGAAAGCTGAAGAAAATAGTTGCCTCAAGCTCAAACAAAATCAAAACTTTTCCCGTTTCTAAGGTGACCGGAGTCACTTTTCCAACCCATGGTGGAATAGTCCTTCACCCTTGTATTCCAGTGGAATACTAAGGACAGAATGACTCCTGTACCTAAATATTGCTATACCTTCACCTCTCTAAAAGGCTTCACATGAAAATAGTGATTTTGGGGAGGAAAAAAAAAAGGGGGGGCTGGTGCCTGGGGAGGGGATGGGGAGAAGATAGTGGTTACCCACTTTGTGAAGGAGGGCAGTCAGCCAAGCTGAAAACAGCCTGATGGTATTTAAGGCTTACAACCATTAACCATGGTATTTTGCACTGAGATTTCATGACCCATGCTAGTGCAGGTTTTTATGGTCTCTTAAAGAAAAACATAAAAACACTTGCACTGGGTCAGGAGAAAAAAAACAAGTCCAGAGAGGCTGGTGTTTCAGTCTCTCCATTTGAAAGAATGGAAGAAATGGGGCAAATACAGAATAATGTCTTTATTTCCACACACTCCCAATAATTTTCCATAGCTCCCTAACTAAATGGAACCACTGCCCCTGTGTTTCTTTATCTAAGTTTGTATCTGAACCACTGCAATTTATAGACCTGATAACAGTGAAAATAAAGACAAGCTTCCTAAGTTCAGTGAAACTTATTGAGTGGAGTTGTTTCTATATTTAAACAGCCCAGGGTAGATAGTCCACATTCTAAGGTTTGTGCCTCTCTGTCAATCTACCCATTTAATTAACTTTTAAACCATTTATAGTTTTGAGACTTAGACAATATTTTCTTTTTCAAATGAATTAATTGGTTTGATACGTAGTATCCCTTATTTTTTTTTGACAACAAAATAGTTTCAGCTATTCAAAACCTTCATTTTCATTGTGTAAGTGCAGATGGAAATGATTATGGAAAGTGCTCAAAAGATCCTCACTTCTGGTTTGGGTGAGAAGAGAGGTAATTAGTTGGTCTGGATGTGTTCTAGGTGGCATAAATAACAATGCTTATAGATGAGGTTGAGCAGAATGTCTCACACTTAAGGTGTTTTGTCATTCTGTATTTTTCTGTTCCCCCCAAATCAGTCTAAATTTGACCCTTGAAAGTTGCCTGTCTTCATGTTACTGGTCACTCTAGCAAGTCTTTATCAAATTTGTATGAGCTATGTCTTTCTTCACAAGTTTAAAATTTTATTTGAATTAGATTTATTTTAACATCTTCCACAATAATATATTTCATGAAAGAAAATATTCTCTCTCCTCTTTAAACTTTAAGTCCCAGCCTACAACTTTTATATGAATTAGTGGGCATGAAGATTGCTTCTACTTTATCATAAACAACGTGATTTTCTTCTTCTATCTCTTCTCAGAAACTTTGGCTATAGATTGTCCTCAAACCTCAACTTGAATATCATGGAAAACTTCAGCTCTGATAGGTACCTTGGCAAAGTTAATAGAAATGCAACCTTTTACAACGGAAAAAACAGTTAGTTTACAATGGGGAGGCTTACTGGTCCACCGTAATTCATAGGCAAATCAAAAAAGAAAGGACCTGTTTTGGCACAGAAAATAAATGGGGGACTTCAGTTTGAAACAATGTGTATGTTTTAGTGAAAAGTCTGGTATATTCATGATATCAGGGAGCCTGGCATCCCTGCATGTATTTTGCTTTCAAACAGCCTCCTGAGATGAGGGAAGGGGTTGTTCCTGTAGAGCTGGGAGCTAGGGTAAGGAGAACCAGGAGATCCGCTGTGCATTACTGATGGTGAAGGCAGTTTCACCTCAGTGCCTGTCTGCTGTTCCTCTCTGGGGTTATCGCTGTTCATTTTCTTACAGGGATTCGCATGAGCAGGGGTAAACTCATCATTTACGTGACAATGTCCCAAGACTTTTGGTATTTGACAGTAATTTACATGAAAATTACTTATATGGCTGGCACTTATTTTACAAGTTTCCATAATAAATTACTAAGCAGACAAAAATTGATTTAAGTGTTAGAGAGCCAAATAACATTAAAACTGTCTTAATCTTAAATGCCTTTAAATGAACTGTAGGGCAGCTTTGCCTGCTACTGCAGGAGAAGAGAATATTTGAAACACTGATGAAAACTTCAGAGGGCTCTACGTGAGCAGACAAATTGGCTAAATTTTGAGAACAGTCTCATGTGATATAGATGTAAGTGCACATAAGATGAGCATTATGTATTCCCCAGCATTCTCTTGAATTTGATGGCCCCAGTCCTACTTATCCAATTCTGCAGCAGAACAGAAGATGAGTGGCGCTGAGTAATCTGTGCCTAGCAATTAGGCGGTCGATTAATCCTGATTTCTCATCTGCCTCTCCACACTGGAGGGTGTCTTCCAGGGACTGAAAAAATCCATCTTCTTCTTCTCTCTTTGCCCCCACAGTAGGTCATGAGTAATCTTCTTGGTTTGTCACAGCAATAAGGCCTGCTGCTCAGTACGCCTGGGGACGGTGGATTCATTATTAAACTCATTCTAGTCCACACCTAGAGACCTGAATGTAACTGTCCCTCTCCTGATTTGTCTTCATGGGTAGAACTTCCCTGTTTGCAAACATTTGGACTGCGTATAAGCAGTTAAGCTTGTTTTCTGTTTAAACAAATTATTTTACGGTAGCCTGGCTTACTCCCTTCACTAACAAGGAGGACATCCCATGGGTGAGCCTTGTGATGGATGCATCCAGCGTACATCAGGTCATTAAAAGGGTCGGATCTGCTCACGTCAACACCACCTGTGGACAGCACATCCTTGTGGGGGAACCGAGTTATGGGGCAGCACTTTAGTTTTTATCCTCTCTTGTCTCATCTGCCAGGTGTGTGATGAACTGTTCAGCTTCATTGGTCCAGGAGCTCACAGATAAGGGGAAAGCACTTGTGCTACTGTGATGGAGACATGACAAGAAGGGAAGCCTATGATGGGGGCTGAATGAATCTTAGCGGATGAGATTTGACAGGTCTACATTGCTAGTAAAAAGAATTCCCTTCCAAAACAACAACAAAAAATGTTGAGAAGTGAGGTTATTTCTGTAAAGGAGAAACTGAATTCCTTTTTTGTGGTAGTGTGTCACATCTGTATTCAAGCTGTACTGCATGGAGGAATTTTGACTGAGCAAGCCTGGCATAGGAAGCTCCCTAACAGTGTTCTGGATTTCCATGGACATAATAGACTGTGTTCTGGGGTAATTTTTTTGTCCTGATGCATATGTAACTAAATAAGCAATTCCTGAAGGTTTTCTGTGGTGCCCGTAGCCCATTTTAGCAGTAGGACATTCAAATCTTACTGTAGCACGAAAAAATAGAACTACATCAGTACCACTCTTCTTTTTTTCTTTGAATGATTTTGATGAGCTACCAGGCAGTTGATTGAACTGCATTATATTGATGCACTCAATCTTTTTATGTACTGCTGCCAAAGTTGAATGATGCAGTAGAGAGACCATCCAGCCATTTTGTTCTGACTAGTGATCATTACCATCGTCTAATAAATGTATCTGTGTATGAGTTTACCAAATGTACTGGGTAAAATGGATAAAATGTCTGAGTTCCTCATGTCTTGGTCATGAAATTCAATGATGTAAAAATAGATTTATTTCCTAGGAAATTATGTTTCAATCTGCACTGCTTTTCTCTTCCCTCTGCTGTACACCAAAGAAAGGGTTTAAACTCTAATTTCAAAAAGTTTAAGCTTTCCTTGAATTGGTGTTGTTTAATGCAGTGGTGTTCCCTGCTTGAACACCCCAGGTTTCCCTACGGCAGGAAACCTTGCTGAGGATGTTCCGTGCAAACAGCTCTGCGTGCTGCGGGCTCTCTGCAAATGTTTGAATTCATACTGTGTTTGACCTATGGGCTGGCATCACTGCGCTGCAGAGGTGCCTGATCAAACAGGCTGCTGAACAATACTGGTCTCAATTAGGAAGCTTTTCCATCTGCCATTCCACGGGATTTTGAAATGTGCTGTGCTTCCATTTTTGAAGGGAATGTTACTAGTGCAGTTGGTTCCCCTGTAAGTCCAGAAAGGAAGGTGTGGGGAGCTGGGGGTCAGCCTCTTCTCACAGATAACTAGTGATAGGACTAGAGGGAATGGCCTCAAGTTGCACCAGGGGAGCTTTAGGTTGGAAATGAGGAGACATTTCTTCTCAGAAAGAGCAGTCAGGCATTGGGACAGGTTGCCCAGGGAGGTGGCGGAGTCACTGTCCCTGGGGGTGTTCAAGGAAAGGTTGGACGTGGTGCTTGGGGACATGGCTTAGTGGGTGATATTGGTGGCAGGGTGATGGTTGGACCAGATGATCCTGGAGGTCTTTTCCAACCTTAATGATTCTGTGATTCTATGATTCTACTAACAATGTTGTCTTTGGATAATGTTTTAATCCAGTATTTAATCCTCAATTACCACTGCAGAGAGCAAGAAAGTTTGCAAAAGGGATCAAACTAGCCCGTTGTTGCATTTGGTCTGGAGTTTTTTGGGTTATGCTTGAAGCCATTGAGAAGAAAGGTTCACAAATCTTTTACCAAGTAGAATTGCCTCAAAAGCTGGTTGATTGAAGGGGAGGGTGTTTTATGCTCCTGATACGTTTTCAGTAGTCTGAGGTGTTTCTTTACTAGGCTGTCCCTTTCATTGAGTAAATCATTTGGTGAAGACAAAGCTCCATTGTTTGTTAGCTTCTGGTTGTATTTCTTGCTTTCGTAACTGGTTTGAAATTGTAATGACCATCATTAGTTGGGTTTTACTATGGCCCTAATAAATATTTGCTCTAACTTTTTTTTTTTTTTTTTTACTTGATTTGGGTTTTGCATCCTTTTTAAAGGCTTGTGAGGGGGTGGAGTCTTTTTCTGTGAAGTGCAAAAAGTATTTTATACTTCAGGGCCTGACATTCAAAGGTGCAGGGAGTCCCTACCTTTATTTTAAATAATATGAGACTGTGGATGCTCAGTATACCTGAAAAGTCAGGCTCACTGTGACTGAAATGCCCAGCCATGGGGATGCACTGAGTTATGGAATTGTATCTTCCTTTTTTTTTTTTTTTTCCTTTCTTTCCCTTCCCTTTTCCCCTCTCATGTTGTAGATGTTATCCATAAGTTAAAAGGTTTTGCTTTTCCAGGTAAAAATTAGGCTAGTACCTCAGGATTACTCAGAGCAGTGTCGTAAGGTACGTGTGGTTTGTAAGGTTTAGATACACATGTGTGAGTATGATATGAAAAACTTGGCTTCTATTAATTCTTCATTCAGGAGTTAGAAAATGTGTCACAGAAGAGGCATGGACTGTATGCTGAGTAGTGAAACTAGAAAGAAATTTTGAGCAGCTGTCTAGCCATCATATTTCCTGTCTTGAATGGAACAGGAGTCCTGTGGAAAAGTACCCTTTGTGCTTGTGTGTTTTAAAAACTTACAACGTGAGCAGAATAAAAAAATTACATATGCTTTTAAGGTGTTGAACAGCTGAAAGTCTGATGTTGGACCAAAGGTAGCAAAGGTAGTGTCTGACATTTCATGTCTTACACTTTTTTGTTTAACAATTCCAGGAATAACATTCGTAGTTGGGCAATTGATTTAAATTTTGTGCATACACAAGCTCAGTTGCTTAGAGTTGGACTACTGCTGATATTCCTAAGCGGTAAAGGCAGGAACTGTTATAGCTTATTAATTTTGGATGGCGAGAAAGTGTTTGTCAAGACATCTTTTTTGTTTGCCTTCACTCTGCTTTCTGGAAAGGTTACTTTAAGGGGCTTTGCTTAAAGAGGAAAAGGTGTGTTGGAACAAGCTGATTTGCAAAAAAACACCTAGTAAATACTTAAAATCACACACTTCCTGTTTATCTGTGGAAACTTGGTCTTCGCTTATGAAATAAGACTTTCAGTCGTGACAGGTTCTTCCTCTACAGCCTCTGAGAGGACCCAAATGGTTGTCAGTAGCCAATTGTTGGCACGTGGAAACGTGGGGCAGTGCTGCTGGTGAGTCTTGTTTTACTGACAGTGGGATGGGATCACTTGATTCAATGGGAATAACTTGATTCAGATAAGTTGGGGGGGGGGATGGAATACTGCTCTTGCTCTGCCATCTAGGTTTATCATGCAGGGAGGCATGTTTTCCAGACTTTGTTGAAGATAAGCTTGTCTGTGCTAATCCTTCAGAGGATGTCTGCTAGGCTGAAGAGCTTGAGCTGTGTGTAACAAGCTGATATATTAATAAGTGTTTGAAAAGTAACGAAACCTACCCCAAATCTCTGCGTGAGGCAGTGATTGAATATATAAATCTTATTAACCTTTCAGCATACCCAAGCAAAAACTGTCCTTATCACTCCTAAATACTCCCTGAGGACATCTATCAAACTGTAGATGCTGTACACGATACGTAAAGAGAGCTGTCACCATCTGCAAGGGGAAATGCTCAGCTGTGGAACATGGCTATGCGGCATTTGATTGCTGGAAAAAAATGTGACACTTCCGACACTGGTAAATTATTAACCAGGCTTCCATTAATGTACGCTTAACTTCTCAAAGCTGTATTGGCAAATGAGGACATTGGCTTTAAAGGCCAGGTGGTGATGGGCTGATGGCAGTAATTTAGAAACAGGCAGTAGCAGTGGCAAGAGATGCTATTGCTGGTGTCCCCTGACTGCCCATCTTCTTGGAGACCATGCCCTCCAGGTGAGGCCGTGGATCCCTTCCATGTTGGCATACTTCAGCTGCCTGATCTGTGTCCACCAGACCATCTTGGAGACGACCCATCCCTCTCTGAAACATCTTTCATAGATTTTTCCTTCTGGAAGTGCTCATCAGCTATGCTTTCCATTTCAAACCCAGACCGATGAGGTAGGTTGACCTTCACATAATGATATATTTTAGTATCGTATCAAGTGGCATAAGGTGCATATATTGCAAGGCAGAAGGCAAAACATTTACTATGCAAAGAGACAAAGTAAAGATTGGCCAAAAGGCGGCAGAAAGCTGCTATGGAAAGGTCAAGTAATGATTAATACCCTGTGAGCACAGCTCTGCACCATCATTCTGAATAATTTCTCTGTTGCCATTTCTCCGAAAATCTAGCACCCCAGGAATATGGTGCCTGTGCCCACCATGTATTTTTTTGTTCATTTTTTTTTTTTTTTTTTTTCCAAAAAAATTATAAGAGTGGTTCTAGGACTGGAAAAAACTCTGGAAGCCCACCTCCATGTTCCTGAGGTTTTCATTTGTTGTGCTGCTGGAATTACACAGCTTGCTGGAAAGAAAGAAGTGTAAGCTATGGTAATACACGGAATGTGAAGATAACTGGATAAGGGTGGGTTTTGTGCTGTGTCAGAGCAGAAGCAGCTTCTTGAGGTGTTCTGTGCCTTCCTGCTGTTTGTATAGCACCCGCTGGTATTAGATTGTGGAATAGGCTTGATGGGTCACGGCCAGGAGGTTGTATGAAACAGCTCGTGATTTGTGTTCTCCCCTGCAGTCAGCATGAAGTATCTGAGTGCAGTGTGCTTTAGGTAGCTTTTACATTTGAAAAATTTGGATGCTAACAAGGGGGGTTGAGGCCTCTGGTCTCAAAAGTATTTCTGCAGTGGAAATCTGTGTCTTTAGTCATGTCCTATAAAGTCATCTTTGGCAGTTACGTTGGCTTCCTTCTACTTCGGAGCACTTCCCACACAACGATCCCTTGAGCTGCTTTGAACTTTACTCTTCCAGCCCTGTGTCTGACTGCTGCTTGCTGGACAGTGTCAAAAATTGTGCTGCTGAATCTCTCCCATTGCTTTTTGTGCAAGCTGGACTGAAGGCAAGCAGTCTGTTCAGTTCTGGCAGCTTCACCTGCATGGAGAGGTACGACTGAGGTGCTGGCTGTGCTGAGAGGGCAAAGAGCTTGAAAATGTCCAACAAATAATGATCTCAGATGCTCCGTTCATTTGATGAGCAGTGTTTTTGGAGGGCTCTGTCACTTTTATTGGCTTCTTACACAGTGTAAAAAGACGCTGATCTGCTAAGTTTCTGTCAGGTAGACTAGGTAGCCTCTTACTGAAGTTATTTATTGGGTTAACTGATAGGTTTTCAAGTCCAGACTTCCCACCAATGCTCACTTTGAGGTGGATGCAGTGGGACGATGCACTGATGCCTTTCATGACCAGCTTTATTTGCTCTCTGCTTAGGAAAGCCTTGTGGCATTGTATATAGAGAAAAACAAAACAAGGCAACAGTCTACGCTGTGCGCACCTTATGATTAAGCTGTTGTATCATCTGGTAGGTTTCTGGACAGGTGTCCTTCTGAACAGCTCTGCCATGTTTTACACTGCTAATGAGTACATTTGCTCAAGTGTTTTGTATGCCTGCATTTGAGGCAGTCACGCTGCATCTCCTTCGCAGTCAGTGGAGAGAGATGGATAATACTAGACAGGGGCTCCTCTGACCTTTTTAAAATCTTCTCATGACGAGGTGAGTCATGCCCCAGAAATGCCTGTTTGTCTCATTTGCTTGGGGAGTGAGATGGCGATGACTAGGTCAGAGTCAATAGGAGAGATCAATCTCTTCAACATCTTTTCGTGCCTCTACAGAGAGAACTTGTGTAATGTATGGTTCACTATCTTTGCTGTGTGTGAAAACAAATTTATTTCATTTCATTAAAACCTGAATCCAGACGCTTTACTAAATCAAACACTATCCACTGCGCATGATAATGGCTGAGTGTTCCTACGCTTTATGGATGCTGCAGAAAGGTGAGTGTTTAGCATCAAACAGGCTGAAGTAATGGAGGGCTGGATTTCTCACCTCCTGCGCACCCACCCTTGCATGCACACACATTTGCTCCTTCAGAGCACTCCTATGCTAGGTCCATGGTTCCCTTCCCTATCACCCCAAAACCAAGAGGGAGATTCCCCAGCTTCTCTGGTGGATTTTCTTCCAAATGCTGGTTCCTGCTTCTCTGGCTCCGTAGCTTGGCTGCAGCCCCTCAGCAGTCTTACTGCAGTCCTGCTGCAAAGCTCAGAGATCACCTCATTTTTCTTTATGGAAAAGAAGTCATTGACAGAATTTTATCATGTGGTCTAGAACTCAGATTGATAGTCATGAGTTTATCTGTGAAATAAAATGTTTTATTTGAAGTCAAAGCACTAGCTTTGGAGTATTCTTAATTCAGCAAATTAGTGAAAATATTTGAGCTTTACAATATGAACAAGCTTCTGTTGAAATCGTTGAAGAATCCTCATAAGATTCTGCAGAATCTGGGATTTTCTGTTGAGGAGTTTTTCTGTTGGAGAAAAAAAAATATCAGGCAAATCTATTGATATTTCGGTCAATCTCTTGCAGCAGCTAAAAGAAACTTGCTTTATTTTCATACTTAACAAGGTGTTCTGACAAACAATCCTATTGTTTTACCATGCGTCTTCTACTTCACGTCAGTTGAAGCTTCTGCAGTAATGCTGTGGCACAGACCAGCACTCCGGAGATCTCACGCAGTTACACATGCTGGTTGCTGCCAGAGCAGTCTCAAGTCCCAGTGAACAGCAGAGAGGGCACGGAAGGAGGAGGGAGGATGGAGATGGGTCAAGACTAGACCATGGAGCAGCAGCTGCTGGCCTGTAAGAGCTGTCAGTGCCTTTCAGGTGTCTTGGTTATCAAATGCAATCGTGTCATACTATCGTATGTATTAATTTAACTTCTAAATTCATTGGATGGCTGGAGGGATGTGTTGTAAGAAATGCTGGTGGTTAGAGTGAAGGGTTAGGAGGCTAGCTGGTATTGCTTTTGCTGTCTGTTTCTAGGAGAACTTCATATCAAGAAGAGTTTTCTTGCTCCCAAAGGTCATGCACTGGAAAAGTGTGTTACAAATTTTTAAAAATAAGAAATTGATGGACTTTCTTCAACCTGTCTTAGTTAACCAAAACTCACATCTATGGAATTTAAGTGTGTAACTTACCCAGTTATTGAAGAAGACACATGTAAGGTACATATTAAAACTTACTTTACAGCCGTGTATAAAGTTGTTCTGTTCTAGACCTCAGTTCATTGCTTTATGTTCCATTTCATCCCAGAAATTGTAGGCACAAGGAATAACATAAATGTGAAATTCCGTGCTGTATGAATACTCCTTTCATACAAACTGTGAGTAAGCGATAAGATTGAGGTGACTCAAGCCTTAGGTCATACCTTTGTGGGTGATTTAATGTTGCACAGATGTTTTTGATTAACAATAGAAACATATTTCTACTTCCTTCATTCCTTGGTTTGTATCTGTATTTTTGTTTGCTTAATTGTGCAAGCTGACATACTGAATTTTATTTCTGTTCTTACCCTGGGAGGTATTGTCTTTTCTGGTTAAACACTCAGCCAGGATAGTGAAATTTATTTACTGGAGGATGAGCAAAGCAAAAGGAAAAGATTGCCACCCTGTTCCCCCTCCTTTTGTTTGATTTGTAAGTATATTACCTAAAGCAATGTAGTAAGTGGAAGATTACTAGAGACTTGTGCATCCCAAAGCTTCATCTAAAGGGTTAAACTCAATTGTATTGTTTTGTAGGATCTCTAGGAAGTGTGGGCTTGTATTCAGAAATGACTGCTGGCTGGTGTACTTTCAACCTGTGGGCCAGATCCGCACTTGATCCTCTGCGCATGTCTTTCTCCTGGTATAATGTACTCAAAAAATAGCTCGAAATTGTTGGCTGGCCAGGCTGTGTGTCCTTCAGGGGGTTTTCACTGGGCAGTCGGGCTACTTCTTTGATGCAGTATGTAGCTTGACAGATTGGAGAGCATGGTGAGCCTCAAGTTCCATGTCAAGGAAACAGAAAATGTGATGCATCTACTTTTACATAAATGCTTTCCCATGTTACCTGAAGACTTTTTATTGTTTTTAAGGGCTGAAAAATAAACACAGGGATGCCTCTTGTTAGGAACACGGTTTGAATGAGTCACTGACAGTGCTGAGCCTTCCTCATCACTCTCTCCTTGCACAGTTAGGCATTTTAATTTACTGATTTATTTCATGATAAGGTAGAACGCTTCATAGCCTTAGTAAGTGTTAACATTATCCCTTTACACTTTAAAAACTTAGGGTTTTGATTTTGAGATTTTGTTCCAACAATGCTGGAAACTAGATGCAACTTGAAGGCATTGACTGTGGCTGGAGAAAATAAAAAATATCTGCAGTCTTGTAGCTAAATAAGAGCTTTGCCAAGACATTATGAGAAAGCTGGAATGGTGCCTGACCTAAAAAAAAAAAAGGCCTGTTTCTGAATCCATTGTTTTTGTTTGAATCACTATGAAATCAAACACTTAGACTACATGAGTTAAGGTGGCTGAGACTTAGAAAGTCAGATGTTTTGGCCTTTCTCTCAGCTTACATTCATTCTCGTGCACAGATACCAGACTTGTATGGTGGTATTCTGTGCTTGGAATGTCTTGTCGGACAGTGCTGCGTTCACACATGCATGACCCTTTCTTTAATGCAATATAGGACTTGCCAGTTCATAAATCATCCAGCTTTTATATCTAAAGATCTCTGAAGTTTGGTCATGGTAAAAAAATAAAAATAAAAAAATAAAAAAAAATCCATTTGCCTACTACTTGCATTATGATACTGAGTTAGCCTCTCAGGCTAATCTGTGTGCTGTTAACTGAGATCAGATTTGTTTTTCTTTTCTTGCCACCTGACTTCAGCATCTGCCAAAGAAGGAAGAGTTGCTTTTCCTTACCTTGCATATTTATTCATTTTGTGCAACAAAGATTTCCTGGTGTTTCGATACCTGCTGGTTAGTTAGCATACTTGGGTGTGTGTGCACTGTACAAACAGACTGTTGAGAAGGGTAGCTGGTTTTTCTTGCTCCTGTATATGGCATGCTAGAAGCAGTCTGCTTTTGTTAAAACAGGAAGAGAGGTGAGTTGGGCATTACCCTCTGAACGTGGTAAGCTTACGTTCACTAAGGGTTCTTGGTATGAAATGCCTTTTATGTCTTTCTGCCGTTTTATGAGACTTGTTGGTAACAGTCCTTCCATCCTTCTCCCATCAGAGATTTGTATGTAGGTGTGGGCCTTGGAAAAGATACCTGGACATAGAGCATGTTTTGATTGCTACCTAGAAATGCCATCTTAGTTTTGTATTTCATTTCAGACCCCCATGTGAATGACCTCAGGCTATGTAGGACTGGAGTGTTTTAAGCAGCACACATATGAAATGTGTCTCTTTTCATTTGATTGCCAAAGCTGGGTACATCAGATCAGAGTCCATCGTGTTGTGTGACATTGTGCCAGCACTGGGTTTGGAGTTGTGGCCTCTTGGAGCACGTGCAAGTGGCAGCAGTGCCATCATGCCTGTTCCAGCACTACCATCGTGTTTTGGGCAGCTGTGATTCAATTCGTGGTTGATGCCTTTTTGAGAGACAACACATCTCAACTTCTTATCTGGTCAGCTAATGCCCACCATCCTGTGCTGTGTTTGGCTGCTGTTGGTAAGAGTTTCTTTGCCAGTACAGAAATCCTGTTTGTGCTTGTCCCAGATACTCCTGTGCTAGTAAAATACGTGCAGCACAGACCGCGTTTCTCTGCTGGCAAAGGAATCCCCACCAGCCAGCAGTCGGTGATGCTGCCTCAGTGGAGCATGGTGAGGCAGCGTGCATGGAAAACGCAGCCCCTGTTGCTGAGTCACGCAATGGTTCCACATACCAGCTTCTGACTAAGTAAACATAATGGCTTGGTGGCGGGAGTAATTTCCTGCAGCAAGCCTCTTGATAATATCGCCACTGAAGAAAAGAGGATGATTCCTCTGCTTTCATCTCGCTACCTCCCAGCTCTGCCTCGCTCCCCGGGGCAGGATGCTTCCCCTCCTTCCTGCGGAGATGGGGAAGGTGTTTGGGATTGCTGGGGGAGCTGCTGACCTGCTGCATTCAGGGCACGTGCAGCAGGGACAGTAGTTGCCATCGCACCAGTGGTGACAAGCGGTGTAGCAGACTGCAGTGGGTTCACTGCATTTCCTCTGGTTTTAATCAGCATCCCTAACAGAGACTCAGTTCCAGGGGTGCTGCATTTCTAGTTGTCAGAAGCAGCTATGCTAACAATTAGCAAGAGGAAATAGCATGTTCTTCCATGCAGCAATGCTGGGTTTCTCCTCTTTTTAAAGGAGCCTTAACCAATTCTTTCCCTTTGGGAGAGTGAGCAAATGCTCTCTGGATAGACTTGGTACCCACGTACAGCAGGGACAGAGAGTATACAGTGGATACGTAGGATACAGCAGAACAAAGTGCACCTTACTGTTCAGCAGTGTCTAACTTGGCAATTGTTGTGCTAACAAGTATTATTTGTAATGCATATTCCCTCAACAATAGCTTCAGAAAGGGAGGATCTATTCTGGAAATACCATTCCCACAGGGATCACAGAAGTGAGAAAAGTACACAAATAGTCCCCATGAGGGGTTCTTTACCCCCTTTCCATGAGGCAAGGGAAAACAAACCCCTTCTCAAAAGGCTCACTTATATATGGTCTTGCCATTGTGTCACTTCATTCCTTCCTAATCCTTCACTGGTTCTACTGCAAGTCCAGCGGTGGATCGTTGCCTTACCCTGAATGAAGAAATTAATGCTCCAGCCCAAACTGAAGGTAGATTAATATTAACCCCATCCTATTAGGGGCCTTTGCGTTTCTCTGTGTGCCCTAATTTGTGATTTAAGTGTTCACCAAATGCTCTGCTGTGTGAGATCTTCATTTGGCTTAGGATGAAAACAATGACAGTTCCTGACTATCCACAGGGCTGCTTAATAAAACATCAAAGGTCTGTTAAAAGGAGGACGTACTTACTAAGACATTGTCAGTTTCTAAAAGTTAGCTGGTTTGTTCTGTTTTCAAGCTTTCAAGCCCTAAGTTGGTTCATATATTCAGCTTCTGTCAGCTGATTTATTCTGGAGAGAGAACAAAAGGCAGTGCAGGCGAGGAGCCATTTTTTTGTTAAATCTTAATATGCACCACAGGCCTGGTCTCCAGTCATGGGTTGTGTGAAGCAGGGAAGTCTTAAGTGCTCGTTTGTTACAAATAGTATCTCATTTACTTATTAGCTTCCTATTTTTTTGGAGAAAGTGTCCCTGTTGTTTTCGTAATTGCTATTCTTTTCTGGTATACGTATATTTGTTAAACAAAATGCTTGGGAGCTAAAATACAGTCTGCTGCTATAAAGTAGGTGATGTTTTGTGTGTACCTGTGTGTAACACCTCGTGTAACAGTCCGTGGAGCAAAGAAGACAGTTTCAATTTCAACACAGTTTTTTAAATGACGTCCTTGCCATAGTAACATTAACTAAGAAGTGGGGAAAATTAGCTTATGGGACTGAAGGAAAACTAGCTTATAGGACTGAAGGACCTATTATTCCCAGAGATCAGGATTTTGTTGACGAGGCTGCTGTCCATTGAATCTGCTGAGAGTTCCATGTGGGGTCCCTTTTGGAGCTGGCTCTGCTCTGACATGGGGCAGCTGCTGGGCTCTGCTCACAGAGGCCACCCCTGCAACCTCCCTGCTACCATATCCTTGCTGTGTAAGCACTGTACAATCCACCCCTCACCTCTGTGAAAAACACATTTAACAATTATCATTAAAAAATACATTCATTGACATTCCTCATGCAGTCTTCACAAACTTCTCTTACAACTACAACAACAAAAATTCCCCACACCAAAATGAACGTAACATCATAACACTGACAAAGGTGGATGATTTATATGCGTTCCACCCATGATCCCTTCACCATGTCACAACACAAATTCTTCACCATTATTATATTCTCTAACAACGTCCATCCCATGTTTTGCTTGTTACCTCTCCCAATTATCATCGTTATCTCTTCTCACAGAGGCTGCCCCTGCAGCCCATCCGCTACCAAAACCTTGCTGTGTAAGTCCAATACACAGCTGTGATATGTCACCTTAGTAATTTTGGACTTCATATTTTGGAAAAACCTGCCTGCTCCCATTGAGGGCAAGATCACCTGGGATATCCAACGATAAGCATTATGCTTAGCCAAAGGGAATTTTTGAGGCTTCAAGATATTCTGCTAAGAGTACCAGCTTCTTTAAAGAAAAAAGCTCAGAGAATACGTCCAGATGTCAAGGTAAGGTGCAGTCAGAAGGGTCTTCTGGAGTGTTTTTTTCTCAACCCTGAATTCCCAATACCAGAATATGTCTTACATGATATGCTGTGCTTATCAGCCTGCTTGTCATACTGCTGCAGTGTTTTCCTGAAAAAAAAATACAGTTACCTGCAGGATATCATCATGATAGAAATGGTGCTATCAGGAGCAATTTTTAACACTTCTGTTGCACTCAATTTCTAATTGCATTGCTCATTCCTTACCCTTAACATTTTGGTTTTCCATTTTCTGATAGAACTTGTTTTTCTCCATCAAAACAAAATATCTCGGAATTGTGCTATATGCCACCTACTCTACTGCTGCAAGGCGAACTTGCAAACAGAAATTCAGAGCACCCTGACCCATCAAACATCTTAGCTTCTTCTCTGACTGCTGAGCTTGGGTCTCCATTCTGTTCTAGAGCCCCACGCTCCCTGTCCCACTGTGATGTTAAGACCTGATTGGGATGACAGTACTGCTTTACCCAGGCCTTTTGCTAGGCAGTTTAGGAAATAATTTATCCTTCTAGATAAGTATAGATTACATGTTGGATTTCTTCCCTTGCTTACAAATAAGTTGACTTTAGGGATGATATTGAAAGAAACACTATTTTCAAGAATCTATGAATATGCATAGTGGTCCAGTGTTTGTTTGTTTGTTTTTGCTCTCTATTCAAAAATAAATGCAGAGGAACAAATTAGATTTTTTCCATGTGTTCTTCATTCCTTGACATTTATATGTTTAATATTACAATCAAGCCAGAGTTAGCACTCTGTGGTTTATGTTTGTTTCCCACTTTCCAATGACAGATAGTCCATAATTGGCAGTCCTGAGTTGTATTTCTGACTTGCATTGACTGTGTGCTGTTTGTTGTGTGACTTTTCTGTCCCATTTTCTTGCCTGACAGAAGTGACACTGATATGGATCTGTATTGCTGAAACAATCCTGAGATTTATATTAATGTTGTACTGGGGAAAAATAAAAGAAAGACTAGATGAAAATACATATATTGCCAGTTGTGCATAATTTATCATCTTCATTCATTTGAAAAATTTTAAGATTAATTGAAATGGAAGTTAGGAAATATCAGAAGAAATTCCCATGCGAGAATACTCTAAGGAAGAATCTCATTTAAACTTAAATTGTGACTTTTGTATCCTTTGCTAATAAGTAGTCGGCTAACTTGGGGAATAAAGTTATTCAAAACCAAGATGAAAAACGCCACAAGAATTTCATTTGATGCAATTGGCAACAGCATTTTGCTTCTTTAGCAGTTGTTATGAATGAAAACTGAAGGATATTTTGTCAAATACCCCTAGTCCTTTTAGAATGTGAGCACTATGGCTCCAATTCTCTGTGCTATTTATCTTTTGTCAAAAGCTTTCCAAACTGTTGAAAGCTAAGGAAGCAAGGGCTGCTATTAAAATAAATATGTACTGGAAAATGAGGAAGAAAGCTAACAGGTTTTGTAACGGCATTGACCATTGTGGTTGGGCACTCTCCTGTAAATGTCAAAATTCCTAAAAGCTCTTTTAGTTCTTTCAGCACTCATAATAGAAAATAAATCTGCATTATCCATAGCATATGTGCACCTCTACGTGCACGCAGATGTATTTGCACTTATGATAATGTAGATGCACTTCGAGTGTAAATGTGTTTTACGTTAATATATTGCATATAACGTGTATGTGCTTTTCAAAGTACAGTGAATATCTATGTGCATAACTTCTTTTTATTATTTACCTTGAAGGTCATGCATTGTTTCAATATGAAACTTGATGTTTAGTTACAAGACTGTGAGGGCTGGATGTTCCAACCAGTTGACCAGAGGTTTTAGATACTTTTTCAAGCAGTTTCCTGGTGACCTTTGAAAAAGAGGGTCGAGTTCAATGCTCCATAGCGGGTTAGGATGCCTCTTTTGTTTTTACTTGGAAGTTGATTTCTGCTTAGAAATGACAAAACATGCGGAGTGAAGTTTGTCTTACTTCAGGGTGGCTACACATTAACAAGTCGTTCTTGGGTTTTGTTGTCTTTAGTGGGCTTTTCTAGGACTTGTAATCTGAAACTAAATGTCTACAGTAGGTGGATAAATCACTCCTTAAGAGTGTAAATAAATCACTCCTTCCTGTTTCTCTGAATTGACTGTGAATTGAGCGTGATGGGTGACTTGCTGAGATGCAGATAAATACATGTTATTGGGTGAGTCTTACCTTCAATGCTGGTTTTTGAAGTCTCTCCACTTCTTAATTGTTACTTTTCTCTTAAAGTGATTTCAGAAAAATGAATAGATCCCCCCCCATCCCCACCCCTGATGCTTATTACTATTAGGATGGAAGTATTACAAGGTGAATACAGTCATTTAAGTGTATTGCAGTAGGGAAGTAATTGTAAATTGTATTGCACTAGACAGAGCCCTCGTGGGAGTATGATAATCATCCATTAGAGTAAGTAAACAACACAGAAAATAAGAGAGATATGTATTCCCTGAGATAACCTGACAGTGCAAGTAGGCAGTCATTCTTTGGTGGTTTTCAAACTGGTATTTGATTAAGCCTTAAATCAGACCACAATGGTAACATCAAGATGATTTCCGTTTGTTTCTTTTGACTTTCAGATAGTTTGAAATAATTTTGCCCAGCTATTTTGTGGCTCCAAACTACAATTATGCCAGGAAGTTGATTCTGCAGCTCTTTCTGAATACAGACTGAAGGCCTACGGCGTGCCAGAGAGCATCGGCCAGGACACAAGGGCATTCAGCAACCAGGAAAATTACTGGCTTTTTGAGGAAGAAGCGAAGAGGAAACCTTTACTTCTTATGTAGTTGGAAAGCGGAACAATACAGCTTTGACACCTGGTTAAATTAAAAAAGCATTTTTCAAAATACCTCGACTGTGAATCTTGTAACTTGGACACAAAAGTGCCTTTGGACTTGTGCAAATAATTCATTGGAAGGATTGCTTGGACAAAGGGCTCTTTGACAAATCATGGCGAAGCACTTGGAGATCATCAATCTGTCATTTTTGTTGGAACATGAACGGGAAATGATACTGGGAGTATTGAAGAGAGATGAATATCTGAAAAAAGTTGAAGATAAAAGGATAAGGTAACCCTTTTTATTATTCTTCTCTAAAAATAATTATCTGGTGTAGATATTTATATGGCCCCCAGTGAAGATTTTCTGAATGCTTTGGGAGAATTAGTTTTGTGAGGTGGCACAGTTAATTATAAGTCAAAATGTGTTGAAAGAAAGAAAACTGCTTCCTAGTGTTGCCTTCTATAAGTGGAAGATTGTGATGTGTCCATTGCTTCAAAGCAAAAGAGCAAGAAAGCTAATAGATCTCAAACTTCCATCCCAGGCCATGTATTGATGTAGGGAACTGCAAGAAGGCTAGTGATTTTGTTCTGGTCATGTAAGTCTAATTTGCAATGTATTGCCTATTCATAGTTCAAATTTAATAACATTTAGAACTACCGTATTTCTTGGAAAGCTGCCATTCGATTTTCATAAGCTTGCAGAAAGCTTAAAATGTAATGGAAATATGGTGTAATGAAATCTGAGTGCTTACTCTAAAAGTACATCCAAATTCTCTTGGTTGATTTTAGTACCACATTTAAAATCCCAGAATTCTTTTTCATTCTCTCAAATGTTCAATTAGCCTCCAGGAAAAGAATATATAAGCTGGGTTTCTGCATGGATGCCCTGAATTCAAGAACATTTTTCAAATACTGAAAATGTGTTTTACTAAAATAAAAGATTTAATTTTCTTAGAAATGAAATACTTTATTTTCTTGTAGACATGTTCAGACTGTCCTTGAGAGCTTAACACTCATGCTGGCAACAAGTGCGAGAATATACAGTAATGGTTTTTGAATTTCAGATTCTGTAGATTTTGCCTGGTTTGGCTAAACTTATCCCATGTGAATGTAAGGTTTTAGTCAGGCTCTTGAAGCTTTGTCCTCTGAGAGCAGCTGTATGCGTTGTGTCTGCGTGGGAGGGGGATACTGGGAGGTGTCACAGGGAGAGAACGTGTGCGTGTGGCTGTATACAGGAGTCCATACAACAAAGGGGAAATGTGTGATAATGACCTTTTTCTTTCCCTTGCAGTATTTACAGAGCAGGGCGGAGGAGGGACGCTTCATTTTTCACATGGCTTAGATTTACTAATAAATCGAAGAATAAAACTGAAGGTCTCAGGTGTGGCTCTCAGAACAAACTAATGGGCAGCCCAGAGACTTCAGGGGGTGTTCATAGAGCTCATGTGTTATTTTCTGAGAAAAAAAGTAAAATCAGAGTTGAGAGAACAAAGTGTGGAGGCAGTCTGAGCTCGAGTTATTTCAAATGATGACTCAAAGTCAGTTAGTTCAGCGAAGCATCAGTTCTGCAGAAGTTCAAATGCTTTTCCAGTATGTTGTTGCTGCTTCCCATCACTTCTGGCTGCTGTCCTTTTATCTAGTGTTGGTTCTGAGAAACAGGCTTGGTGTGGATAATGTGCAGCACTCGGTGTCACACTCGAGGCTGCCAAGCATAATGGGTTACAAAGGGAAGATTTCCAGATTTGCTGGTTTCTGTCCATGAACTCCAAGGTCAGGCTGCATTGTTCTTCCCTTTGATTTCCTAAAAAGCCTTTTAGACTTGTGCTGCTGAGGCTTCTTTTGTACAAAACTATTATTTGGGAAACCATGCAGAGTTAGCCACTGGTTTTGGAAGGCTTCTTCTCTTGAGATAACCAAGTCTAAGTGCAGTGCCCTTGCTGGTGTGTGCAGCCCTTTTAACTGGGCAAGCACAGTGGTTCATGTAAATGGAGTGGGCTAGAACTGGCATGTCTGTCCTGGTGCAGGTATGGCAAGAAAGGGAATTTCTTTATGATGGAGTGGGCAAATTAATTGTTTAACCTCCTCCATCATTTGTCAGATGAAGAAGAAAACAGAACGCAAGAAAACAGATGGAGCACTGTTTGTTCCAGGCATTGTACTCTATTTTGTAATAGGATAAGCATTTCAAAGTAAGTATTTTGTTTTAGAAGGCACTGGCCTCAGAAATGTATGCCATGTATCAGTCATCCATCAAAGGCTTCAGTATTAAGAGCAAGAGTTTAACATGTCACTAGCTTTCCCAAACCTTTCTTTCTTATTATTGCTGTCTACCAGTCTCAAGTGGGATGTGGCAGTAATAGGTGAGTTAGTAGTTCTGTGTGTGTGTTTTGTAGTTATTGTTTCTTGTTCTTTATGATGTCTTAAAAAATGCTACTTACCTGTTCTTTTTGTGGTACTGAAAATCTCGCTGCCAAACCTACAGAAAACCAAAGGGACCTCTGCAGGACTTGGTTCGGTTAAGGGACCGGCAGTATTAGGCTTACCTGTGTTTTAGTACAAATGGAAAGAGCACCTTAAGAAAAGGTTAGAAATGAAGTTCATCTGAAATGCGATGCTAATTAGGATAACTCAGGTTGTGATATTAGGCTCATACATACTTCTGACACCTATACTAACAGTTGGTTTTAGATTCAGGGCATTTTTGGAGTATAGTCACTGGAACATACTGTGTCTGATAAGGATGGAATGAAGTCTTTAAAAGACTTCCAAGATATAGATATGCAAACTATAAAAAGCTGGGCGGGTAACTGCTTCCTGGGAAGCTTCATAATTTTTCTTTCTGAATACAACTTGGCAAGGATATCTTTAATTATGTCTCATAAGTATACTTCAGAGGAACATGTGTTGTCTTTGAAATTCCATTTGGTGCAATCTGTTACATATTTTATTGAAGTACTTTGCAGAAGAACAAGCCCTTTTGCATTTTTTTAAATGTATTTTTTTCATTCTGGCAAGATACTTGCTTCTAGTCTATACTGAAGAATTTTTATTTGTCTGCTGTACTCTGAATCTGTGTTGATAACAGTTTTTTTTTTTTTTTTTTTTTTTTTTTTCTTTCTATTCCTATATCTTCAAAAGCCATCAGGAAAAACAAAACAAAACAACAACAAAAAACACAGTAGTACCTTGATTCCTCTTAAAACAAACAATCAAAAAAGTGGTATCAGCTCCTTACAGTGTCTTTCTTTATGAGTCTCTATTCAGTGTGAAAGCAACAGCAAGTGTAGGAGGACGTCCTAGTAATGAAATTGTTAAGAGTTATATTCACTCTGCTCATACTTGCGTTCTGGAATGCAGGTGGCTGTTCTGGTATTTTGATAAGATGTATAAATATTTCACCTACATGTGAGAAAAACACAGAAGGCAACACGTATGCTTTCTGTGGTTTAGTTTTGATACTATAAAAAATGTAATAAAAAAGTAACCGATTTTAATAAATACTAGGATTTAGTTATGTTCTGAAAGTGTGTGTTGTATGTCACTGGAAATTTTGTTTGAATATGGATTTAAAGTTGTAGATTACTTGTGAAAATAGCCTACGGTGTCTTAAATATTGCTCTACTATGCATTTCATATCAGTTGAGTAGTCATCATGATGGTTTTTAAAGGACAAGATTGTTAGGGTCATTCAATCACATAGAGCTAAAATAGCTACAAATATTGAAATTGAGCATAGTGGGGGAGAAAATGTAGGGTGGAACATCTGATTTGCTGGGAGAAATTTGCATCCAGAGTGAAATTTGCATCCAGAGTATGTCAGTGACTACACTCTGAACTTGATATTCTTGACTGAAATGTATATTTTTTTTCCTATTGTTTTACTGGTTTTGAAGTTTTATTCTTTTAAGACCCTTTTCATCCAAACCCATATAACGTCATGAAATGAAAACTAAACCATTAGAATGATCTATGTGCTGAAAGGGAGGTGTGCCCTGTAGAGGTGCGTTTCATCTCATTCTTGTTGGTTCACTTATGTGCCCTGCTGCATCCTCCCGAGCTGTGGTGTTATGGGAGCAACTGGGTCTGATGGCTGTGACACGGAGCGTTTGGAGCTATTTCACCTCAATATGAATATGCTACCACAGAGCAAACACACATGACACACTTGCTGCTAATGTACACTGCTTTCTCACCTCGACTGTGTTCCTAGACAGCTTTTAAAATGCAGAGGTTCATGTCTCTGTTTACAAAGCCAAGCTGTGAGTTGCCAGCCTTTGAAGAGGAGACGCCAGTCTAACCGTTGCTGAACTGAGAAAACAAAGAAGGAACATGCCAATTTCTTCCAAGAGTAAGGCCTTATTGAGTAATTACCTAAATCATTCCCTCGGTGTTTAGGTCTCCAGAAGGTGTACCAGGATTGCATCAACCTCATTCTGTATTGCCAAAGAAAGTTGGCATTCCTGTCTCATCACTTAGCTAGAATGGCATCTCCTTATCAGTCAGAAGCAATATAACTTACTAACTCCATTACAGCATAGGAGAAACTTAGCATGGATACCACCCTGTGGTAACTACAGGCAAATACTCTGGCAATTTTATTTTATTTTATTTTATTTTATTTTATTTTATTTTATTTTTTAAGTCTGAGTAAGAGTGGTATGTGATATATATTTATTATATATTTGGACTTATTTGTAAGCACAAAATGATTATAAATCAGTATATAGTATGGTATATGGTCTTTGGTTTTGCAACACTGACTATAAATAATATCTTAAGGGAAGAGTTCATATGTTAAAGCATATTGTTCATCCATATGGGAAGCATAGGAAGAAGGAAAGTTGCTTGTCTGGCATCTGTGTCTTTTGAAAAGTGAACTATTTCTTTTAACATACTGTTACTCTTTGAACCAGAGACATTTCAAAATAAAGTAGTTCCTGTTGCTGTTTCTCTAAGGGTAGAGGTGCCTGTTTTGTTCTCCATTTCTTCTTTCTTTTGTTGGTGAAAGAATTTCTGATGGTGGTTAACTCTGATATTCTTATACTCTGCTTATAGTTGACTTTATCAAAGGTAAGTAAGAAACCAACAGACAATTTGTGCATTTTGGGTGGTGTGGTGTGTTGTTGTATGTATTTTTTTTAAATCTTGATTTTTTTTAAATCTTGAGAGCATGGAGTTGGTCATGAAAAGGTTCATTTGTGGAAGGTGTTGTTATTCCTCTCCAATATAATTTCAGTTCCCATGCTTCCTTTCTGTTCTGCTATTCATCACTCCAATTCTTTTTCTTTGCAAATTCACTCTTCGTCATCCCCTTTTCATTGTCATCAATATACCTCCATACTCAGATATCCTTAAGACAGTTTTTATCATTAACCTGTTCTATAAGTAAAGTTGCTTGTAAAACAAGTACCTAACACATTTTAGATACTAAAATGGCTATATTTTTACAATGCAAGGAGATGGCAATGTAAATTGGTAATAGCTCATCCTTTTGTGAAGTGTCAATAATATTTACTGTTATTTTCCAGATATCATGTCAGACAGTGGAGGGAATCTGGCTGCATTTTTACAGAAGGCATTTGAAATCAGTCTGGTGAAGAAATTTCCTTTCTCCCACAGCTCCAGGAATTGTTTTTACCACTTTCTGCTCAGAAAAAAAAAAAAAAAAAAAAAGTCTTGTATCTGAGTTAGCAGCTGCCCAGCTCTGTGTGGAGAATGTGGGGACTCACTAGTGCAGGAACATAACTTTCTGATGAACAGGTGCAAGATTCATAGAATCATAGAATCCCAGAATGGGTTGGGTTGGAAGGGACCTTGAAGATCACCCAGTTCCAACCCCCTCCCACCAGACCAGGTTGCCCAAAGCCCCATCCAGCCTGGCCTTGAACACTTCCAGGGATGGAGCATCCACAGCTTCTCTGGGCAGCTTGTGCCAGGCCTCTCCATTCTCAGAGTAAAGAATTTCTTCCTTATATCTAATCTAAACCCTCTTCTAGTTTAAAGCCATTACAAAGATTGGAGCAATTTCATATGTTTAAACTTTTTTTTTCCCTGTTCAGGTCTTCAATTATATTTGGGTGAGAACAGTGGGGTTTTTTTGTTCGTTTGTTTGTTTTTTTAATGATTTTTTTTACACTGCTTGAACTCTGGGAAATTTAGAATAGCAAAATAAAATTAGGAATACTTCAATTCTGTTGTTCTGCATCTTTTAAGATGAAAAAGCCTTTAAAAACAAGGGGGAGAAGGAAGATGTAGAAGCAATTTGAAAAATCAAACTGAGGAATCACATATACCATGCTTTCTATAGTGCTTATCAAAAAAGAGAGTGGAAATGAGGTAGATTTATTTATTCCAAAATAGGTGTTTGCCAAAATCCTATCGAAATTAAAAAAAGGGGGAGGGAGGGGAAGGAGGGCTTGAAAGAAATGAGTTACCTGAGTTACCCGAGTCAAAGCAAGTAGATCATGCTTACAGTGATGACATTTGTTTAAGTGAATGGCTTGAGCAGTGCCCGTCTGCCTCTTGGAGCAGTATAACTATTCAATTTTTCTAAACTTGGGGAATAAATGTTCTCTGAGGAAAAGTGCATTAAAAAAATGTCTCTCTTAAGGCTACTCTTCGCTTCTTGGTCTCTGCAAGATGATATGGGTTTGTGATGTTCCATCTCTGGAGGCTGAAGCTGCGAGGGAACGAGCACCTTTGATGCGTGGAGCCAGGAGGCAGTCGGTAGGGAAGGGCCAGGCTCCTTCAGGGGCTGTTTTGTGCTTCTTGCAGGCGGTGGGTGACAGAGCCTAGAGCTATGACTGCTGTCCATCTCTTGGCTTTGCTGCCTGCATGTTTTTTCCTCATGTTTTCAAGGCCTCAGCTTTTCATGTTTACTTGTTCAATGGACCTAATCTAGGGTATGAGCCATATCTTAAATTTGCTGAAGGTTGTCTTGTCTCCTGCTTTGATACTCCATAAGGTATTTTAGGCCCCATGTAGAAGGGTTTTAGATTAAGTCATTCAGTTCTGCCCAGAATACCAGTTACAACAAAACTCTTCTCCCATGCACTTTTGTATTTTGTCTAACAGGAGAGAGATCTTAATATAAATTCACAGTTAGAGGAAAGGCAAAATATTCTGCTATCCTTGTCAGTAACAGTTTTCTTCTTAATATCTATTATCCATCAAACAGCTATTATAATAGATGGTTTAGAAACTTCAGTGTGTTATAGGATTCTTTCTCCAGCAGCTTATTAAATTGGTTTCTGTGGAGTTTATTTTCTCTTTAACATGGGCATGGACCTATAAGAACCAGTCCAGGGGAGGGCCATGAGGATGATCAGAGGGCGGGAGCACCTCTCCTGTGAAAAAAGGCTGGGAAAGCTGTGGTTGTTCAGCCTGGAGAAGAGAAGGCTCCAGGGAGACCTTACAGCTACTTTACAAAAGCTAAAGGGCGCCTATAGGAAAGTGGGGGAGGGACTCTGTCAGAAAGTGCAGTGATAGGACAAGGGGGAATAGCTTTATACTAAAAAAGGTAAATTTAGATTACTAGGTTAAATTGGAGTAGATGATCTTAGATATATTTTCCAACCTGAATGATTCTATGATTAGATATTCAGAAGAAATTATTTATTCAGAAGGTGCTCAGGCTGCCCAGAGAAGCTGTGGATGCCCCATCCCTGGAGGTGCTCAAGGCCAGGCTGGATGGGGCTTTGGGCAGCCTGGTCTGGTGGGAGGTGTCCCTGCCCATGGCAGGGGGGTGGAACCAGGGGGTCCTTAAAGTCCCTTCCAACCTAAACCATTCTGTGGTCCTCTGATTTTATAATACTGCTAGGAGAGGATCAATAAAGATTAATTGTTGTTTAATATTTGAGATTAAAAATGTCTAACTGCATGATTGATTAGATTCCTTTAAAAATAAGGAGAGCTCAAATGTTGGAATGGCAAAAGGAAATTGGATGTATATGATACAGCTGGTTCCCATACTGGGGGAAAAAGGGTGTCTGTCGGTAAGTCAGGCCAGCTACGTGCCGCACATGTTATCCCTGTTCAGTATGAGGTAACTGGTGCAACTAGGCTGTGGCTGTTATGATGATGGATTTTTTTTTCAGATGACTCACCTGCCTCCTTCTAATCTTCCTGGCCCTCAAGACATTTTGTTCTTTGTTTTCATAAGATACAAACGTATTTGTTACAGTCAGTCAGTAGTTCAGTTCAGCAAGTGGTTTAGGGAATCCCAAAGTTCAGATTCAACACATCTGTCCATACGTTATTTGCTCGCTTTTTAATTTTTGTGTTTTACATGTTTCAGTGAGCAGGGAAGCTGTGGATTGATTTATTTTATTTCAATTTACTGGTAGTCCTTGAAGGCAGATCTGTATTCAAAAACAAATTGCACTTTTCAAAATTCATGGTGTTGGTAGATCAACCAGATCAATCAAATTCTGATAAGAATTGAAGATTTTGTATCACGTGAAGAGAGAAAATTCTGTTGTGGCCACCATTAATAATAATAATAGGATAATAGGAGCAATGCCTTTGTAATGTCAAAGGAACACTGAAACATTGATAAGTTTTTCTCAACATGTTGCTCTCGAAGAAAGCTCTTGTTTAAAAATCACTCACTGCTTGTTGTTTTGGGGAGAGAGAGATTTCCTTATTAAAATTGTAACTGCTTAAGACACATGTGCTTAGTGATGCTTCTTGTTAAGGAAGGACCTGAAAGCCAGGGTGGAGGGTAGGCAGGGAAGCCAGAATGGAAGGAGTGCATTGAAGGTTTTGTTTTAACATTATATGCTAGGATTCAGCCTGCGGGACACACTGATAGGTACTAAAAAGGTAACGTCAGTGTCCACAGAGTTCCTGAAATGCAGTGAGCCACTGGTGGTTTGTTTGTTTGTTAGCTTAAATACACCTTGCCACGTAAACTCAGCATTGATGCATCGGGAGGGTGGTTTTTTTGGGGGGGGTGGGGGGAAGATGAGTAAAACTGAATATGCTTTAGCAGCTGATGGTTGTACTTAGAAGAAATTGGACATGGACCTGTAGCTATCTGTATCTCTGCAGGAGGAGATAGATGTGTGATGCAATCAATGAACTGCAAGAACAGTTAGAAAAGTACCAAGAAAGCTCAGACTGGACAGACTCTTAAGTCTATGGCATGGGAGAAGGGCTGTCTGGATTTAATGTGGCAAAAGAAGAATCCAAAGCAGAACCTTGCATGAAAAATAAATCACTTCTGAGTAGAGACCAGTAGAGGAAAATGCCTGCCAGGGTTTGTAGTTGCTACCCAGATTGATGGGATGTGCCCTTTTCAAAAGCTGCCTGAGGCTGAGCATCTGTGGACCAGGTGGCTGCAGAGCAGCTCTTGTTCCTGGATACCCCAGTGGGAAGCAAAATGCTGGCAATCCCTGTGACAAGTCCGCGTAGCTGCAGATAACCCACTGCTGTCAGAGCTTAGCCCCTGGTGACCTACACAGTGTTCTCAGCCTCCTTCACTGGGGCTGCAACCCGTAATCATTTATTGGTTTTGTGTTCACAAGGTCTTTTTCTTCCTGACCTTTTCACTGATCCTTAAGTGAAACTGGTAACCAGGTGTTTTAAATCTCTCCTGAGGTACGTGTGGAGATGGTGAGTCCAGTTAGCTGCCGTGCTTCATGGCAGAAGGACCCTGGAGGCTGGTGGCAGTGCACCAAAGAGCATAGGGGAGGAATGGGCTGGGGGTACAGCAATACACAGCTGCGTAAGTTCAAGAGAACCGAGCACTGTTCAACCAGGGACCTGGAAAAGGGGATGTTCTGGGGTAGACTGGAGTATGGAAGGGGTTTGAAAAGGCAGAGGAGCTTGAAATGAGAGGGGTTTAGGCAGGGGGAAAGTCAGGACAGAGCCTGGAGTGGGCAGGGGTGCTGTAGGTTGTTTACTCAGAAAGCTGAGAGGATAATAGGAGCTGGCCCTGAAGTAGCAAATTTGACTGCATACAGGGCTTATGTTAGCAGTTGAGGCTACTGATTATCTCCTCTGCTGAGCACTTGTAAGGCTGTATCTGGAAGTGATTTTCCAGCTGGGGGGTCCCTGGTACAAGAGAAACGCTGACATACTGGAGCACGTTCAACGGAGGGCCATAAGGACGTTTGGAACCCCTTCTGCATCTTGTAGGCTGAGGGAAATGGGTTTCCTCAGCCTTAAAACAGAGGGAAGACCTGGTTGCTGTCTTCAACTGCTGCTGTTCTCATGGCTGTCTGTAGTGGAACAAAATTGTGCCAGTCTCTATGGCAGTAAAAAATAAATAAATAAAAGAAGTAATGTGAACTAGCTGAAATATGGCAGATTCTGATTAGGTATTATGCCATCTATTTTATTCCACTCTTTTTGTTTGTTTGTTTTATAAAGAAAATAATAAGGTTGGTCAGGCTGTGGGACTGGTGCCCAGGGACATTATGTTCACTCTTTACTTGGAGTTACTCAAGGTTCATTTGAAGAGGGCCTTGAGGTACCTGTTCTGGTTGGCCCTGCTCTGGGCGCCAGTTTAAGCTATGTGACCTCCAACATTGCCTCCAACCTAGATGGTTCTGTGGGATGGGGTGTGAGGGGTGAGAGCTTGAGGCTCTGATATGGGAGGAAAAGCTCTGGCGTAGAGGTCAGGAATTGAGGTACAAGGAGCTCTTGGTGAGAGGTTTGGGTTATGATGGAGTCCTGCTTGAGTCCTGAGGTCAGGAAGACAGAAAACTGCCTCTCCTATCACTATCATCTTTCTGTTGATGATAGTCAAGTCTTCTTGATTCCTTCTGTCCTTCTCTTCATGTTTTTTTGTTGTTTGTTTTTTTTGTACTTTGGGAATGTAGTAGTAGTAGTAACTTCTTACATATGGTTATTTTTCCCTTAAGGACTTGACTGACGCACCCTTGAAATTGCAGTCTTTAAATTAGGTATTAAATGCAGATACCTTTATCCTTCCGAGTCAGTAGTGGTGGAACTGGTGACATTCAGGTTACATTATTTAAACTGACACTCTCCATTTTTTAACAAATTAGCGGTGTTATGCCGTGATGCCACATCTGTTTAGGTGTTTGCTTTTGTTTTGTTTCAAGATTTGAAAGGCCAGTGCGGAATTGCATTTGTTTTCCTAGCTAACTCTACCCTGGCATGTTATTAAATGCACACTGGTTACAGGAAATATTTTCTTTTTCTAATGTGGAAGCACAGAATAGTCCCAGTTTTGAGCTGCAGTCAACCTTGTCTCAGCATGACTTGAATTATTGATGAGGGACAGGCAAAGATGGTTTGCCAGTGGTCCAGAACTGCTCAGCTGTCTGCACACCAACCACAAGGCTGCAGATTTTCCTCTTGGCTGTATGCCTGAGTGGTTGGTGGTAGATGTATTCTTCTTCACCATGTGTGTGTCAGAAATACAGTTAATATATAAAAAAGTTTATATTGTCCTTATTTGTGTCTTGTAGTTTTTAGTGCTATGTCATAATCTCTTAGAAAGTTTATACAAATCACAGGAAGATGGAAATGTTGCTTGATCTCCAAAAGGTTTCATCCTAACAACATGCAAAAATCAGTTGTATCTCCAAATTCAAGCCCTTTATTTTCTTCCTTCTAGGAAATTGAAAAATGAGCTTCTGGAAGTGAGAAGGAAAGGTGGAAACCGACACTGTCAACAGGACAACAGCAGAGTCTGTGTTCGTTGTCAGAAAAGCCTGGGCTTAATCTTTGACAGAGGAGACCTGTGCCAAACCTGCAAACTTAGAGTTTGCGCTAAGTGTCGTGTCGTGGGAGCTGATGGGCAGTGGAAATGCTCAGTGTGTGCTAAGATTGCGTAAGTTGTGCAGCTTTCATGGATACATTTAGAGATTAATTCTCCGTAAGTAATTTTATGCTGGTGTTAGTTTTATCTTCTCTTAGCACAAACATATATGCATAGCAGATAAACAAGGTAAGAGGCTTTCTGCTGTTTTGAATTGCTGCAGTATTTCACAGTATCTTTTTTCCCAGTTCCAAGCTAGTTTCAATTAGCTTGCTTTCTAAAGAAAGCTGCAAGCATCACAAATACTAGGTTGCTGGTGCGCAATGCTCTGAAAATCAGTTACAAAACAGTGACAGTCTATTCACAGTAAGACTTAAATGTAAGAGTAATTGAAAATTAACAAAATTAAGAACAAGCGAGGACTGTACATTCTGACTAACGTGGTAGGTGGATTTGTAAAGAAAGAGATGTAAAAATCGTGAGTCCAAGCATTTCAAGGCATGGGTTTATCCTTGCTTTTTCCTGTGTTTACAGTAACTGAGCATTTTTGCATAAAGGGAGGTATTTATGATATATTTTTTCCCCTGGATGTTTAGAATAAGAGAGAGTTCTTAAGTAAGCTGTGCCATGGTTGAGGTAAAACAAAAGGAGGTAGATTAATCTTCACATTTCTCACTGTTAGAATGTTAAGTAGGGAGAATGGAGGAGGATAGAAGAACACAGTGCTGGAAAGCAGAGAATTGGTATTTTAACACAGGATATCAAGTGAATAGACAAAGAGATGTTGTATATTCAAAAACATGTGTATTTACTTCATATATACTCGGAGGAATATTGCCCTTGATTGGGATAGTGATATGGAATTTTGCAGCTTGGCTCAGAAGATAACCACAAAGGAAAGGAGAGGTGTATTGTGCAATAGGACTTGGTTAAGTATCATGATGTAAGAACTGGATGTTGTTACATCCATAAGGGAATTACATTACATACACATAAGGGAATTACATACATAAGGAAAAGACGTGATAAAATAATTATGTCAAAGGGGGGAAGAACCAGTAATTTCACAGAGGGAGTGGGGTTTTTGTTGTTGTTTGTTCATTTTTTTTAAAGACTATCAAACTATTATCAGGAAGATAATGCTTTTTATAAGCTATATCAAAAAGTGGATCCAAAATGGTATTTTTGTCAGACTTTGGCTATCTAGACAGTTAATGAAGAATTAACGCAGCGGGACATGGAGTTTAGGGTTTGTGTCTTATAGCTTCATCTTTAGAAGGCTAACCTCTAAGTTATTAGTTAGATGCCTTAATCTTCTCTTGCATTCAGTGGGGGGTGCAACCAGAGAACATTTCACTTCTTTTAAGATGAACCATGTTCAGGTACTTGATTTTGTGAAATGTTGAAAAACTACCCTTTGTGGTTTGCTTCAGCCAGCTCCTGAGGTGACCTGAGTGCTGTGCCTTTCAGAAATGGTGGGGTTCAGGTAAGATGACAGAGTGGAGAATGGCAAATGTAATGGTGCTCTTTAAAAAATAAAGAAAGGAAGAACAAGGGATTTGTTGGCCCTGTCAGATTACCTTTAACTTCTCTAAAAATACTGAAACAAATGATCATAGTACTGTCTGAAAGCTGAGAGAAGCTGACAGGACAATGAGTAAGAGTTGGCTCAAAAACAAATAATGTCAAAAGCAATTTAATTTCCTTCTTTGATAGGATGAGACACCTCATGGATAGAGGAGAATCTGTAGATGTCTTTTAACTTGACTTTAGTGAACCTATTGATAGGTTCTCATACTGTTCTCAAAAGCTTATAAACAGGGGGACTGTGCCCCAAAATAAATGATGTCTGTGTGATTGCAGACCTGCCAGGAGAACTACAAAGCTCTGTTCTCAGAGTGTTTCACTATCAAAATAACAGTGGTATAGAGCAGAATTTTCACTGGGTTTTTACTGGTCAGTATTTTAGTTTAGGACTTAGATGATGCAGCACATGAGTTTACCAATTACATTTGCTGGTGACATGAAAATGCAAGATGTTGCAGACATTGAAGTACGGGCTTGGGGCTCAAAGTGATACAGTTTAGAGAAGATATTTGAAGTAAAAGTAAATGGTGGCTCCCTGTGGGCACGTGCAAGTACCACTTGGGCAAAGACAGCTGCAGAAACACAGAATGAGAAAAATAAATATAGCTTATGCAGCTGTTCCTTAAAAATGAATCTGGATGTTGTAATGAATGAAAAGCTGAACATGAATCAATAGTTTTCTGCCACTGTGGAAAAGTCCTGCACTTTTCAACTATGATGGAGAGAGGCCTTATAACTACATATTCAGTTCCCATCAGTCAGTGGGTGGGAGTTTGCTCCCCCAGCCTCCATCTACAGGTTCAGGGAACTGAAAGACTTGGGAAGCCCATCTACCAGTGCAGACGGAGGCAAAGAAGTTGTTGAGTGCCTCAGCCTTCTCCATGTCCGTCGTTACTCATTACTCAGCTATGGAAACACTCCTAATATACGAAATTAGCCACCCATAATCGCTTACACACTACTATTTTCACCCCTCAGTCTATTTTCACACATTAAAGGTGCATGATGTTAAAGGTGCATGATAGTGTATGCATGCTGTGTACAGAGTAATGAAGGGAGTCAGACATGTTTGGCCTAGTCAGGCAAAATAAATGAAAATAACTGAGTTTTGAATGTACAAAGGCAGCTGCATTGTGGATGCATACAGGCTGTTCTATATACTGACTTTGGATAAGAAAAGCAGTGAGATACTTAAATTGCAGTGAAAAGGATTAGGTTAGGTGGTGTGAAAAGAATTATTAGTATAATATGGAGAGGTTGCAGAATCTTGTTTTAAAAACAGGTTGGTTAAGCATTTCTCAGGAATTATGACATCAGTAAAGTTCATCCTGTTTTGTGGCTGAAAAATGGATGAGGAAACTTCTCAAAATGTATGCCACACCTGTTTCTCATGATTGTGTTGTATTCTGTATGCCAAGCAATGGTCCTAGCAATCATGTTGGAAACGAATTCCATTAGAAGCCTGCATCTAAGTTATTACAAACTGTGGTGTAATTTGTTTAAAGTGCTAAGGTATCATTAGTGTTCGGTATCAGTACGAAATTGAAATCTATTCCTGTCCTTTTTTTTCTTTCATATATAGTGCTTTTGCAGGCCTATAATGGAAGTTAATGATCTCTAAAATGCTTTTTATGCTGCTAGGAGAACACAAAGATATTATCTTCTGTGTGGACAGTGTAGAGGTGAATGCTGGAGACAGGTATTTCAGTTAAATCCTATCACTGTATTGTGATTGTGATAAATCCAATCACCATAATTCTAGTTTAAATTCTTTCATTTCTGCTTTCTTCTGTCTCACTTGAGAAATGCAAGGAAAAATGGAATTTTTAGGCTTTTTGAATTACATTTGAAAGAGGAGTTGATTAAGTTAATAGAAAGAGGGCCTTTAGCAAGATTGAAAGGCAGAAGGCAAGGAAAAGAAAATGGGAATCATGTTAAGAGATGCTTAGTTATGCAGCATGAGTAGGAAACGAAAGACAGGAAGGAAAAAAACTTAGCTATTTAGCATTTATTTGCATACAGTGTTTGAGTCTGTTCAACTGAGTTGTTTTACTATACTAGTGGCTTTGCAAAACATGAATATGTGCTAATAATTTTTCCCTTTTTTTCAACTCCTCCTTTTCTTTTAGCAACTTTGATGAATGAGGTTTACATAGATACCAGCATAGACACTAGCACCTGCTATAGCATTTGTATGTTGTTGTACATGCAGTGAGACCCTTAAAAGACACTGGAAGGATTCATGGCCTTGATGAACTTTTTCTGGTTTTGGTGCTGTGCTAGTTCTTGGTTCTGCTAAAATTATTCCCAAGAATGTCTTACTAACTTCTACTGAAGGTGATGGCGGTAGCAGTAACCAGTACAATACACCGTACAGACATCTCTTCTACCTGCAGGAATACATTCAGAACATTTCTGAGCTCTTGGGAAGCCTGCTGTGTTTCATCTGGTGTCAGTGAAGAAATTTGAATACTGGGTATTGAGTGTACTTAGCAAAAGAGATGTTGACAAGTACTGCAGAATTTACTGGATAAATCTGTTGTATTACACAAATAATAATCCAAAATTGTTGCTGAAACTAAGAATATAATGTAATAAAGGAAAGTGTGGATAATATCAGCCAGCTTCTCTCGGTTGCTTCCTTTAGTGCATTTTAACCTTTCCTTCCCTCTGAGCATCTTGAGTCCTGCCTATCCACTCACGGGTCAGGAGTTCGGGATACCTGTAGTACAGCATGTTCTGTCACATGGCCTGTGATGAAGTGTTATCATTGCTTTAACATTTATTGTAGGTTTATGTCCAGCTACCAAAAAAAAAAAAAGGCAGAAAAAAAAAGATGAGGGCAAATTGCAAGTATGCTGAATTTGATTTGAAGATCAGGTTATTTCAAGATACTTTTTTTTTTTTTTTTAAGGATGTGGTAAAACACAGTATTAATTTCTGAACAAATTAAAAGATTGCATGATAGCATGATGGTAGCTGAAAGGTCAAGATACCAGTTGGTTTAATACTAAAATCTATCTCTGTTAATTTTTCAAGCAGAGTGTCTTTGGCAACAAGCAAGTCTGAATTATCTCCTCACTGCCAAATAATATTTAAATCCCTTTTTCTACTGTTTCACTAAAGTCCTACTTGCTTGAAGAACAGCTTATGGTGATGGAGAAGTTCATTGCAACACAGTAATTACTTTCTAAAACACTTTCAAAAAGAGATTTAGTGAATTTGAGGAAAGAAATTGGAACATGAAAACTGAGATTTCTAAGGATAATGGACTGAGGTTTGTATATAAATTGCCTTACGATTTCCAGTTCCTGAAGAAGGATATTCCCTTTGAATGTACATAAAGAGAAAATTACTGTTTTGTTTTTATTTTTTCCCCATGAGAGTTATTACCAGAATATAAAGTTGCAAGATGAATCATTCAAAGGTCAGGAAAGGTTAGAGCTAATTCTTCTCCCAAATTGTAAGGTCTGCTGTCACTGAGAGAACAAGATAGTCTTTATTAATAAGATGAGATGAGATGTTGTAGTATTTAATGATGCAAATCGAGCCTGTATGCAGTGATGCAGTTGATGAAAATTTTCTACTCCATTCCCTGCATACAAGAAACAAAGGTGGTCATCAGTAGCTTTCAAACATAGGTGCTAAAAGAGAAACTTGCCATCAAGGTCACTTTATTTTTCCCTGCGTCTTCTTAAAATGTGATTAGTTGGTGGTATAAATTTATCATGAAAAATGGTCAGTACAATCATGTTCTTCAAGCAGTCAGCCTACCAGCCAATTCTGCATCATGATGCTGTCTGTATTTTTCATTATGAACGTGTCTAGATATCTACAAACAATACATCTATTTTTGAGTTAGCCAGCAATATAAAATGCGTAGGTGGCCTGAGTTATTACAGCAGAACTAAGCGGTAATGGGAAATTTGTCTTCATCTTTGAAATAATTATGTTGTTTCAAAGCGTCATGAAAATTCATCAGTATCTTAGTAACATTTATTATGCACATTAGGAGCCTCAAAATAGATGCTTCAAATGCTTTAGAACACAAGCGTTCTTTAGATTCTCCCCTTTCCCCCCAGTGAAACAAAACAAAAACTTACAGGCAAGTTTACCTTCTTTTAATAGGGTCACAGATTTCTATTTATTAAATAAGCCTCCTGGCTTATTGAAAATACTCTGGAATTAATTAATGTTATTGTCCTGGTTTCAGTTAGGACAGAGTTATTTTTCCTCCTAGTAGCTGGTAGAGTGCTATGTTTTGGATTAGGATGAGAAGAGTGTTGATAACATGCTGAAATTGAACAGAGAATATTCTGTTCAATTGAATGCATGCAAAGATGGGTGTGTATGTTTTGGTGTATTTATTTATAGACTACACTTTATCCAGCCCTTGGTCTTGCCATTTTTTTTTCCAAATTTTACTTCCCAAAGAAGAATTTAAATACTTGGACAATGGGAGAGGGAAAGGAATCTGGAATGAATTTCTTTCCTCTACTGCAAGTGTTAGGTTGGATGTTCAGTCAGACTGTTTTACCAATGGTGGTGGTTGTGCTTTTTTTTTTAATGATTTCTCAGGAAAAAAAAAAAAAAAAAAAAAAAGATTAAAGGTAAAGTTTGGAACTTTATATCTTAAATTGAATTTTTATAATTGGACATTTAATAATACAGTGTCTTGCAAAATTGAGAGTACAAAATCACAAGCTGAGTTGTTGGCAGGGACCTAGAATCATAGAATCATAAAGGTTGGAAGAGACCTTAAAGATCATCTGTTCCAACCATCATTTTCCACTTCATTTTAATTGGAAAGCATACAAAGCTGCATCCACGTTACTATGTGCATGATATGCTGCACTGAGAGCTTTCTAACTACAGCTCAACTGTCAAGACCATTTATTACTGAAACTAATACCCACATAATCATCCATGCTGTAACCCTCCCTGATAGCCAGAGTAAGAGCTATAGGCTGGATAAGACTAACAGATATAAATGCCAAATAGTACTTTCAGCTTAAATAGACTCAGTTTATAAAAACTCTACCATTGGCTTCCTTTAGGCATATCTCTACCTAGTGGATGGTCAGTCAGCACATGCTGCAGGCAACTTTCCTGTAGTACAAGATACTTGTACAAGCCAACATTTTTCTTCATTTGTGCTTCCAGAAAACAGTTGAAAAATTTGCATTAATTAGCTCTTCTCCAGAGTCTAAGGTCTACCCATACTTAATCTAAATTTCCGACATCATCCAGCTCTTTGGAGTATAACTAGGAACATACTAGCTTACAAGTTCAATAGACTCTGTGGAGAACTTACCTAAATGTAGAAGTGTTTGAGTTCCTGCATAAATTTAGAAAAAAAAAATATGTTGTTTTCTAGTGAGCATCCTAAGAATGCCCCAAACTCATTACTATTTTATAGTATTTCATGCCCCAGGTTACGTTCTCTTTTAAAACTGAGCACTGTGGTGATGAAGTTAATCTGTTTATTGGGAGATATAGGAAGAAGCATGGAACTGTAAGGTAGTCTCTCTCACATATCTATATGAGTAGCTCAATCAGTAATTAATGTATATAATGACTTCACCTAATATCTAAGGTGTTTTATATTAAGTGTAGCTTCTTGTACGTGATTTTCTTTAAAATTTTCCCAGCTGTTTTTGTTAGATGGCTTTTTTTTTTTCTCCTTTTTTTTTCTTTGTATGCTACATGCTGATTGAAAAAGGAAAGAAAACACATATATATACCATGATTCCAGTCAGCATGGAACTTGAACCCACTTTAAAAACAACAGAAAATAAACCTGCAAACATTGGTTTTATGTAACGTTGTGTATATGCCATTCCCACTGAAACAATTATCTGGATGGAAACAGTTCATTTAAGTTCTGCATCAGAAACAGGAGAAATATTTGCTCAGTAGGAAAGACAGTAATAATTATAAATGCATAAAAATGACATTAATGTAAGATGGTTAGGTCTCATTCTTCAATTTTTGTTTCAGAATGTCAATGCAGTTATGAAGTTCAAGCCTCAAGTCAGAAACTAGGACAGTCATTTAATCTGAATTCATTTCTGTGTAGAGCACCAATTATTTTTATAGATATTCCTGAAATACATGAGTGATTAAGATGATATAAACCCTAGTCTTTCTATGAATTGTTGAGCATACATGAAGAATACATATACGCATATCCCAACCATTATTAGTGTGCTAGAAAGTCAAAAGTACTACACTTCACCCCCTTATTTCTTTAACAGTGGTATTTCTGTAGAAGTGATCTGCTGGATATGGACATTTTCACAACAACAACAAAAAAAAAAGGACTGCTAGCAGAAGCTGGGGACCCAAGAGTGAAAGTGATGTTGGTGATGATAAGGACAAAAGGTCTGATGTGAAGGTTGAGGCCTCTAGGCTTGCTCCTGGCAACACTCGCAGTGGATGGCTATTGATGTTTTTTCTTTCAGTTCACTGTGGATAACAGAGTTGGCTGACGGTGAAGCTCTTAAATAGAGCAAGGCAATTCTCCCTTTATTTGCTGTTTCATGCCACAGCTGTATTGTGCCTCAGACCTGGTTGTGCTGGTGGGGTTGGAGCAGAAGGGGTGCAGTCCTCCTCAGGGCAGCCCTGCCAAGGAGCTGGCAATCTGAAGGAGTGCATCACTATTCACAGTGCAGTGTTAACTGCTTAATGAGATCAGCCTGATGAAGGAGGTTGGTAATTCAATTTACCATCATTAGTTGAACCAGCATGTAGTCCAGCTCCATCATGGTACTGGCTGTCACAGCCTCTCATATCCACTTGAACCTGCGCAGGGGATGGCTCACACCTTCATCTTCTTGAGGGACCTGTTAGCGTTTGGCACAACAGGCAGCGATGGCCTTGAGCTTCCTTGGCTAAGCAAGAAGAGGGCACCAGCTGCCTAATTAGAGGCTATTTGATGGCAGTGGGCTACAGCCTGCAGAGGGAGATTACTGAGAGTAAATGGCTGATTTATCCTTTGCCAGAAAACACTGGAATCAACTGTTGTTGCCTAAATAGGCTAACTTATCTCTGGTGTGGCTTTTGGAGGCTGCAAGGAATGCAATTGTGGGGTCAGTCATTACTTTTACAGGGGGATGGCAAGAAAAAGTCCTTCTCCACAGTCATTCCTCCTGGGTTGGTGGGACCATTCAGGGCTAGGTGTGGAAATAGCAAGTTTCTGTTTGTAAAAGCCTGTGGCTTTGTGTGAGGCAGACTCCCATGCTTCAAAACTCTTGATCATAGGTTGTTCTGAGTATGGAGAAGGATGAAGATGCTTGCCTGGATAAGGGGGTGGGGAATACTCTTTGTCAAGCTGAGCATTGCTAGTGAGATATTAGACATAAATAAGATCTGTATTCAAGGGGAGGATGGCACTTGGGGATCTTTGTGGTCAAACCTGGCGGTAACTGAGGAAAAATGAATTAACCACTTAGAGCGTGTAAACTGTCGTTTATATTGTAGTAGAAAGTTATGTTATAGTCAAGGGTATGACAGATTTATGGTGTGATATAAAGCAATAAACTTGCTGTAAACCTTGGCAAAAAAAACAAAAATAATTGCACAGAGAATCGCATGGTGTAAATGAATTGTGAAAATATACATTCTGCAAACATTTTTCATACAGCTAAGTTCTAATGCAATTAATCCTTTCAAGTGTTTGTATCTTAAAAAAAAAAAAAAGTATTTTAAAATTTCTGAGTGGAAATGTAGAGATTTTATTTAATGCCTAACATAATGACTGTCTGATTGTGATGATGACAAATTATATGGCTTTTTGTCATTACGAGTCTGCAACAACGAGATAAGACAATCTTCTATTATCTCATTTGTGTGCACATTTTGTATTTTGATTTTTTTAGAGGAATGTGAAGGTGCATAATTCATTAATAGGTGAGGAAGAGTTGAGGATATAGTGGTAGTTTTTTTAGCAGTGGTAGAATCCTATTCTGTAATTTTTAGTATTTTCCCAAGTCAAACTCTTCATTTGAGCAAGTAATTTAATAGAGGAGATATTGATCAGTGCTCTAAATTCATCAGCAGTAATTTTCATGCCCAGAAGACCAGATGATTTCTTTTCTTGTATAGGTTTGCAACTAATTTTTCTTACTGAGCATAAAGTAATCAGGAATATGCCTGGAGTGAAAGGTTTTTTGTTGTTGTTTGTTTGTTTTTGTGTGTGTGTGTGTTTGTTTGTTTGTTTGTTTTTAAGCGTTCATGAGTAGTAGCTTTTTGCTATCAGTTGTACACAGTGGGGCAATAGAAGTGGTGATGCTTTAGCATAATGAAACTCATTCAGGGAAAGGCTAGCAATTAGCATCAAAAACATACCTATGGAAATCAGCAGTGACAACACCAGATTTTTTTTTGTGAATATAGGCAGAAGAATTTGAAAAATTTCCGGTTACCTCCAGTAGAATCAGCATTATCCAAAACAGTAGCAAAGACAAATTTGCATTGCTCTGAAGCTCAGACGTGTAGCTAATTCATAGCAGTGCTGTCATGTGAAGAAACTGCATATACCATGGCATCATATGAAACTTGGAGTACTGCACGAAAAATAAGGATGAGCTTGCAGCAAACTGTATATAACCAGACAGGGTCAATGAACTGTTGACTTGGGTGGCAGGTTGTGGTTTTTATTTTTTTTCCTCTATACATTGTGGTTGTTTCTACAGCTCTTACATTTTTGGAGATGCTGAAAACTGTGAAGTTAAGTAGCTCCCTATCCAAAGGACAAGGGAGATAGTATGTATTATCTTTTCTATCTTTTCATCTTTTCTATGGAAATCTGGTAAATGTGGTTGAAACACTTTTTACTAAGTAAATTTCCATGTGATGAAAATTACTTTTAATTCACAAAGCAAAAGGATTTTATTTCTTCTGCTACCTGTCCTCCTACCTCGAGCTTCTCGGTCTTTTTACTCCTTATTTTGAACTGTGCAAATTATGTCCAGAGTTTGTGAGCATAATGGGTGAATGATGAAATGTGGGTTTAAGCAGCAGTTTTGGTTGGCCAAGTTTGTTAATGTTCACGTCTCCCTGGCTTATTTATTTTTTCTCCCCATATAGACAACTAAGGATTGTGACAGGAGAATGGTTTTTTGAAGAGAGAGCCAAGCGCTTCAGACAGTCAAATCTTGGAACCGATGTTGTCAGACAGTCTATCCTACACAAATCCCCAGGTAAGGACCTCAAGGGAGAGGTTTGTTGTATATGTTTAATACATTCAAACCTTGTTTCCAGAGTGTTGTACTTGTGCTGTATTTCACTCTTCGCTATAGAAGGTATAGTAAATACTTTAATCTTAATTTCACATTTTGGTATTACTATGCACTTGTTTGTGAATGACTAATAAATAGGAAAGATAAGCTATAGATGAATGAAGAAGTATCTCAGTGGGGCTAGAGAGCTTCTTTTTGCAGGTTGTTTAATGTGTGCTGCCTTCATTTGTATAATCATTGATTTTATTTTATTTTTTCTTTCCCTCTCCACTGAAGATACAGTTTCCAGTAAGGATGAAGAAAGAACATTCACAGATCAACCCCAAGAGAATGAAGAAAAAGGGCCAGATATATCAACCTCCTCCGTAACTGGGCATAAATCAGTCTTTGGTGGTCCTAGAAAGATAGGGTAATTTTTTTTATTTTTTTTTAACTGATAAATCAGATAACAGCTGCATATGTTGGATAGATTTTCTTTTGAGTCTCTCCAGCATTCCACATCAGTCCCAAATTTTGCAGTTAGAAACAATCTTCATTTAAAATCTGCTTACTCTAAGTAAACTGCTGTCTCCTAGGAAATGCAGCTGTAATTACCCTTCAGCTACAGAGGTAGCAGAAAGAAGGCAATTTTACTCGGGGATTTTTCCTGTTTGTACTTTGAAGTAACAGTGGGTCTCTAAAAGCAGTTTTGCTGAGGAAGCAAACACAAGAAACAGTATTTGAAAGGCCTGTTTTGACTGATTGATTTAGTTAACAGCTCATGATTTCCTTTGGTTTCCATATGTGCAAATTTAGTCTAAAAATCCAGCAGTGCTCCTATATTTTGAATAAGCAGGTATGTTGTTGGTCATTTTACAGACTGTGATGTGTGTGACCCCAGTAGGGTATGCCCTTAGAGGACATAACAGGTGCAGTGAATATATGGTTGTGTGGGTGGTGTCTGGACATAACTTGAGGCTATTGGGCGAGTGGAAAGAAAGATCAGATGAATGTTTCTGTCATGGCTGGAGCTATGGATCCTCCCAAACATAAAATAGGTGGATAGCTTTCTACACCTTTTTGATTTTTGATGAGTTCTGTGTATGGAGTTCCTTGTAGCGTAGGAGATCTACACAAGTAATTTCTCTCTTTAATAATGGGAAAAAGAGCATCAGAAAACCTCTGGCTTCTCAAGTGAATGTGAAGAAAGAACCGGTTTAGGGAATCTGTTGTAGTGGAACCTTGACGTTGTCTAAATCATGCTAATTGGTAGCTATAGTGAGAGTGCATTAAAATTTACTTTTCTAATCCTCTTTTAATCTAAATCCGTTGTACAGATCCTTTAGTCATATTTACCTAAGAGAAATAAAGTGTTTTTTATTGTCTGCTATTAATTTTAGTGGTTTTCAGCATTATTTTTTTTTTTTAGTTTGCAGCCTGAAATATTTTCCAGTGGTGACATTCCCCATAAAAGTAATCCTACAAGATATAGGCCACTTCACTTAGAAGTAATTAATTACTTATCTTCCTTCCTTGCTCCTTCTTCCTAACTCAAGTTCCATGCTCATATATCTAATGCGTGGATTTGTTTTAGCAAAGCCAATTTGGGGCCAACTCCTGAAATTTAGTGTCAAGAGAAACCCTACCACACTATTGTTGTTTCTAAGTCTGTGAAACATCGTGTTACTTTGCAACACCTCAATTCCCTTCTGGCTTTTTAGACCACATAGTGCAGTGTAAGGGGGTGACGTTATTTTTGTGGAAAGTAGTGTGTTTGGGGCATTGCTGTATATAATTGTAGAAACTGCAAAGAGATCTTTAAGGGAAAATACGCATAGTGTAATTTCCTACACGAAAATATGCACATTTGATCAAATATCCTTTGATGTGTATATACTGTAAAAATATGAGAATTTTCACAAAAGGTACTTTTGGTTCAAGGCTGGAAGTCACCATGTTTTGATGTCCTGTGTCTTAAAGTAGTTTATTGTAAATATGATATTGCTTTTGTTTGTAGGAATCAGCTTGATATTTAGATTGGGTACTTCATTGACCATTATATCCAGAGTTTTTCATAGTTCAGACGTGAAATGAACTGAAAGTGCACTTTGTGATATTTCAGCCAGTTTGCAGTTTCTGAGAAAGATCTTGTGACATGTAAAACATTTTTTTTTTTTTATTTCCTGTTTTCATCAGGAAGCTAATTAGGGCAGTTACCAAAGGAGAAATTATGTATACAAAAGATGAAAGTGGAAGGAACATAGGCTCAGAAGCTGAAAGCCAAAGTCTGTGCAGTGGCAAGTCAACACCTTGTTCTGAAAGGTAAGCAGCAGAAATCTGTTACAGTTTCTGCTGAGGATGATCTAAGGCAGATGTGCCAGTCCCCAGACTTGCTTTGACTTTGAATGCTCAGCATAAGCACTACCTGCAAAGCAGAGCTTATGTTAATATTAAAAAAAAAAAAAAAAGACTTCTGTCCATCCCCCTTTTCTTTGCATTTTTTTCTTGCCTTGCATTTGCATGTTGATTGCTGTCAGTGTTTGGGGTTTTATTTTCTGTTGTTTAATTCAACAAGCTGTGCTCATGGTACAGAACTGAGGCCTTTTGTTCCAAAGTTGTGCTTTTGTAATGACATGTTAGTTGATTGTAATTTTTATTTTCTTTTCCAAAGGCTCTGTTTGCCCTTCTTTTTCCAAAATTTTTGTCACAGTTATTTCAAATAGAATTCCATTTATCATTCTTCTGGGCCTAATCTCTGTTACTGCCTCTGTCAACTGCATTATAGAATGCTACATGCAATATTCCTCTCATGTCCCACTTCCAAAATGAAGGCAAAAAATGTCTCACTTTCTTCTTGTTCAGTTGGATGATCTATACAGAATATAGACATATATATGTTGGTGAGGTGCACACACCTAGAAATTTTCCAATCTTTTTTCCAATTTTCCAGATTTCTGTAGAGGGATGAAAATTCCCACCTTGTATATGAAAATTCCCACCTTGTATATATGTGGTTAAATACTTAATTAGATATACAAAGATGCTTGCTTTAGTTCTTCCATTGTTAACTTATAGAGCCGAGTGGTAATTATTAAAAATAATAACAAACCTTCCCAGGCTAACCTCTTTAACTGTTTTGTTTAACTGTTTTTAACTGTTAAAGGAATATAACAGTATGTTGTGACACTGCAGCTGTCTTAGATTTTCTTGCATATTTTTGATTTTTGTTATTGCCATCTTCTTTTAGCATTGCCAAAACCAGAAGTATTTCACCTACCATCAGGGAGACTGAGAGAATTTGTATTTTTCCCTAGCATTTTGATTTAAGAAAAGCTGTACTGAGCTGGGAACAGGGAGGCCTGGGCCATGAGTTCATTTCTTGGACTGGTTTATTTCTGCTCCAGCAACAACGTTTACTGGTTTTGCAACTGAATGAACTAGGTGGTTGCATCAGGATACCTCTTGGAGGAATAGTATAGGAATTTCAGACTCGTCTACACAAGCACTCTGTCCCGTCCATCATACTGAGGTCTTGTCTACCACATGGAAATGCCTGGTATAGTCACCTTATACCAGGTTCTTTCTTTTGTTGTCTAATATGTGCATAAAATAAGTTGAGCCTCTCTTTAATAGTAGACTGGAACAAGAACAAAAGACTATAGAGGTCTGTACAGTAGATTTGATGCTCAAGTGCTCAGTCTGATAACTACAGAATCCCTTGTAACACATTTTGAAAGCGTTTTTATCCCAGTCCAGTATGACTTCTGAACGCTTCTGTTGATTTACATTAGTTTACAGAGTGAGGAAAAAATCTGTAACAACAGCTTTCATAACAGAAAGTCACAACAATCCATCAAAAGTGGTGTGACGTGCAATAAAACTCATGTTTTCAACATTTTGGCTACTTGTCATGCACCGGCAGGTTTGGAAATTAATTTAGTATGCAGCTAAATACAGGAGCTTTGACCAAATACAGATGACAGTCAGTAGCCTTGATTTTCTGACTTTGCGGCACTGAAAATGCATCTTCCTGTGAGCAGATAGGATTAAAATTCAAGCTAATCATGTTTTTTAGGGTTTGTTGATCACTGATTCATCCGATTGAAAAGTAGCAGTGAATGTATGAGAAGTGCACATGCGTAGGAGTGTGTTTATTATGCATAATCTATTATTGTTAATACAATAAATTGAATTGCAATTGCTTAAAAGGTTGCTGTATGTTCACTGATGGACAAAATATGGTTGTACAACATCAGTAGACAGTCCTGGTGTTTGGAGTTTTCCTCTGTATTCCTTTTTTTCAGTAACTCCACTGATGTGAATTCAGCAAATTCAGCATCTGTGTTCACTGCTTAGGGCAGTGGTGAGAGTTGAGCATATTTTTACAGTTCAGCAATAGTTCTGATAAAAATTTCCATTGTGGTAGAGAAGTTTTTTACTGCAAATACCCTAAACATGGTATGACAGGCTAAGCCAAGTGAACATGAAATTCAGATGTTGTCTAGCACAATGAAGATGCCTGCAGATCTGAAATATTTATTAAGCAAGCTTATTTTTGCTGAAAATGTGCTTTCAGTTTCAATAGCATTTTTTTTTTCCAGCAAAACTGCAGTATCCCTGTCCTCTGATGCTGTATTTTCCATGTGGTAAAGACTGTAGTTCCTGCCTCGGTTGCTATTGACCAGTAATTGAAGTAGTAAGTAGGAGTTTACGCAGAACTGCTACTGTCTTGCAAGACTCTTTGAGAGTTCTCTAAATTAGGAAGAAAAATGAAAATGGCTGAACTGATGTTTGCAGAGAAAGAGAGAAAAGTGGATTAGCCAGGAAGTTCTACTTTTGCTGCAAATCAAATTTCAAATGAAAATAGAACTTCACTGGAAACATTAGAATACATTTATAAATAACGTTCATTGTTTCAAGAGGCAAAACTTAAAAACAAAAACCCAGCAGCCTATCCTTTCTAGCACCAATTGTTCACATACAGGAATTGATATTTTCTAATAGAAAATGTCCCATGGAAAAAAAAAAAAATCTGCCTGTTGTGGTATTAGACAGGAAATGGATTCTGGTATGCTGATGACGGATTCTTTTTTGTCACTTTTAATGACTAACAGGAAACCTGGCAAAGAGAGCCATACAGCTTTCCAAGCTAGTTGAAATAATCAGCCAGTTTAGGTCAGGAGTCATTATCACAATACAAATAGGACAGTGCTCTTCTAAGCAGGAGTGAGGACAGTTGTTTTTCTGTAGAGGAAGGAGAGTGTACAGCTGAGGATTTTAGACTCTGTAGGGTAAGTGCAGGCAATGCCATCAGCTGCAGACATGGCCAGAACTATCATGGTCTGGTAGTTTTCCTTCAAAATAAGGAGCAGCTCGGTGGGAAGCCTCACACAGGAGGCCTAGTACCTACTGTTGAGATGCGAATGTAGTATGAAATGAACACACGGGAATTCAGCTCCTGCAGCCCAGAGGGCAGCCTTGACAAGAGATGCCTGCACGCAGGCTATTTACATGTCTGGCAGAAGTGCTGAAAATAGGTGTAGGTATAAAGTAATTAATTCACCCTTGCTTGTGTTTGTCTTTCCAGGTGACCATTTCCTTGCAGTGGATCACAGTTCATCCAGGGCAATGTAATTCTAGTAAACTGTTTTAATCGCAGTTTTATTGCATGGTCTGCTAAAAGCAATAATGCTTTATTACTCTTATCTCCTTCCCAGAGGGAGCACTCTTTCACTGAACAGCAGCGATACAGAAGCTGCTGCAGGCCATCTGAAAGGGGCTGTGGGTCCTGCAAACAGAAGCATTGTTTCCATATCTTCCCTCCCGAGGTCTCCAGCACTGAGCACACGCAGCATGACTGCAGACTATAGCAGGGTAAGTTCACTGATGTAGGACTGACACCAAATACAGCTACACAGCTGGCGCCAAACAAGATGGTCTGGCTGGTATCTGCCCTGTTAGATCGATTTGTAGCTCAGGAGGGACAATCTCAACAGAGAAGATTTTGTTTCTTCCTTAATTCTGTTGGGTCCAGTGAAGTTATCTACTAGCAGAGAATTTGTCATGCTCTATCAGTGATGTGGTTTGTGGTTTGGCAGACATTTTTCTTATGTCTAAAAATTGCTGCTAATGTCCAGCATTATATAATAAATCACAGATTTTCAAGTGGGAAGCACAAGGGATGGGATAAGCATTTTTGGCACTGCAGGGTCTTGAGTAAGTGCTATGACTAAGGATGTGACTTTCCAACACATAGGGTCCAGCATGCTGGCACTGACTTCCAAAGGAAGATCAGCACTTGTAGAAAATCAGGCCGTACCAATTTTAGCTTTTTTTTTTTCCTTTTTTTTCCTGGATTTGGACACTGGATTCTGTGTAGATTTTGGCATAACATCTAATGTGCACTAGGTATTTTATCAAATTGAAAGATGGGATTCCTCTTACTGGCTGTTAGATCTCTAAGGATGTCAATAGCCATGTCTGAGTCAGCAACCTTGGCTGATTCATAGTAAGCAGAAGGATGTGGCTCACCTCAGCCAGAAGCAGAAGCCATCTTCATTCCCGGACAGCCTGCCAGTTTGCCAGGGAACTGTTCCTGGCTGTGCACTGGGTGGGGCACCCTGAATTTGTTTCAGTCACTGCTCCTAATAAATCAGGATCATTCTAGAGGGTTGTTCAAGTTGCCGTGACCTAAGTGTACAAGGAAAGTCAAATTTATAGTCAGAGGTAATGCCTTTTATCATTAATGCTTGGACAGAAGTAGATGAGCTTTTTTGCTCACACCCTCATTGAAAGAGCACATCAATTTTTTCCAGCTTCCAAATACTTTTTCTAATATATTATCCTTCCTAAAAACAGATCAGTATATATGAAGGACAGCTTTGGGAGCTGTAAATGTGTTAATACTTGTTTTATTTATATTTTTCTTGGCACATGGGATGACTTGATTTCAGATGCATTAGATCTGGTTGAAAAAGACAAATCCATTTAATTTAGATACAATTACATTGTTAGCTATTCCTTTACAGAAAGGCAAAAATCCATAATGATATCAAGCATATTAGCCTTATTTAAGGAGTTATGCTCGCATGATTTAATTAGTTCAAGTCCACTTAGTTTTACCCTGACTGAAATTATTATGCTAGTATAAAGCCAATAGTTTTTATTTTTATTCTTTTTGTTTTCTTTAGTTTCTAGGCTGAGTTAACATTGAAAAGATTTGTTTTACTTTCCTTCTGTCACTTCTGATGTGTTGCTCTGATTCTCCTGTTGCAAGCTCAGAACGTACACATGAACTGCATCTCTGTACAAATTTTATTCACGATCTGTGCTAAGCAACACAGATTAGATCATCATCTAAATATATTCTGTAATAGACTGGGTTCTAAAGGAGCTTTGGAGTTCTGGGAATTAATAGAAATGATGCTTTTGCAGACTGATGGTGAATAAATTTGCTTCTCATATTGATGGGATGTGCATTTTTTTGTTGGGCAGAACACTGGCTTAGAAAATGGCATGGTTATTCCAGCGAGTGAAAGTGTACCTGAAGATTTAGTAAAGAAGCAGCCTAGGAGGAAAGCATCTGGAACACCTTCCATTGCAGTTTCTAGAGTATCTTTGTCATCAGGCAAGTATTAAGTGTTGCTTTTTTCTGCCACCCTTTATCATCTGAGGATATTTCCTATTCTTGTGGCTCTGCAATTTCTGATTTTAATTCATACTGTACAATAAAATATGTTTCATATACTTGTTGATATTCCTTCTGCAATTTCTTCATTTTTACTGATGAAGATGATGCCACTCTATTATGTTTTGTGTTTGAAAAAAATGAAAGTAACGTTAGCATAAAGTTAGTATTCAAGTAAATCACATACTCTTAGTCTTGTTACAAGATTTTATTCATGGCTGCACTTTTTTAAATCATTCCCTGTGTGGTCACCTGTATAAAATACTACCTGTGTGCAATCTGTATAAAATATTGCCATGCTTCTGCAATTATGTTTCACACCCACTTTGCCCAGAAACAGATCACCTTGAGAAACAATGAGCTGTCAGAGAACAAGTCCCTTATAGCCTTCATGTCATTTCATTTTTACTCATGATGCACTGAACCGGTTGATTCGGCTGTGATTTACCTCATTTCATTGGAGGCTGTTAGGGAAATGAGGCTTGCACAGGAAGGTGTTGTCAGAGCCGCTTTGCAACAGTGGCTGGAGATCCTCCTTTTTCTACCTGAAACAGGAGGCAGGAGTGCCCCGCACTCTTCTGTTTTTTACTCAGTCATCTCCTTCAGGCCTAAAAGGTGGGTTCAGATTTACAGCTTTCTCTGTGAAAGACAGCAGAGCTTACTTGGTTTCAGCTGAATTTAGCCCAAAGCAGAAACCTAGTGGCGTATCCCACAGAGCTAATCAAAGGAGTTACATTCTTCACCGTGGATTTTTTTCTACTTTAAAGCATCAGGGTTTCTTTGAGAATATTGCATTATGCAACTCCTGACAGAGGCTTTCCTGACTACTACTTTCTTTCTTTCTGAAAAGATTGATTCTCCTGTTTCTGCTGCCTTATAAATTAAAGGGCTTCTTAGTAATTAAGAACTGGCCTCATGTTACCAAAGCAGATAGATGCTGAGCAAAATTGCAGGCATCCTGGGAACATGCCTCAGACTCTTCATTGTCTTCTTGCTGGAGGATCTTAATGGACATAAAGCTCAGGAGAGTGACCTTTCCTGTCAGTTCAGCTATAGCCCAGATAGAGAACAAACAGCAGAAACTTCAGCTATTCCTACCAATAGGACCTAAAAGTGTTCTCTATCCTCACTTCCTTTCTCAATTTCTTGAGCAGTGCCACAAAAGATTTTAATGGGGAAGACTAAGGAAATATTTCTACAAGACATGTAAAATCTCTTATGCCGTTAACAATGGGATGAGAAACTTGTAGGGCTGAAAAAAACTTGTGTGGGATTTGAGACTTACTCACTTTGTCCTTTTCTGCACAGGGAACAAACACCATTGGTGGCAGAAGCACTTTCTATGTTCAGCTGTATCTCTAGCTGCTTAATTCAGAGGGAGATGGTGGAGGGAGTTTGGTGGTGGTGGGAGATGTGATCATCACTACAAATGCTTGGACTGCATGTCTTGCAATATTCCAAGCTAATAGGTCTAATGGACAAAGTCAAAAGCTTGATTTATAGTGTTGTCCAGAAGAGACAATTACATCAGATAACAGTGCAGGGTAAAAAGTGTTGGCCAGAAGGCCGAGTAGCATCATAAAATATGTTTTTCCATTTTTCATCTTGATATTCAGTTGTCATAGAGTTTGTGACAGATACTTGCAGAAATATAGTTTAGATTTTTTTACTTTAATAAGAGTTGTCTCAAACTTTCTTTTAAAAAGTGTCAAGATGAAACAGGAAGAATGCAAATTATAATGAACATTTTCATTATTTTTATTTTTCTAGACCGTAGTCGATCTGAGATAGATTTGAGTGAATCTTTCTCTGAAGGAAAAGAGGACACCCTGAGCATAAGAAGCAAATCTGTACCTAGTGCCTTAGATGAGGACCTGGTGAGTTTATAAATATGTGAATGTTTACGTAGCAGAAATCCTCTTTGTTCAGACTTAGAAAACCAGCACTGTATTACTATAATAAAAAATAATAATTTGGGGGATATTTAATGAGTTTTTAAACAGCTTCATTTTTTTAGTATGTTGGCTGCAGAATGATTTCAATTCAATGAATAACAATATGCTATTAATTTCCTACTTTTCGAGTTTTCAGGTGAATGAAAGCTGGATGAAAAATTTCAGGTACTAGGTTATAGATGCTGCAAAGTTCTGTTAATTCATACTTAAATTTTAATTCTGATGTTGAAAAATGCTGTACTTTAAAGCTTTTAATCTTCATCAGTTTCTGTTTTTTGACCTATATATATATATATATTCAGCAGGTGAAGCTCTATCCTTCTTTTCCACCACTGTTGTTGATCTCTTATTCCTGTTCATCATTTTCTCCCATATATATCCATGCCTCTTTTTGTGTATTCCATATGAACTGCCTTTCCTGAACTGATGATCAACTTCCCCTCATATTATGCAAGTATTCAGGCTACACAAGTTGCAGATGTGCATCAATGCCATTAAAAAAAAAAAATCCCAGCTTGTTAACTATGCATGAGGAGAAAAAGGGAGTAATTCAAATATTTCTTCATCTAATCATAGTTTGTTTTTGAAGTTTCCAAATGTGTGTGTTTCACTTAAAAGGAAAGAGAAAAAAAAAATTACCTGCTGCAACAGTAATGAATGGTCTGTTGTCACAGTACTTCCTTAACATTTGCTCTTTTCAAGGGGGCATTGGCCATGGGGGATGTCTCCCTTTCTTGTAACATTTGATACTTAGAAGTTGCTGAAAAAAAATATGTTGGGATTCCCACCCATTTTTTGGTTGGTAACCACTCAGAGAATTTGCCTGCAGCATTGCTTTATTTGGATTAATTATTGAAGAAATAAAAAAGCCATTCCTATGTATCAGATTTATGTTGAAGTAAACTAAAAAATAAATGTTTGGGGTTGTAATTTTAGTAAAAGAGTGTGTTCTTGATTAAGAATTTGGAAAAGATGGAAGAAGAGAAGTACAAAATAAGAAAATGAAAGCTTTCAATATCTTACATTGGTTTCCTGCTCTAATTGTACAGAGTGTGATAGTTATCACTTAGGGATTTCTCTGAAGCAGACATCAGAAATGCCAAGCCCAGAGTGGTTTTCTGTTCTTTGATTTTTGTCTTCCTTGTATTTAGTGTATTTTTTTTTCTGAAACCACATGAAATTTCGGATTACATCTCAGCAGCTCTCCAACTTCTTTGCTAAGAAGTTTTTTTTTTCTTTAGTGTTACCATATTTTTGGGGGGGTACCTTGATGCATGGGACTCCTTCAGTGTCTTGTCTTCAAGACAGTTCCAAACACCTTCTGTCATTTACTGTGGGTACTGTGTTTTGAGATGAGGATTGTACTCCTGCTGTAGTTTAGTTGTTGTGGTGCTCGATATAAGAGACAAAAAGGAGAATGTCTGATGAAAGTAATGACAGCTCCTTCAGGCTGGGAAAAGTTATGCCTTCCTTTCTCCTGGCTGGCTGGTGGGTGTAGCTCAGGTCCTTTAGCTGCTTACTCCTTGGTGATGGGAGTTGGCAGCAGTGGTGTGGGAGATGCCACATGTCAATAGATTGTCAATAAAACCCCTTAAATTTGCAGAGATGAGATGGAGGACTGAATAGCTATTTTCCTTCTCTAAGTGCTACTGCCCTTGGTAGGGAAAAGGGACAATGCCCAGAAACCTGCATACTGTGGGAGGTGTTTTTCAAGGAGTAAAGGGAACCAGTTAAATGTAGGGCTGCGCTCAAGTGCGAGCACCTTATCTAGAGAGGTGTGTGCTGAATTCCTGACCAAGTAGCGTTCATTACATGCTCAGCTGCTTTATTAGAAGTAATTGGATAATGTGCATTTTATAACCCCCCGCTGGAGACCTTGAGATTAATGTCCTACCAGCTCTAACTTTAATAAGCTTTTATAAGCTAATAACACTAACCAATTATGTTGCTGCTGTTCCATAACACCTTCTGAGAAACATAATCATTGTCATGCAAAATGATTTAAGAGCTTATGTTAAACATTAACCATTTGTCTTAATGTTATATATCTGCTTGCAGACAAAAATCGGTGATCAGTTAGCTGTCTTTGTGAAGCGCTGTCAGTATTTGAGTGTCTAAACCTGAAACGCCCCAGCTTGAAGATACTACCTTACTTTTTGTTTCCTGTACTTAATTAGGCAATCAAAATGTAGCATTATTTTTAAGTTCACATATATGTATACAGCACTGTAAAGGAAAGAGTTTGGGATGTATTACCAGAATTACTTCTTCCTGATGTATTGGCAGGAACAAAATCCTTCTTGTTCCTGTATTATTTTCTTATACTTGTAACACCCGAATTGTGAAGTTAATAAGGAGAGTAGAAGTGAAGGGTGGGGGGTTTGTTTGTTTTGATTTATTTGTTTACTTTTGAAGGGTCTGGCAACCTGTCTCCCCAGAATAGTTTGCTGCATCTGCATGGACTTTTTCCTTAGAGTATGGAGTATCCATGACTTTCTTTGTTCTGTGGGGTGCCATATTCAGAGCAGAAAGGAAAGAGACCAACAGAGGAGGCTCATTGCAAAAACATGAAGCTAAGAGGATTTTTTGCTTCAGTATGTAAATTTTGGTCCCAACTAAAGTGATGGCTTGTCCTCATTTCCCCTTGTTCAACATTAAATATGCACAACTGCAATTGGAAAGTAGTAATAGAAAATTTTGCATCACTTTCATCTGGTTTTATTTCAGTACAGTCACTGGAGGAAAGGAGAAGAGAAATAACAGCTAGTTTTATACATACTAATAATGAATGGTCTGTAGATCTTTACAAAAATTGTGACAGTTCAACTCTCCTGCAGCATTTCTCTTCTGTCCTCTTCTGATTACACTGAAGTCTGAGACCCGTGACTTCAAATACAGTACATCTCTGCTTAGTTTAAGGGAGGGAGAGAATGAGTGAGCAATAGTGAGGCAGGTCACCACATGGGACTTCATAGTTGCGAAGCAGATATAAGGGGTTTGAACATTTAATTTCCATTAAAACTGAGAGCAGTCCTCAAAATACCTGCCACAAGGCTTAAGGAAACCTGAAACTTCCAAGCTACTTTCAATAGGATGATAGCTGTCTGATTTTTTTCATGTAACTTCAAGTTAACGGTCCTATTAGGACTGTCAGCTGGATTTTAAGTTTCATGTTGGCTTTTACTTTATTGCTGTGTTTGAAAAATGAAAATATTTTTTCCCTGAATATAAGCTGAAGGTGTTAGAATTCAGTGTTATTAAAACTCAAGCATATATATGAAGGTGTGCAGTTACTGTTTTTTCTGCAGTTTTTATTATGGAAATAATACAGAAATGTAATAATTATAAAAATATACACAAATGATTTTTGTTGTTTTTGTTGTTTACACCTCAAATATATTCAGAGGTGTATGATGTCAGGAAAAGTTTCTTTCCTTGTGATTTGACAATAACCTGGGACTTCCAGCCTGGCCTGTTAGAAATCAGGTCCATGTTTGTGATTGTGTTTGTAGAGTCATCATCTGTCACCAAAGTTAGCATGGAAGGATGCAAGTGTAATACTAACTGTAAGCTTGTCTGTTAGTGTGCGAGAGTGTGACTGATATACATGTAGACAATAATCGGAAAGCTGGATCACTGGATTGTAAAAATACATCCAATAAAAATACGGAACCTGGATTGTAACCAGATCAGTCATCTAATGGTGGTGGCTTCTGGCTACAAATGGCTTCAGGTAAACCAGTATCAGTGATCCCCTGACTGGTATCAGATCTTAGTTCACTGGTTCCTTTTTTTAAGGTTTGAAAAGTGCTGGCTATGTCCCTCATAAGATTTCCAAACCCAAACTCCTGAATGCAAATAATACTAAGCAGAATCAGGTAATATGAATGGGATTGTTAGCAAGTGTGGAAGTGGATTTTGTTTTTTGTACAGTTACTGGACATACAAAGTTATATGTCTACGGAAGAAGTCAGGAAATGTGTGTGACATTTTTTTCAGTTCTTAAGCAGTTGAAACCCAAAATCCTGGTGACCTCTTTTCCCCGTCTGCTGTGTGCCTGTGCAAAGATGTGGAAAATGTAAATCAAAATCCCTCTAGAGATTAGAATTTTGAATGCATCATGCACCATCTTCCTGAAGTAGAAAACACATGAAACAAAACCAATTTGGTTGACCATATGTAGAGCAGAACACAATGACTGAATTCCCTGTTGTTGTTTTTTTGTCATTTAGGATTACTTGGATGAAACAGAAGAAGATATTGATGATATAGTGGCCTCTCGTTATTCAAGGAAACATGGACATCTGACAAGTGCACTATCAAGAGTAAGATCCTGAGTAGAAAACAGATGCTTTTTCATCTCACATAAGACCATTCTTCTTCCAAAATGGATTTTCACATCATACCACTTAGCAGCATTCTGTTTTATATTCTAGGAGTCTTCCTTGCAATTCATAGCTGATCACTTTTCATCCTGCACTTGAGAAACATCCTTTAACTTTTAGATAGCTTTTCTGACTATTATATTTTTTTCTGACTATTATATTTTTAAGGCTGTTCAAAGCTAAGATGCTGTTCTACAGAGCACATAGAAAGCAAGAGCCATGCTGTGTACTCATTTGCAGATTTCTCCAAACATTCAAGTTACCACCAAGCTGATATTTGGGAAGACAAACCATAGATGTTTGCAGTATGTGACTACTCAGTTTTGCAGAGGAGCACTTAACCTTAATTCACTAGAAATGAAGAGAACAAGGCTGTGGTGTGATCTTCCATCTCATTTCACTTTCTGAAGGTTCTTGGGACACAAGTAGTTGTTTGTGCATTTGCATGCATGCCATTTCTGTCCACCCCCCAGCCTAGCTTCTCCCATTCTCCATGACATGATTGCTGTGCCACCCCATCTCAAAAAGTATTCTCTTTACAGTGAGGAGGGAGATGTTGGGGGGGGGGGGTTGGATTGGTGACAGCTTTTCTGTTACCTGAAATAATTGTATTTATTTCTGCCATACTTTTTTTTTTTTTTTGTCATGCCCACAAACTATATAATGCAAATCATCTGTTTGAGTCTCATGGTCATCTAATTGTTGCAGCTTAGTGTTGGTCTTGAAAGGATGGTTGCATTTTCAGGTTATTATGGGTGCTTGAGATGCAACAAAATTGGTGTAAAAAGTCCTCTGTAGCTCTTTTTACAGTCTGTTATTCACTGAGGAAGAAAATGGTTGATAAAAATAGCCTTTAACAGGCTTATAAATTCCTGCTGTGTAGCACATTTCTGGGGCCTGACATTCAGGATGTGAGCAACTCATAACAACTTCAGTAAAGTCATGGAGCCCTATCTGACCACTGTTCTTCATGCCTTGTGCTAAGAATAGCTCTGGTGAGCACACAGAGTACCAGTAAGCTGCATCAAACATGAAGGAGATGAGAGAGTTGACGGTGATGAGGAGACCTGAGGAGTCTTATGCTAAAAGGGAAGAGAAAATATGGCCCATGACATTGATCAATGAGCTGTCCTTTCTAGACTGTATTGCCATTGGTCTCCATGCAGGTAACACCCAGGGAATGCTCATTTCAATTCTCAATCCCAAAGAGATGGTGTTGGCTGAACCCAAGCTTGATGTATCTGGGGAGAAGAAATAGCTGAGAGAATTGCCATTGCAGAACATTTTGGTATCTTAGATCTGGCCATGTCCAGACTGTTTTCCTGTCTAATTTGTGTAAATCACAGAAACAGATGCAACAGAGATGTGTGGCACTTCGCACCAAGTCAGACGTGAGCAAATGTAGCTTTTTTGGTATTGGTCTAACAACACCCACTTCCCTGAGGTTGACTGTGACTCACTGTCTCCAGTCCTTGCTGGCTCCATTGATTTTGTAGGCAGAATTATTTTTCTTTCCTTCAAATATTGGTAAGAGGGTTGCAGGTGCTTAAGTGCTTTCTCAGTTTAGCCCATTAACTGAGGGACTGCATTTCGAGAACCTTCCATCTGCGTGCTGTAGGTAGTACTCTGTGCACTGGGTTTTGTCTGTTTCTGTAGATTTCCCTTCGACCTTTTTCTTAAGCAGAGTACGGCTTTTCCTCTGCTGTAGGTTTGAGAATCTCAGATCTCAACGCTCTTGTTTCTTTGTATTCGTCCTGAAATGATTGTTAATGTCCCTGCATGCTATGCTAATGGGGAAGTTCTGAATGGCAAAGCTGCTGCTCCCTGCTGGAGCAGGTCAGTTTTACAGGTTCTTTGTGGCTTTAAGTGTGTTTTACTAGTTATTCCCTATCTTTCCTATTTTTGCCTTTACTCTGCTTGTTGTATGCCTTTGAACCTTCTGCATTGTACAGATTTTTTTCCTGTATTTTTCTGGTCCGTCAAATGACTTTGTACTGTTATTATGTCACATTGAAGTAATGTTGTTAATGAAAAGTAGGTTCTGACTGCATCTTTTCTTATTAAATATGATAATTTAAAGTACTGAGTAGGTATTCTAACAATGAGCATTTTAGGTTAAAGGAAATATTTCAAGAAGCTAAAGAGACAGATCTGCCTGTATCATGTGTGAGCTGAAAGGTGACGTTGAATAGGAATTGCATCTCAGCATTAGGGCATTTTTGTCTGTGTTCACCCAAAGCTAATACATGAACTTTGTATTGCGTTTTCCCTGCATCCTTCACTGATTCCTCTCCTAAACACATTAATGCGTTGTTGTCAAGGTCCATCACGTCAGTAAATCTGAGTTTTTCCAGTGTCTTACTGCACCGATAAGATATGCAAAACAAATGTAATTCTTAGTGAGGAACTAAAGTGAGGCTCAGCAACCTCCATATGTAGTGGTTGTTTACTACTTATGAAAGTGGAAAACAAGTAGATTTCCCAAGGATATTGCATTTAGCGTATATGAAGTCCATTGTAAATGCCACAGAACAGAGTCTGTGGGGAAAGAAGTCAAATATGTCAAATATTTCTACTGAATATGTGTTGTTTCGTTTGTGGATTTGTTTTCTGAATGTAATTCAGAAATTGCATTTGCATAAATTCCAGCATCAGAGGTTATTTATTTGTTTAGGACTGTTTGCTTGTTTTCCCAACCATTTGTCCCTTTACTGCCAATGTACCTAAAGATCAAGAAAAGGAATACTTGGATTCAGAAGAATAACTATTCTCCCTTCCCATGTTGGTGTAACCTTGTTAGTTTTCTGAGGTGGGCACATGCATAGTTATTTTCCCATTACGTGAATAATTTAGGCATTTTGTAGGACATATTTGGATCTTTGAGTTCACTAGCAATGTCCAATGACACCCATTTTATCTATGCTAGAGGTGGGAATGCATAAATGGTAAGGGCTGAAATTTAGCTTGAGGAGTGTTAAGAATAGGAAGAAATATGACACATTTGTCAGTGTGTGCTGCTAATTGCCCTGCAGTCTTGTTCATGGAATCTCAGTCAACCATACAACGTAATGAAAGGACAGGTTTATTTATTTTTTTTTCTTATTTTGTTTAAAAGAAAGGATAATGAAAGCTAGTCCAAATTAGAAAAAAACAAACACAAACAGAAAGAAAAATACAAAAATTATGAACTTTCTGCTGTTTATTATTCCTACAGAATGTATAAAATTAACTTTTGGGGATTTTTTTTTTTTTAAAGAATGATTGCTTGTTTAGTTTCTTAATCTCTCTTGCTGTTCATCATATTGACACAAGCCTGCTTATCACTCCAGCTTTCTTTGCTGCGGAGCCTTTAGATAAGATGTTGGAGATTAGCATTTTGTCACAGGCCAATTCTTTTTGTGTGGTCCTTCCCCTCAGTTTGGTTCTTCCTTCCTCCCTCTAGCTGCTAGGGAACGAGGTAGCTCAAGATGTAGTTTCCCATTAATTTGTTAGTTAGACTGCCAGAAATTGCTCAAATGAGCACGGGGGGAAATGCTTTCCCCATCATTCTGTTACTGTACTTTGTTCCCCAGAGTGACATGTTTAAACGTGTATATGTTTTTTCATATATTGTTACAAACTCTACAGAGAACCTGCAGTTGTCTACAAAGGGACCAACTCTGCAATATACGAATGCTCACCTTTTGATGAGATTAAGAAAGAATTAAGTTCATGGTGACATAAATGGAGTACATCCAAGTACAACCCAATACAAACCCAAATCTGCTGAGTTGGTGTTCTAAAACATTTTTTTTTCTTTTGATACAGCAGATACTTCACTTCTATTTTATTACCTTGAGCCATGTGCCCTTCAGTGCCCTTCAATACCTGATGTATATGGAAAATACTTTGCATTTCTCTGATTTGGTGATGCCTTTTTCCTTTTCTTTCACTATGGCTTTGCAATGCAAACTTTATTTACCTGTCTGTATCAGTAAAGCTTTTTCACTGCACTTATTCTTTCCTATTACAGCTACCTAATGCTCTTTTCTCTTGACCTTTTCCACTGCCTTCTTTAAAGAACTTCCCAGAAGCCTCTGACAGAAAATGGACCTACTTAAATGTGCCTGAAACAGATGGTGATACTGTGAGTTCTCCTCAATCCTCTGCTTAACTTTGAAGGTTTCTCTCTTTTATCCCTCTGTGTTCAAGACTGTGCCTTTCTGTCTTGCAAGCTTCCTCTGTGATAGGATTTATATGGTTATGTATGTTCTTGAGCAATCTTGCTCAAGGACTCAAACCAAAATGTATGCCAGATTTCTAGAATGCCTTTGGTTCTAGTGGTATGCACGTTGCTCCAATTTTCTTTAAAAACATTTGGTTCTTTCCTAATTGCAATCTGTTGAAAGAGGATATCCACATAGCAATATGACATAGGGTATCAGCGAAAAGAGATTGGGTTGTGATATATTATGCCATAGTGGAAAACTTTGTGGGATTTTTGCTAAACCTTTTTTGGCTTTAGGAAAGTTGCAGAAACAATGGGTATTGGAAGTTTGCTCGTTCTTTTAGAATTACTAGTGAGGGATTGGTGTCATGTTAACCAAACATGTTTTTATATCATCTTCATTACAGGAATCATCCTTATAACTTTTTCTGATGGTTCTGTCAGCAGTTATCTCATGAGACTCAGTAAAAATTAGGTGGACAGCTGAGACAGTGAGGTCATTTTTATCTGATAAGAACTTATGTGAGCTTACAGTTTCTGTAGCCTGACTGCTCTTCAGCTCATGCATGAATTAAATGGTGGTAATTTAGATTAAGTCATGTTTATAAATAGATTTGAGTCCCCTGTGTAAAAAACATCAACAGTCTAGACATTTATGCTATTATTAGTTGCAGTTCCTACTCCCTTTATATCAAATAGACTCAGGTAGTGTTTCTCTCCTATCCTATGCCTCTTCTCATAGCAAGTCCTAACAAGGAAGAAAATATTGCAGGGTTGTGGCTGCATGAAAGAGCAGATTTGGGAAATAAAATTTGTTTAAGCTTCTAAGTCCTTTCTCTCTCTTTTCAGACTAGCATTAACAGCATGCTGAGCGTATATAGTGAAACTGGTGACTATGGCAACGTGAAGGTCAGTGGTGAAATCCTTCTCCAAATCAACTACAGCTACAAAACAGGTGCCCTCAACATCTTGGTGAAAAGCTGCAGAAACCTGGCTGTTGCAGATGAGAAAAAGCAAAGGACTGATCCGTAAGCACAGAAAATTCCTTTTTAGGCCCTGCTAGGGTTGTCCTACAACACCTTGCTCTCTGTAGTCATCAGTGATGTAGCCTGGGGTTGTGATACAAACCTGAGAATTCATAAGATCCAGTTGCTACAAGCCAGTGTCTGGGTGATGGTTGGTTTTGGATTCCCTGTGGGAAATGCATTTCAAATATATTCCTTAGGGCAGCATGGACATGTTCTGGGGAAACAATAATATTACTTAAATTATCAACCTGTTTGCTAGCAATCTCTTCAAAAGGACAAAAAAATATGAATGCATAGGGAGACTGAATTGATTTTTTACTTTTAGAAGCAACACTAAAGTATATGATGGTGTTTCAGAGGGAGGGAGGGAAATAGCTTTGTAGTTTAATGCTGTGAATCCATAGATTCACTTTGCAAGGACCGTGATTTGTGAGTGTCTTTTAACTTTCTGAGTATTCTTAGTTTTCAGTATATAATGTAAACTGTCTCATAGTTAGGAATTGATAATTTCTATCTCTAATCAAGTCTAATCCTGTTGTATGTAAGGTGAGAAGTTTTTAATTATTCTGTATTTTCAGTGTATGTGTTGTTGTATGTAACCAGTAATCATATACTACAAAAGCTGAAGTGCTAGGAAAGCTTTCTGCAAAGCAGTTCTGTAAATTAATTTAGCCCTTTTGTTACTCTGAGCCTATCAGAACAACATCACAATGTTTCTAGATAAAGTCCATACCTTTCTATGTTTCACAAAATCTCTTACATGTGTATGTTGTTTAGACTGCAAAAATTAATTTCCTCATATATGTTGCTGATGCGGCAATGGCAAGTCCTTGCTCAAACTGGTCATTTCTTTTCCTTGCTAATAATTTGCTACTTGATCTGCAGATATGTCAAAGCATACCTTCTGCCTGATAAGTCCCGCCAAAGTAAACGCAAGACCAAAATTAAAAGTAACAGCACCAATCCAGAATTTAATGAAACGCTGAAGGTGAGAACACTGTCTCTCTCATGGGCTGTGATGAATGTTCTACTTGTGCTCACAGGCGTTTTCTGTAAGTGCTCCAGTATGGGGATTAGACTTTGGAAGCGATGTCTCAAAGGGAGGGTATTTAAGCAAAACGTCTAGGAATCCTATGAGTTTTAATTTCTGTTTTTCAACATTGAGGGGTTGTTTTTGTTTGGTTCGCCCCTCCACGGGTAAAACTTATATTACTTTTCATAGATCTCTTTCAAAACTATTGATGTTCCCATCTAACCTGAGCTCAGAGTTCTTAAACACACCTTAAAGATCTTGCAAGCCCAAAGTTACAACCGTACTGAGGTAGAACTAGCTTTAAAATTCCTGTCTGATTTTTCAGAGGAAATAACCTTTTGCAGTGAAAGCTTTTTGATAGTAAAATGCCAGCAACAGCTTCACCAGCTGTGTTCCTAAAAAGCTGATTGAAGTGCATTTTATCTTGCAAAAGAAAATGATAGACTACCGCCTTGACTGGTGCAGCCCAAGTGCTCATGAACTTTCCATTCTTTTCTCATACCCGTGTCCAGCCTACGACGGCTGGAAAGATGTATGTTCCCCTCACAAGCTGCTTATTTACCTGCTTGGCTCTGTGGTACAGGGCGCAATGGTAGAGTTTGAGTGCCCAGCTCACTGCCTGGCACCTGGAGCGCAGGCTCCTGGCAACTCTGCTTCCTGTCAACCGACAAGAGTCATCCCAGCCAGCTGTCATGAAGCCCAAACTTTTCTGTATTAACCTGAAATATTCTGAGGGGAAATTCAGTGGTTATGAAATGTAAATAAGTTTTGTATAATAGAGGCTAGTAGATGTTCTTTGGCCTGTATACTTGACCTAACCTGGCTACGAAGCTATTTTGCAAACTGACACATACTTGGTCTGGCCAGGCTGCTTTCCAAGGGAGAGTGTCCTGCGCAGCCTCATTTTTAAATGGTTTCTAGTAAAGTTAAGATTTGCCTGAACTGGAGGGGAAAAAAAAAAAAAAACGTGTTAGACTCTCTTTAACAGGGATTGTAGTTAGCACTGAACGTGTTTGCTAGTAGGGAACTGCAGGAATAGGACCTAGCAGCTTGCTAAAAATGCAGATCGTATCAAAGAGGGCTTACTTGTATTGTTGGTAGGCAAACGAGAGCTAGATCTATTTGCTGCAACTGGTATTACCATTAAAAAAAATAAAATACATCTATATCTTCCATCTTTGGCTTTTATTCTAGTATTGCTAAATAGTGCAGCTCTCACAGTTGGCATCTAAGATATAAGTATTGCAGACGTATCTATGCATTAATAGCCTACTTGTGTGGCTAGCCAACTGACTTGACTGTTTCAGCTTCTGGAGAACGCGTCTGTGTCCAGACATTGTTCCTGAGAACAAACATAAAAAAGAAGACATCTGGATCTCCTCAATTAACACTAGAAGAAGGGTGAATTTCATGGAATTAGTAGGCCTTTCCCTGAAAGCAGAGCTAGAATTCCAGATGTTTATAATTCTCTATATATTTGCTAGAATACGTTGCTACCTCAGAGGAGTCTTTAATAGCTTTCAAGCAAGCTGCACCAACAGTGCTACTGAGACATTTTGGTGAACGCTTTGCAGATACAGTTTTACTTGTTTTTAGAACAATTTTTCACAAGTTACAAAGATGAAACTGAATAGGAGAAGAAAACGCTACTTCTAGAAAATGGTGTACAGCAGCCTTTCTTTAGGGTTGAAAGATCCAGTGAGGTTTCTTCTTACAAAATAAACTTTGGTGTTGATGTAGTTCTTTTACATAAGCTGTGAGGAATTAACGGGATGATTGTTTTAATCATCATTATTTACTTTATAGCCATAAATACCCAGTAAGTAATACAGAAAAAAAGAAAAGAGGTTTAACAGTTCCCTGTGAGATTTCCAGCTATAGACATCTTATTTGCAATGAAAACAAATCTCTCTTTCATGCTCCATTTATTAGCTGCTGTGGGCTTCATGAAAATTAGCTATTGCTGTAGAAGGCTCCATGGAAACTATTATTTGTGCTTATTCTGAGGGTTCCTTTTTCTGTTTTTCTGTTGGTAGTATGTCATCAGTCATACACAGCTAGAAACCAGGACCCTGCAGCTTTCTGTCTGGCACTATGACAGATTTGGACGCAACAGCTTTCTTGGAGAAGTGGAAATTCCATTTGATTCCTGGAACTTTGAAAATCAGGGCGAGGAGTGGTTTGTGCTCCAGCCCAAGGTAAGGATTTCCAGGGGGCAATGAAACTGCTGAAAAGCAAATTTAGCAAGGCTTAGTTATTTTTCCTTTGGAACACATTTGTAAAATGGTGACTTCTGTGATTGTCTAATGTGGCAATAAAATAGTATCTTTGTGTTTTATTCAGTCAAAGCCCACCGTTCCTGAAGTCTTTGTGAAAACTTTTTATCTGGTTGGCCACTTAAACAAACAAAACCCAGCACTTTAAATAACATCTAAATTTGTCTTGCAACAAACTGCAGAGGAAAAATGACCTAGTAAAGAAATTGATTTATTTTTTTCTTCCAGAAAATAGCAGATAAACCAAAGGGCTTTTCTGCCACTCGCCCCTACCCAGCCCTGAACAGTTCAGTAAAGCAAAATACCTTTTTTGTTTCAGTTCAGTGTGCTTCACACTTTTCAGATGTAACAAAATGACTTACTAAGCTTTTATTCACCTTGACTAGGAAGGTATAAGATGAGGCTTCTCATCAGGCAAATCAACTGGTTTATAAAATAGGACTTTCACTGTACTTAGGTAAGGATAGGATGACTTCTGTCTTTAGGGCACCCCCTGCTTTGGCAAAGGTGTTTATTTTTGGAAGAGATTCAAAGAGCCGTTGTAAGCTCAAGGATTAAAGGCTTCTCAGTTGCTTGCTTCTGCAGCAGCTGGAATCCCTAGGAATTTCAGGGGTTTAAATTGCTATTTCAGAAAGTTTATTTTTCTTGTTGTAGAAAAATCCAATATTGTATTGCAGATGACGTGGAGATAGACTGAGATGACTCCTTTGTTCCGTGTTCATTATATTTAAAGAAATATTATATTTGGGGCTTGGGAAGGACTGTTTGATTTGTCTTACCCTCAAATGTCAGATGAGTCTGACTGCTTTATAATTTCCTGGTATAGCCCTTTTTTGGTGCTAAGCCATCACAAATTTATACTTCAGTAAATAATTAGCCAGAAAATACATAAGGAAACTGGTCTCCTTTTAACACTCAGGCACCTCACGCTTTAAACCTGTCACAGAAGATAATTTCTAGTTTCCTCGTTTAGCTTTAGTAATGAGAGTGACCATCAGCTTTTCCTTCATAGCCCAAAAGGGGCATGAGATACCAGGAAAGGAAGTGGCTAATGAAGACAAATAAACTCCAGTCAGTGTTGTGTCCAGGCCAGGATTATACCATCCTTCTTACAGGCTTGCAGAACTTTCACCCAACTTGCATCATGTAGTTTGCTTTCGTTGGGTCTGCTCTTGGAGTAGACTAAATGTCTGCTGCATCTCTGTTGTATCCTTGGCTGGTGTTAGATGTTGCTCTTATTTAGTACCAACCATTCTACCATGGTCGATGTATCTTGTGTTTGTTTCGCTGACAGTTTGTATGCAACATTGGTCTGAAATTGAGCATCTTTTCATGCAGTAATCTCTTTGTCTTCTCATTTCAGTCTCTGGGGGCTTTGGATGGGTGGTTTCTTTTAATCTAACGGGAAAAAAATGTCTTGAGACAGTCCTGCTCAGGAAAAGTAGTAATGATGTGTTAAGCATTTTAGCCATTCCAACTGGAAGGTCTTGTCTGATTATTTCCAAACCCATTAACAAGATTTTTAACCTAGTTCATTTTTACCAAAGAAAGCAAACACAAAATTGGTCTTGTCTGCTTCCTAAGTTGTTACAAATAATGTTTCTGAACTTAAAATGCCGCTAAGATTGTTGTCTGGCAAAGATAATATTGTTTCTGAAAGATTAACTATTGCATTTTGAAATTTTTTAAAAAGTACAGGTTAACATACAAAGAAGTTACGTGCTATTCTCCCATATGAATTGCATGGTACAAAAAGGAATGGCAGTGAAATGTTCCCTGGGATTTGCTACATTGCTTTGTTTTATCATGAATAATTTAGCTGCTTTAGCGAAAATGTTGGAGACTTGAGACCTATTTCTTCTATGAGCACTGCGTGGCCTGTTTTCAAGAGGAGCATGGTTAAATCAGAAAATAATTCTGTGGTTAAAGAGGGGGGCAGAGTTCAGAGTTACGGTATATGTGGTTTTGGGGAGGGGAAGGTTGGCAAATTGTTCCTGATGTGAGAACTTATGCTGTCATTTGTCCACCAGTAAAATAGAAAAAGTAATCCTTGCTGACTTTATGGGAAATTTGATGCTAAACCTACATAGTTTAGGCCCTAAACGAACTGCCTAACTAGCAAGATTTAAATAATAATTTCTTGTTAAAATTATTCCACAGCCATTTACTACAGCTTTTATTTTGTCCTCTGTTTTAGCAACTGGCATCAGATACTGGTGCCATCTTGGAACTTCTGAAGACTCCTGAATGTGTTGTTTCTGGGCGAAATTCAAACATTTCAAAAGAGAAGGAACCAGAAATATTACTGGGTGGAAAAGGACACTGAGAATAACCTTAGTTTTCAGTTTTCTATTTCAGAGCTGGAGTCTGCTCTCTTTTGCTGCCATAGTTCTCCATATCTCTATTTCAAGAGTGACTCGAGAGTGACTCTTCTAAAACACATGAAACCAATTACGGATTTAAAACCTAATTGCTGTAAATAAGGGCATCAGAATGTCAGCTTAAATTAGCTACAGTTTATTCTTCGGAAATAAGTTCAAGTTCTTTGTTTATTTGTGTCACTCATTCATGCTAGATCTCTCCTTTCTGCTTTTGTTCTCTGCACTGTGTCTAATGCCACGTGGCTTTGTTCTTCTGAAAGCTTGCATTCCCTGATTCATGAAGTTTTCTAAAATGTGATTGTATCCAATCTGAAATGTTAATTTATGTGAAAGGAAGAGGATAAGTCTTGATATGTTCAAGAAACTTTTCAAACAGTATTGGTACAATAAAATTAAATATCAAATGGAGAAAGTGAATGATTAACCTTAGCTGGATTTATGGGGTTTGATTATTTTTTTTCCTTTCAGGTGGAGGTTGCAACAGATGTTGGGCTTCAGTATAAAGGAGAACTGACAGTTGTTTTGCGTTACATTCCCCCAGACAGAAACCTAATGCTTCCTCTAGGGCAGTTTCAAGGTAAAGCAAACATTAATGGCAATTTATGATAGCATCCCTCTGAGTATTAAAAATCCTCAACTAGTGTGAAGTAATGGAATTAGAGAAGATTGAAATCAGACTTATATGTATTAGTTGTCTTTATCTGCGTAACTTTTGAGTCATGAGTATGTTTCTCTACCTCCATCCTCTTCATTGGACTTAAGGAGAGGGAAGGGAAAGAGGAGTGTGCCATAGTCAAGTATTGGTGCATGGATTTGACTAATTAAAAATGCTCAGACATTAGTTAATATGATCAAGGACAGCCACATATGAATACATCTTCTAAAGTGTAATCTGTGTGTTCTTTGTTCAGCTGGCTATATACAGTGTATAACTGATCAAAGTAACAAACTTTCCTTAGTTCCTCTTGCTTAATTGTCTATAACTTTACCTATCTCCTCATTTTAAGTCTTTTTCATGATTCTATAACTTCTGTTCAGTTTTGCCATGTTACACCTCTAATTCAGTCCTGTAAATTGTTATTTGAATTGTTTAGGGCAAGCCATTATTTTCATTAGTAATGAGCAAGGGATAATACAATTACTTACTTGCATTGTAGTAGCATGAGGAACAGCAATCATCTGAAGAGAAAGCAGTCACTGGATAGCACCTGAGAGTACATGAATGTACCAGGTACAGGTAGTCCAAGAAGAGTTCTTTCTTAGTGACAATATTGCTATTTAGCATTAGGATTTGATACATATATTAGACTTTTTTATTTTCCTTTCTTTTTTCTTTTCTTGACAAATTATATTCCCTCTGCTTGAAGTAATCCCAAGGTTTTTCTCTCAAAAGCTAATTGCTGTCTGAAAAGTAGATATACACTGCATTTTTAATAATTAGTAACACTTTAACATCACTCTTCATCCTTTTTTTCGATGTTTCCAGTCCCAAACAGTGTGCGTGATCCCTGATTATATCTCCCTTAGAATCCATAGCAGCAACAAGTACATGTGTCCTCATGTAGCCATTCAAGTGCAGTAACGTGTCAGTGAGCACTGTGTCCTTTGCCATGGACTATGAGGAACAGTTTATCCTTACAAAAGGAATCTACACAATATATTTCTGCATTTTAAATTTTGGGACAGATGTTATATACCTTGCTTGTGGTGTTGGGCTTCTTTAACATCAGTGATGGAATTGGATTCTGAAAAGAGAGCGGGGCTTACAGGATGTGCAGTTCTTTCTGTTAAGCACAGTAACACACCAATGATTACATTCAGAAAGGACTTCAATTAGGACACCCAGTTGTATCCAGCAAGGGCTATCTGGTTAGACAGTCAAGTTCTTTATCAGTGATTTTCTGCCCTTGACTTTTCAGTTTCTATACCCTTGACAATCAGGATCTGCTCATAAGAAATGCTTTAATGCTATTGAAGGAAACGAGTGAAAGAATCCAGCTAAGAGAACTTAGGTGTACAAATCAGATTTGCAGTGTACAGTTTCTGATTATGATAACGATGTTGCAACTCTGTTGTGTACGTAGGAAAGAAGAGCTTTAAAAAAGGAAAAAAGGGAGAGTCTCATCTGCCATCTGGAGGTATATTAGAAGTCCTCATCAAAGAAGCTAAGAATTTAACAGCGGTGAAATCAGGAGGCACATCAGACACTTTTGTGAAAGGGTCAGTGTTTTTTTTCTCTGCATTTTAATGCCTACAATGAAGAGAATTTTTTCTGTCCCTATTTTTTTCAATATATCTGTGTATGTGTATGTTGGATGTCAATTCTGAAAAGCAACTGGCACCTTGAAATAGTATGAAGGCAAAGGATGCTGTTGGCTAAGGGCAGAGAGGTATGAGTTGTCCCAGTGTTAGATACCAGCATATCTGGACTCAGTCAAGAAACGGTATATAATCAGTATCACTGACTCCATTCAAACATATGTATTCAGTGTGCTAAGGTGCACACTGTTAGAGAACATAAACAAAACACTTCCATTGAGTTGGCAGAGAAAGGTAGGTGTACTCTGGTTATCCCTGAAGTCAAGAAGATATAAACTGGGGTTCACACATTGGAGATGACACCTGTTCTGACAGTGGCTTTTACGTTTCCAGCAAACTGAAACAATACAGATATATTTTTTTGACTAGGAGAAATAACCTTGTTTTCATGAAGAAACAAGTCTGTTGGGATTCCTTATAAAACTGCAAATAGCTTGATGGCTGCTCCATCAGGCTGAGGTTCTTTCTAGTGGATGTCAGCTGAAACATGCAGAAAGAGAAAACTCACAATGTGTGTGAGGAAATTCTGTTCTTATTCAAATATGTACACTAATTGAGAAGATTTTTTTCTTTTTTACCATAAGTAGAAATTTATTTTTTTTAGTATTTAATCGGGAAAGATCTTGACCATGCAATACATTTTCAAGGAGAATATTTAAGTTGTAAGGGTTCCCAGAAAGTCTATCACTGACTTCAAACAGTGTCTTAACTCTAATTGTGTCTCATTGTTAACATTTAATATTCTTTGACAGAAGACATTTAAAAACTCTGCTCTAGTGGTTTGAGGTTTGATTTTAAAGATGCATCATTCTGAAAAACTTAGGGTCTGTGTCACTTGTATGCCTATGTGCAAGTATGTACATATATATATATATAATATTAAATATATATTTGCATCTTTTATTCAATAAGCAGCATTTTTGTTGGACAGTCAAAACCCAGACTATTTAAAATGCTACATATAGAATATCCTTGCATTTGAATAAAATGATGAGTATACTCCTGCACACCTCATTGCATTGGATTTTTCGTAAGTTAAGGAAATAATGAGCTTACAACATTTTTCTTTGCCAGTTTGTGGTCTCAGTGCTAGTTTTCAAAACTGGTGATTTTTAGATATGCTCCAGTTTATCAGTAATGGTTTGAGTCTTGTTTACTAAATAGTGACTGTACAAAAAATCTTGCCCTTGACTCCAAGGCAGAGCTGAGAGTTTGTCCTAGTCTTTAGTATGCTTCGAATGATCACTGAGCTCATACGCATCATATAGAAGTTTGAGCTATTCTCTGTATGTATTTGTTCTCCTATGCCATCTCTCTTCTGTTACATGCGAGGGCATTTCCTTTTACTGAAAAATAGAGCGTCTGATCTCACTATGGCTTTTTTCCACTTGGAACTTGCAACAGGTTTCACGGAGAAAATGTTTTCAAAGCCTTTTTATGTTAGCAGTAGCAACGTGTGGCCAATAATTCTGTGGAGTATTTTTAGTTAGTGGCATCTGCTCTTGCTGACATGGATTATTCGGTGTGGTGAAACAGGCGTCTGTTTTCCTGGGACTATTGATTGGTTGTCTGTCGTGTCATGGCTAAATGCATAACAACGTTGTCATGAACCCATAGAAGTACAGCATTAGTCTGATCCGCACTGCTTGTTTGAGACTAAATTAAAGTAATTTAATAGCCTGCTGCAATGAAATAGCTCGTGTTTGTTCTCAAGTAAAAGCCTGGACAGGAAGCCTGATTGAGGTCTACTGATATAATTTGTTTGTATGCCCGACCCTTTAATACTCATGTGCAACTCCATAGTTATTTTATTAACATTGCTGAAAAATGTGAAGGTACAGACTGTGAAAATTTGTACTGAACTCTGATTTTGAAACTAGAGTATTATTTTTGCTTAGTTTCACTAAGGGAATTCTTCACTAAAAAATCAAATGTGAAAAAGCCTGTCAGACTTTACAGTATTAGTGTTTCTGCCCTCAATAGGGTGATAGGCAATTCAAAGTACTGGTGTTAAACTTCTGAAGTTCCTTCATTATCAATCTTTTTTTTTTTTTTTTCCTTTCTTTCTGGAGGACCTGCTTTGAGAGGAAAGCTGGACAAGGTGACTCTAGAGCCTCCTTTTAGCTAACATTTTTATGATTCTGTCTGTATTTAGTCTTACTGAAATAACAAGTATTTTTATAAAAAATGAAAGGTATGGGACAAGGAGACATAATTTCATTTTCTGGTAACTGACATTGTAACTCTAAGAACAAATGGAGCACAAATGCAACATATGCACTTCTGGTATACACTTAATTTAATTACAGTGGGAAATGGGCTCTTGATCTTATTTGAGATCTCTACATGATTATTATTCTTCGTTGATATTATCTGACATCTATTGACATATTCAACTTTCCTTTTCCATATGTCCCAGATACCTGCTCCCAGATGACAGCAAAGCTACAAAGCACAAAACTCCCATAATAAAAAAGAATGTGAACCCCCAGTGGAATCATACATTTGCTTTCAGTGGCTTGAATGCCCGGGATATACATAATGTCTGCCTAGAATTAACTGTGTGGGACAAGGAGTCACTCTCCAGTAATATTTTTCTGGGAGGTGTCCGTTTGAGCACTGGAAGTGGTAAGGTCCCATCTAACTGATGATTGCTTCTCTTATTCTGCTCTAATCCTGCCCTTCTTTTCCCACCCCAAGTTATTCATGTATGTGACGGATAGAAATGTTATTGAATGTATGGATAGTATATAGGAATTTGGGGAAATTGGAAGGGGAGAAAAGGCAACATGTCATCCATATAGATGATTTAATTCTTTCCTTCATTGAGTGAGACACAAAAATGTGGTGCCCAATTGCAGTTCGGAGAAGCCTAGAAGAACCAGGAATAGCTTGGAAGCATTTCTCAGAATCCTGATGAGGAGGAAGAAACTACTTTTAACCAGCAGCAGCTTTCTGCTGACAGTGGTATGATCTGGAAGAGATGTGAATCCTTTCCTCCTCAGTTAGGAGAAGGTTGCTTGTGGTGCAGAGTGGGGAGGTTTATGCACACTTATCCATATACCACAAAGGAGTTGAATAACTGGTACTCAGTGAGAGCAAATCTGTATATAGGCAGTCATGTAAAGTGCCTACCATCTTTCTGTAGATTGTTGGAGTGAATGAGCAATGATATTAAGTAACTGCTTGCTAATATGCCAAAATGGTTTGTGTTTTTGCAATTGCCAGGTGTAAGTAATGGCAAGGAGGTTGACTGGATGGACTCTCAAGGAGAAGAGCAGCACCTCTGGCAAAAGATGATTGACAGTCCTGGAGCATCTGTGGAGGGGATATTAATGTTGAGATCCAGCATGGGAAAACGCAGACTCTGAAAGACTTTCAACTACTGAGGGGTACCACAGGTGCTCCTGATTTCAGTGGTGTTCAGCCCCTCACACTTTGCCTATTTGAAAGTGGTGAAGGGTCGTACTCTTTGCCTTGGATATTAAGGCTCCAAGTGAAATTTTAATGCATTCTGCACTTTCATGCACATATTTTTAACCCAGGATTCTTGGACAGATTACATTTCTCCTGAAGCTTGTGAGAATTTGACCTTGTACAGAGATCAGGCTGGCTTTCTCTGTCCCTTCTGGTGACTGGTGTACAGATGGTAAACACCTCTGCTGGTGGGGGACATGGAGCTTGCAAACTCTCTATGTAGTCATTTAGTAAGTAATGTTTGCTTTACATATCTTTTCCTGGGTCAAAGATGGCCTACAGGACAGTAGTGATACAGTACAAGCAGATTCAGAATGAGTCTGTGCTTTGTTATTTGCAAGATGAGAAGCCATAATGTTCTGAAGGATAACAAACATTTCTTTTTCATGTTTGCTTTTTGGGCTATACAGTGTGCAGGAAGGCAGGCTTGGGACCAAGCAGCCTTCTAAGGAAAGCCAACGTACTCGTCATTGCACACTAGAAATAGTCAGCAGATGAAGGGGTATAAAGTGTCAATGTTCAGCATTCTCTGGATGATTTTACTGCATATAAGGCAGATTTGGTTCAATGTGATCAAAGAGCCTCTAATGAAAACAATGATAATAAATCCCTATAAGGTTTCTACAGCTATGTGGTATTACCATATTTGTTGTTCAGTTGACAGCTCTAGCCAAGATCTTCTGTCATTGAACAGAGGGAATATGTTCACATGCCTGTCCCACCTCATGAGTTGCTGAGATGAGATGCATACTGGTTTGGGGCATAAAAAAAAAAAAAAAAAAGTGGAATTTTCTCTGAAGGGGCTGGGATCCTGAAGGTTTGGCCAACTCAGTCATTAATCTCTTTAACCACAGCAAGTGTTCAAGAGCAATTTTGCTCTTTGGTTTCGTAAAGTGATCTTTGCACTTGCTTAGATCTGCCATCCTCTGCAGACTTATTCAGGTCACTTGTGAAGAACATGCTGTTTTGTATAGTCGTGGGCTACTGCAGCATTTAAATAGCAGTAGTACAGTAATAAGAGAGGATTATAATCTCTTTCAAGGACAGCACTAGTCTGGATAAAAATATAACTACGTCACACATAATTGCTCAGGGTATGAAACAAAGGAAGACTGGTAAACTGAATGAAAACTCTGAATCTTTCAGAATTGGAACATAGCTTCCTATTTGAATGGGTAAATTAATCTATAGCTACACTTGTTCCTTATTTTTCTACAAATGTTTCTCTTTTGGAAGTAATATCTTATTAGTACTATGGAAACAAATGCAAATATTTGGAAATATAATCCTTACATAAAATACTGATAAAAAAACAAGCTTTCAGAGGATGTTTCATTCCCTGTGTATATCAAAACACCTGTGTTTAAAGATTTCTGTGAAGAATCAAGGCCATAAAATCTTACTTGTTTGAGAGTTAGAAATGCTGTTCTTCACAATGTAGAAATTGCAGGAATTCTAGATGGAGCAACAGCATATGGAGAACTGATAGCTAAGTAAGTGTAGGTTAAAATTTTGTCATCCATTGCTGTTCTAGTTTATAGCCAGTAAATGTATTTAGAGCTGAATCCAAAATGGTAACATTTAATATTCATTCCTTCCCACTGCTCCCCTCTTTCCCTCCTCCCCCCAAAATACACTGGTTTTGGTTTGAGTGGCTTGAAACTGTGGGGAAGTTTGCAAGCAGTCTTTAAAAATCCTGTTATTGTTAAATATATTTGGTTTTATTTATTTTTGTTAAAAATAGAATCTTAGTTTTAATAAAAACAGATTGATTTTAAATTTTTTTTTTGGTTAAAATTATGATGTGCCATTGAAGGTAAGGCTTTTGCCCAGTTTGATACCCCCAATTTTTAGAAACTGAGTCATTTTTGGAGTTGCCATAAAGAATCTCAGGTAGGGAATCAAATGTCAATGGTTGTTCCAGTTGACTTCATTTTCCTTCTTCATCTGTTCTTCATTTTCATCTGAAATCCTGGTCAAATTGGGCGGTGAAGCAAGCTTACTTCAGTTTTAGCCTGCTTTTCATCAGGCCGCAGATGCTGTGAGCTGATGAAGCAGAGCACAAATATCAAGCACATACATTTTATGACCTTTCTTTTATCATAATAGACTTTCTTTAAATACTAATTTTTTTTTGTATCAGCATCGCCAAAGTGAAACCAAACCTAACTTCTGGCACCTAAACTACGTCTCTGTTTACAGAGTCAGTCTGAGTTGTCTTGCTTGTTTGCACCACAAACCAGAATTTATCTGGGGAGTAATAATATGTTGACATGGAGCCACATGCTTGATTTTTCGCTTGCTGTAAATTGGTTTAAAAAGGTAAAGCTTGTTAAATCTAAAGGAAATGATTCTTCAGGGAAGAATTCCAGCTAGGCTTATAGAGGAACAGCAGGAAGTCTGATGAGTTGTTTTTGTTTCATTTTGATGTTGAAACTGGGAAAATGGTAACACACAAAATCCTCCGTGTTGGACCCCACAGAGAAAACTGGTATATTTCACTGGATTGAAATCCTTAAAATAATTTGGAACTGAATTTAATGTCTTACTTAAAGTGGAGTATAAGCATTTATCTCATTTTTAAAGGGCATTTTCTAACCTTCTAAGCATTAACATTGTAGTTAAATCTAGCCTTGCTTGGAAAGGAAGTAGTCCATTCTTCACTACTTTAGCTTCTGCCCACTGTACTTCCATTTTTAGGTCCTGTGTTAAGAGTTTACGATGAATGTACTCACCTGGAAGGCATCACCTGGCTCATACATGGGCTTTTGGGAGAGCTGGAACTTCTCTTTGGGCCTGCATCTGAAAGCATAGACCAGGCTATGAACAGATTCTAGCCATCACCTGCAGTTCAGCATATGAGGGGAACAATTTCAAGTGGGTATTTATTTCAGCCAAGGCAGTGGTGTTTGCCATTGATAGGATTTGGAGTAGGTACAGTGAAATTACCTCTTAGGTTGGCAGTGACAATTCTACATTATGGTAACATACAATGCATATCATACTCTGCCTCAGAGAGATGACGATCATCAGCGTAAACACTAGAGCAATTTGGACGGCTTTGCTATTCTGTGATGTTATCGACAGGAAGCATTTGATTTGTGGAAAATGTCACATTTAATTATCTCTCTTATATCCGTGTTCTCTTCCTTTGCAAAAATGATTTATGGGTTGGAAAAAGCATGAGATGATTAACTGCAGATGTGATTTCTTGTTTCCCAGATATTTGAACAAATTGCCTGTAATTGTGTGTCATCGTGTACCATGTATTACGAGGCTGCATAAAAAGACGGAAAGCCACTAGTCAGAATAAAACCTTCCTTATGTATGTATGTATGTGACATTGAAGATGCATGGCTGGCTTAAGGCTAACTTTTAGGAGAAAATAGCCACAATTTTAACACTGATTAATTACTCAGGACAGGAGTTTATGAGACACAGAAGAGGTGATGTTTCTAAAATATTTCTCCACACAGACTTGAAGAACTTAAGATGCTTCAGTAGAGAAGAAATTTTCTGTACACTTTTTTTTGATGATGCATGGTACTAGCAGTGGAACTACAGGGCTTGCTGCCTTCTCCTTCCTTGTGATTAGATTTTGAGAGTTTGACCCATTAAAGAAAAAAGTACAACTTTGGCTGTAAAGCGTCAAGTGGGGACAGTAAATAATCTCTTGACAGTGTGGTTATTGCCAGTATCCATCAGGAAGAGCTGCTGCTGAGGGTTGTCCAAGACCTGCTATCAGACTTGAGTATCCAGACCTGTTTTCCAGAAGTTTCTCTATTCAGCTTATCAGTTATACAGGGACTTTAGGCTTCTAAAAGTTCTTGCTTGCATATGTAGATGCTAAAATAGGTTAAAATGGCCTCCTTGTCTCCTCTGCCTCCATCATATTAAATTTGAATGAGGGTGGGAAGAAAGCTGCAAAGACAGTGAGGCTATTGCCACCTTCCTGTACTGATCAAAGTGTCATTGCCTTCCTTAAATGCCTTTTAGACAACGCATTTTGACTTTTCTTTCCCAGCTGGATGCTTAGCAGATGGTTTATGAGCAAAGGCAGTGGGACAGTGAGTATGCTTTGACCATGATCATAGCATTGTTAGGGTTGGAAAAGCCCTCCAAGATCATCTGGTCCAACCATCCCCCTACCACCAATGTCACCCGCTAAGCCATGTCCCTAAGCACCGTGTCCAACCTTTCCCTTAACACCCCCAGGGACGGTGACTCCACCTCCTCCCTGGGCAACCCATCCAAATGCCTGACTGCTCTTTCTGAGAAGAAATGTCTCCTCATTTCCAACCTGAACCTCCCCTGGTGTAACTTGAGGCCATTTCCTCAATCCTATCATTAGTTATCTTGGGAGAAGAGCCTGACCCCCAACTGCCATCACTTCCTTTGAGGTAGTTGTAGAGAGCAATAAGGTCTCCCCTGAGCCTTCTCTTCCCCAGACTAACCCGCAGTTCCCTCAGTCGCTCCTCACAGGACTTGTGTTCCAGGCCTTTCACCAGCTTCGTATACCGTCTCTAGTCATGCTCCAGGGCCTCGATGTCCTTCTTGTACTGAGGGGCCCAAAACTGAATGCAGTACTCGAGGTGCGGCCTCACCAGAGCAGAGTACAGGTGGACGATCAGCTCCCATGGATTAGTCTGGAAACTTACTGTTCTGTGTCTCTTCCAATACAGGTTATGCTAAAGTATCATGAAAAAAGAGAAGCATTTTTAAGGTTTTTTTGTTGTTGTTGTTTTTCTTTTCCTGCCTGGTTAGGCCCTGTCAGGTGCAAGTGTCCAAAGCTGTATTCTGCAAAATATGAACTAAACTACAACAGCAGAGCAGCCATTGAGCATCCACTGGTTCCAATTGATAAGGTGAGGTAATAGGAGGGTTGCATATAGGCTGGAATTATTTTGGCTTCACAAGAGCTATGCACATTGGCCAATTTCAGACATGTAAAGTTTGCGGTTTGCTTGAGTTGATGAAGATGAAGGCTCCTTGGATCCCTTACACTGAAGAAAAGAGCTGAGTCCTGTCTCCACAGTTGCCTAGTCTGTGGGTTCACACGAGACATTAAGGGTTGTACCTTAATCTTTAATTAATACCTTAATACCTTTCATTAATACCTTAATCTTTGCAGGATCTTTTCCTTCCATTCCTCTCTTCAGTTCAGCAACCCTCACCAGGAAATTCTCCAAATATTCTGTCAGTATGTCGAACTATGACTCCATGTCCCACCCAAACATGAATCTCCAGTACCCAGAAGAAGGCAGATGCCTTCTAGTTAAGTGATAGCTCCGCTTACTTCCATCTGTATGAGGTAAAAACTGGCACTATCCTTCCCTAACACATGATGTTGATTTTTCACGGACAGACATAGTGCACTTTATAAACTCTTTTGTGCACTTTATAAACTCTTTTTTTTGATACATTTTTAAAAGATGATTATAATTTATTTATTTTTACACAGGGAAATGTTAACACTTGAGGACCCGAGAGAACTTGCAATTAATAGTATGAACATGCAGTTAATTCCAAAATAAGATGCAGACTTTTATTTGCAGAGATGTCTTTTACCTTAGCTCAGTCTGAGATACTGAGAAGCCTGCTAGCAGAACCTTACCACTGTGTCCCCTGAATTTCCTGCCTAGTGATTTCATGTTTGCAAATGCCATTTGGTAAGTGGCAATAATTCTGTGTTAATTATACTGTGTATATTGACACTGGAAAGGGAATCTCAACTTGCTTTTAGGTGTTCTTTAGGTTGCTTCTGAGACTCACCCCTGCTGCATATTGGCCCTTTACTTAGATTACCTATTTCAACAGTTCTGCTCTGTGGCAATAACACGTCTATGGCTGTGTACTACTGCTCCTGAGAGTTGGGTGTGTATTTTTGAGGGTAGCTCTAATCGTCAAGGTTTGCTTAAAGCCAACTGTCTTCATTTGTTGCAGCAAATAGCGAATATCATGTATCCCTTGTGCAGCCTTTGTTCTGCTTAAAATCTGTTGCTAGCTATTTGTTTAGTTATTCTGCGGGACTTGAACAGAAGTAGCAGTAAATGGCATTGCAGTATGTTAAGTTCTGCCCAAATCTAGACAAATCTAGACGGAGTGTTTTCTGCCCAGAACATTTTTGTACTGTGCACTGTATGTTCAGTTTTGTGGACAAAGATGGCTGGTAATACATTTGCAGCTGTTGTCAAGATGATTGTTCTATCTTTTAAAATTAAAATATTGAAACGTTGCTGTGTCACGTCTCTTCTGAAATTCATTACAGTGAACTATAAGCATGTCTTGCAGGAATATCCCATATTATCTAAATAAGGTAAGCACATTGCTTCATTTCTATGTAATAATAACAGCAGGGGCCTGGCATGTCTTCAGAGATGGGACTCCATTGATAGTCTTTCCTTCTGCTGTTTTTGTCTTCACTTCTACAGCTTACATCATTTTTATATTTATTTTTGTTTCATAAGCGTTAAACCTATTTTCTATCTAAGAATATTGGAAATACACTCTTTTCCACCTTGCTAGAGAATTATTTTACCTGTGCCTTAGCCCCGTGCATTCAGTTCCTTTCCTCCAGCTCCAGATCCTAGATCCAGATCCCAGTCCCTAGTTCAAGGTCCTGCTCACCTGAAAAATCCCAGGGGTGTGAAGCACCCATTTTGTCCTGGCTGTGGACGTGCAGCACAGCAGCCATTGCCAGGGGAGGCCGGGACCGAGGTGAGTGGCTGGATGGAAGTGTTTGAGCACCAGTATAGCATAACCCCAGCTCCATTATTTCACTGCCTTAATTTAAAAAGCGGATTGTAAGATTATTTCAATGCACTTCAGGTTACTTTCTAGCCTCTGTTTTCATTAATTATGCTATGCAGTCTGACTCATGCTTTTATGCAAGTACTGAGCTCTAACGAAATGACACACTGCAGTCATTTGGCACAGAGCTGCACTTCGGAGCTGCAAGGGTCGTTGGTGCTTTCATTAAAATGTGAGACTTTCTGTCCCAGAGGGGAGGCTTTGAGCTTCAAGAATCAGGAACATGCAACCGATGTTACTCTCCCTTTGTAGATACAGAGTGGTGTTGGGGTGTGCGATGGCAGGGATTGTTCTCATCAAATAGGTGGATCCTTGGGTAGGACTGGAGGAAAATCAGGCCATGTAGAGAGTTGTTTGGGGTCATGAGAAATTGTTGCCTCCTGCAATATATGGCAGTGGGTTTGTTGCAAAAGATGTTACGTGACAGAAACATTAATTCCGTTCAGTTCTAAAATGATGGAGCTCCTTTGGTTGTTGAGCACACATTCACAACTGAAACGTACCTCCAGATCGATGCAAAAACCTCGAGCCCATGGCTGTGTCTGCACACTGCGATCTGTCACCCGTGCAGTGAATAGCCTGGAGTGGGAGAGGAAAGGACAAGAATCGCTGCAGGTCTCTTGCTTCTTGAAAACAGCCTTTACTCCTCCCAACCCCATTTGTGCTTCAAACAGGATTTGCATTTTGACAGCAGTGGTAGGACTAACGGCTGTGGCAAGAAGACCCATGGTGGAAGTACAACAAAGTCTCAAGCCCGCGTGATTTTGAGGGAGGTAAATTTTGTGTTAAACATTTTTTTTTTTAAAAAAAGCACTAGTGTAGGTACTGCACCTTGTTTACACAACATAATTCTTCTGGAACCAGAAGTCTACAGGATGAACTACTTGAATATATTTGAATATTTGGGATTTATTTAGATACACAAAAGCTGGGCTAAAGCCAGTAATACCAAGTCTCTTGTTCAAACAGTCCTTTCCTGAAAGGCAAATCTGCCACGTCCCTGCATACCATAGTTACAGGATGATTTGACTCCAAAACAAAGATGGCACATGATGTTTTTCACTTGTCCATTCCTCCCTACAAAAATGTACAACAGAAAATGCCAACAAGCTTGTATTTGAAATCAAGAAGAGCTTTTGTTAATCACAAGATTTCAACAGATGCTCTGTGTAGAACTATAACCAGTAATCCGATCGCTTACGCACTTCCATCCACTTAATTCAATTTCCTCTAACAGCCTGGTGATTGCTACAACCAGGAAAGTGATTGCAATTGTAAAGCCCCACTCCTGTTCAGCCAGTCATTAAAGATGACTGGATGCATTGATTTGCACCCAAATCAACATGGAGCAGCAGCAGATTGGAACTGCAGGAATACAACAGAACAATCAGACCCATCAGACCTCCAGACTTATTTATTTACTAGTAAAATCACTGGGGATCAGTTGATGTGCTTTTTGACTGAGGAGAGCTGGGGGAAACCACCTGTCCACTCTTGTTATGAGTGCGTGCCTGGCAGAGCACTGTGGCCACAGCAGTCTGTATATAAACGTGTCTTCAGGCTGGCTGTTCTACTTTTGACTCTTAGGGCACAAAGTGGTTTGGTGTGCTGTGTTTCCATAGCCTCCAGTGTTATGCAGGCAGCAGAGGAAAGGAAACTTGGGGGGGGTACTGCTGCATCCATCAGCGTACTGGCGCTTACCTTCTTTCCTCCTTTGTAGTTGATGGAGGATGTCTCTTTGGTTTGGCCAGGTCTGGAACAGAAGTGCTATTTATTTCTGTGATTTTGTCACCAAAGCTGTCCTTGCGTCTTGGAAGTGCTGGGAAAGTTCAGTCAAAGGACGGCTTCCTTGTCCTCCAGTCGGTCAGGCTCACAGACCTGGCAGCACCACCTGCAGCAGTCAGGGTGTGTCTGGGTTTTCTTTGCCTTTGGCATCAGCTCTGCAGGCAGTCACTGCCTTGGCTGCATCATGCTTTCATGCCGACGCTCGGGTGTTCAGTAAGTCTCCTAACGATCTCAGAGGCAGACCGTTCTGCTCAGAAGATCCCTCTGCCTCAATGCCCTTGCACTTCAGTCTACACATTAGCTTTTCTTAGCTAGTGTCAGGACTGAATTCCCTACCTAGACATTCATTCCCTCATTAATTTGTTTGCAGGAGCAAACAATTTAAAAAAAAAAAAAAAAATCCTAATTTCAAAGAGCGTTTAAGATTGTATTCTTTGGTAAGGATTACTTTAAGGATGCGTATAAATTGTTCCCCTGCTCACACAGGAGTGTAAAATTGAACAGTCAAAGACAAATAAGCATTTGGCTGAGAAATAAGGCTTTGCTCTGAACCCTATGAACAGCACAGCCACTGAAATGCTCTTCAGTGATGTGAAATTACACACCTGATCCTGTAAGCAAGTGGCCGAAGCTTTAACTCACAATTCTCATTCCTTTTGGGTTTGTATTCTTCATGCATGATGTATATTCTTTGCAATGGCTTGTCAAGATCGTGGGTTATAATAAAACACTAGTGAACTATTTCCTGTTTTGATTGCCTCTTAACACTTCTTGCCTAGCAGTGAACTTTGTTGTTGTTGTTGTTGAATTGTAAATGATGAGTTGCAAAGAAAAAAAAAATAATCACAAACTGTTTTCACAGATCTGGAAATGACAAATCTTTGATGAAGCTTCCCTTTAGGGGATGTTCCCCTGCCATCAACTCAAGAGCCTGATCCATCTCCAAGACAGAAAGGGAAAGAAATCTGTTACTCCAAGTCACTGGGCACATAACGCCAGACGCAGACTCATACCAGGTAGGAGCAGATCTTTCTATCAAGTGTTGCAGTACACAGCCTTTGGTAATTTACCACCCGTTTTCTGTGTTGCTCGCTCTTCTGCTACTGAATTCCTTCTGGAAATATTTCCATACTCCTGCCATCACCTATTTTCTTCACTGCTGAAAGTAGGTACTCGTGTTGCCGTTGGCTTATGCTCGGTGTCTGCGATTGACTGTACTATAATGGGTCTGAGAGCCACTGCTGGGTGGCTGTACACTGAAGACAGAAACATTAGCCTCTGATTTAAATGGTTTACTTTTGAGTTAATCAATTGGCTTTATCTCTGAGGGTTAGACAACTCTTTCTTTGCAAAACAATATTTTATTAATAAAAAGACTTATAAACAGTAAGAAAGAAACCCCCATTTTACACTGAATGAAAAATCCAAAATAAACTCCTAGAGCCGTGCCTCAGGTCTTTGCTGTCTGTACAAGAAACTCCATTGGGCAGTAATCCTACGTACACGTTTCTCTAAAGACAGCTGGAAGTACAAAAAAGCATCATGCACCTGTCTATGCAGAGCAGCTACACAGCTGGACAGACCTAACAATACACACAAAAAATCTGTACATCAGTGATTACAAAAGCCATGCTTTGTGTAGCACCAAGGGGAGAATTATGTGGATTTAAAAAAAAAATTCACTGGCAAATGCAAGGCCTGCAATTCTCAATTAGGGGCACGACTGGCCAATTTCTGCTTGCAGTTTCATCTCTTCTTTTCTCAAGGGAAAATTGTCAATAAGTGCAAAGAGCTCGGCTGGCGTCGCCGGGAAAGGATAGCGTTCCTTGTCCATGCCGTGCTTGTCCATCACCACGATGTTGAAATTATAATGGGGGATCCTCAGCAGCAGCCTGTAAAATAAGGAAGTCATTTTGTGACAGCCCATCATGTGCCCAGGCACTTCCAACAGCAGTAAATGGCAGAACCAGGCTGCTGGCTCCAGACAGAGGACTCGGGGGATGGTCAGAGGGGGCTATGCAGGGTCTGCTTTGTCTCAGCTGTAAGAACGGAGTCAGGCAGGGAGCAGGCGTCTGCCTGTGCTGCGAGGCTGTACCTCTGCAGCAGGGAAGGGTCAGAGTAACTGCCCTCAGAGCTGCTTTCTTCTCAGACGTCTGATTTGGCAGCATGGCAAAAGCCCTACCTATTGCTCTCACAAGAGAAGAAACAAGACAGAGAAAAGTACAGTACTATGTGCACCGCCTAAAGAAAAAACCATTGTGATGGAGCTCAGAGTTACAGGTAGGCTATTCTCTTTGGTTTTTGCTGCCAGGCAAGATGAAACAACCAATGAGAAAGAGCAGAGCAAAATTACTGGAGTCAGTTCTCATTGCTTCCTAATAGTAACAGCCTACCTGGTGGCAACTCCCATTTAGCAGAAAAAAAAAGCCACCACTAATCAGGGCAAAGTCCTTTCCTTTGGAGTGGTGAAATGGGTCTTCAACCTCCTCTGGAGGTGAAACGGTAAGAAAAGTATGTCCTTGACGGTCATTTAATCTTGTCTTTGGAGGACTAATGAATTATAAGATCCTCAGACCTGCATACAGTCAACATCACTGGTGTGGGGAAGATAAATTCAGGCATCTGCGATGGAATGGGGTCAGGACAGGAAAGCTGCTGTGAAGAGGAGGGTCTCTTGGGAGCTGGATTTCAGAAAGGTCTGAAGCATAAAAATTGACCTTCTTCTGCCTTCCACTGGGTTTGAGTACAGTAGTTGTTGTTCTGTCACGGTGAGAGAGCTCGGCTATTGATTTCAAACTAAAACAATGTTTGGAGCTAATTTATGGTGATAGGTGAGATAAGGCAGAGGAGGAATGAGGTTTCTTAATGAAAATGTTTACCCTCTACAAATCCAGATGCCAACCCCTCCGAGGTTGCAGAAGTTTTAACTAGGGTACCTGTGACTGGTTAGTTTACAGAGTACCAATTCTGGGCAGCATCTATGTTCAAGATGTTTCAGGGAGTGTTTCATTTTGATTTAAGTGCCTTCCACGACTGGAACGCTAATTCACACCATGGTAGCAATAGACTCTAGGAAAAAAAAAGTCAAAAGGAAAGCTAACTTCTACTGAGCATGGGGCAGGTTTTATAGCACCCCAATTTCTGAAATCGAAGGCTGAGGGGGGGGAGTGGGGCAGCAGGCAACAGAAGGGCTCAGGGAAAAGGGTTATTACCAAAGGGTATTTTTCTACAAAGCCACAAGAAAATCACTTCAACTTTAGTAAATGCACTTTTTTTTTTTTCAAGTAAAAAGAAGCTCTTTGTGTTCCCTCTTTCTTTTTATAGGGAACAAATGCTTTTATTTCTTTTTTCAATCCAAAAAAAATCTCCCAGACTTGTCAGCAGCCTGAGAAAAGAACACATTTTTATTGTTCCAAATTACAACTTACACCATTTTCTTAGGCCTATCACAGGAGATGCTGCCTAAAATGCTCCTGGACTTCTTTCCTAAGTAACAACTTCCTTCCCTGCCAAACAGGCCTTCACTTTTGGCTCTTGTAGTCCTCCTAACCCTAGGCAGTGCTGGCACTTGAAATCTCCCTTTCAAGTGAAAACCAACCCCCTGCTTGCCCAAAACTAAGTCAAAACAGTTTAGACTTCAGTAAAACTGTTGAATGTTGGTCAGGCTGGGGAGGCTGAGCTCATTTGCCCTTTGAAACGCTGCCCATATCATTTCTACATGTGGGACTTCCAAGAGCAACCACTGCTTCTCCTCTGGCCTGGCTGCAGCCACGATGAGCCGGTGATGCTGCGTGGGGCTGCGCTGGCAGCTGCTCCAAGGCTGTTCTTGCAAAGTGTTTGCAGGCCAGCAGGACTGCAGCAGGCCAGCTCCAGCACAAAGACAAACACGAGGTGTTTTCAGTGACTCAAACCCATAAAGACATAAGGGGATGCTCAGAGAGCTCACCTAGATTCAGTGTCAGTCGGTTTGAGCAAAGGGGCAGCGGAGGCACAGCACTTGGAAGAGTCAGCCCTTTTAAATACAAAACACACTGAAGCCTATGCTCTTAATTTCATTAATCCCCAATGCCTATGAATTTTCAGCAGCTATTGCACAGTTAATGGAGAGGAAACTAATGCTGAAACCTACCTGTGAACATCTACCTACCTTCCAGTGTTGCGCTAAGTACAGTACAGTATAACATGTCTGTTTAGATGAGATGCAGGAAATCAAAAGCAGTATGTTATAGATGCTACAGCGCACACACAACAGTAGTCAAACCTTACTTTACCTGAGTTGCAGTGCAAGTGATGGGGGCAGCAGCTTTACCCCTATTCTTCCTATCTGTGCGGGGAAGACACCAACCAATTCCACAACGGTAACGTGTCGGAGGTCTAGACCACACTGTGCTGGCTGCACGGGTTAGAAGAAGAGAGAGAGACATTAGAGAGAACATTGGGTTGTTGTTCATAAACGGTCTGATCTTCCTGTGTTAGTGAGGTGGCTTTAACTGAAATGAGTGTGCTTCGAAGGGTCTCATTCTCACTGCAAGGAACTACAGCCTCACGACTCCAGGGGCTGTTAAATGATGGATTCTTAGCTACTGTGAGAACACCACCATACAGGGCCCACCTAGGAGAAATGCATGCTTGTGTTGTAATGACATGAAAAGATGCCAGCGTATCAGTGTATTAAGCTTTGTGCCAGTAATCTCATTTGGTAATCAAAGTATGTGAAACGGAAGGCAACTGCACAAAGTCATTTTTTTTTTATGCCAGCTTACTCGACCAAGCAGTGGGAAAAGTAATACAGCCATTAAAATAGTATTTTAAACTACCTCATTTCAATCAATATATTGAATTTTCTTGCCCAAGTAATCTACTGTTGGAAAAGAAAAGCTTTTCATTTTGTTTCTAACACACCTGTGACCGAAGCCAGCAGTTAAAAACATTATCACGTTCATATCACAATGACTATTCTTTCTGGATGTTGTTCCACTTGTGGGAAAAGAAACAATGTGCAAGCATTTGCCACTATGAAAGAATACAGGACTGGCTACTTCCCCAGGACACAGATACATTTTTGAGGTATACCATTTAGTCTAGCAAGAACCCAACAAGAAAAAAAAAAACAACACATGGAACATTACCAGACGTTCTTTTTTTTTTCCTTTTTTTTGGAACAAAATACCACAGTGGTATCTCCACTCTGAGTGATTTCTGTGCAGAGTCTGTGGGCCTCTGTATGTTGATACACAAGTTATTCCTATTTTATTTCTATCTGTTTTGTCACATTTTTCATATTGTAGTTACAAAGCCTGTAAGCCTGGTTTGCATGACCTAGCCACTGAAGTAACCACTGAACCCCTGAAGTGCTGGATGTTTGTTTTTTTCCTAACTCCTCTAAGAACTGAGTTAGGGAATGCTTATTAGAGCACAAGATTAATATTAAAATAATCGTGGGAGGGTGGAAGAGGGCCAGAACTGCCTGGGATTGAGTAACTGGTCAGTTAGAAGCAGTACAATCCAGAACAGAGCTGAATTAGAAAGTGGGGAGATGTTTAAAGTAAAACAAACATTAAAAGGATTAATCCAGAACCACTACCACTTCAGCTAGATCCTCTGCTGGCTGCAGTGTAGCATGTGAAGTTTACAGATTTGTAAGTAGAGCTTGTCCTCCCGTGTCTTTAAAGAGAAAAAGTGGTTGCTACAACCCACCCTGAACTGTGCTTTACCTGCAGCATTCCCAACTGCATCCTGTAGAAGAAGTTGGCTGCAGTAGGAGTTGAAATAATTAGCAGCCTCCGCTTCTCATAAAACTGATCCAGAAGTGCAGCTGCAGTCCTCACATTCACATTAATATTCATGGCTAGAATTAAATTTGAAACAAACGTTACAGAGCATAAGTGAAAAGAGATCTAGTTTTAATAGGACAAACAACAGTTAGATACCAGAGGCTGAGGAACAAGAGAATAATAAAGAGGATACTGGTGAAAGACTGGCCTCACAGAAGCCAACAATTTTATCTTAAGTTGTATGTACTCTGGCTTACAAAATGGATTGACTCCAGCATGTAAAGTTTTGTACAGAGGTCTGGGCTGAAACACACTGCAAGTTTTAAGGTACCATCATTATCTCCTAGGAAAGAACAGCCAAAGGTAGCGGATGCTTCAGGTGTAAATGCAAATCGGCAAGAAGACAAAGATGCTGAGTTTCTTATCTCTAGGGCATTAGAGTTCGTAGCTATATTCCACCCCAGGCTCCCTTCCCAAATTCTCTCTTCCACGAGAACCATTGCTCCGGTAGCCCTTCCAGTGAAGTGGTGAAATACTCACTTACGTGCACAGGTTGGCTCCACTCCCGACCACCCCAGATTGTACTGGCACACTCTAGCCGGGCTTCCCTGCAGCTCGTAGCCACCAATGCAGGAGAACTCGCACGTAGCACCGTAGTTATTTCCATCACCCGAACACTTGATGTAGCCATTATCTGGGGCGTTTAGTTTCACACAGCGCCTGACTTTAGGCAAGAAAGAGGTGGAAAAAAAAAAAAAAAGAAAGAAAGCCAAGGCATGAATCACCTCGTTACTGCGGTGGCATGGCCAGTGCAATACCAGTATGGAAGATGTTTTTCTATTTGCTACCCCTATTGTTAAAGGATGTAAAACAAAAACAAAACAAAATCTGTCTTAACTCGTATGTAAATTAAAATGATGCAGATGTATGTGTGTGTATGTCTGATTGTGGTATAGGGTGACAAAAGGTCATAGTGCACAAAGAGATCTCTTTGCCATGGATTTGGCTCCAGATCGCAACACCCGGACTTGTGAAGGGTAATCCTTCTTGTCAGATGTGAGGATATGCTGAGAAAACTCCTTCAGCTATTTGTTTCAGCAGCCCACAGGCTCAACATTACGGAGCAGGACCGATCAGCAAAGCCCTTTCCGAGCTTGCAGAGTACCTGGCCCCCAGGGCCTTGAGCAAGACAGTGCACTCAGGTACAAAGCCAACATAAACCTTACATACACGTATGTATGCAGGCAAATACAGAGCTGAAGATTTTTCTAAAACTGCCCCCTAAGCCAGATGCAAATTGGTGACTGTATTTATAGTGTAAAACATCAATCTTACCTCTGACTTTAACGAGAAATTTGCAAGTGCCTTTGTTTTCAGCTCTGTCATACACAGTATATTGGATTTTGTGGTCGCCTTCTGGAAAATGTGACCCTGGTGGCAGGCCTTTCAAAATAACACTAAAATGGGAGATAAAACGGGACAAACATTCATAAATTCACCAGGATTGTCCCACTGCCAAAGCTGTAAAAGCCTACAAAAAGTGAAGTCTGGGGCATGCTGAGCTTGTCTGGCTGTGCTACATGGCTGAAGACTGAGAGCCAAGCACAGGAAGAAACTGCAAAGCAGAGACCAGGGCAGTCAAATATGCAGGTCCTGTTCTTAACAAAAGGGACCTGTCCTGCTGACAAGAAGGGAGCAGAGCAGTCAGTGACTGCTTGTTTCCTAAAAGACAATTCATAGCATAGCCAACCATCATGTAATGCCCAAGAAATTTTGGTTACGCTTAACCAGTCCACTAATACACTTTTAAAAGATTTAACTTGCCTCCTGAAAGAAGCATATGTGTATATATATATGTATATATGCTATACTGCTACCCTTACAATAAGCTAGATAGATGGATATAAATCCTGCATGATACAGGTGGGCAAATCAGAGACAGGGGTACCATTGCATATGCACCTTGCTCTTCTGGAGAGTGTAACTACAAAACCATGAAGATGAATGGGATTTTTGAAGAAACTGTTAAGTGTAAATGAAATATTTATAGCTACCTAAGTTTCAAATGAGAAACATTACCTTAAAGGTAACCAAAGAACTCTCCAACAGCAGTTAGAGGCTTCTGACAGCCAGCACTGCTTCAGGAAGAAGCTTAAAAACGATCACAAATATTGTGACACTTTTTTTTTTTAAAGGCAGTCAAAATTATCTCTTTCTCTACCTCCAATGCAGTATTCTCTTTCCATTGTAACAGAACTTGTTGGCTATGAGAAGAGACCCATAAAGAAGCTCTGGAAAATTTCGCAGGTGCAATCAAAATGCTACTGTTATTTATTCCATCGGCTCTGAAATAACCACACCAATCTGCTGCCGTTCTACATGCCAGGTCCTGGGGGATTCACCTCCAAGCTGTCCGCTTTTTCTTTTTCAGTTAAAGTAATTCTTTACAGGTCATTGATACACGACAGCTACAAATAAGGATCTTTAATGAGCAAAGAGGAAAGAGTCCTGGCCACTCTCATGAGCGGAATTACTAACCAAGGATCCTAGGAATAATAAAAAAGAGAAAATACAGACATGACAGATTTCCACCTACTCTGTCAAAATCCCATCGGCAGTGTCCCTTCCCTCCGGGGTGTCCCAGAAGACTCTGGCTGTCAGCTTGTTGGGCTCTGCGGTTTTCTCCTTCACGCTCGGGCATTGGATTCTCGGAGGCTCTGTATCTGTAGAAATAAACCTCGGAGAAATGAGCACCTGTGCATCTGTTCTAGCCACTCACATTCTCCACAGCTCCCTGCCACCAGTGTAACCCAGGGCCATGTTCAGGTGGCCTCCTCAGCACCAGAGCTGATCCAACCAAGGCAGGCCGAGCCTGTACTCCTCACCTTTTTGGAATAAGAGCAGGAGATGACAATGATCCCCCCCCATAAATAAGTAATTAAAAAATATCTCTCATAACTTTCCTTATATAGTCACCATTTAAAACATATTGCCAAAAAATTACCTGCCTTTAGCTTTGAACTCCAAGGAAGGATGCCTGAGATTGTACCCAAGGAACCTGGACCTTCTGTTTACCTGTTCTGCCTGTTGTTGTGCATCTGTGTTTGTTGGGATTAACTATGTTTGTAAAGCACCCAACTTAAGCCTGTCTCTGCATGTTAACTCTGCACATTAACATGAACTTGTTGGTTATTTTTCCTGCAGCAATGGCAAAAGAGAAGCAGCAGCAGATTGATAAAATCATCATTATTTTGCTCAGAATTGCTGCTGCATTTGATTTTCTCAAGTAATTATTGTAATAGTGCCTTACAGGTAATACAAAGCAAAACGTAGAGCTTGACTGAAAGTCTGATTAAGTGCCACCAGAATGCCGTGACTATCATTCAGCACAAAGAGACCAGTGGTGACGGTAAGAGATGCTGATGTGCAGGATAAAGGTGATGCACGGCTACTTGTCTTTCCTTGTCAATACAGCTAGCAGAGGAGAAATTCAAGGGCGAACCAAGTCCAAAAACCCTCACAAGCATTAAAACATCTACTTTAAATAACCTGGTCTCTGTTTTTTGACCCTCTCTTGGGTTATGCCCAAAATGAAGTTTAAATCCATGGAGTCACACACCAGGCTTTGCCAATAAGCAGTGACATGGGATTGCTCTTCACCTACAAATAGAAGACTAGAAATTGGAGCTAGCAAGAGTGGGTTCCCACTGCATGGAGTACAGCAAAAATAAACAGCAGGGTCCTCTGAACAGCTTCTGAAGTTTCCTGTACTTCGCACCAACACCCTTTACTAAAGATACGTAATGCCCTTATTTTTTCTCCGTTGCTTCTTTTCTTTACCTTTTTCTCTCAGCGACGTTACGCACAGATCCTGCTGTAGGATGAATCAGCAGGATTTTCAAGCTTCCGCTCCAGCTGCAGGGAGCCCTTCGTCTCCTTCCCTCGTGTTTCTTTTTCACCCCCTTATTTTTAGAATACGTTCCTGTTTTGTGTGGAGACCTGCTCACAATGTATCCCAGAGCCCTGCCCTGCTCTGCAAAACTGCCCTGCTCTCAGTAACCCACAGCACAGCTGAGCTAGGGTGAAAACCAGCCAGAGCTCACCACGTCTGCTTCTTGCCTGGTCAATTTGCTGTGGCTACAGCTCAGCACCCCGGTATTGACAGGATAAATTAAATAAATGTAATAATGGAACAAAAGCCTGAGAGGTATTTAAGGACCCAGTGCTTTAAGCACTTAATTCACCAGAAAGCTCATTGCATTATTTAGCAGGGAGAAGACTGGCTGGTACGACCCAGCTTGGACTTCCACACCACCAAGACAAGAAACACAGCTCCTGCGGGAACCAAATCGCCAAGCAGCCAGGGTCCAGACTGCCTTGTTAGCTGGGTGTAAAAAAAATCCTGGAAAAGGTATTTTCTTTGGTCATTTCACGTCTCCTAGCATTCAAGAGGCACTGAATAAACCCCGCCAGAATAATTCCACTTTGAGATGCACCACAGGAATTCAGCTGTCTACCAAAGAGGCTCTTTATCTCAAGGGGCCTCTGGGATTGTTATACCAAACAGCTCCAGCTCTCAGGTCCTTTTTTGCATGACCTCCTGCAGCGTGAGCACCTTGGCCACCGCTTGGCAGAGGGAAGACAGGGCAGAAAAAATCATCATTTAAATGCAGGGGTGGTGACCACAGAACATGCAGGCAACCGCACAGGTGGCAAAACCAAAACACAACCCCCCACATCTTCAATGCAAACGTGCGAAATGAGCGAGGTGCCCACCTGGAGGTTAGAAAGCTAAGCTGATTCCAAAACAAACCCCAGAGGAGGTAAGATTGCTGACTGCTGGGGAGGTTTTTAGAAGAGGGAAAAAAGATCCTGGAAGCAGTGGCTTGTCTCAGACTCTCTCACTTAGCACGTATTCCTGGCCAGAGCTGGAGCCAGGACACTCCGCAAGGTGCTCCGGCTTCCTATGCTGTTACTGCAGCATCACTGCTGAAAGACCAATGACACATCAGAGCCATTTGTTTAAACTGTTTGGCAGAGCTGTGTATTCAGTGGGTGAATCTTGCCTGCAAAGCTGACATCATAGGCAGGGAAAAGGAGTTTTCTTAAAAAAAATTCAGAGCTGTTCAGCCACTGCTCTTACGTTCTTGTCAGATGTCACTTTCCTTGGCTCCTCAGCAGCCGCGACTGGTACCCTGCCCCATGCTAGGCAGCAGTGTTGCAGAAATGGCAGCCTTAAAGCAGAGGAATATTCAATTTCAAAGCAGCCTTTTGAACTTTGAGGAGAAAAAATGCTAAGTTTTTAAATAGCTTTGGGATTTACTCTTTGTAATGTACTTCTGGGAGTGGCCCCTTACTGCCTCACTCACAGTTGCTTGTGAGCTTGGGGTGAGGAGAGGACCTATCGGGAAAGAAGGAGAGGGGATGGTACTGAATGGCCAACGATTGCTCAAGGGTCCGTGTGGGGTAGGTAAACAGCCTGCTGCTACATCAAAACCCTGTCATTACTGCTTGCTGATGATGTTAGCGATGGCTGGAAGTGAATTCGAAACATTATTCTGCGTCAAAAGCATCAGGAGATTAAGAGACTCAGAAGCATGGAAGGGTGAACGAAAAACACTGTTCTGCTCTCCCCACCCCCTCCACAAGGCACTGCTCTGTATTTCAAAACATCCATTATCGGAGCCTGTATAATTAATGACCCAGAGTGCAGAGCTTGTTTCAGGCATGGTAGCTGGAAGCTGTTCGTTTGCTACCTATCGATACGATCTTCCGAGGAGGTGACAAAAGGATGACTTAGCACGATGCGAGACATTTACCACAGCCTCTCTTAGACAATCTGCCGGAAAATGAAACCTTCGTGGAAGGAAAAAAGGTGACATTTTTCAATCTTCTGGAGGAAAATAACTGTTTCAATCTATGTTGCAGTGCATTATGCATACAATATTCAAGTGAGCATTGGCATTTTTAGCTAACTGATAACCAAACTAGCTATACATTGAGCTTTTTTAGTCACAGTTACTTCAGCATCATGAAGGACATCCTTCTCTTTATAGGACACACAGGGGACAGGCAGCTTTTTTAGGACAGAATGCTGTAGGAATTCTATAAGGACTTCCATAAGTGGCTGTAAGAACATAGCTAATTTTCTTGGAAATAAAATATTGTCCCCTTTTAATGAATATCTGTTTCAGCAATGATACTAAGCCTGATCCCTTTCCCACGTGGGTCTTCAATATTGCACTGTGAACCCCGAGTACTTTTGTGCAAACATGCTAAGCAGTGCAACTGGAGTATGACAGGGTAGAGGAGAGCTCCATGTTTTCAAAATGATTATAAATTCAGGTCTGGAGTAATTATCCATACCTATGGTAATACCTGTGGTGTCCCCAGGCCTCTTCCCTACTTGTTCCCAGTGACATGAGCTTTACCAGCCCATGGCTGTGATCGCGTGAAACATCCCTACGGTGCGCAGTGCAACTAATTGCTCATATGTTAAAGTAACAAATAAAAAATAAATAATAATAATAAAAAAACCTTTGCCTTTGCATTTCATTGCTCCCCTCACCTTAATTCTAATCCTCAGTTGAAAACAAGGCAGAGCCTTTGCTCAGCCAGTTCTCTTCTGGTCCATGGGAAGCTTTGGCCCAATTCACTGATGGTGTCTTTGTACTACTGAATTACAGTAAGGGATGTGTGTTGAATCACAAACTGCATTATGCTGTTACGGTCATGTCTGGTCAGAAAAAAGCCCCCCTCCTACCTGTCAGCAGGTCAAAAATAACCTTAAGCAGTTTGCTAAGTGCTTCACTTGCTATGTGCACACAAGGTTTGAAGGGGTCCTCTCCATACTGTGTGGTACTGTCAGAGCTTAAATAGTGGTCTTATTTTTACTGGGTTACTCGGGACTTGCAATCACATCCTGTATAACCAGCCTGCATTTCTGGAACAAAAAAAAGAAGTGTAAGTGCTATCCCTAGCTTCTCTTTTTTGATCAAGCTGTATTTGCTTACCCCCTACTCTGCAAGACAGCATCCTCTGCAATGAGCACCCTGTTGCTGCAAGCAGATGAGGTTCTGAAAGTGCCAGGAAAATACAGAGAAACAACATTTTATCATTCCCAGACCTAAAAGGGTTTGCTTTTCTTCCTCTGCACACACCACTGAGAAGGACACGGCTCGTTTTTGTAAATAAAAACAAGAGACACCACAAACAGGTTGGACCTAAGCAGCAGGATCATTTATACATTTGTACAACAGCAAGTAACAGAAAAACTAAATAAGATTCCATGAATGGAAAGCCACAGTGGAAAGACTCCAAGGGTATCTACTAACCTAGACTGAGCCACAGGCACTCTGAGGAAAACCAAATTATCATACGCAAAAAAAACTGAGCATAAATATCCTGCCATCCATGAGCTTAGATTACTGGTAGCCAATTCAGATGGCCATAAAGTGCTTTCTTTTGTGGGTAGCTGCTGACCCTTTAATCAGAGACTTCCCCTAAACAAGAACACCAGCTGGGACCTCACGATCTGCTGAAATCCCATTAGCAAGAAGAAAAGTTAAATCTCAACATTTGTTTCTGTCTGTTCGGATGTATGGATATAAAAGCAATTACTTCAGCCAGGGTTCCAAGGAAACTGCTGACTGCCTAATGCAAATTGCTGGCATAACTCACGTGAACTTGGCTGAAACTCAGCCTAGTTCACTGCAACCACGCTGGTGACTACAGTCCACCCATATTCACCAGGTATGCTGGAGGCCTTGACAGCAAAACCCGAATGCAACAAGGGAGGTCAGAAAAAGGGTTTAGTTTCCAACTTGTCTTATCATTAAATTGTAGGCAGCGTGACAGACAACATGGCAGCACAGACACCTTGCTACAAAAGCAGCAATGTAATTAGAACCTAGAAAAATAGTCACCCATGAGATCGGGGGGGATTGTTTTGCATTGTAAAGCACAGACCATTGACAGTAACCTCAGTTCTGGGGGTGTGTTTAAGGAAAGGTTGGACGTGGTGCTTAGGGACATGGTTTAGTGGGTGACATTGGTGGTAGGGTGATGGTTGGACCAGATAGCTTGAAGGTATTTTCCAACCTTAATGATTCTATGATCTTTAATAAAGTGGTAATGCCTGGAGCTGATAGTGTGTGCACTAGCAGGATAAGTAACTTTCAGCCACGTGTGACTGAGTACTAAAGGACAGAGAGCATAGTACATCCCTTGGAAAACTGTTCTCTGCTTCCCAAAAAGGACAGCTGCTTTTCTTCCCCTAGGAACCAGACACAGCACATTTTGGAATCCATTTGCAGGATCCACGCAGCAGCAGGTCCATGGAGCCTTCAAGATGCAGATGGAGCATCCTACTCACCCACGCAGGAAGCTGGCCGGCCGCTCCAGACTTTGTTGTCCATGCACGTCACGATGCGGTCGCCTTTCAGCTGGTATCCCGGCGAGCAGTAGTACTCACACCTCGAGCCGAAGTAGGCGCCATCCAGACACTTGAAGCCCCCGTTGGTTGGCATGGAGAGGGTAGGGCAGCGCTTCTCTGCAACGGGAAACATGGATTTATGGAAATCCCACTTTTTAGAGTAATGCCATTCAGTACTGTCCTTTCTTCTCAGAAAATGTTTCACTGCAAGAGCCCACTCAGACACCCGATACAAATAGCGTCAGCTTATAAAACCTGTGATGGATGACATTTTAAAGAAGTTTAATGGCTCTTGTCATAGAACTCTCCCTACAAATCAACATCCCACACTCATAAAACGTTCATTGTCTTTGTCCTCTCACAATACTTATCATGCCATGTACCCCTGCAACATCCTCAGGTGACAAGCCAGTGTACGTAGCCAAACATATTATTGATATACAAATACAAATGAGCATCAGCAGATGGCTGTTTCCTTTCAACACTGCACTCACAGGTAGCAGCTACACCGAGCCCAAAGACAAGCACAGCCCGGTGGCTGCCCAACCTGGGGAGCAGCCCACATGCACAGAGCTCAGCACTACTTACGTTTGCACAGCACCTTCCCGGACCAGCGTTTGCTTGACTGACAAATGAGCTGCTGAGGGCCGTGCAGTTCGTAGCCTTTTTGACAACGAATGTCGCATCTCGTCCCCAGCACGTTCTTGTAATATTCCCCTTGAGGTGTCCTGCAGTTTGCATAACCATGTTTCACCTTAATGGGAGAGCACCATGGTGTTTCTAGCACAGAGAATTAAAAACAAAAACAAAAAGAACAACACACACAGTACTTCACAAAATGTAAAAGGTCAGACACAAATATAAATCCATTTTCTTTATTCAAGGTCACAGAGAAGAAACAGAAAAAAAAATCTTATTTAAAAAGCCCCGTATCCTCAAGAGTGGAGAAGTAACAGTGCTCACACAGCAGAAGGTCAGGCCTTCAAAGCCTGGCAGCTCTTTTTTATTACAAACATTAAAGATCATAGCCAATATACTGGGGGGGTGGGAGAGGGAAATCTGGTTGTTTGATTTTTATTTTTTTTTTGTCCATGGAATAAGTGTGCCACCATGTGGACAGAGTGATGACAGACAGAGCTTTTTGTTTTTTCCCCTCTTGTGTTTAAATAGATGCAGCTAAGTATTTGGTAACACAAGTTTGTGTTAGTAACTTGCTTGGTCTAGCTGTAAGTGTGATCTTTACAACATTTAGCTCTCCTGCTGCCCATAATATCAAATCCTGCATAATAATGTGAGCAGTACAGAACATTGCCTTGGATGAACTCTGTCAGTTCAAGCTCTCTCCCATTTAAAAAGGATGTCACCTGCACACATCACATTGCTGTCATGTCTGTAGGTACACATACTCCACACAACTGAACAACCACTTAGGGTTTGAGTTTGACTCCAGTTTTTCAAAATTAATTTGCAAGTTAGCACCCAGGCTTAAAGCTGAACTGAAAAGTGGGCAAGAACAGCAGCTCCCTTACAGTTCTCTGGTGCCACACTGAAACATTCGAACACTCGCTGTATCACCAACAAAACAGTCTTCTACGAGCAAATGTGTACAGTATCACTGCCATGGTTAAATCTGACGGCAACTGTCTGCTCCAGCAGACTAGCTGAAGAGGCCTTGAGAAAGATCTAACCTTATTTGACTATTTTTGGCAGTCATTTGAAGCTTCCTAGTGCAACGTGTGCATTCAGGCACAACGCATACATTTGACAGCACAAAAATCTGCACTTCCTCCTGTCAAATCCTTCAGAGGGTGTCTGTTCCTTTATGAGCATACACTTAGGACACACACAGGAAAAGTAAACCAAGCTGCATAAACCTAAATCATGCTCTAAATCCAGTTCTCAAAAGTCCAGTCTTCACATGTTGTACTCCTCACCTCAAAGATGGGCAGAGGGCCACCTTCCCTAATAACGTGGACCCACGGCCTGGAGTAGGAGAACCACTTTCTAGTTGCTCCTGGATGCAAGACAGTGACGTGGATCATGGAATCACGAGTGGTTTGGCTTGGAAGGGACCTTAAAGACCACCTGGTTCCAGGCCTCCTGCCATGGGCAGGGACATCTCCCACCAGACCAGGTTGCCCAGCGCCTCATCCAGCCTGGCCTTGAGCACCTCCAGGGATGGGGCTCCCACAGCTCCCCTGGGCCTCACCATCCTTACCGTGAAGAATTTCTTTCTACTATCTAACCTAAATCTACCCTCTTTCAGTTTGGAGCCACTACTCCTTGTCCTGTCACTGCCCTCCCTGACAGAGCCCCTCCCCAGCTTTCCTGTAGGCCCCCTTTAGCTCCTGGATTGCTGCTGTAAGGTGTCCCCAGAGCCTTCTTGCCTCCAGGCTGAACAAGCCCAGCTCCTTCAGCCTGTGGATGCATCTGCCAAGTCACAGGAAAGCTGGAATTTTGCTGGGACTTCACAGATAATGATTCTGCCAAATTTGTGGGAGAAAGGGAAACCCAAATGCCTATAAAACTAATTTTTTAATCATTAGTCATCCCTTTAAAGTAGTCACGATGTACATACGGCCTTCTTGTGAGTACTTAACACCATACCGATGGGTGCAGTATCAGATAGATCTCTGCTTCACAGGAAAAGCTTCAAAATGCGTGTTGAGCTTTGACAACAGCGTGCACTAAGAAAGCTCTGCTTTTTCTGCACTGGGCAGCATTTCAGCAGGAGTTTCCTACATAAGCAGTGACTAAGCCTGCCCCTTCTCAGCTCCAAGACTTGAGAAGGACTTATCTACAGGGATGGAGGGACTGCAAGGCGAAAGAGAGAGGCAACGGCCTGAAATCCTGCGTGACACTGTGTGACATGCGGGACATAGCTAACAAAACTTTCACGGTCCTAGAGAAGTCTGCCAGAGAGATGGGAAAATAAAATAAAATTAAGCCCTAGGCAAAGAGTTTTAGCTTTCATCCTTACTAAGTCATAGGAGACATTTAAAAATAACTTCTGGAAAAAAAAAACAACACTTTGGCAGATTTTTACTTCTAACTCTTAATTCTTGTAGTAGTTATGTACATTTTTCTACATGATTGGGATCAGTTTCGCATACAAAAGCAAAAATCAACACAGGCTGTTACAGTTTACATTCAGTGTAGAACGTCTCTAGGCCATATTTGCTCCTTCCCCATGGACAATGGATTTACAGCCCACATTTTGCTATGCTGGTCACAAAGAAGTAAGAGCACCTGAGGACTAAGATCAGAGGCTCGTTATCAGGGTTTTGACTGTTCCAAGAGCTCTAGGCTATTTGGTTTCTGAAGAAGTCTTACTGCACTGTGTACTTATCTTTGAATTTCACCAATACGTCTGAAAACTCTTGACAAGATACATGCGTGGCATTATTTGCTGTGTCACCAAACATGCCATAACTGAGGCAGGGGGAAACCGGCAGAGGAGCCCAACGGCAGGTTGGGGCAGAGCGCAGCTCAGCTTCTTGGCCCAGCCACACAACCATCCCATCTCTTTTTTTTCTTCCCCACTTATCCTCCTGTTTCCTGAAAGTACTGAATGCCAAATACATACTATTTACCTCACAATATAGAAAAAGTAGTTTGGTGGAGGGTGAGTTTGTTCGTTCCTGTTAGAAGAACTAATCCCTGTTCTTCACCCTAATCTCTACCCTATAGCTACCAAAATAAATAAATAAATAAATAAATAACAGAAAAAAATGAAAAAGAAAATTTATCAACTGACTGAGGCTCTGGCACAGGCTGTCCCGAGAAGCTGTGGATGCTCCATCCCTGGAGGTGTTCAAGGCCAGGCTGGATGGGGCCTTGGGCAACCTGGTGTGGTGGGAAGTGTTCCTGCCCATGGCAGGGGGGTGGAACCAGGGGGTCTGTAAGGTCCCTTCCAAGCCAAACCGTTCTGTGACTCAGGCCACTCTCTTGAAGGGCTGCATTGCCATGGCTCTCTCACAGTGCTTGCTGTGAAGCAAATGAAAACTGGGAGAGCCCACGAGGAGCATGAGCTATCAGGAACTAACAGTCAATCAGCTATTGCTGAAGTTGTGAGCAATGGCAGCACCCATCTCTACTGCCTCCTCAGATGTCGACCCCACTGCTGTGGGCGCAGTCTCAGACCTGAGGGCAGGCCACGTGCACTGGATTCACAGAGTCAGCCTCTGCCTCCTCCATCTCCTGCAGAAATCTTCCTCCTCCTCCTGAGCTAACAACACCTTTTGTATAATCACCCCTTCAGTGGCCTGACTAGCCCTCCCCCCCCCAGATTTCAATCCCTTTTCTCATGCCCCAGACATCACTAAGAAGAAGGGCCTAAGCCTGAAGTCAATAGGGGAATGCCACTGACTGAAGGGGCACAACCGGGGGAATGCAGAGTGTGCCAGGCTGGGCTTTGCCACAGTCAGCTAGGCATTTTTTTGGCTAATCAGCTCTAATTATTTATGCCTAAGGTTTACTGCATACATAAACTGCAAATGAGCATGACCAATTTCCTTCATGAAGGGCACTAAGACAAACACACTGTGCAATACGTTCGGGAGGCCGGTCAGTAAGGCAAAGCAGCTGCTCCAGGTACTGCAAACGTGCCAGAGCTTTTCTCAGAATTTCTGTGGCTTTACAAACATGCTTGCCTTGAGTAAACAACTACACATATGTTTTTTTTTTTTTTAAATGGCTAACAGCTAACAAATGCACAAACTGAATGCTGAAGAAAAAAAGCACAACTTGCTGTGGTGTCATGGCAGCTATGGTGGTCTACAGGGAGAAAGAGGGCAAGGCTCCTAGGGTGGTGTAATACTTCTATTGCTGAGCCAAATGATACTGTTAGAAATAAAAACCAAAAACAGACATGCTTTTGGATGCAAATAACTGGAAGAGCTTAGGAGGAACATCTGTTTGATCTAAAATATTGTTGTGCTTACTCTGAAACTGAAAGCGATTAGGAGAAAATGGGTGAGGCAGGGTTCATAAGGGGGCAAGGATCTGGGTTTGGACCAACTGATATCACCGAATAAAAACCAGCTAACTTGAAAAGCTTTATGTGCCTGAAAGCACATCAAACACTACAAAGTTTCAGATCAAAGCCTGTTTAATTTTAAGTGAAGGCACATACTGTTTTCCGAAGGCTAAGCAGCTACATGTAGTATTTCTGGAATACTAGGGCTGGATAAGGCCTGGAGAGGTCACACATCTATTCCCTGCCTCAAGACAAGATCAGCCCTGTTCCTGGAGGTTTTGGCAGAAGCTACAAGTTTCCCAAGCATTTCTTCTGGGGCTTCATGGGGCTCTGTTCAAGCAAATGAAATTTGAGTTTTTAGGTACAAGTCCTTTATAGTGCTTTTCTGTTTAATGGACAGTTCTCACCGTTCCTTAGCGTTACAAAAGGCTGCATTATCATTTAGTAGGAAATCATTTCAAAGACTCAGCTCTATCTGAAACCACTGGAAAACAGACAGCAAGCAGATATGGCTAAAGCCACAATGTTGCCTCTACAGCTGGGGCTACAGTTTGTTCACTCCAGTATTTGAGAAAACATGTTAGGAGAACCAGGACCATCAGAGCAGCTGGCATTAGAGCAGTGATGAACACAGGAACTGCTGTGTTCGGGAAGCTTTTCCTCGCAAAACGCGATCCAAGACAGCCATGCCAAGTGGCAGGAAGGAAAGCATTTTTGAGAGCATCGTTCTCCCCAGCCCCTCAGCCCTGTTTAAACACCAGTCTCAGTTTTCCTTCATAATCAGCATGCAAAATGACCTGTTGTACTGTCGGGTACACCAGCCAGCAGAGCAGCAGGTTCACCAGGGAGGGAGGGAAAAGCTCTGTAAAAATGCTGCAGATACAGAAAGTCTCAGCAATGTTTCTCTGGAAAGCTGAGCAAGCTGAAAAACATCCAGATGGAGACAAAAGGGTTTGGTAGGAGGTCAGTTCCCTCCCATAAACTGCCACTTTTTTGTTTGCGTGTGTCTAAAACAGACAAATCCGTGTGCCTGCTTGTGCACTGTTTAGTGTGCATGTGTGCAAAGAAAAAACACAGCACTGCTCATGTATGTTAACACAAGTTAAGCAACTTCATTTAGTTACTTGCTACTGAGGAGTTTTGCTGACCAACAGGCCATAACCAAAATGCTGGACTGCACATTCAAGGAGCTGCTCTGAACACAGCTACTTAGGCCATTTTTCCTCGCTTTGTCCTTCTCTACTCCCCTTCCCCCCATTACCAACTTAAATAAGTATGCTAATGAAGAGCGAGCCTTTTCTGCTCCATGCTTTATACTCTTAGATTCACATTGTCTGATCTTCAACATTTGGCAGTAGAGCTTCCAAGCTCGGGGTAGTTTTTAATATCTGTGTGAATGAGTCATTATGTTTCACTTACCCCAGTGACATTTTGGCTGACATTAATATAATCCATTTTGGATCACCGTACAAAAGGAATTTATACAGAATCCGCATTTTAACTACTTGCCTGCCCTGGCATGAATTGGCATTGATTTATCTTCATGATCTCTGGGATTCTTTTTCTAAGGGTCCACTGAGGGTTATGTGTTAAAAGGCAAAGCAAAATGAGTTTACACAAACAAAGATTTAGAGAAATATGCATCTGTTTTAAAGCAAAATTTTACACTGAAGTATTTTACTGGGAGGAATGTAAGAACTTTATGAGAACAGCAATATAACCACCGTATGATTGCTGCTCATAAATGTCTGAATTACTTTATGACTTACCTCATCTTTAAGGCCCATTAATTCTCTGCGAAGTAGCACTAACGTACAACATGACACCAACCTCCAGTGTTCTCAAGTAATCAAAACAAGCACATTACAATTCTTGAATGTTCACAGATCAGTTTACTAAAAAGCAACAGCTGCCATTTAAAGTGACAAATACCAAATTTCTTTATTGTCTAGGCTTCTTCTGATGGACTTTGGCAGAGGAGAGCCATGTTGAGATGGACTTTCTTAAGAAAATGGGCATAGCAAATAGAAGATTTACAACTAGTGGCATAAATGTTTCTCAGTCTTGCTGCACAGCAATATCTTCTAGAATATGGAAGAAAACCTGAATTCACTTTATAAACATGGAAGCCTATTCACTCATTCATCCAGCTACATGATTTGTTTTACAACATACATGTTCGTTTGTTAAACACACTTCACGTAACATTTCAGGTAGCAAGTGTACCTGAAATGAAAACAATTCTATGGAAAAAAATCATGAAAATCATGTTCTCTTGCACGTACTTCTATGCGTTACCATCAATAGGCCCGGGTTTTTAGTCAGCTTATCATTGATGGTTTTGTTACCATGTATGAAGAAGAAAGAAGAGAAGCTCTTCACAGATTTTCATGGTCTTGCAGCCTGAACTACCAAGAGCCACAGCAGTGCAAAAGTTACTTATTCTGTGTATGAGCAGTGATCGAGACTTGGTCTAATTTCTGTTGTTAAAAAAAAAAGGTAAAATGTAAATCTTGATATCAAATCCATGGGAAAACAAAGCAAAACAACAAAAAAAACCATGGATTTGGATCTGCAAGATTTTATAAACTATGAAAAGAAAAAGGAAGCTCCCAGCAACCAGCTGATCCTCAATTAGCACATAAGCGAAGCATTCACCTTTATATCTACTGCGTGCATACACATCTTCATCGTCTTCAAGGGGTGAATATCCCGATCCTACAACAGAAAAATAAAGAGAAAAAAACTACAGCAAGAAAGGAAATATAAATTAAGAATAAAAGAAAGCTTTGCCAAAAGACATGCAAGATTAGGATGCAATAATCTATGCAACGCCATTAGCATGGGCTTCTCTGAAGCTCAGATTCATAGCAGACCCAATTTATAGTGAATTTGGAAGGGGCAAACTGATTTGATAATCAATTGAAATAATTGATTTGATAATCAAGTGAAATAAAAATCTCTCACACAGCTCCTAGAGCTATGTCGTGCAATGCCACGCTGCACAATTCAAGTCACAGCTCCTCTGCTTTGGAAAGCCCACCCATCAAGGAGTTCATCTCTTGAGCAGAGGAGGAACAAGCGAAGGGCCACACCGAAAGATTTCACTATAAAGTGGTTCCATAGTGTAAGTGGCCATCAGGCCATTGTTAACAGCCATCAGGCCAAACAGCAGAAGTAAAATGTGTGTAACTCAAGAACAACCCTTGTTTACAACCTGTGTGATCTTCACACCAAACCCAGAACAATGAGTTACGTTACCTGCAAACACAAGTTACACTCACATCAAAAACACAATTTGCTATCAAGCAGCCTTCTGTGGTTGTTCAAAATACATTGTACATTCCTGCACTTCTAAAGATCTGCACAACAGCTATAAGCTTTGTTATAACAAAGGTAGAAACTGCTTTATAACAATCAGAAACCATTCAGATTGCAAACATTCAAGTACTTCATCAAGAAATCATGGTGGTCATCAATAAAACCTTAAGGATATTAAATGCCATTTGTTTAAAATCAGAAGCACACCGTCTAGTCTGAATTCTAGATAATCCTCCATCAAGAAGGGCTCACGCAGATTTCCCTTCTGCAGTCTCTTGCTAAACATTTGGCATACAACAGGCAGATGCTAAGGAAGATGCTAAAGAGGCTCAGCACCACCCTACAGCAGCTTCTCAAACTACAGCTGTGGAGATATTTCATCACCTGTTGCTGAGGTCCAAGACCATGCTTTGTACATGGTCTGCTGCTTAGGATAAGGCTAAATGAAACAATTTAAGCTCCTCAGTAAGCTACTGATCTCAACTGCAAAGCACACCACTTTCTGTTGAAATCAAACCCATCGGACATTAATGACTTGGATGACTTAGCATTAGGATGAAGGAGCTACCAGAGCAATGTTTGTCTCACCTGACTGTTGGCATCTGTCACGAGACTCCCCACCCACACAAACTGCCCAGAAACCAGTCACACTTTACTCGTTACCCCACCAGCCTCTGGGCAACTTAGCTTTGTTCCTTCGGGATTTTTTTGTACAGCCAATGCTATAGTTTCTCCCCTGAAACCCGGGGTTTTGTGTGGCACAGACTTCCTATTGCTTGGGAGCTGTTTCTCTGTTTTTTTTTTTTTTTTTTTTATTTTTGTTGTCGCTGTCGAATTTTTGATGCCTAAACAGTGACATCTTAAAAACTTCTCAACATAAACTTAGCTGCATTTGAAGTCTGAGCGTGTAGTATAAAAAAGCAAGCTGTGATCCCCGAGGGCTCCGTGAAGACCTTGATATGTAGATGAGCACCTCTCTCAGCATCTATTATTCTGTCAGAAATTGGGATACTCTTAGCTAATTACTCAGTTTGAGAGTTAAAAATGGAAAGAGTGAGGTAACATTTTTATAATTGTCTGAATTTTCCTGTGCAAATAAACACCAACATAAGTTAGGGCTATGTGAGCTCTTACACATTTATCTTTCCTTAGACAAGAAATAATTAAATGCTCTTAATAGTCTTCTAATAAAAAATGGCCTTCAGAGGTGTTCCTACCCTTGCCCTAAAATGAGGCTCTGTTCCTCATCATTTGCTGCCATACGCTGTGGATGAAAACAAATAAAACAAACATACCCGGAAAGCTATCATTTGACATCTTCAATTTCCAGCACATTTTATAGCTGGAAATGAGAAAGCAGTCAGGTTTCTTTTCTAACAACGCTTCATTACGGCTAATAATCACAGTAGGCCTAGGCTGGGGGAACTGCTGAGGAGCTTTTCCTTGCTGTCCATTTGGAGGGGCCCACTCCCACTTCGACGTCTTCTCACATCACCCATGGGAATTTTACCTAAATTCAAAATCAACTCCCAAACCGTGTAAAGACAAAGTACCTGTCTGAGTTCAAAGCACTAAAATTATCACTGTACAAACCCCAGGTGTTTCACGGAAGGAGGACAAGCAACAAGCTACATGACAGACATCTCACATCACGGGGTGTGTAGCAAAACCCTACAAAAACTGGCTGCAGATTGTGTTCAGGCAGACTACAAGCAACACCCACAAAATAACACCTCCATTTCATCATGAACCTCCCATGAGATTAATCTATGGAACTCGATCCTCTTTCTGTCAGGAAAAACCATTTCTTCATTCACAAAATAATTACTGCATTTTTATGACCAGAGTTTTTACAAGAAAGCTTTACCTTTTCTTATATTTTATGTTTACCTTTTCTTATATTTTATTAGGGCATGGTATTTTAATTAAACTTCAGGCAAGCTACTAGAAAACGTGCAGTACTGTCTGTTACTGACCACTCAGTAGTCTGTGCTGAATTAAGAAATCCATGGATAAAACTGTACAAGAGAGCAGGACGAGCGGTAACAGTAAGCATTTAAGCATGCTGATGGATGTAAAAATCCTTGCGTAACTAGAATTCACAAAAAGAAATATGATCTTTCTCCAAGTATTTACATTTAGTGCTCAAACTGGCAACCTAATGAGACACTCAGACGTACAGTAGTTATTCATTTGCACTGAACGTGAATCAGAACATTTCAAGAGCAACGTTGCCTTTTTTTGTGCTTGCCAAATCTCCTCCAAGTGTGCTACAGATGTCAGCTGTCAAGACTTCACCAGTTCTCCTCCAACAAAGTGTTTAAGTATCTCCTTAAGTAGTCTCACCAGCCTCAGGGAGGCCACTTGTTTGACCTTAAATCCACTCAAAATTGTTTGCAGACGTTGACATTTGATGTCAGTCATCTGACAAAGTACTTTGTTGCTTTTGTACCACAGTCTAGACCCTGCTAAGGCAGCTTTCTGATGATGGCTCATTTCCATGCTTACAGCCAGCCCAGCATTTGCTCTCCTGGCCTGGGACTTTGGTCCTCTGAAAAAGAAATGGATGGAAGCAGAGCGTACAGCTGCCCTTGTGAATTAGCACCGATTCCAATGTCAGCTCCACAACCGCAAACAATACAAGAAGTATGAATTATATACAATCAGCCAAACATGCATTGAGAAAGCCACCTGCTATATGTTATATATGATGTGATCACCCTCCCCTTTCCCTATTGATAAGGCTGCAAAAGCTTTGAGATGGGAGTACCTAGACTGACACATAGCTAAGAACAACCACCAGTTTGCCAGAGAAGGAAGACAAATGCTGTCAAACAGCAGAGGAAGTTTTAGGAAGATTCCCACTGTTCCTCAGTTTTGCTAAACAACTGATTTTCTTAAGTACGTTACTCCTTTGTGCAACACAGACCCCTAAGCAGATAGAAAGTTATTCCAGAAAACACGATCCTAAATCTTAGGCACACCATTTCAGCCCATGAAAGGCAAAACCTCTGTAATGCATAGGTAACTTGCACAAAAACACCTTTCAGATATTACACGGTATTAACCCACGGTATGAAAACAAGCTTTTCATTCTGCCTTACCACCTCAAAGTTCCCCAGAACTGTAAGAGTTATCGTAACTTGCTTAGCCATCTTGATCCTACAACAAACTTCACGCCTTCGCAAGGCTAACAAGGCTAAGTGCTGTGTCCTGCTCTTGGGGCACAACAGCACCACACAACGCTACAGGCTGGGCAAAAAAGCAGCTGGAAAGCTGCCTGGTGGAAAGGGACCTGGAAGTATTGGTGGACAGCCAGCTGAACACGAGCCAGCAGTGTGCTCAGGTGGCCAAGAGGCCAACAGCATCCTGGCTTGTATCAGAAATAGAGTGGCCAGCAGGGCTAGGGAAGTGATTGTCTCCTTGTACTTGGCCCCAGTGAGCCTCGCTGGAATTTAGGACTTGAATACTGTGTTCAGCTTTGGGCCCCTCACTACAAGGACAGAGGTGCTGGAGCATGTCCAGAGAAGGGCTACGAAGCTGGTGAAGGGTCTGGAGAGCAAGTCTTATGGGGAGCAACTGGGGGAGCTGGGGTTGTTTAGGTTGGAGAAGAGAAGGCTGAGGGGAGACCTCATTGTACCTTACAATTACCTCATAGCAAAGTGGAGATTGGGCTCTTCTCCGAAGCACCAAGTGATAAGATGAGGGGAAACGGCCTCAGGTCCCACCAGGAGAGGTTTAGGTTGGGTATTAGGAGACATTTCTTTACTGAAAGGATTGTGCAGGATTGGAACAGGCTGCCCAGGGAAGTGGTTGAGTCACCATTCCTGGAGGTCTTCACGAAACGTGTAGATGTAGAACTTTGTAGCATGGTTTAGTGGCGGACTTTTGTCCTAGGTTAAAGGTTGGGCTGGATGATCTTAGAGGTCTTTTCCAACCTGAATGATTCTATGATTATCCAAGCAGAAGTCAGGCATTTTCTCATGGGATCATTTCATTCTCACAAACAGCAGCCACAGAATGGCTCAGGTTGGAAGGGACCTTAAAAATCATCTCGCCCCATCCCCCCTGCCATGGGCAGGGACGCCCTCTACTAGATCAGGTTACCCAAAGCCTCGAAAGCGAGGCAAGGTTTAAAGTAATAAAAACACACAAAAAGAAAAAGCAATACCATTTAGGTTTCTTAAAAACAACAACAAAACGAAGTACCAGTAATGATAACCAGAACTTGAAAGCCTTCAGCTCCATGTAAACATTAATAGAATTATTCAGTAGAAGACCTTCACTAAGGTCCCTGGGATCCCTGGCATGGGCAAAGGGAATGAGGACTCGTGCTCCCACTGCTTGATGCCACTGGCTATGCGAGTGATGCCACGTGGGCAAATTCAGGGATCCACCCAGAATGATCTCCCCATGGCAAATGGGGAGCACCCATGCTCGTCTGCTGGCAGAGCGAGGACACAAGAAGCTAATCTCAGGGCAGACACCGCAGATGCAGGTGCGTACATGAACAGCACTTAATGTGTTATAAATCCCGTATAATTGAGAAAAGGAAGGAATGTGGGCTGCAAGAGGGAGATCAGCCACGCCAAGTTTGTTTTCCCATGACTAACAAACTTCTTAACTCCTCTTGTCCTAGATCAACTGAAAGTAAGCTACAGACCACAACAGCGTCCTTCGTGAAACCAGTCTGAAACTTTTTACATTTTACTGCCCTGAGACAGTACAAGTTCAGGCACTGAGGTCGAAGAGGCCACTGCCCTTCAACTGCGGATGGGGCTTTATTCTGAACAGCTCTGTTCTCCTCCCTCGTTTAGCACCAGGCAAACTGAAAAGTTTTGCACCTAATGCACTTACAGATGCAGATCAGGCAACACTATTTTGTCACTTTCCACCACGGAATTTCTTTTATTTTTTGGCCTTTTTGTTCCCCTCCCCTTTCTCATGCTCTTTTGCTCAGGGTTTACAAGGATTACCTAAAATTGCAACTTGTGTTGTAAAAATCAGCAGCTAAAGTCAACGTGCCAGTTGCAGCTTTGCGTTCCTATTGCAGCTTGAAGTCTTAAATATAGCACCAATTTACTTAAATATGTATTTCAGAGAAGATAAGTACACTTCCAATTTTTGGAACAATGCTGGGAAATGTAAAAAAAGAGAACACAGCCCTAAAAATACAATGCTAAGGCCAATTTCCAGTGTCAGCTGTATGGCAAATCTCAGAGAAAAAAAAAAAAAAAACAATAAAAAACAAAAGTGTGGGGGAAAAAAAGGTCAGTTGTAATGTTGTTGGGTTGCACACAGAGAAACAAAGCAAGTTAAATGAGCCTAGATAGCATCTGGTCTGGTCTACAGGCACCAGCTATTCCTCGTACTGAGAGGAAAGAAATGGCTCATTCCTCCATGGTCCCTGTCCTTTGAAACAGAGCACGGTAGCTGGGAATCCCTTCTACATTCAAGCAACTGATGAGTTTAAACATGTAAAAAGCAGATGAGTTTCCACCAGTAAGTTCACGTTATCCGCGTTTAGTTCCTCTAACATTTTGCCTCAGAGTTTTAAAGCCACATCAAATACATGAATAAAACAAGAGGACCTTTAGCTTTACGCGCAGCAGACGACAGAGCAGTGAGACAGCCCTGCAGTGCGGCAGGGCTGAGCCGCAGTAAGATCTCTGAAGTCTGGAAGACGTCCATCAGGAGCCAGAGAGGGCACTGAAGATGGTCACGACCTTCATATTAGAGGGCTTTACTTTGGGTGTAAAAATACCTGCACTCATTTCATGACAGTAGTAAAGCTATAAAGCCAGCTCTATAGGTGAGAGGTTTTGCACTTGCCTCCTCTTTTCTCAAAGGATGATCCCTCTTGGCCACGCCACCTTTCAGCCTCCTCCTGAACTCAATCAATAGTCCCAAGGGTCTTTGCAATGCAGGGGGAAGTTAAAGCACAGAAACCTGACAACCTCGCATCCAGCAAGAGCCGTGCTGACCTAAGAACCATGGTATAATCCCGCAAGCAAATCCAGCTGACTTATCCAGACCAAGTTACCAGCTTTTTCAATAAACCTCTCTGCAGCTTTATAAGCCCAGATGATTAACTTCCAGTGACGTCTAGAAGTTTCCCTGCCTGTGTGCATGGAAATACTCACGCGGATAGCTCAGATTTGAGCTTCCGTGCACACCCATAAGCCACACGCCACTGTTTTGCTCCTATTTCTTGCAGGTGTAAGCTCTTTCAGGCACAGGAGGTAATCCTATACCAGGAAGATCCCCTCAGGGCTACACGTACATTAATTCACTACAGCTCAGTATTGATTAAGATGCAAATAACTTGCTTTAAAGCACAGGTTTTGACTTGCTTCAAGAGAGGTGCCTCCTATGCGATCCCATCAAAGTACAGCGCTTTGAAAGTTGTCGTAATTAAAGCACAATCCAAACGCAGAACAGAAAGCTTCATAATTAGCAAGTTCAATAGAGGTCGGAGAGGCCTGAAGTTTGCGTGCCAGCAGTAGCTTATGCTTTGTGGAACAAAAACCACCCAATTACCCAGAAATCATGAATCTGATTAGGAAAACACAGGCACAGGATCTTGTCCCTGAAGACAATCTCTTCCCTCTTTCCTTGCCTTCTGTGACCTACTGTGACTACGAGGGAACTGCAGCTATGTAGGTGTTGCAGAGGAGATTAATTACGCATCTTGAGTAGACCATCACTGTACACCGTTCAGCTTACAAAACAGACTCTTTTCATGTGCTGCCAACTACCGAGTGAGAAGGAAAACAATTAATACTAGCATAAGGTCTTGTTTATTTCAAGGAAATCACATACCCAGAAGGAGGCAAGCCCTGCCCGTGCTCTGCACTCTCCCAAAAGTCAGCGGAGGGATGGAAGTGGCACGGCCACAGAAGTTAGTGCCGATCGAGGCACGCTCTGCCAAACAACAATTTCACTTTGCTCCCTTTTGTGCACGTATGTAGCCATCATAGATACCGTAAATCCAAAGCAGAAGGCTTTCTGCCACAGGTTAGTGTTGTTTTTCTCTTCCCCTCCAGACTGGCAATAGAAGTGGAAGTTGTGCGGGCGGCTCCGAGCCAACCCTGGCAGAAGTCCCTTAACAGCGCGGCGGTCGAGGGAAAGGCTGGCAGACTTCACGAGAGGCTACGAACACCCCTGCCAACACATGCATGCAGTGCAGGGACGTCAGTGCTCCCTGATAATATATCTGCTTTTACTATAATCACGGGTTTAGTGCCGGGACGAGGAGTGCATACTGCTTATAGCATACACATAAAATGTCCAAAGGCCTTTGGTAACTGTTTAAATACTGTATGTTTGAAGCAGAAAATACAGAACCAAAAAAAACCATGAATATCCTTCACTACAGTTGTGTCCTTACATTCACCATGAACAAAATGAGGGATTTCCAGAATCCTGACGTATGCTTTGCACTGGATGCTCCTGTGAGTTTTCAAATGATTCAATGAAAAGAGAGGATTTCATCACATTTTGCTTAAAGTACAACTGCAGCGTTGCAAATCGTGTGTTCATACACATAGCTGTTTTTCAACAGAAATTTCATTTAAGGAAAATCTAGGTGAAAAGGGGAAAAAAAGGCCTCTGTTACGGAAAATAAGCATTCATTTCTGTCTAATAAAAAAAAAAAAAGCTAAAGAAGCTAATAAAGATATGCTTGGGAGCCGACATTGGTATATCTTCATAAGAAATACCACTCATCTCCTGCGTTGCTCTTTATTTCCCACGTGGTCCACGCTCCCTTGCCTGCCGAGCAGCACATCCCCCAGGGTACCACGATGACTCCTCAAGCAGACGGGCGATGGGGGTCAGGCTGGCAGCCTGGCTCACGGAGAAGGAGCAGAACATCACGCACACGAGCAGCGCTCTCATGAAATGCTGATTTTCAGATGGGTCAGTTAGTTGTTTTTTTTTCATTGACTCACTGCCAAATTAAACATTTAATAACTAGGTGTGGAGAAAGAGGAAAAAGTTGGTTTCCATGATTTTTCTTAAGCTGTCAAAAGAAGACCCAAGAGCGTATGCCCTTCCCTTTTAAAAGGCTGCATCTGGTGATGAGCTTGCTAAGAACCTGAAATCCAGCAAAACAAAATAAAAACCCCAAAAGGACAGAGGAACGAAAGACATCCTTGAATATTTAGAATGGCAGCATATTATGCCAGCAGGAAGCCAACAGAGAGAGGCTGGAGAAAAATATTCCCTTTGTTCAGGCTGTGAGGAACTTCAAGATTGACTTCTGCTTAAGGACCTCTTCAATAAATAATGGTTAAAAAAATAAAGGCTCGTCTCATGATCAGGGATGGTCACGGTACCACAGACTGCTTCCAAAGAGGAGAAAAATGTCGCGGACACTGAAACATACATCAGTTCAGGTGCATAGAATGCATATTCTTTAACCTCTTTATAAAAATAAACAGACTGCACTACATCTCTAAACACAACTGCCACAGCTTCATGCTATGCAATAATATATTTGCTATTCTGAGCACATACACTCCGTATGTAAGTGTAAGCCAGAGTGTACACATACCAAGAGGGCAGTAATTGACAGCAGTTAGGGGGCTGTGCATGGAAAATATATAGATGGCTCTTGATAGAGAAAAACACGGACTGTGTGACTAACTAAACCTGGAGGCTCTGCTGTTTGTCTGTCTGTATGTTGCCCGTGGTCTGGACATCCACAAGCATTGCTCGTTTCTTCACTGGTCTCACACAGCATCAGCCATCAGGAACTGTCTACAGCTCAACCTGTGCTGGCGGGCACCAGCTCATCTCAATCTTTCACAGCTTTGGTGCTGCTCAGGCAGACTACAATAACCTCCTCTAAGCACAGAGTTCCCAGCAATTAAGGAAATCCCAGCTGTTTTATAACCCTGCAGCATGTCTCCACCTGCCCTCAGTTTTCCATGCTAGTTTCTCACAGTACTTCTACCCCTTATATACCTGCGGCCCTGTTCTCCAGAGGTTTCAGAGCCTGACCGGAGAACTCCCCATCTGCGTCCTGCTAGGCACTGCTCCTCTTCTGCCAGGACTCTGGAGACCGGTACTGCCTGTGGACAGCCAAGACCTGTGCCCAGAGGCTCTATTTCCAAAGGCCTTCTGCTGACAGATCTTACTTACACACCTTAAAAATCACAGGGATCTGTAAATTCAGTCACGAGAACTGGCAGGGCCCTCAAGAGCTTTCCCCTCCCTGAAACAACGCAACAAAGGTGTGTTGGCAGCGTCGCTGAGCTGCTCCCAACTGGTCTCAGCAGAGGTTTCCGAGAGCTGGGATGGCTGGAGCCCACCAGGACACGGGATGGACTGTGCGCTCCAGCTAGGAGCCACCCTCGGGCACCGGCCACAAGGACCAGTTTGCCTCCAGGCTGCTTGAAAGGGTGAAGGACTACGGTGTGCTTTGGGATGAAAACCTGCTGAGAGGAACGTGATGTGTTAGGACAGTGGTCCCCATTGCCGATGGCAGAGCACTTCTCCAGCAGGACAGCAGGTCCTGAGGACCAGCCCCTCCACAGCACAAACCCTGCGGCACAAAGGGCTCTGACAGGCCACGCTACCTCCTGTGCCGGGCAGAAGCAACTGGGTTTGGGGGGCTTTTTTGTTGTTTGGTTTTTGGCTTTTCTCCTATAATACGAATTTACAACAAATCATAAATAAATAAGAATGCATATCTGCCAGTAACTAGCTAATTAAACAAAGCACATTTAAGCTGAAAGTCTCCTTAATGACAAGTTCCAACGGACTTTAGGATAACTTTCCAAAGGATGAGATTGAAAACTGACCCTGATCTATTCTGAATTGGTGACAGATGTAAGAAAATACTTTTTCTTTTATTTTTCTTCATTTTTTTAAAACGCAGACAGTGGAAACTGGCACATCTCAATATCTAACTTTCAACAGCATAGCACCAGGTATACTACTTTCCTGCCTTCCCTCCATCCCCAATTCATGTGTTATTTCTGAAGCTCTGCCATTTTACAAACATTTTTCAGATTTTATAAGGAGACTAAAGGAAAGGCTCCCTAGGAAAAAAAAATAAAAAAATCCCATTTTAAGTATCCAACATTACTTCAACATTTGAAAGCTAGCCTCAGGAGCTATCTGTATTCCACAGGAAACCCTCTATCAGGATCCTAGAAAACAGGAGGGGAGGGAAAAACATAAATTAAATGACTGTGCTCTCACCTTACTCCTTAATAAGCAGAGTCACAGTGTCTGAAGCAACACAGAGCTACTGTATACTCTGTGCTGGCAGCGAGCTCCCTCGAGGATTTCTCCCCTGCACTACTTTTCCTTACCTTCTCTGCTTAAGTCAGCACTTACAAAAAGCAACATAGGTGTACACTATATATATATATATATATATTGTAATATATACGTAACGGTGTAATGATCCAATGTGTAACTGTTGTGGGTCATTATCCTCAACCGGCTCAAGCAGGACATCTTCCCAAGTTAGTTTTCATTTTCTCCCTTTTCATGCATAAATGCAATGGCAGTCCAGGAGCCTGTCACAGCGTACTTTAAGTCCCAACTCCATGTGAGCAACTTCTTTTTCTGAGAAACTGGAAGCATGCACATTGTTTTACAAAGCCCATGCTCTAGAAGATTTGCTATTTAATCCATGGCACCTGCAAACACCCCGTGAAAAGATGAAAGCATGAAGATCTGTTGGTATTAACAGCGGAGGACCCCCTGGAAGAAAAACAGGCTTCTAAGGAGTCCACGACTACTCACACTTTGCCAGTGCTTTGCAAGGGCAGCGTGAAATGAAAGAAAGAAAAAAAAAACCCTCAGAGCCATGTATGGCAGTCAGCAGATCAAAAACTCGGGAAACAAGATGGAAAAACAGGTGGAACTTTAAAAGGGAAAAAAAAATCAGGTAGAGAGGAACTTAAAATTAAATAGCAAACTAATCAGTTGAAGAGAAGAGGAAACAACTGCTGTCAAGACTCAGGAGGTAGGAATTTAATTCATCTCTGAAGACTTGTATTAAAAACAGCCTCAAAGCAAACAATACTTAACAGCCAAAAGCACAGAAGGTGTATAAAGCAACTGATGAGAACTGGCTTGCTCATTTTATTTAAATGAATGAATCCTAATTACATCCTCAGGGAGATTCAAAGGAGATTCAAAGGAGTTTGCTACAGCCAGCATAAAATACCGCAGATTTTAAAGGAACATTTGGGATGCTCTCTCCAAGTCATCACTCCTTTTGCATTAATACTCCTTCCAGTGGGAAGTCCCAGCTGAAAGGATATTCTCCAAGTTTTCACTTACATTTAGAGTAAGAAGGTAAACAAGTTTCCTTCTGAAAGCGGTCACCAAGGTCATTTGTGAGCATATGGACTCTGAAATCTCAGCTTCACTAATGACACCTGCATATGACAGAAGCGGCAAGAGTATTAAATAAAACAAAACAAAAATCAAACAAATCAATCAAACAAACAAAAAAACCTGTATTGTATTGCTGGCTTTGATACAACAGACTTTGATAGTTTGGTGATTCTTTTAAACTATCCCTGAAATTACATGGGAAACATTAGTTTTATATTTAAAACAAAACAAAAAAAAAATACAGCTTTACTGCCAAAGACAATGCTTAGAAAACCTGCATCCTCAAATGCCCCAAACTCAAAGATAAATACGAAATCAACATAAATGCCCTCAATCTTTGGAACCCTAGTTACTGGTTTAGGGCAAAGAGAAACCTGGCAATCCCAATATAGCCACTTAAATCAATCACCTCACTGCACCAAAGCCAGTTTTCCAGAATTTACACCCTGCCCCTTGAGGAGACAGAAAAGGGCAGTGAAAATTCACCGTGACTACCAGAAACAGCAGAGGTAGCCAGAGCAGCTACGGATGGACTTAAAACTTTCTATAAAGGAGAGAAACGTGTACAAAGGCAATCCTTTTTTTTTTCCCCAAAAGACATGAGCTTGAAGACAGAATGGAAACGTAATTTTTCCCAGTCCTTGCAGTAGATGCTGTGGACTTCCCATCCTCTCTTGGTAACCACGTCCCATCTTCAGCAGAGCCACCCAGCACAGCTCAGCCAGCAACCTGGAGAGGGGGACACCAGAAGGAGCAGTCCTGCTCGCTCCCACTTCAGACACAGCTAGGACTGCCAGGTCTTCTGTGAAGGACGTCTGGAAACACCACCCCATCACCGAGAGCAGGAAGCTCAGCTCAGCTTCCTCAGTGCAGTGCTCTCTCACTCCATTCACAAATCTGTTCGCGTGCCATTAAAAATGGTCCGTGTTTTGACATGAATTTCCACTGCAGGCAGACCAAATAGCAACTAATGGGCCAACAGTACCTCTAAGTTTGCTCTTTTGTTGGTTCTTATAATGATTTATAGTTTCCCCTCTTCCACATGAAATTTGAAGATATCCAAGATCAGGAATATGCATTACAATCAATTCCACAGCGCGTTGTCTCACGTGCCAGAAGACGACCAGCATTACTCCCCAGGAGACTACACAGGGCCCCGTCCCGGACTTTTTACACACATGAAAATGGGACACGGCACCGAGCACACAGTCCTGGCAGAAGGCAAGGGGTCTCACCAGCCGTGCCCTGCTGCTTTTTCACTCCTTTGCCTCTCACCACCCTGCCCCTCAGCAGCAGGGGACACCTTGGCATCCCTTCCTTGCAAAGAAGCCAGCTCAATAGCAGCCTACAACACGCCAACATCTGCCAACGTGAAATCAGACAAATGGGCAGACAAGGTCTGACAGTAAAACACCCCGGTTCACCAAATCCCAGACCCAGCCAGCTCTGTGGGAAGAAAACATTCTGGGAAAAAGCAGTAAGATTGGGGTTTGGTTTCAACCACCCTGGGACAACCCGCTGCCCCAGCCAGGAGCATGAGTAGGACCAATCCAGCAGCCGGGCCCTGGTATAAAACACGCTCCGGTTTTCAGTGGTTTTCAGGAGCCTGTTACGGGGCTGAAGTATGCTGACGGCAGACAGCTGAGAACTGGAAGAGATGCAATCCTGTATGAACTCGCAAACTGCTGTATGGTGGAGCCTGCCAAGCCTTCCTCCTCCCCTGCTCACACACACACTGCGACGGCAGTGGCTCCTCACAGCTCCTTCCACAGAGGAAGTGGAAAAGTGACTAAAAAGAATTAAATAGAGTGGTTTTAAAAGAACTGTTCAAGCAAATACAACTCAAAACACAAGTTGCTGCATCAGCTCGCACAGAAGCTTGGGATGGGTGCGATAAGGAGGAGAGCCTGCAGCCTGCTGACAGTGCTGGTGCACTGGGCTTTTCAGTCAAAGTTTATTTAAGTTGTGCAAGAGCTAATTTATGCAGCCACAAGATCTTATTTATGCCTTCCCTTCCTGTATTTCTGCTGTTCATCAGTCCCTCTTACCTTCACCCAAATCAGACTCAAAACATTTTGGAGAAGACGGCGCTGTGTGAACTGGAACCCCGAGAAGCATCACACCTTTACACCACCAAAGTCGTCAGCAATAAGCGAGTTCATTTTGTGCCACATACTGCAATATGGAATCCTTCAGTTCCCAGTCCCCCTCCTTTTCGTTGTCTCAATGCAATAAAGAATTAACTGCGTTACAGCCAAAAGAGGAGAGAAAGACCAGAACTGTACTTCAGAAACAGCGTTCATCAGCTGCAAATAAATCAAAATCTGCTTTCACTGTGAGGGGCTTACAGATATGAAAATATTTTATACGTGAAATGGAGGACTTATTTTCAGTTCCTCTGGGCTGATTCATTTTGACAAACGGGCTGACGTTTCCAACGGGGGAAACAGACAGCCATAAATCACTCACGTTGTCTTTCTGATGAGCTACAAGTTGCTTTTACTGCACACAAGCAATGTATGTGGTTTTAATGTATTTTACAGCTAAAACATCCGAGGCATTTTCTAAATACGCCACGCATTTGAGATTTTCCTAAACAAACCGGCAGCCAGAAATATTGCAAGAAGATGATTTTGAGTAACAGTAAAACCGAAGAACTTCCAGGGCAACAACGTGCCGCCTGTGCTACTACTGGTATCTAAGGGGTCTGAAATGCCTTGAAGTCATCTACAGATGCTGTTTAATATTCTTGGTTTCAACACTCAGTCCCAGACACAGAATCATCAACCAGAAGAAACAAAAATAGAAGAATTCAGGCATTCACAACTTCAGAGAGACCACAGGACACACCGCTGACAAGTTCCCAGGCAGTTCACTGCTGCAAACTCAGTGTTCTGGTGGAAAGGATAAAAAGATACTGGCGATGACACAAAGAGCACTGTTAGCACTTATGCAGGTGCTGCCCTCCCTCATTACAGAACTGCTCAGAACTTGATGCATGTGATCGTGCAACCCCTTAAACAAGAAGTCAAAGCATGTTCACAGAGTTATCTCCTGGTTCTCCCAGACACAGATTTCCTGTAATTACAGTGTGTCCAGGAGCACTGAGATACTCAGAACGTGGTTCCTGATACCTACGAGAAAAGGAAACTCACCCAGATGTTGTGGCGGATGGAGAGACCAGTCAGGCGAGCGTATGGATACGCCCCGAACAGCAGTCATGCACAGGTCATACTTTTCCCATTCTGAAGAGCTGCAGGAGCTTCCTGTAGCAGTTCCATAACTAAACACAGCCACGTGTTTTCACTTAATATGATGCATGGCACAGATAATAGTGCTTGCTCCTTATATGAGGGTTTTCAGCCAAAGCCTTCCGAGCGTGCTCTCTGGTCAGATAAACCATTTACAAAAAGGGATCCAGCAGACACAGGCTAACCAGCTCCCTTAAAGTCTTGAAAAGAAATCAGGGGTACAAAGTAGAAACAAATTACCAGCCAGATGCCTTCACAGAAGACACCTTCAACAAGCCGTGTCTTTTCTTCCTTGCTACATCAATAAGGAACATATCTCCTTTCAGCAAGTAATAGCTTTCTGGAGCGCCAGCTGTCCCAGAAAAAATAAAGTATGGGGAAGACCTTTTTATTATTTGTTTTTTTTATTATTATTTTTTATTTAAACGTTCCCTGCCACCATAACTCAGTATCTGGTGCATTGTCTCTGGTATCTGTCTCCGGGCAGCTTAGAGCAGCGAATGGCTGTGAGCCAACACATTTTCAATCTTCAGGAATAGCTGGATAGAGGCATGCAAATTTTGGCCAGTTTTACTTACGAGCGACACATTATAAATAGAGAGCCACAACGGACAGACTCAAGACAGGGAGATTCAAATTAAGCCATTATTCTAAGTGCATTGTCTGAAAACTCCGAAGAAAAGCGTAATTGGCAGAGGCTTTTTGCTTGGTGTGGGAGCTGGAAGCAGCGTCTCACCCCGTCCGGCAGGGCAGTGTCAGGAAGTCTGGCAGAAGACCTCTGAGGGACACCAGCGAGGACCACAGGCCCTGCTAGGTTAAAACTCACAGGACAGCCACAAAGGAAAGACTTTGTAAAGTGACTCACTTGGCCAGCCCACGCTGGTTAAGTGTAGGCTTCGGCTAAACCGTGCAGCATGACAAGGCACTGCTGGAGAAGCCTGAATACATGACTGCTTCCAAACTGTGCTGCTATTCTTAGCGTATAGATTTTTAGGCATGCCGAAATCCAGTACCCTGAAAAGCAATGGCATTTCCTGAAAAGAAGAAGGCAAGAAGTAGGGAAGACTAAAATCAGTTGTCTTCAATCACATCTCCAATTGTAAGAAAACCTGTCTGTACAGCGCTGGGTGAAATCTGAGATTTGTCACGACTGAAAAAAGGGACTCTTTCTGTAACAGCAACATAGTAATTTCGGAGTCTTCAAAACAAACTTTCATTATAACACAAGCTTCTAAATCATCCAAATTACATATATGAAGTATTCTCACATATGCATATTTTTGTCTACTGCAAGATCTGAAGCAAAAGATAGCATAAAACCTACTGCTATGTTTTCCTGCAGAGCTGCAGAAGTTCCTTCTCTGCCTCCCTGAAGGACACGGCTGCATCACAATTCACTGCACAACTCAAAGATATACAAGCACGCGTATAGGTATTCACTCACCAGTTTCAAACAAATATAAATACAATCAAAAGTCTCTGATACGTATCTTGAATGTTCTGGCTTTTTGCCCCTTGAAGATAGCTCATGACAACCTGCAGACATCTCACAAAAGCAACCCAGAACGTCATCATTTCAAGCCTCCTCACTGTTTCTTTTTGGGCTCTATGCATCGGGTAAAACTTGGCTTCACAACAGCTCCTAGCCTAAACCACACTTACGTTACCTGTCCTCAGCTGAAGGCACGTTCTCATTGTCTAAAGCACAACACGTGAAGCTATACAAATGGTATCTGCTCAAATGGCAAAAACCTTTGCCAAAAGTGCCTGACTTTCCCCCGCTGGAGTTGCACACGTTGGCAGAGGCTGGGTGATCTGATACCGTGGGGGTGCCTCCATCTCCCAGGCTCTGGTTCGCCCAGTGCAGCGCAGGGCAGGCAGCAGCTTTCCCAGCTGTGGAGTGGACACGGTGAAATGTAGCCCAGGGGAGAGCCGCAGGAGAGCTGAAAGGAACAGCACCACTGAGAGAATAAAGCACGTCTCACCCTCGGTGCTTATTTTGTGCCAAATTGCAGGGGAGGGAGAAGAAGAACACGTTGCAGTTTGGCACTCCTGGTACAGGATGCGCCTGAGAGCCGTGCTGGGACTTCGGGAAACCTCTCCTGTACTGCAGGCACCCCTGGCAGCCTCCAAACCCTACCTTGTAGCATCTGAACAAACAGGAACCAAGGTGAGGAGGGATCATGAGAGAGAGCCCAGCAGTTGGGCAGCAGGGGAGAGGAGCCCACGCTGATCAGCAGAAGCGGTCCCACGGTGGTTCCTGGAGGGAAGGCAAAACTCCCAGAAGTACCCTGTAAGGCGACGCTTTTCTGTGAAGGAATACGAAGCAGCTGCTTTTGCAAAGCTGCATTTCCTAAGCGCTAGAGAAGAAAGCACACAAAAATATATATATTTGTATAGCCGGTGATGAAGGCTAGCCATCCCAGCCTGGAAACAGCAGCCCAGCCAGCCTAGAGACTTCTGTGCATGAAGCACGTAGAGAATCCAGAATAAACAAGAAACCAATAAGCAACACTTCCTCCTCTAATAAGCCTTTTCACAGAAAAGTTTAACTCTAGTCCAGCCCCAAGGTATTTTGACAGATTCACTCCAGCATGCTGGTAGCAGGCTATCAAAGCGCTCCCGTGCTAAACGCATTCATTCTTTCATCTTCACAGAACTTAAGGGGAAGATGTAATTTTTGACATTTCTCTCAGGAAAAAACCTGCAGCTGCCAAGAAACACTAGCTAAAGATAATGGGAGGTGGGGGAAGGATTTCTAGTCATCCCTACGTTGCACTTGCTAGAACTTTACTCTCCACATACCTGCTGCTTTCACATTGCTGTGTGTTAAGTACACAGCAAAGACACAATTTACCTCCTCAAGCACAACAAAGTTTTGCCAAGATTATTCAGGAAAACTAACAGAAGACATTGGTAAAGCTCAGCTTTCCATACTTATCAACTTGGGTAAATTTAATTTATTTCCATCGTTGTCTCTGAAGAAATGTAAGACCCCTTCTCTCTTCATGTAGAGATGCAGAAGGACAAGTTAAAGGCGTCTCAAAATCTGGCAGACCTCTAAAGTGTCTCTTTCAAGTTATAGGGAAGAAGAGAATCAAAAGTTCAAACCTCTCATCTGGAGCCACGTTCAAGGTATTGCAGCATAAATTTTCAGTCTGAAGAGCTTTAACAGCGTTCCTTTAAATCTAATAGTTAGAAGCAGTGGCAGAGAACTGATGGCCCGCCAGCAATGCCTTGCGTGCTGAGCTTTCAACTTACCCCACTAAAAAAAATAAGCGAAGATCTTGTGAAACGATCTATCCCCAGCACATCGCAAGTACTTCACGTGACATAACTTGAAGCAGCAAATTAAAGAAAAAACAAACACAGAGACATTTCAGAAGCGGAAAAACTAGCCGAGTATTTCAAAGAACATCTCCTTTTGTTACCCTCGCTGGCAAAAAAACATTTTTACCTCTCCTGATGAAGGTGCTCCTGGGACCCTTGCATTGCCCTCACCTCACATATAGCAGCACAGTACAAGGCTCAAGAGTTAGGATTACCTAAGTAGCATAATTTATACACCTTATAAGCTACGAGACAATCAAGTCAGTGCCTCCCCCACGGTTACTTCAGCGACCCCTCTGAGATAGCCTAGCTGCAGTAACTGAATTGCAAGAAATTCCAGCATGGGGTCAAAAAAATCCCCACCAACCAAAGAACAACCAAAATAAAAAACAACCAAGAGGAAGACTATATTCATTCATTGTTTGTGCCTTTTTAGTAGATGAATGCAAATGGTGCTCTTCACACGCTCTCTAGCCTTCAGTCAGTTAAGCAAAGTTTGTAGGCAGTGCATCAAGGCACCTGAAAGCACGGGCTGAAGCCTGTGCCCGTTTCCAGCTCCTTTCTTTCTGTAAATCAGTGCACAGCAGTATCTGCACAGTGGGCTTTTTACATAGACATCTCCAATTACTTCACAATTGTACACATTTCTGCTATTTTAATTTACAGAGGGGAAAGCGAGGAAGAGCAAGCAAGCCTAAACAACTTGAACAAGGTTATCTCAAATACATAAATAAAGACTTTGAATTTTCAACCCAGTGGCCCATTCAAAGAATGCCAAATATTTTTTTTCTTGCACCTTAACAGTCACAAATTTGACTCAGTTGTTACCAATTCCATTCATATTTGTTTAGTGGAGGAAAAAATAAGCCTATTTTAGTAATGCTACTGTTTATTGACATCTCCTGGTTTCGATTGTTGAAGAAGTGAGGGGACTACAGTGAAATGCATCTCAACACTAGCAATATGATTAAGAATTGAGGTATTAGATATTCCACTTTACATGCTCATTTATACTTTTTCGCAGCCAAGATTCTCACCTGCACCGATAGCAACCTCAATTGCAAGTTTTTATAAACCCTGTGTTGAAACACTCTAGTCAAGAAACCCTTGTCATGTCTGCTACCATTGACTACTGCAGAGGACCAGCAGCAAGCGGCACCCAGCGGCTTGCACGGGTGAAAAGTAGCTGCTACTGAGCTCTACTGCACCTCCTTGACATCCATCCTCGAGGATGCGATACCTGAAGAACCACCCAGAAAGAAATGCACGGTGCTTTGGTAACACTCGGTGGTGTGAGGAGCTCTCAGTGGGCATGTCTGTAGCTCACGAAGATGGCCAACTTCACGTCAGAAAGCACAGATGCAGCAGCAAGGGGCGACAACATTCTTGATGGATATAAACAGGACATTTGTTGCATTCGAGGTCGCTTTAACATGTCATTCCTGCTAGGTCTCTCTGCGGCTGGGAGCCTTGCTCATTTCTTCACATACAGTCATCCAGCTATCTGGAACTTATTTAGGAGACAACTGGTCCAAGGGACAACTCTTGGGATAAAGCTGTGCCTTAGGACATACTTATCTGCTTGTATTCATGTGATGTTTTTTGTCTTTTACTTGTCCTGCAGGCTATTTGAGGGCAGATGGTGTCTTTCTGCTCTGTGCTTAGGTTCAGGCAGCCTGAAGGACACCCAGGTCTGCATCCTCCATGAGCTCAGCATCGGTGCACTTGGCTTCGGGGGACCAGCACACACAGAACCAAGAACACGAGCGGGTCCTGTACGTACTTCTACAAAAGTTGTCACCTAGGATTAACGGGCAGAGAGCAAACTGCATTAAAAAAGCAACAAGAAAAACCTCAGCTGACACAACGGGCCCCACCCTTGGCAATGCAGAACACCAGCTGCTTAGGGGCTTGGAGACAGTTCCTTGACTGTTGCAGCCCAGTCTGATGGATAGGAGCTATAATTGGGAATCAAGACACTAATTGCAATGCCAGATTTTTTTTTAAAGCCTGCCATACGACTCTAAGCCATCTTAAATATTTACTTCTTTCAGTTTTCTCCTCCAATCCCTTGTCTATTTGCAGCAGAAGCTCAGCTGGGCAAGGAGTGCCTCTCTCTCAAAGGCTGCAGCACAGAGAAGTCTCACCCACAGATGCAGCCCTTCCTCTTCAGCTTTGAGAAGAGCTGCCCGTCCTGCAACCAGACAGACATCGGCCTGCTCGTATTTAATGCGTATCCAGGTATCCAAACATATATATGCCTACAAACATAATGCGCGTATATATTGTTTTTCAATTATTTAAATATCGCAAAAGGTTTTGAAAACAGTTCTCTAGTATTACATATTCTTTAGGTGATCTTAACGGCATCCCTTGAGGTTCGTAATCCCTTCACACCTGTGTTCTCCTCTAACATGCAGCTTCTTTTTTAATGCAGTACAACCACTTCCCATTATTTTTGTCAGAGGTTAGCTTTTCCTTACTAAATGTGTAAAGGCACAAGTACCACGGTCTTACACCACGCAGTGTCACTTGATTTCAGTTCCACGTACCTGTAGCACTGCACAACTGATTTCCTATGCACATACGTTTAGCTGCACTCTCATCTGGCCTTACCTAAATAAAGGTCATCAGTGCTCTGCCTGAGCCCAACAGAAAAAGGATCTACCTGGGTTTTCCACAGCTCTGAAAACCAGGAAGAAAAAAGAGAACTCTGGGGAAGACAAGAAGTCAAGACAAGTTCTTCTCTGGGGAAGAACTCTGGGGAAGGCAAGAAGAACCTGACAAGGACAGAGTCGCTCAAGAGCTCAAAGGTCTTTAGTTTCTCTCTTTACTCCCTAGGGAAAAACAAACAAATCCCCTTAACTTCCAAAAGGTGCATGTCTAAAATGTTCTTGAAGGGCAAATGGACTTTTTTCTTAGAAGTGCCATGAAAGAAATTTCACCAGTGCATCACAAGGTTTTGAACAGAACAATGTAAAAGAACCAAGGGAAATCTTTCAGGATTAGAAACTAAGAATTGAGGTATTTTTCAGTCACCTTCCTAATCCCAAGGAGAGAGTTAACTCATCACTCAATGATTTTCACTGCCTACCATCAAATACAGATCACAGAACTCTGTTTATAGCACCTAGATTACTTTTATTTAGTATATTGTTCACCATAGCCTTTGGGTTATGGAGCACAAACGCTCTACAATAAGAACTTCAGTTTTATCAAATTATGAATTCAAGCGTTGATTAAATTACTCCTGCTGTTTAAATAACAATCTGCTACCAAAAATAAGCAATTTGTGTGGCTCTAAAATAGGCTCCTTGGTTTTGTCAATTAAAAAAAGCATTCGGTTCCTAGTAACAGTTCATTACAGTACACGCACGTATGATCTGTATTCAGGGGGGCACATCCACATACACCCTGCCGAAATCATTTGGAGGAGCTCCTTCAGTTTACCCGAAGGCATTCCGTCACCTGATGAGCACAGTTAGAGACCGACACAGCGTCATGAAAGAACATACTTGGTAGAGTTCGTAGTGACAATAAAGGTTTGAAAGAGGGTCACATTCTCTCTTAATAAAACAAACAAAAGAAATGGAACGTGAAACCAAACTCAATAGCAGGCAGGGTTTACAAATACAGCTGATGATGATTTAAACAGTTTGGAGGCTTTATCGGCTAGGCTTAATAGGAAAATTGGACTTTCAAATGAGTGAAAGGTGAAACAAGCAGGCTATTGTGTGGTCAGCTTGAAGATTACACGCAAAAAGTGTATTTTTGAGATGGGAGAAGTTACATTTGGCCTTCTAAGAAGAAGGAGAAGAGCAGGATATTAGCATCCTGTGCAAACTAATTGAAGACTAACATTCACATGAACCGCAAAATAAAGCATTCAGTCATCTTCCTAAGAAAATAAGGAGTTTGGCAGCACAACAGTCCTCAGAGAAATGCCAGGACAGAAACTTCTGTTGTCTTTGCTGATTTAGCAATCCAATACCTTAGTGTTTTGTGAAGAAAGAACACAAACACGCGTTCCAGCATCTTTCACGCTGGAAAGAAGTCTGTTGCTGCATGCCAATAAATCCAAGAAAAGCTAACTTCAGCTCACAGATACCACCGCTAGGACGTTTTACGGCCCTACACAGACAGGGCTATCGGCTGCCGGATGCCAAGGGTAGGAGCCGGCAGCAAACAGCGGCTGCCCCCAGGCACAGCTGGCAACCCCACCAGGCACCTCCCTTACCTGCTTATCACTCCTCTGCGGTGTCAACCCTCCGGTAACACACCTGAATTTGAACCAATACCTCTGCCCCCGGGTTTTCACAGCCTACACCTGCTAAAACCTCCTGCACACCAACTGGCCCGGGCTGCACCCCGCATCAGCCCCCCGCGACCTGCCGAGGCGCGGCGGCTCCACACGGGCAGGCAGCGCGGCGGGCTCATTTTCCTTCCCCGCCAAAACCGGGCCTAAATCTCCCCCCTTTCAAACTCCGCTAAACCCCGTGCAAGCCATCAGAAGCCGAACGCCACAAACACACGACTTTTTAACTACCAGAAGCCCGGCGCACCGGGCCGGTTTCCACCCGGGGGGAGGACAACGAGCGGTGCCAGAGCCGCCCCCCCCCCCTTCCCCTTCGAAGTCCCCCCGAGCCGGGCGAGGGTCGCTCCCCGGGTCCGTCCCAGATCTCCCCGGCTCGGCAGCCCCCTTCACCCCCCTCGGGGGGCTCCCGGTCCCCGCGGCTGCCGCCCCCTTCCCTACCCTGGTAGGCGCGGCCGGGGCAGGCGGTCAGGGCGAGCAGGGCGGCCAGGCGCAGGCAGCGGCTCGCCATGCTGCGCGGCGGCGGCGGCCCTTCCCGGCTGAGGGCTGCGCGGCAAAGGGGCAGGAGGAGGAGGAGTGGGACGGAGACATCCTCGGAGCGGGCTCCCGGGCTCGGCCGGAGGCTCCTCCTCCTCCTCCTCATGCGGAGGGCGCTCGGCCCGGCCCCGCCTCGCCTCCCCTTGCCCTGCCTTGCCCGCCGGGACCGGCCCCGACGGCCAGGGGCCCCTGCCCCTGCCCCTGCCCCTGCCCCTGGTCGGCGGGAGGCGGCCGGTCCCGACCCCATTCCCTCACCCGGGGCTCGGTTCCCCACGACCCGAAGCCCCTGAGGGAGCCGGAGCCGAGCCCCTCTCGCCCCCAGCAGCCTCCACCGGCGAGGAGGGGAGGGTGAGGACCGGCAGCCCCGAAAGCATGAGTCCGGCCCCTGAACCGCGGGGTCGTGAGGGAAAAGTGCGGGGTCTTTGCGTTTACCCCTAACGTTTGGGGCTGCCGGGGGGCTCAGGGTCACGTCTGTGGGCTTTCTGCCAGAACCACAAAGACTGGAGGCCTTCCTCTCACTCCCTGCCAGATGAAAGCGATTCCCCTAATCCTAGCCTAGGGAAGAGAGGGCTCCAGGCAGAGCATCAGATGTTCCAGCGCTTGATTAAAGTTGGAGACCTGTCAGCCCAGAAGCTCGACTACAGCGAGGCTTGGGTATTTTTTTATTTTTCCCTGTTAAAGAGGTAGCATCTATGTGTACAAGAGCTGCTGGCAGTGCGGTGAAGCACGGGCCCAAGTTGCTGTGCTGCCAGGGATGAAAAAGAGTTTGTGCGCTGGGACAGGAGGGGACATCCTAAGGTGGCTCCTCACATCCCACCCATGGGCTGCCCTGTTCCCAGCAAAGCACAGGCAGGAGGGGGAATCTTCCCCAGTAAGTCATGGAATATTCCTTTAGAAACACGAGGCACCAGTTTTCAGAGGGAGGATGGCATCTCAAGGGGAAATGGAAGTTCGGAAAGTGAGACACCAATTTTGCCCGCCTTTGAGGGTGGCTGTACCAAAGCGGCCTAAGAAATGGGATCCTGCCAGTAACGACAGTAAAAATCTGGATGGGTGCTGCGTTTGGGAGCTTCCTCCCAAACATTTTCTTCTAAAGAGTTTTTCAGATCAGGAGCAAAGCATCCCTCCCCACCCGAATCCACCCAGCCTGGTGTCAGAGGTTAAACCCTGCCCTCAGCACCGGCTCTTCTCCCATGGGATCGTGCTCTGCCTACTGCAGAAGCAGCTGGACTAGGTCAAACTTCAACATTCAGTTTTTATCTTTTTTTTTTTTTTTTTTTTTTAAAAAAAAAAAAAAAAAAATGACAGCAGTATCATCTGAGCCATTACACTTCACCAGCCTAAGGAAAGAACAGATTTCCATGTGAGGAGAAATTAAAAAGACCGACACTGCTCTGTTTGAAAGTGGAAGAATAAGGAAAAAAGGCTTGCCTTAGGCTATTATTATTGGCACAGATATTGTAGAAAAGATTAAAGTAACAGGTTAAAAGTCTGCAATAAATAGTGATTATCTCTGCAGTTCATCTGCGCTGCAAGGCTTTGGTAACAGTTCAGCATGAGAAAGTGCTGGAACAGCTGGGATACCTGAAGCAGACCATAATGGAGCAGTTATCTCTCACTTTCTCTTTCGGTGAGTCCTTCCAGCCACCCATTTCCAAAGCAGTGGCTTTCAGTTAGAATATTCTTCTTAAGAACGTAAGGTCTGTAGAGGACTGGTAGCATTGTACAAGGAGCCACTGCCACTCTGAATGCAGCTGCTGCTTCTCCATCAGCTGTCCCTATACAAGCCAGGCCCCCGAGGCCACAGCCACTCTTTGGCCACCTTTTCTAGCCATTTGAAACTGCATTACTGCAATGCAGAAACCAGGGGCTGGTGACAAACCCACCTGGTTAGTCAGTCAGTGTAAGAAGCTAAATTGTTAGTAGTACATGAAGTTAGTTAACTGCTGCTTCGGTATCCATATTAGTAGAGGCATGCATCCTATCTGAGTTGCAGTAATCAGCAAGCTTTTAAATGACTTTTGTGCTGTTCCTAATGGTGTAGGTGCGATTCCACAGGCTCAAACAGCTTAACCACATACGGTTTTTGGCTGCTTTTTACTATCCCTGGGTTGTCAGCTGCAGGGGTATCTGCAGAGCTTTGTGCATGAGCTTGCCTAGGATGCTCTTCTTCCGCTACTGTCCAGCTCTTGGGGTGTTCTAGGTGCCCTGGGAAAGGCAAAAGGCTTTAATGGTTTACATAGCCTTAGAGTCACAGCTCAACTTCAGATGCAAGAGTGAGCATCACTAACAGTGTGAACATATCCTTGACGGACTGGTTGAAATCAGCCCTGGAGACGTGGCGATACTGAGACGTCCACTTGTTCAGATGGGATTTCGCTCCAGAGTTTACCTGTGCAATGCAGCCCGTATTCTGTCCCTTTGTTAAGATGGCAGTTTTGCAAAATCACCCAGAAGATTGAGGCTTGAAAGACAAGTTCAAGACATCCTTAAAAAAGCTTTTCTGAACGTGCAACACAAATTAGATTTTTGTGAAGTCGTTTTCTTGCTTTTAATAGGAGAATGGATTTGGTACTAGGAATGTATCGAACAAGTGTCACATTTCTTGAATTTGAAAGTATAGTCTTGGTCAATTTTTCTTCTCAGCTCAGCTTTCACATAGTCATAAAAAAAAATCCAAATATTTAAGTTTGTGGTTATTTGCAGTTCCAGGCACTACTGGCATTGCACAAGAAATAACCACCGTGATTTTCACTGAAGATTCACAGTTTTCGACAGTTTAGAGGAAATGAAATGCAGTCCCCAATTAAATAACGCTCTTTAAAAACAAAATTAGCCATCAGTACAGGATGAAAGTGGGTGAGGATATCTTAGTTAATACACAATAAGACCCAAAGCAAAGTTAAGTGCTGCTGGAGACTTACAAGATATACGCTTAATATGCCTGTGAGTTAATTTATGCACATAATTCCTCTTTCATGCTTTTTAAAATAAGGGTACAGAAGTATAATTTTCTTAGTCTGTACCACAACTGCTTTAACTTAACTACAGTTACAGCGATAATACAAAAACAGCTATTGATGGAGGGGAGAAATTCAGTAAAGTACTATTTTTAATAAAGTTTAACAATCCGATTAAAGTTTTTCACCAATCAGTAAAGAATGGTAAGGAAAAAAAATAAGAAAACAATGAAACAAGCCTAAAACAACAACCCAGCTGCATGTAATTAAGCTTTGGAAGCCCCAGCTAAGACTTTATTAGTCATGATAAGAAGATGACAAACGGGGGGCCCAATCCAGGAAACAATTACACTCGTGTTTTTACCCCGGTGAATTGTCCTGGTGAATAAGAATGCTCCAGTACTTAAGAGTTACTCCTGTTAATTTCTGCAGAAAGCTCGAAAATATCAATGACGTAGCACTGTGCAACCCTTACAGTTCTCGAAAGTTTCTGAATGACTTTCTTGTGACGTTTAGTGGCAGCAACAGTTTGTAGTGCTTGGTTGTTGCTCTGTTTGCTGTTACCAGACCCTCTTCTCGGCATCTTCTGCCTCCGAGCTCATGGGGCTCAAGTTTTCCCTCGTGAACTTGGTCTCTGATAGCATCCCACTCTGGGGGCAGTCTGGGTGCTTGCAGGCTGGTTGGGTGCACTCCAGCGTTGGGACGTTTCTGTGACTCTGACAAAGACGGGATGGAAGAGGAAGAACAGATTGGGACTGACCTGTGGAGATGACGGGAAGGAAGAGAAGTTCTGGGGTGGGCGCTGCTGTGATGAGGCATGGGCAGCTCCGAGAGGAAAAAAGGCAAAAAAGCATCTGGGGAAGGCATTGCCAGAAAGAGGCAGATGTGTCACACACAGATCAATCCTGGGAATGAAATACAACATTTCTCAATCTTACCGTAATGCTGCTCTCAGCAAATGCCTGTGAAGCCCCACGGTCAGTGCTTGTGCCTCAGTTCACACAGAGTAGGTGCTTCAGTCGGTGCTGCTTGCAAAAGGCTTCTCCACTGCTGATAGCGTGCCTGTCGAAGAGACTTTGCTCATTTTGCATTTTTAAGTGACATATTCATATTTCCTAATAGATTTTATTATTTCTTTTTTAAGATGCAGTCAGAAAACAGAACAGTAGAGAAAAGCCCAGAAGGCTTTTAGCTTCATCACTGGATAAAAATGTCAGAAGGATGTAGACCAATGGAAATTTTATAAGCTTCAGTAAGTGAGGTAATTATCAGTTTCTTGCATGCAACAACAATCTTCATTTAATGACTTACTCCTCGACAAAAATACTGAAGAATATATTACTCTGGCTGTATATTTTAGGGGAAAGAAATGTTCTTCAGGACAGCACTCTCGGCGTGTTCCTTCCCCAAGCACATCCCTCCACGGTGCACCCCGTGCCAGTGATCTGACCCAAGTCTCTTTGCATCTTCATGGTCACTGGTGGCCTCGTGCTCTCCTGTCCTGCAATGGCATAAGGACTTTTCCACATTTTCTCCACTAAGATTTTTTTTCTTTTTCTGCATAAAATTTCAACGTTAGAGGTCTGGGTTGGTTGCATACATCGCATACGTGTACTATACATACGTAGCAAGTCTTCCAGAACACCACTTGCATTTTCCTCCTTCCATCTGGATGACTCACAGTTTTTTCAGCAGTGACAAAACAGAAGGGGGGAGGAGGGAGGAAGAGAATATTGGATTCTTAGTTGGATACTGTAGAATATTTTCAAGAATAGTATGAGGTGTATCAGAAGATACATGTTTTAATAGATATAGCAAAGAACAAAAGCTCTGTTGTTTTTCTTTATTATTTTTTTTAAGCTGCTAGCATCTCTTAAAATTGTAACTGGTAAGATCTCTTCAGTTTTTGATGAGTTTGATTGGAAACAGCTGTGTCCAAACTGTTTCAACATAAAATGAGAATGGTCTTGAAAAGGAAAGATTTCTTTGTGTATAAATAAAAGAACAGCAATTTAGCCAGATTTAGATTTTGCAATGTTTTTGTTGAGTCATTTCTATCTGAAAAAGAGACTGGTAATTACATTCCGTGATTAAAATGCAATTCCAGCACTGTCTTAGAAGCAAATAGGTTGAAGCCTGAGTGACACCTGATCAGTAATAAGGGATTGAGCAAAGCAGACCTACTGTCAAAGCATTAATTTTCCCAGTTCTCACCACTAGCAGTGATCTCATCACATTAACTAGGACACTATTTATGTTCTTAAAGGAATTTAGATATCGCACAGTGTGAAAATGTAACCCTTGTGAGTAGTGAATAGTATAAATTACATAGCTCTTAAAAGCACTCTTAGGATATTTACAGATTGTTTATATTTTAAAGAGAGAAAATTGTCCAGGGATGCTGTAAATGGTTATCATTTTCATATCCAACTCCTGGGTATCTTTAAATTTGCTCAGAAATGGATTTTAATAGCCAATTCAAATAGATTTCTACTGCTAATTCACAAACGTTAGATTTTTTGAAGCTTTTTTTTTTTTTTCCTGTTGTTCAGCATCCATGCTGCAAGGTGGATGTCGTAAATCTGAGTGAAGCGTTATTACTTCATCTGGAGGTAGGTGTTCAGAGTAGTGACAGTAGTATCAGGAGCGGTAGTGTAACTACGTTGCTTTACGAAGGACCCCTTTCTCAGTCAGCTGGGAGTCTGGCCAGCAGTTTCAATGGGAATTGAGTACAGAATGGGCCTTGGGTGCAAGAAAGCATTTCTGACGTACTTAACTAAGTGTAAAAAATGCTAGATGTCAAAAGGCGCTTGTAAAAGCTGGCACTTAATATCTTATTCATGAGTTCATTTCAAGTGAACCCCTACTAAGTTAATCAATAATCACATCAGGTTAGCTTGTGCACACGTGATTATTGGGACTTACATTAGTTTACCATTAAGGTATTAATTCATTTCAACTACTCTAATGACAATAACATGACTTAAAACCTTCCTTAGGGACAAAAGTTGGACACCACTTACCTATTATATAACTATTTCCTGGAAGAAAAAAGAAAAAGCTATATGAAGTTCATTTGATATTTTAGTATAACCTTTGGGTATAGAAAATACTGCCTGAACAGCATGTTCTCTCCTTTTCCATTTCAGTCATTACAAACGTCCATAGGAATGATAGATGCAGGAATGAATCCTGTGCTTCTGGAAATCAGCAAACAAACATATATATGTATGAAACAGTAATTTCTGGTCATATATAAAAATTATTGATCCTTTACAAACATATACACAGACATACATATGCATATATATACATGCATCTTAGTATATATATACACACACTTTTATGTATCAGCATATATATTCATATATATGTAAGCAAGATATATGAAGGTTTTTTTTCAGATCAAACATTTACCTGAACTTCTGTATTAGAACTTTCCCACTGAATATCTACATACACGTTCAGAAATACATGAGTGATCTAATTTTTCTGTCTTTAAATGTTTATGAATGTATCTCTCTAGAACAATTGAAAAAAAAATAAAACAATATATATAAAAATTTTAAGGTACCAGAGGACCTTAAAGCAAAAAGCCATAATCCAGACAAGATAAAGCTTTCAGATAATTCTGAACCAGAAAAATTGATAGAGTGAGTATCTTTAACTGCTTTTTGGGGGCCCGGGAAAGGAAAACTGCTGGCTGCAGAGACTGGGACGATACAGTGACACCTCCGAAGAACGCAAACTCCACCTGGTGGTAGCTCCGATGATGAAATTTTAGAAAATCAGAAATTCTGAAACACAATCTCAGTTGTATAACTGGGCTGTGAAATCTAGGAATAAAGATATAAATTATCTTTGGGAAAGTAACAAACTATAGAAGAATATACTGCAAATGTTTCTACATCTTTGTGTTATTGTTCACTTGATGAAAGCCTTTTAATAATAACAATACCTTTTTATCATAAGGGTTGTGAACTTGTTAAAAAAGTTTTATATTAATACACAGGTACATGTAACTTGTTCTACTTGTTTATTCTTTTTTATTTCTGAGGAAGACATGTAAAAAAGACATCTGAATGGATTCATTTGTGGCTGCTTTTTCCTAAGCAAACTGGGCCATCTGTTATGGACCAGGTGAATGTTCAAGTTCCTGAAACCAGCTTTGGTGAACATCAGCTTAGACTCCATTGCGTAAGCTTTGGTAGCATTAAGTTCAAGGGAATTAGTAATTACCACTCCAATGTACTATTTTCCTTTTAAATAGTTCACATTTAAAAGAAGTATTTGTCCTTATGGTAATAATTTCTGTGATTGAATTCCTTAAAAATAACTAAAGCTCATTTAAATTAATGAGGGTACTATTGGTCTATCCCTCCTTTTCCACTTCTTTACTGTTCACAGTACTATCCAAGCAGAGCAGAAATGACACGTACATTCAGGAAAACAAGAAAATGTGTAAATATAATGCTGACTGGGAAAAAAAATCTCATGTACAGTTCATTGCAGAACTCAAGTGTAGCCCAAAGGAAAGTAACAGTTCAGAACAAAAAGATCTTAAGTAGCTCGGGCAACGCATGACCAAAACATTCAGTATTCCTATGTTTTCTACAAAGATCACCTGTCCCTTGCAAAGTACTATGACAAGTACTCAGTTTAGCATTATTTTATAATTTATCATAGGGCTTGTGTATGTTCATAAAACTATGCATATTTGAGTAATGGACAAGCAGATACTGGATCAGATTCATCAGGGTAAGGGTTATATTTCCTATTTATCTGGACTACATGTTCAGAAATCAGATTTCATTTAGAGGGAATGCTGGTAATTAGAATAGTGCGTTTGTCACTTTTGCTTCTTGGACTATTAAAAAAAACAAAGATTCTGCTCTTCCATACCAGTAATGGGATTCATTACTCCTGCTTTCTAATCACCATCTGAAGAAAAGCCAGGTTGCCTGCAGAACATGTGAATATATAGCCCATAGCAATCTGCTTGTACTATCGAGGTATTCCGTAAGAACCACTACTGCATGCTTCTCCTGTAAGAAAAGCTTCACTAGAGAGTGACCAAGGTACAGTTGTTCAAAGACTATAGCATTGGGATCCAACTGAAACTACAGTAAGGATGTCCACCTTTTATTCTGTGAGGAGGGAGTCCCATCACCTTATGTTGATTTCAGCAGTAGGGAAGGCATTCAGCATCTCTCAGCGCTGAGAGGTTTGTGCAATTCCTGGTTTGGCAGGATTCTGACTTACATATTTATGTCATTCTTAGAGGTACCGTTTCCAATGGAACTACTGCCATCTACAAAATTAGGCACATACTTAAGTAACTTCCTCAACGAGGGCCTACACGTTAAGTACACAGGGTGTTTATTGCTGTTTTTCTAAGTCAAAACAGAAAGAGGCACATGTGTGTAATGTCTTTTGTACCAAGTGAGCACGTCTTTAAAATGTGAACTTCAATATTCTCACCCAGTTTGTTAAGCCAAATAATCTCTTAACATCAAATATTTACAGTTTTGCAAGAGCATCAAACTGAAAGCAGCACTCTGTAGACTGAAACAGAATAAAGTTATTTAGCAAAAAAACATGAAATGCCTGTATTCAACTTTTCACATAAAAAAATATACTTTGTCTTACAACACTAACAGTTAAGGCCACAGAACTCCAGCCAGATTCTGACAGACATATCAATTGCAACTATTAAAATTACCAATAAATACCAAGAAAATGGTCTGCATGTTTAAAATCACAACAATCAAATCAATCAAAACAACCATCCACAGCTTCAGTAACTCGTAACTGTTTTCAAGTAAAAATTGCATTATGTGCTTTAAGACTGTCACATTCTTCTGTATTATAACAGTGTTAGTTAGAGTAATATACAAGTAGAAGATTTCATCCTTCTATCCTGGTTAGTCACAGTTTCCTTGGAATTCTCCGACGTATGATTCTGATTTTCATCTTTACTGTCTTCACCAGATAAATCTTCCTTTTCTTTTTCTTGTTCACTCTGGAATGGCTGTCCAGATAAATCTTCCTTTCTGTTACATACATTCTTCTGGCTTGTCAGTGGCTTTCGCTTAAACAGGGAAAACTGGAGTATAAAAAAAATTAAAAAATAAAAAATAAAAAGTGCCTTTTGTATATAACAGGGTCAACTTAGGTCACAAATTTATCCTTGGTAAAATAGATCTTTTTTTTTCAAAACAATATGACTAAAAAATGCTATCGAAAATCACCCTGCTGCACTATTTGAAATGTGTCAAAGTAGCAGAAATGAATAAAAGAAGTTAAAGTTACTGAATTTTGCCAAATTGCACATTATATGTTGTATACATAATAATGCAAGTGGTGCAAAATTATTTGTGTTTCTTTCAAACAAGTCTGAGAAAAGGGCCAGAAATAAAAGCTCAGATCAGCAAAGCTCCAAAGCAGTTAATGCTTAATATGCTGCATTATAACCATGTGTCCCATTACAGTTAATAACAGCATCTTTTCATGTCAATGAGACTACACACATGCTCGAAGTTAACTGATGCTTAAGGACTTTGTTCAACAGGAAACACAGCAGCCAGTCTCTGCAGAAGCCTTTGGGTCCTAAACATCTAAAAGTTCCATGTAGAGGGTACCTCAACATATAGATTTAAGATATACATACATATATCTTAAATCAGTGCATGTTGGAAACAGATACAAGATCAACTAGCTGAGCTGCTGCTTTCAGAAGGAAACATGGTAGAAATACCATTTAACTAATGTCTCATAAGAATCAACTCCTAAGCTTTCACCTCACTGAAACCTGATGTGAGTAACAACCTGTCTTTTATGGGCATGTTGTACACAACCCGGCGATAATGGACTTTTCCTCATTTCTACTGACAGAAATGCTATGATTTATTTTAACAGAACATCTTTTCTTCTGCTCCTGCTTACTCTCACTAATACATACTAGCCATTCACTGCTCAAAAATACTCTCACTAGGCTAATTAAAGTGCTGTATAAAAATTTGCAGACTGGCTTACATACTTGCCTGTAGAAGAAACCAAATGAAACTAACCATCAGTTACATACGCAAAACAATACTTTTTATACAATAAATTGGAATTCATTAAATAATCTCTTTTTCTTTAATCAGAGAATTTCTGCTTATGAGAGGGTCAAGCATCACACAGTTATTCTTTAAGGGAAACAGAAATATCTCTGGGAATAGCAGAGAAGTTCTTCGAAACATCAAAAGCGTAGTTATGTTGCTTACTTTCAAATTAATTATAGTAATGTCTTATTTGTTTTCATTCACTTGCTTTTTCTTTTATTGCAAAATTTACCACTGTGTATATGCCTTAGAGAACTCCCCATTATAAGCCTCATCAGAGCAAATGTATCAACAGAAGACATTTTTTAATAAAGGAAATATATTGCATCCATATATTACATATACATAGAAAATATATAAAAAATAAATATAATTTAATAAAGGGAATATATTGCAATATTTTTAGCCTAACAGGAGTTAAAGTCACAAAACTGTCTCGTAACTTCTTACAGCTTCACAAAACAGTTTTTACTGCAACAACACAATACTTAAAATAGCTACTTATGTTTTGTGTTATTCATGATGTAAACAGTTTTGCGACTGTTCCACCTACATTTCCTATTACGAAATATAACTTAGCTTTATTTTCAACCTCACATTATTTTTCCCTTACATGACCTGGTGTAAAACCAGAAGATAGCACAAACATACAGATAGCAAGAGATTTGGGTGATTACTTCTAAAAGACTGTTGTCTTGTTCACTTCAGTCTGTAATTATGGTGTCACGTTCCCAGGTACAAAGCTGTATTTTTCCTTACTAACACTTCCATTTTGAGAGGAAATCTTGGAAGAGATTTTTGTGAATAGAAAGGGTATACTGAAGTTAGTGGGGAATTCTGCCATCCCTAAAGGTATTTTGTCTTAGCTAAATCTGTAACAGTATGTGTGTGTGTTTGTATGTTGGCTATACATTCCTCTTTGCAAATGGGGACTTGCCATTCTCTCTCCTCCTCCTAAATCCAGGCAAAGCCTTCATGTGGCCCTGGCTTACACCTGAGTCCAGTCAAGTCACAAATGAGTGACAGTTATAACTACATATAGCATACATATGTGCTGGACATGCACACAACTCAACTGAAGGTTTGTGGGTGATGGGTGGAAGTAATTGGGATTTCATGAGACAGGTGTCTGTTGTCCACGTGCAAGGTGTACATTTACTCCTACCATGTAACCCTAATGAATGTGCTTTGGCAATAGAGTTGTACACTCCATTTGACTTTCATTTGACTTTATTTGAACTTCATTTGTCTTATTTGACTATATTTCACATTTGACTTTCATTATACTTTCATTTGCCACTGAAGAATTAACAACGTTTTACCTTCCCCATAAAACTTGTCCATTACTTCCAAGTCTAGTTTGATCACTTGTAATACAGTTTAGGTACATTAGTTCCCACTATCTCAGTTTACCTTCTAGTTTACTGTTATTAATGTTCAAATAAAGGCAATGTTACAAAAATCTGATGGTAAGAGCAGCTTGCAATACATCTTAAGACATCTTAAGAACATGACAAGACAATGGGATAACACATTAAAAAATCTTAACAAAAAATACTAAATATCTGGCCTTTTTCCATAATAGTAGCTATTAAATTACATTAAGGTAGAGGCATTATCTATCTTCTCTAAATCTATATATTATCTCCCAAGCACTAAGCGATATGATGCAGGGAAACGGCCTCAAGTTGCACCAGGGGAGGTTTACTTTGGATATTAGTAGAAATTTCTTTACTGAAAGGGTTGTACAGCACTAAACAGGCTGCCCAGGGAAGTGGTTGAGTCACCATCCCTGGAGGTCTTCAAGAAACATGTAGATGTAGAACTTTGTAGCATGGTTTAGTGGTGAACTTCTGTCCTAGGTTAAAGGGTGGGCTGGGTGATCTTAGAGATCTTTTCCAACCTGAATGATTCTATGATTCTATGATCCAGTCTACAACGGATGATGACACTACTATAATATTGAGATACGTCCATAGGCAGTAGCATCCCATCATTCTGCAGCGCAGTTCTCCTAATTGTTATAAGCACTCTCAGCTTTCAGTGTGAGCATCTTCTCTACTTTCCCTAACTGTACCTGTCTGTCATCAACATTTTGGAGTCAAAACACCAGGAAGTATGTGACACATCTAAGGTTATAAGGCCCTCTATAATTTTAAGGGCAAGGAGTAGAAGTACAAAATACACACCAACCTGCATGTCTGACAGTCTCTGTCAGAAAAATGTTGATATACATGCTTAATACACAAGCTTCCAATAGGAAGATGACAAATTGTTTCATTTTGATCCATGAACAGAGCATAGTAACAAACACTTCCACAGCAAGCAACACACAGATACCACAAAATAAAAACAAATTTTAAACAGAAACAATGGGTTACAGCAGTGTAACTATTTATGCAGTTCAGATGAATTTGGGCATTTGCTGCACCGTGGCAACTGACCATTGCCTTCTTGGTCACTACTAAAATTAGAATGAAAAATCAGGCCACTTACCTTTTTTCTCCCAGTTATTCCTTCAGCTATTTGGTCCTCAGCGTTCTCTGAAGAATCATTCACAGTATGATTGTCAGTACTTTCTTCCTCTACAATAATATAAACCTTTTTATTAACTTCCTTCCGATTCTTGGAAGTTAGGAGCAAGAAGACCTCTTATTCAAATTATATTTGAAGTTAAGTCACTAAATAAAATGTGGTTCTTAAGCAATCAGAGTATTCAATTCAACTTGATGCCCAGCCTGACAAGAATGTTTTTTATTTTTTTCATTTCTCTATATAAGGCCCGTGTATTATTCTCCAAATGCTTGATTTTCCGGAAAAGAATAAACATGGCAGTAACATGATATAAAACATTTTGACTTGGACACTAAGACAATGTCTTGTACACAGATTTTGAAAATATATTCTAATTTGGAAAAGCTGACTTTTAGGGCAAGAGTTATTGTTCAGCATTAATCTTTATTCCATAGAATCTTCTGGTAAAGGAAAAGGTTTCCAACTGAGTTGATATTCCCATGTTTCAATTTTCCTATACTCTCTGCATTAATGATACAAATTCAGAACTTAATACCAAAACTTCCAGCTCACTGAATGATGGAAAATGTTTAAGCACAATATTTAAGCACACAAGCTGTTCCATTTATAATATTGAAGATCAATGGCATAGTTTCTTCTTCATTAAAGGGAGTTACCTTTTTTATATCACAATTATTTTTTCTTACAAAAGAACAATTACGGATTATTCTAGAATTTCTAAAATTCTAGCAGAAGAAGGTTTTTTTTTGAGTTATCTTGCATATAGGGCAGCCACCTTCATGCTCCCCTGCTTTTCTAAAGGAATATCTGTGATCAGCGTGCTCAACTTGTCCTTAAAACTACAAGCAACATCTAAACTCAGATCTTCAGCATCTTTGAACGGTGTTCAGAAATTACCACGTTCCACCGAAAATAATCTGTTTATGAACGTAATGAGGAAATGTCATTGGTGGGTTGGGATAAAAAAGACTTCTGACAAGCTAGTCCAATGAAGTGAAGAAACGTGGCACCTAAAGAAGTTGCTTGAGAAATAATCCAGTTACCAACACTTCACAACTAGAACTGCTCTTTTTCAGTAAAATGATCCTTTTAAGAGAAAGTCTTTTTTGGGGACTTCCTCCAAAACATAATTGGGAAAAGCATTTTTTTTTCTTTTTTTTTCTTGCAACTCAATAATTAGTAGTATTTTTTGCCTCTCAAACTTCATTCTCTCTCAAGAACTACTTTACCAACCATTGACAGTAACTGTATTGTTCAGTATTTTTATAACAGAGAATATTTAGAAAAGTTTTATCTTTTGAAATGTTTTATATATTTTTAGAATGTATACAATGGTCCAGTTCTTAGGAATTGTACTCTTACCCTGCTCAATGATGGTCTCTTTCTGAGTAGTCTCTTCTGTCTATAGAGAGACAAAACAATGAAATTTCTACTTTCAAACTTGCTAAAAAATGAAATGTTTAACTATAAACACCTACCTATGTATTCCTCCCTCTAGTAAAACCACCCCAAACAACTTCACATTTCTAAGACAGCTATATTAAAATAAATGCAAGTTAAAGAAATAAATTACTTCACAGACAATAATTTAAAAGGAGTAAAATATTTTACCTCTACAGTTTCCACCGTGCTATTACTGCTTTTCTCTCCCTCAGGTGTTTTACTATGATGTTTCTTTTTTTCGTATTTTTCCTCCATTGCCTTTTTGTCTGTTCCTTCTCCTTCTCCTTTTGCTTCTCTTTCTGATTCTCCTTCTTCTGCTGCTTCTTCTTTTTCTTCTCCTTTTTCTTCCTCCTCCTCCTCTTCCTCATCTTCCTCCTCGTGTTCCTCCTCCTTCTCCTCCTGTTCTACTTCTTCTTCTTCTTCATCTTCATCTTCTTCTTCATCTGTCTCCTCATCTCCAGATGAGTGTTGTTCCTTTGACAAGATGGCCAAGAAAGAAGTTTGAAATACATGCTGCACGATGCTATCATGCTCCTAACCGTAGACCAATTCATCATACGCATCAGTATTTGACTAAGAACAAGAAAATGCAAAAGAAAATGTTCTAAGGTAGATAAAATAAGACAGGAGTCCTTATTCAAGGTTTGCTCTCAAACAAGGGCTCTCAAAAATCTAACTGTGCCCTCAGAAAAGAATTATTATGTCCCTTATCTGAGGTCACAGTTGACTTAGCTCATAGTTACACTACAAAGTCTTACATTTTGTTATGCTAAGTTTACATGCTTTGCCACCGCATGACTTACTTTTTCAAAATGGGGATAAGATTTTTTTTGTCATCAGAATAATTCTGCCTATCTTGAAAAGCAAAGGTTAATGTCTTGACAGATCCTTTCACCTTAAAAAAGTGTTTAACTCAGCCAGAACTTTCACGATGCATGGACCAAACTTCCTGTTACCATATACAAGGGCAGAAAGTTTATGAGCTGCATGCTTCTGCATCAGCTTCTCCTTCAGTGTCTAGTATCGGTGGAGAACATGCTAAATTCTGTGAACGGTTGTGAAAGTGAAGCAAAGACCACACGCTGATGCTACAGGGAGCACATGGAAAACTGAAAGCATCCTAGTAGTGTGTTATATTGCCAGCTACATATGCCAGAAAAAAAAAAAAAAAGTGAAATTTCAACTCTAACAAAAGAAAATTAAGCGGAAAGTATTAGGGGTATTTGGGCGAGATATCTTTTCACACAGCATGTAGACTGAACAGCACTGCTAACACACTCCATCCTGCTCAGACATACCATTTTTACATTACCATCTGGTCCTGTGACCTTGTGTGCTATTGGGAAGCTTCCCAGTAGCAGTGCAAAAAGATTCCATGTGGAGATCCCACTGCGGTTTCCCTGGGGCTCTGCATAGTGGAAAGTCATCGAAAGAACACTAACAATAACTGCAAAAATCCTGTCTGCTGCCATTTGAACAAGAATAAGGAAAATGACAGCAGGTTTCTGGAAGGGTGCGAACATTTTTTGAAATGTCCTTGATTTTTTCGTTTGTTTGTTTTAGGGAGAAATTTGTTTAGGAAACTAAACATGACAAACTCTTTATGCACTTGATTCTTCTATAATATGTTCAGACATCTATGATGGAAAGCAAAAGCAAGTAACTCTTTCACCACTCAAGGAGATGAAAAAGGTTTTTTCTTAGATATTAGCATATCTGAGGAACAACAAACAATAAAAACTGCAAATATTTTCATCTAAACTCCTTTGGAAGTGGTGTTATTTATCACTGGTGTACTTTACCTGTAGGCTTCAATGGTACCACTATAGGACACTGCAATATTAAATACAGAAGTGTTCAAAGATAACACATGCACGAGATTTTGTCTTTGCAAAGAAATGTAAAAATAATCCCACTAGATAAAATACTGACACACAGTCTTCCAGAAGACTGTAAGACTGACATGGAATTACTTAGAATGGACATCTGTGAAAAAGAATTTTCTGTTTTTGATTCCTTCAAAATTAAGACATTTTTCAGAGACAGTAAGTATAGTAATGGCCTATGGAAGAAACTCCACTTAGTCACTGCAGACTGGAGAAAATTTAAGATTAATAGCACATGTATGCACTATGCAACATTCCTCTACTAAATGGAACATAAGGTAAAGATAGTTAAATATAAAAGAAAAGTTTTTGTCCAGCTTTGAATCACCAAAACCATTTACCCCAGTTTTAACACATATAAGAATCTCTAGCTGTGCTAACAGGGAGATACTGTTCAAGCAGTCAACAACAAAAAAGCTGACATTCCATACAGTATATATAGGCAATAAAAGTAGTTAGGATTTGAGTTCTGAAGGGCCATGACATATCCACATCAAAACTAGTTCCCAAAGTTATACTGATATGAAAAAGCTCTTCTTCCAATCTTCACTTGTTAATTACATAATGCAGTCTCAAAAACCACTCGTACTTCTGGCCTCACAGAATCACAGAATCACAGAATTTTCCAGGTTGGAAGAGACCTCAAGGTCATCGAGTCCAACCTCCAACCTAACGCTAACAGCCCACCACTAAACCATATCCCTAAGCTCTACATCTAAGCGTCTTTTGAAGACTTCCAGGGATGGTGACTCCACCACTTCCCTGGGCAGCCTGTTCCAGTGCCTCACAACCCTTTCAGTGAAGAAGTTCTTCCTAACATCTAACCTAAAACTCCCCTGGCTCAACTTAAACCCATTCCCCCTCGTCCTGTCACCAGGCACGTGGGAGAACAGGCCAACCCCCACCTCGCTACAGCCTCCCTTGAGGTACCTAAAAAGAGCGATAAGGTCACCCCTGAGCCTCCTCTTCTCCAGGCTGAACAAGCCCAGCTCCCTCAGCCGCTCCTCATAGGACTTGTTCTCCAGGCCCCTCACCAGCTTCGTCGCCCTTCTCTGCACCCGCTCTAGCACCTCGATGTCCTTCTTGTAGCGAGGGGCCCAAAACTGAACACAGTACTCGAGGTGCGGCCTCACCAGAGCTGAGTACAGGGGGACGATCACCTCCCTAGCCCTGCTGGTCACGCTGTTCCTGATACAAGCCAGGATGCCGTTGGCCTTCTTGGCCACCTGAGCACACTGCTGGCTCATATTCAGCCGACTATCCACCAGCACTCCCAGGTCCTTCTCTGCCTGGCAGCTTTCCAACCATTCCTCTCCCAACCTGTAGCTCTGCTTGGGGTTATTGCGCCCCAGGTGCAGGACCCGACACTTGGCCTTGTTAAACTTCATGCAGTTGACCTCAGCCCATCGGTGCAGCCTATCCAGATCCTCCTGCAGAGCCTTCCTACCCTCAAGCAGATCGACACACGCACCTAACTTGGTGTCATCTGCGAACTTACTGAGGGTGCACTCGATGCCCTCGTCCAGATCATCGATGAAGATATTAAAGAGGACTGGCCCCAGCACCGAGCCCTGGGGGACGCCACTAGTGACTGGCCTCCAACTGGACTTGGCTCCATTCACCACGACTCTTTGGGCCCGGCTATCCAGCCAGTTTCTAACCCAACGAAGCGTGCGCCAGTCCAAGCCAAGAGCAGCCAGTTTCTTGAGGAGAATGCTGTGGGAGACGGTGTCAAAAGCCTTGCTGAAGTCAAGGTAGACCACATCCACAGCCTTTCCCTCATCCACCCAGCGCGTCACTCTGTCATAGAAGGAGATCAGGTTCGTCAGGCATGACCTGCCTTTCATAAACCCATGCTGACTGGGCCTGATCGCCTGCTTCCCCTGCAAGTGCTGCATGATGACTCTCAGGAGGATCTGCTCCATGAGCTTTCCTGGCACTGAGGTCAAACTGACAGGCCTGTAGTTTCCCGGGTCTGCCCTCCGGCCCTTCTTGTAGATGGGCGTCACGTTTGCTAGCCGCCAGTCGATTGGGACCTCCCCCGATAGCCAGGACTGCTGATAAATGATGGACAGTGGCTTGGCCAGCTCCTCTGCCAGTTCCCTCAGTACCCTTGGGTGGATCCCATCCGGCCCCATCGACTTGTGCACATCTAAGTGCCGTAGCAGGTCACCAACCAGTTCTTCATGGATAATGAGGGCCACATCCTGCTCCCCATCCCCTTCCACCAGCTCAGGGTACTGAGTATCCAGAGAACATCCGGTATTGCCGCTAAAGACTGAGGCAAAGAAGGCATTGAGCACCTCCGCCTTTTCCTCATCTCTTGTAACTAAGTTTCCCCCCGCATCCAGTAAAGGATGGAGATTCTCCTTAGTCCTCCTTTTTGTGTTGATGTATTTATAGAAACGTTTTTTGTTATCTTTAACGGCAGTAGCCAGATTTAGCTCCAGATGAGCTTTGGCCTTCCTAATTTTGTCCCTGCACAGCCTCGCTACTTCTTTAAAGTCCTCCTTAGTGGCCTGCCCACTTTTCCAAAGCTTATAAACCCTCTTTTTCCTCCTAAGATCAAGCCACAATTCTCTGTTGAGCCAGGCCGGTCTTCTTCCCCGCCAGCTCGTCTTTGGGCACGTGGGGACAGACCGTTCCTGCGCCATTAAGACTTCCCTCTTGAAGAGCGCCCAGCCTTCCTGGACCCCTCTGCCCTTCAGAACCACCTCCCAAGGGACTCCACCAACTAGTGTCCTGAGCAGCTCAAAGTCAGCCCTCCGAAAGTCCAATACAGCGGTTTTACTGGTCCCCTTCCTGGCCTCGCCAAGAATAGTGAACTCCACCATTGCGTGGTCACTCTGCCCAAGACAGCTCCCGACGATCACGTCCTCCACCAGTCCTTCTCTGTTTGTGAAGAGAAGGTCTAGCGGGGCACCACCCCTGGTAGGTTCACTAACCAGCTGCGTCAGGAAGCTATCTTCCACGCTCTCCAGAAACCTTTACTCACACTTCATCTCCAGCTTTCTATCTACTCAAAACTGCCTTCCCCTTCATCTAAATATTCAAAACATAATTTAACAAAGCAAAGCCTGTTTTCTTGCCAGACCATTTCTTCTGCGCAGATAATGTGTCTGATGACGAGCAGCATATCTGCCAGAGGTAACTAAGAAAAGCTGAGCTTGGAGTTTATACCTACTGGTGATTATACCTACTGTCAAACTGAACAGCCTCCCAGACAGACCACGTTCCCACCGGCTATACTTGCAGCTTGGCAGAGGTGTCCCGGGCTGTCACCTCACCTTTTCAACTTCTAAAATAACCCATTTTCAATGCTAACTCTTGATGGCATAATTTAATTACTGTCACTTTTGCATGCTCATTTACAGGCATGTTTTGGAGAGTTTTTAACAATGTAAGTGAACAACAGATGAGCGTGCCATACTACAGACATCCTTTTTACTTTAAAAGATGAAACATCAGGTCATTAAAAATAATCTTTGAATAGTTTGACACTACTATTTAAAGCAAATATATAACCCAGTATAAACACTACGTTACTCTCCATCATCATGCTTTAGAAGGTTTATTATCTTATTTCACTTAATGTTCCCTGGTCATAGAAAGGTAAAGCTGTAAGAATAGCTTCAATAGTTTTAATTCTAAAGTTGAGACACTGAAAAAATGACTTGGTCAGGGACACACACAAAAAGTCAACAGCAGCAAAGAACATACAAGTAAAATACTTGACATGGCTTTCATTTAAGCCTGACATCCCAGTTTTTTCAAGGACAAAAAAGTTGTCAGCACTATGAAACCACCTTTTCCATAACACTGTCACACCTGTTGTCATGCTCTGGCCAAAAAACAATCACAGTGATCCTTGAAGACATGTCTCATGGTAGACCTTGCTCAAATGACAGATGGGAAACAGGTTTCTTGATATTGCCTTCACTGCTTGACATAACTTACAGAATCTGAGCTCTAGCAGCCTGGCTGTCCATATTGAACATTTCAGAAGGGGAAGTCTTATGGTGTCTTTCCAAGTCTCCTCAAGAAGTCAAAATATTTTTGGTTTGCCACCACCAATTTATGTTTCTAGGGAAGAAAATCTCAAAACCACTGACAAAATATTTCTGGATCTTTTCAAATCTTTTTAAAATCTTGTGAAAACTCACCAATGAAATCTGTAATTACTATGTGTACCACTAAGAAATGGGGAGTTCTGGGAAGTTCTGGTCTACAGAACAAATATTTCTGTTTCTATTTGTCCAGGAAACTGTTAATAATCCACAGAGGAGATTATTAAAAAGACAGCTGAGAATGAGGTAGTTAGCTACAGGCTTCTTTGGCTACCTTCTGCCAAGCAGCCACAAATTTACAATTGCTTACCAGAGCTTTCAGTCATGGAGGGAACAGATTCCTCCCATTACCTGTCCAGCCTATTACCTCGAGATGCTCCAAAATATCCCATGGGTCTCTTATATAGCACAACAACTGAACTAAATACACATCTAAGAAGAGTTTCACTGTGAAGAAGAAGACTCATAGAAGATGGGTATCAGCTCTACAGAGACTGATATATGGGCCACAATTGCTGTCATATGGGAGTTAACAGCGCTCCCTTTGTAAAGCACTGGTAAAGACAACAACAAAATACATTTCTACAGACCATCCTTCTTTTTTGATGCAGGATTGAGGATGAAGAAGTATAGGAATTAAAACTTCCAAAGACCTCCAAAACACTAGGGCATGTCAACATCACTCCTGAATTGTCTATGCTGGGAAAATACACTGTGTTAATATTTTACTAACAAGGCATATAAAGCAACAAGGTTAACCATTAATTTACATATAGATGAAGACAAGAAAAATACCTCTGTTTACCCTTTGTGGGTTATAAATATATGGATGGGTAGGCACATAAAATTTTGTTGATATTGATCTTGTAATGATGTCAAGCTACATAATGTGAAGTGCTTGGAAATACTTTCTTACAAAACTCTCCATAAGGCTAAGATACATACCTCACAGTTACTTAGGGGTTACAGTGAAAGCTTAATATCTTAAAAGCCATGCAGTGCTAGCCATGTCATTAGGAATTTGAACTGGACTTTCATTTTGTAGCTATTAATATAGAAAAGCTATTAGCTCAGCTATTCTAACCCTTAGAGAAGTATTTTCCACTTCAATGGTTATTAAAGAAAAAGCTGTACAGATTAAAGATAGAAGTATTCAAATGAGAGTAATCAAATGAGAGATTTAAAAAGCTTATTCTTTCACTTACAAGCAGTGAGGCAGTCAAAAAGCCAAATTAGGCTTTCCTTGTATATTTTCATGAAGACAAACGGGAGCTCAGCTGAGTACACGCAAAAGAATTTTCAGTAAAAACCAAAGCCCATCGCCATACCTCATCGAAACATTAAAATCTGGAATCCTACAGGTTTTATTTGGTTGGTGATCGTATAATTCTATGTCAAGAGCATTTGACACAGATTATCTGATACTTTTAACAGTCCTTAACAGGGAAGACTTCTGTCATGTAAGTGTCCTGCAGTATTAATGTAATGCTGAGCTCATAATTTCCCACTCACTGTGCAGACAGTCAAGCAAATGAAAGTAATTTTTATGTCAGGCATGAGATTCTGTTCCTACATGTCAAGCAAAAATTGACCTCTAATGATAGCTGTGTTTTTTTTGCTAACATGGTGGAAGAGAATGTTTCAAAGTATTTGATGCCCACACAGTGACACAATGACTACTATGAATGTGTGACATCAAATTACTACAATAGTATTTGTGACACTACAATTGCATCCTCCAACAGGACGGTGTCACTGAGAAAACTTGAGTAAAATACTGAATAGCTGTAAACAATGTAGATAGAAACTGAGCAGACTCGTTTTTCATTGTTGTGTTCCTAAGTCATCTTCTGACCGTACTTTACTAAACAATACAGTTTGTTTACCAGAAACCAAGTAAGAGGACCTGTAAGAATTCACAGATCTGTCCACTTTTGTCACAGGCTGGTAGTACACATACTCTGCATTAAAAATAAAATGATTGCATTTTTAGGACTTTAGATATCACTCAGAACCAGTACAGTGATGTTTAGTACACAGTACTAGAGAGTCCTTTGTTGCTGCCCATTACCTTACAGATTATTTCAGCTGGCTGTGATGGAATTAGTCTGTGGCTTGCCAGCTTGCAGTAGGAGTAACTGATACCCCTCTGAATTTCTGTTTGAGTATAAACAACTCCTTAACAATGTATGAAACGTTAATGTAAAACTACTTCCTAAAAAAAAGGCAGCATTTGTATTTTCAGGTTCGTTTTAGATTTTGACTTAATCTCTTCACTACAAAAAATAATTTAAATAGAATTACCTAAAGGATACTTTCTCCACCAACTCAGAACAAATTCTTGTTATTTATTCCCCAAGATAAGTCAACATGTGACAACAACTTCTCCAAAAAGTCTGCTTTCTTTGGAGAACAAATAAATAATATCAATTTCAAAGTTGGAAAGGAAAACAAGCAAACAAACAACTCTACAGAAGTAGAGTGTTTTGTGAAGAATCACAAAACAAGCTGGAGACTATTTACATCAAATATAATTTCTTATAAACCATTTTACATAAATACCCCTTAATCTTCCATCACTTGGAAAAGGCATACCAAAACAAATCCTAGGTACTTAAGTAAAACAGATGAAATACGAGCAGCTTCAAATCAGAATATATTACCTCAGAAATTTGCTGTGTCTTTGAAAGATATTATGCTGCATTAAAAAAAAAATGAATTCTTAATGTTAACAGACAAAGATCCTGTTACAAGTACGTTGGGAATATTAGTCCACACATGGATGCATTTTCTGCATTTTTTCAAAATTCTTATAGAAAAATGTTGACGTTGTTCTTTTTCTTAGGAATGACACTAAGTGTCCATTTTGCAGAAGTTCTGCTGCTGCGTTTCTAATTACAGGAGGCATTTTGTGCCTTGGCTAGACACTGGATAAAATGAAAGTAATTATTTTAAACTTCCTTTTAAGAAAACCAGTCTCTGGCAGGGCGGCTCACAGCCCCGAACTCATACTACCATGATGAGGAGTGCTGCGTTTCCAGATGAATGTCACAGCAGTCTCTTGTAACATCACTGGTATAGAGGAAGTGGGAAACATTACTCTTCAACGCTAGAGTGCGTCTCCTCAGGTATACATGCAGATGATGGCTTTGTTTAATATCTAATTCTACTTACATTCTATTAATTCTACCTTTGTTTAGCTCACTCTCAAGATGTAACCACAAATACTTTACATTTCATACAAACCACTAACACAATTCTGTGTGAAAGGAGGACTACTTATTACAAATTACAAAGCTCCAGACCCAGAAAATTAAACTTGGGATGTTCCATCAGGCTACCCTGTAACCCACCCATCACCCAGAGACAGAAAAAGCAAAGAGCCATGTTGGATGTTTCAATATTGGGACATTTATATGAAAGCCAGGATGGTAAGTAGTCTACTTCACAATTCAGGACCCTGGTCATAAATATTTTCATGTCAAAGTATGAGTTTTTGAGATCATTATATTAACATTTATTTAAACAATTATACCATGAGGTTGTCAAGGAAGGAAGCAATAGGCATTAATACAAATCCTTAAAAAAGACGGTGATTAAGCGTACTTGCTTTGTCTTTTTGCAATAGAAAAGTAAAGCCCCAGGAACTCTCAGCAGTGCAATTTTTTGATGCCAAAGATATCTCACCAAAATCTTTTACCATGCATAAGCAAACCTCTCTTCTCTACATTAAAACATACGAAGAAGTGTATTAAAATATTATAACTCAATGTGCGACTTCAGGTCAAGAACATGCTCAGAACTTAACTGAGGACAGAACTACAGGTTTGCCATTGGTGCAAGAAAAACATTAACCCAGTTACTTGTAGAATGCTACAGTACTGAACATTTCTATTTTTCTGAATTGCACATGCAGAAATGAGTTGAGGATTTGCCCTTGTGTATCAGATACCATGCAGCCTATTACAGCCTACAGATCTGACAACATTCTTCTGTCTGAAGGACCTTTTATTTCTGAACTTGATTTGGCTTCCCATAAAACAAATTAGACATACACAAAAGTTCACTTGAGTTCACTGTTCATAAATCTACTCTATATGCCCTATCAAAAAGGTCAGATTACATTAAAAAAGATGCTTTGCCCTTAATTATTTTTTTTTTTTGGTACCAGAAAGAGTATCTCAGCCATGCATTTGTCAAATGACTACATTTGCACTGCAAATTCAATTTGCTGTTCTGAGAAGTAAGATCAATAAAGTAGCATTGCTTTATGTGATAATAAGCTAAATGTTATCTTTTAGCCAAGAAAAGCTAAGGGGAAAACATAAAGCCAATGGAAAGAAAAGCTAAATGTCCTTTTCTGCATGATTCCTAATGGCTCCATTTGGTGGTTTTACCGCGCTAGGCAGCTGAACTCCACCACAACCACTCTCGTGCTCCCCCTTCCTTAAAAGAGGAGGGGAAGAAGTAAAGGAAAGAAGTAGTCATGGGTTGAGATAAGGATAATTTAATTAAAGGGAAAAAAGTAATTATTAAGGAAAGATTATTAATAATTAAACGATTTAACTAAAGGGAAAAAGGGAAAGGGGAAAAGGGAGGAGAAAAGGGGAAAAACAAACAAACAAACACAAAAACAAGTAAAGGCTTTTTGGAAGTGCAGAGGAAAGAAATTACTCTCTACTTCCCACAAATGAGCGATGCTTGACCACGTCCTTGAAGCAGGGCCTCAACGCACATAGCCAGTGTTTGAGAGGACAGACATTTTCCCAACAAGAGCCCAACCCTCTCCCCTTCTTCCTTTTTTCACCTTTTATTGCTGAGTGTGACACCATGTGGTATGGAATATCCCTTTGGTTGGTTTAGGTCAGCTGCCCTGGTGATGTTTCTTTCTCACTTTTTTGCCCACCCCATAGGAGGGCTAGAGAAAGTCCTGATGCTGTGCCAGCACTGCTCAGCAGCAGACACAACACCAGTGTGATACCACTGCTGCTCTAGCTACAACTGCAGAGCGCAGCACTGTATGGGCTGCTGCAGGGAAAGTTAACATCCCAGCCAGATCCTGTACACCCCATACTAAAGAATAAGCATGTGCCTATCCAGAAAAGACACCAAGACAAAAAACAGTTAATCCAAACCAGTTATTTTCTGTAGTTTGGAGAAAGACATCTTTGTTTTTCAGTATAAATTAAGCGAAGAGAACAATAATTTGAATAGTTTGATAATTTCAGGTATAACATGACAAAAATTAAATGCTGAAACTTTGCAAGCATGAGGAAGAAGTTAGGGTACTACTTGTTCAAAAGTAATTTGGGAAGAAGTGAACCATGGTATCACTGGGCTTGCTGTTTTTCTGGGGAATAAAGACAAAAGCTGATGGTGAAGAGTTGAAGAAGGAGTTCATTACATAAAGTGACTGGGTGACAAAATTCAGTGTTGACAGATGTAAATGCGTGCAAGTTGAATATCAAAAACTTGAGAGTTCATTTGCCCTCAAATTGACAAAGAGAAAACTGACAACATCAAAATACGCATTGGGTGGATTACACGGTAAGAAAAAGACTTCAAAACCCAAAGAAAATCATAGTCAGCTTGAAAAGAAGTATAAAAGCACCAACATTTATGACATTAGGGGAGGGAAGTGGGAAGACAGGAGAGGACAAAACTGAGTGTGATACTGCCACGAGCTACCCCACCAGCACCAGGACCCTCCTCAAGGCCTCAGAGAACAGCCTCTCTGCCAGAAATTTGCATCTGCTTATTAACACGGCATGGATGGCTAGTATTGTAAGAAATTCATGAAAAAAAAAAGGCTATTAAATACAACAGATACAACTTCTAAAGCACAGATTATTGAAGGCTGAGTAAATTACACAGGAAAAATATCACTACACTTTTTTTTTTCAGGCATTCACAGGTTACCACTGGCAGAAATAAGACATTGGGCTAGATAGACCTTTGGTCTGGGCAGTTATGTCTGTTGTTTTCTCTCTATTTCAGGATTTTTTCTCCACTAGAAACTAGTTTTGGAGTACTTCTTTCATGTTGTTAAAGTACTGCACATAAATCTTTTTTCTATGATAAACACCAAGGACATGCTGAATTTCCATAAAACCGCAACTACCAAGCTTTATAAATCCGTGTGAGTCAAATAAAACAAAATTCCACTCTAGTTATGCTGATGGAGTTCCAAAGTCCCCCCAAACATTGGCATAGTGTACAATTTATGTAACTGTTCTGTGGAAAACCATCAGAAGAGATGCAGCAATGCTCTGCTTTTCCCCTACCACAGGAATGATCCACAAAGCAATATAAAATCAGTTCTCATTTCAAAGAATTTTTATCCAGACAGAATAGAGAAGAGGAGATGCCCACAACCTGGCTTCTTTTACCCTCCTGGGAAACATTGGGAAGACTTAGACTACCAGCATTTGTTAAGAGATCAACAACAAATGGTCCCCACTTTCCTAAGGATCTAGATTAAGAGCTACACCCCAATAGTAAATGAAGATTTATTCCCATGTGGAACCTGAAATCACTCGTTTCAAATGTTTTCTTATTTTTTTTCTCTCTCTCTAATATTATTCATAAAAAAATAACAGAATTTTCGTAACGTACAGCTTTCTTCTAAGACTGAATTTCAGAATCACAAATAAGTAGGAATAGTGTCCAAGATGCCCTTGGTATATAAACACGGTTTTAGGTCTATAAAAATACTTCTCAGTATTACTCTAAATTCAGTCACAGTAACAGCCTAATCTTTCCTAAGAAATAAAATAACACAGTTTAGTTAGTTTCAAACGTAAATATTTTCACAGCATTCCTTTACTAAAGTAAGCTGCCTTCTTAGGAAGGGCATTTAACTGTTAAAATGTTCAATTCTATCACAGTATCAGGATACTTACCCTCTTCCAAAGACTTACACATACTCATGTCAGCATACCATATTCCAGAAAGTTCCAAAGGTTGAAATTAATTTCACGGCGACAAAATACAGTCACTGGAGTAAGTATTCTTGTTATAGTTACTGCATACAGCATGTTACTGAAATTGATCTTACCTTCAAACATGGTACATGAAAGGGATGATTGAAGTAGGAAAGGTTGAACTGAACTAGAAGCTACTCGCAAATCATTAATCTACCATAGTCTTTATAGAAAATAAATTCAGGAGACATTGCATCAAAGATTGTTTAATGGCAGTATCTTACAAAACAACATTAAAAATGTTTCATAATCTCAATATAATGATCCCATTAACATTTTTATTGAGTGATGTTTACTCATTTTGGCTTCTTTCTTCTCCTGTACTCATTTGAAGTAAGTTTTAAATAGTAATTCTTCCAGAGAATGTCAATGCTGAGATCTATTTACAAAATTTCCTCAGACCACCCATTATCATAGTAATAACTAATAATGCTCAATCACAAGAGTTCATTTTCCTTCTTTTGCTGGTTCAACCACTATTAGCAATAGCACAGTATTTCAAAATCACAAAAATAATTTTCAAGATTTTTTGTGCATATTAAGGAAGCTTTAGAAATATTAGCATACTTTGTATTTTACAAAAATAGTTCAGACTTTCATGCCACTTTTGCTACTACTCCATCTAGTTTCTTGGTTTATTACAGAATCTTCTTTCTGGAGATCACTGATGTGACTTTTAGGAAGGGAAAACACGAAGCTCCTCCAATGAGAAGAAGCTTAAGCTCTGATCCTGAAAGCATACATATATACTTCATACTGCAACAAAGACATTCCCCTCCTTGGGAACTTTAAGAGTTAGATGACTAATGTAATTTAGACTTTTGTAGGCAGCTATTGAATCTTTTTCTTTTTTTATGTCAAATCACCTAATGTGATAGTCAAAAATTATCACTAAGCAGAGTATTCTGACTATACTGCAATATAGGCCAAATTCTGAGGCTCCTGTTTGACTTTTTGCACATAATTGTGCACACAAAAATAAGAAGTCAACCCTAAGGCCTTTGGAAAAGCCTACGCCACCATTTACCCAGGTTTGCCTTTCCATTTCCCTCCCATCTACTGATCCATGCAGGTTTGGCAACTTGTCCTTTCTTTAATTTATGTTGAATACTCAAACATTTTATAAATACATAAACAGAAGAAAAGTAGTGAGAATGAATATGGAAAAATAACAACATTTTAAAATGTGTTTCTTTTATGATTTACTGACACTCTTTTTCATATAAGGCACATTAACAAGTAAGCTGCCACTATAATTCATGTATTACTTCAAAAAATCTGATTCAAAGGCAAAGATTACACTATTACAATGTGTAATTCATGTTATCAGCATGAAGTTATAATCTGAGGCATCTACATTTTGCTTCCTCAGCAACTGTCATATAGGATAAAGATGATTGTGCAAATGACTTATCTCATTAGAGCTTCCCAAATCCAAACATTTCCTTCAGTCCTTTTCCAGAAATAGGCACTTCAGTATATGTATAATAAAAAGTTTTGGCTACCTTTTAAAATCAATCTACTATAGTTCCAGATCTTCCTGAGTAGGCTTAAAATGCGTATCCAGTAGTCCATTCTACTTTAGAGTTAAATAATGAGGCAGTACATTGTTCCAAAATTGTTCTGAATTATGCAAACCATTTGCTACACGCTGCTTGGACTTCATTTTTTGTTTAGAGCTGTTTGGTACAGCAGAACTTTCTGTCTTCCCTGGTTTCCTGGTTTGGCTTTTCTTTTGTGGAAGCTTATTATTAACAATTTTTATTTTACCTTTTCCTTTTTCTTCTTCCTCCCCTTCTTCTTCCTCGTTTTCCGCTTCTTCCTCCTGTCCCTCATCCTCTTCATCTTCTCCTTCCAATTCTTCTTCCTCCTCTCCCTCTTCCCCTTTTTCTTCCTCCTCTTCCCCTTCTTCTTCCTCTTCCTCCTTTTCCTCTTCTTTTTCTTCTTCCTCTTCCCCTTCCTC